>CM021797.1:24809723-24859653 GCA_011076525.1 Nettapus auritus | reverse complement strand
ACTAATTACCCATGAAGCAGTCTGTAATGGCAAAGTAAACAAAAAAGCACTGCAAGTGAGAAAGGAGACAGGGAGGAAGTCTGGAGGGACGGGCTATGACTTTCCTGGTGCTCAGCAGGGGGGCTGAAACTGAGATGAGAAGTCTGTAAGCAGACTTAGCTGGGTGGATGACACATAGGAACCAACAGGTGCTGTGAGTGATGACAAATAAGAAAAAAAAAAAATAAATCATGCTTTGAGTAAGGAGTGACTTATAACAAAGAACGCAAAAAAAAAGAGAAGCCCAGGAGCTCAACCCAGACACCCAAAACTTCCAAGCACATTTATCTTACTCTCTCTATACTCCATTATCTGTCTGTGAAATGAGAATAATGCAGACTTCCTACACTCATAGTCAGACTTCATGAGCGTCACAGTACACAAAAAGAACAATTCTGTCTTCAGAACAGCATAGAACAGAGCACATTCGTAATGCACTCATTACAAAGAAAAAAGAAAAAGAAAAAAGAAAAAAGCAACAAGTTTATTACCAACGGAACACTGAGCATTCTTCAGACTAACCAAGGGAGATGGGAAACTACTGCTGTAACTCAAAAGCCAATTTCTTGTCTAAAAGTATGAATTAGAGCTGAACATGTTTTAATTTTGGAATTTGGCAACTTGCATGCCTGATTTTACAAACCCAAAAACACACTTAAAATTCATATTTATGTATATAAACTGAAAACACTTCTGGCATTGCATTCCATTCAGTTGTATTACCCTTGAAATAAGTATTCGCAAAAATAAAGTTGGTGCTCCCTGAGCCTAAGAGAGGCTGATAGTGAAAGCATACCTTTCTTGTGCCAAGTTACCCATACAGTACCACAAATGTAATGGGTTAAGCAAACATTACACATTTTCCTACCTGTTTTTCATTTGACAACACAATGAAAAATGGTTTGAAACTTGGCAAACACAAAGGAATACTTTGAGTCAGCAGGAGTAATGCTGTCCCAAAGAAACACCTCCTTATTCCCAGTCCTCACTAGCGCATCCCCACTCCCAACCTGCTCCCTCCAATCATTACTGTTTGTAGTGTGTTTACGTGGCAAGGTTTTGGTAGTGGAAGGCTGCAGGTGTGACTTCTGTGAGAAGAATCCAGAAGCTGCCCTTCAAAGGGCCCTGCCACTGCCCAAAGCCGAGCCAATAAGTGATGTGTGTGCCACTGTGAGAGCAGAATTAAGAAAGGGGGAAAAAAACCCTGCTGCACAACAGCAGCTGGGAGAGTGAGGAGTGAGAAGCAGCACTGCAGACACCAAGACCAGTGAAGAAGGAGGGAGAGGAGGTGGCACTGGAGCCAAAGTTCCCCTGCAGGCTGTGGAGAGGCCCCTGGTGGAGCAGGCTGTCCCCCTGCAGCCCATGGGTCCCACATGGAGAAGATCTCCACACTGCAGCCTGTGGAGGAGCCCCCGGTGGAGCAGATACACCTGCCCTGAAGGAGGTTGGGGCCTGTGGAGAACTCTCTCCAAAGCAGATTCTGGGTCAAAGTTGCAGCCGGTAGAGAGAGGAACACGCAGAGGCAGGTGACCTGTCAGGAACTGCTGGGGGGAGCAGTGCCAGAGCAGTTTGCTGCTGACGGATGGACCCCATGGTATGGACCCATATCTGGAGCAGTTCTTGAAGAGGGGCTGCCTGTGGGAAGCCCTCACAGGATCAGTTTGGAAAGGACGGCATCCCGTGGGAGGGACCCCACATGGAGCAGGGGCAGAGAGCCCATGAAGGAGTGGTGGAGAAAGAGTGTTATAGACTGACCACAACCCCCATTCCCCCAGGTCACTCAGGTGGAGGAAGTGGAAGAGGGAAAGGGGAAGGTGCTTTTGGTTTCTTTCCTTTTTTTTTTTTTTTTTCCCTCAGTTCTCTAGCTTGTTAGTAATAGGCAATAAAATTACTAATCTCCCTACTCTGAGTCTTTTTTGCCCAACATGATAGTTGTTGAGTGATCTTCCTGTCCTTATCTCAACCCTTGAGCACTTTTCACCATATTATCTCCCCCTTTCCCTTTGAGCTGCCACCGGAGTAAAACTACCACACAGCCTTCCAGTAAGTGACAGGTCAAACAATACATCACTGGCTGTAACTTCATAAAAATGTTAGTTAAACATGCACTTTGCTACTCTTCTAATACAAACTCAATGAACAAACAGCATTACAGAAGCACACTAAAAACCATATATGGAGCATTCAATACGGGTGATGTGGGGGATTTCCCCCTCCCTAAACCTCAGACACCTTCACTTCGAGGCATCGTATCCCAAAGATGTCACACCGCACACATAGCCTATTACTTCACCTGGTCCGCCACACACCAGGTATGCTATGCATGACGATTAACCAGATGTACTCCAAGGTGATTTGTAGCACCGCAGAAGACTCCACAGCCGCCGCGGGTCACGCCACCCAAAATTTAAAACCTCAAAAGCAGCGCCATGGGTCCGCCTAGTTGAGGGTACGGGCAGGACTCCTCGTCAGACACCTGCCACGGGCGAGCGCCTCGCCTCCCAACCCTGTGACCTGGCTCAGGTCGCAGTCGGAGAGCGGACTGAGGAAGGAGAAAGGGCTGAAACGCCGCAGGACACGCTCGGCCCCGCAGCTGAGGCACCAGCCGCGAAGCAGGACACAACACAACCCACAGTCCCGCCACGAGCCCCCCAGCCATTTTGAAGCGGACTCCGCGAACCCCGCGGCGGGGCTCACCCCCGCCATTTTAGGTTCCGCCCCGCCAAGCCCCGAGGGGCGGTCCTGCCCTGCCGGTACCGGTCAGGCCGCACCCTCCGCCCCCTCCTAGCTCAGGTATCAGGTGAAACTGGTCGTGCGTGCGGGACAGGGCAGGACAGCAGCGGCCGGAGCGCGGCGGGAGGGACGATGGCTGGGCGCCGCGGGCTGTGCCTGCTTCTGCTGCTGCTCAGCGCCCTGCTGGAAGCCGTCACGCCCACAGGTGAGCTGGGCAGCGCCGGGCGGGGTGCGAGCCGCCGCTGCGGGCACCGGAGCCCCGCGGCAGGGCTGGGGGAGCGGGGCGAGAAGCGGCACCGCCGGTGCTGCGGCTGAGGGGGACGGCGGGGCGCAGGGCGAGGCGATGGGGCTTGATCGCGTTGGGGCGCAGCCCTTCGGCACCGGGCAGGGTGCGGGGAGCCCCGAGCAGCGCCGCGGGGTCGGGGCTCGGCCATCGCTTTCCTGGATGCGTGGTGGCTCCGAGGGAGGCTTCGCCAGCGTCAGGTGCTGCCGTGCCTCACCCCTCACCTGGTTCTCGGCAACTCGACTAAAGGTGTTGTGTTTAAAACAAACAAACAAACAAAAAAAAAAAACCTAGCTTTTCAGAACTGGAAGAAGAAAACCCCGTTCTGAAAAGACAGCACACTTTTTTCCCTTTTTTTTTTTTTAAATCTTAATTCTTATCTTTGATATTTGATATCGCTTTCTGAACGTAAATACGTTTTTTTTTTGTTTTTTTTTTTTTTTTTTTTTGGTGTTGTTTTTTTTTTTTTTTTTAAAAAAAAAGGAAAGACATTCAAATTTCACTGCCCTACAGTTCGTGTTTTGCTACCTTTTTATAGTAAGCCTCCAAATCCCATGGTCATATCTGTACACTTTGCACCGTGCCTCTCTGCATTAGTTCTCCCTGTGCCTACTTACATAGTAAAAGTATATGCATAAAGACTATGTAAATATTGAAACCAAGCTTATGGTAGTTCCTAATTTCTCAGCAGATAGACAGTAGATACTTAATACATGATTATGACCTGTGTGGTCACACCAGTGCATGATGGTATCAGATATTTTATTTTGTTCTATTGTGTGGTATATTTTGCATTGCTTTTTGTGCTATCTAGAACCATTGTAGGTTGTAACAAATGGATCATAGTCTCCTTAAAATCATAAGGCAGTAAAAATCAGTGAGCCGTTAGGTGCAAATTTTGTGGTTGAGGGCAGAGTTGGTGATACCGGATTGCCTCTTGATATCCCAGCTATCTGGCCGGGGCAAGCATAAGCTGTACAGGGGACAATATCATCTTGGGTTAGAAAAAGTCTGCTTAAATGTTTTACCAGGTTGCTTGATCTTCTGGTGTTGGGAAGTGAGATGAGTTGGAAATGGTATTCCCCTCCCAGCCAAGGTAGATGCACTGGAAGTCAGAGGACATGACTGTTTTCAAACAGACTAAGGCCATTATGGGGTTGTGGTGAATCTGTGCTGCAGAACCAAGAACCAGGGTAGTCTTAACCTGAGTTCTGTGTGGGTGAGTATCGCCACCATGACCTAAGATGGTTTAGATACTCTGCGCTGCAGGGCAGACATCCACCTTCGTTTGGTGTGATGGTTTATATCTTCTGGACAAATAGCAAAGCTAGTGATGTTGAAACGGTCTTCTTGTGGAAGAGTGTATTTGTCCCTGTGATGCCAAGTAAGCTTTTCCTGTGGGCAGATTAGCAAGTTAACTGCATTCTCTGTATGTGAGTCAGGCAGGGAGAAACTGTTCTTGGAAAAAAAAAACACCACCAACAACAAAAACCTCAATTGTTATGGAAAACAGCAAGCAGAGAAAGAGTAAGAAAAGGATGTAGAAAATGCACATAACTAACAAAGGACTGGTTGCTCTGGGAGGGAGTGTTAACTGCAAAAAGAAACAGGATACTGAAATGTCTCCCCGTGTGCATGCCAGCTGGGCTAATAAAAGCTGACCAGTATCTGCAGTCAGAAAATTTGAGGCCAAAACTGAAACATATCCTTCAAGTAAGCATAAGAGCAAAGCAAAACTTGGTGTCTGAAATCATACGTTTGATTTGACCATGCCTTCAAAAGAGAGTAAACAATAAGAAAAACTTTGTTCTCCCACTCTTGCAATATTAAGTCCTGTTTGTGGGTCATGTGTCCTCCAGTCTTTATTTCGTGTCACTCTTGTTCTTTTATGACATGATAACACTCTAGGTTTTTTGGAGACTATGCTTCTTTCTTTCCACCCAGTCTGTGAACGCACAGCTGCACAGTGCTACACTAAGCTTTATTGTGGTACTCTGAGAACTGCTGTCAGCTTGTAGTAAAGGGTCTGAGCACTCTGGGATATTTCTCAGTCAACCTGGGGAAAGAAGTATTGCTTAGCTGTTTATCATTTACATCTCATGTCTCAATGAGCTACGTTCTTTAGGCTGGTTATCTATTTTTCTATTCACACCTCAGGTTAGGGACCTGGTTATTCAGTAATATGCAGACAAAGCTTACAGGCCTTCAAGACTTAAGAGCAGGATTTGTATGATTCTGCCCTGTTGCAATTATACTACAAATAGGTCAAAATGAGTATTTGTCATTGCAGTTTATTTTCTTTAGGACTGTTCTGCTGATATAATTTAGACAAATCTTTGCAGTAGACTGCACAAAGATCATGTCATTGCACTGGCAAAAAGCTTTCTTACACCACCGTCTTCTGGTGAAGCCCGCTTGTGCCTTGAACTTGACAAACCCTTGTTAAGTAGAGCTTGGGTGACTTAATTCAAAACTTTAAAGAACACCAGTATATGCCATATTTCTGTACCTCTTTAAAAAAGAGGTCATTTGGCCTAGGCAGGACCCTAATACTGTACATCAGGCATTTGTAATACTAACTTGAACAGCTGTCTAGAGTTGTGCTACTTTTGAGAATCTACTGTGGAAAATATACATACTTGTGTGTTTGTTTATTGTATGATAATTCTTGTCTTATACATTCATAGAATCTTAGAATATCTGAATTGTAAGGGACCCACAAGGATCATCGATTCCAGCCCCAGGGTCCCCAGAGGATCACCCTAAATAAATAAATAAAGACCATGTGTCTAAGGCCGTTGTCCAAGCACTTCTTGAACTTTGTCAGGCTAAGTGCCGTGACCCCTTCCCTGGGGAGCCTGTTCCAGTGCTTACTTTAAAATGTAAGGTGTTAATCTAATTTATTCCTTGCTGGAATTGTATCAAAACTACTATTTGTTGAAAGACAAAGGCACCATCCTTCAACACTCTTCATGGCATGTTAAACACAGACCTGCTTGCTCAATAAAATTCTTTATACCGTTGCTTTTTTTGATGTTGCTGTTTTGGTTGGTGTTTTTTGGGGGAGGGGATGGAGTGGCTAAAATTGTCCACAAATATTGATAGAATTGTAATAAAATTAATCTACTCTTACAAACAATTATGTGTCATGTTCATTGAGTCTAACTGGGTGGATATAAGACTCTTTGGAACAGAGTGAGTTCTTTGACAGTATCTGTGCAGTATAACTTGTCTGTACAAGATGACTGTGTTAAGTATGGAAGGTGTTGCGGCAGGGGTCTCTGGACTCAGCCAAGGCTGTCATACAAGACAGAGCAGTCAGGAATGTCTGGCTTGCCTATATGGTTTACAGGTTCACGTGGCATTCAAAGAGGTGGAGCAAAACCTGAAGCGGTACCTTTCTGGTGTAGGAAGCAACCGTAGAATCACAGAACAGCTTGTGTTGGAAGAGACCTTAAAGACCATCCAGTTCCAACCCCCTGTCGTGCACAGGGATGCTACCCACTTGACCAGGTTGCTCAAAGCCCCATCCAACCTTGTCTTGAACACCTCCAGGAACAAGACTTCCACAGCTTCTCTGGGCAACCTGTTCCAGTGCCTCACCACTTTCTGAGTGATGAATTTCCTCCTAATATGTAATTTAAATCTCCCCTCTTTTAGTTTAAAACTGTTCCTCTTGCCCTATCTATCTGCCTGAGTACAACGTTGCTTTCCTGTGACCATATCTGGCAGCTCTACTGATCTAGTGGTGTGAGTAGAAATTGTAGAGATTGCTTGACCATCTTATTTGTGAATTGGAAGGACACGACAGATGACTGGCCCTGTTAAAACTTCATGCTTAAAGTTAGTCTGTTCATATTTTACTTCAGATATAGTGTAATAGACATCTTTCTTCAGAGGTCACTTGAGCATAGCTTCCTGCTTTGCATTCTGGCTGTTTCAGTTCTATCTAGTCTGAGGACAGCCTGCTGTCTTTAATGCACAGCTGGGTTTGAGGCCATCTTTTCATCATCAGATTGAGGCCAAGGAGACTTCTACTGCAGATATATTGAAAGTATGCTGGAAGGTTCTAGAAATCCCAGCATTTGAGTAATCTGGCAGTGCCATGAAAAAAAGATAATTGTGCCCCTGGGTTACTTGAACAAGTTTGTTTCTACCATCTGAACAGTTAAAACACCTGACAGCCATTTCAATAATGTATTTTTATATTACTGGTGAGGTGGAAAAGCATTCTGGTTGCTGATACACAACCATTAAATAAGAATATACATACATTTTGGATAGTAAACTAAAATGAAGGGTAGAAAAATTGTCAAGTATTTGAAAAGCAGTCTAATTTTTCTGTTGACTAGACCCTCTTTAATTCTTCAGTGTAAATCATGTTGTCTAGTTTATTTTAAAAAAAAAAAAAAAAAAGTTATATTTGCACTTCTGTAACAGTGACTTCTCAATATATTTTTTTTCCTAGTGAAAAATATAACTACCAAGCCAAAAGGAAGAAGTTTTGTGGGCCAGAAAGTTACAAATTCAAATAATGCCTCTGGGGAGTCCTATGAAGTGGATGACTTTGCAGCAAAAGTCCTTACAGGAAAGCTGACTACAGTTTTTCTTCCCATTGTGTATGTCATTGTCTTTATCATTGGTTTGCCAAGCAATGCCATGGCCATTTGGGTCTTCTTTTTCAGAACAAAGAAGAAACATCCTGCTGTGATTTATATGGTTAACTTGGCATTCGCTGACCTTCTCTTTGTTATATGGTTCCCACTGAAGATTGCATACCATGTAAATGGCAATAATTGGCTATTCGGTGAAGGTCTCTGCAAAGTGCTTGTTGGATTTTTCTATGGAAATATGTACTGCTCCATTCTTTTTATGACATGTCTCAGTGTGCAAAGGTATTGGGTTGTAGTGAACCCCATAGTGAACTCAAGAAAGAAGTCTGAAATTGCTCTGGGCATCTCCCTTGCTATCTGGATACTGATTTTGCTGGGCACCATTCCACTGTATCTTGTTAATCAGACGGTATATATTTCAACTCTTAACATCACTACCTGCCATGACGTGTTGCCTGAAAATGTTTTGGCTAAAGACATGTTCAATTACTTCCTCTCACTTGCAATTGGACTTTTCCTAATCCCAGCTCTCATCACTGCAGTTGCTTACATACTAATGATTAAGACTCTGAATGCTTCCATCTCAGATATAAACACTGGGAAGAAACGAAAAAGAGCAATCAAACTCATTATTGTTGTCCTGTCAATGTACCTCATCTGTTTTACACCTAGCAATGTGCTGCTTATTGTGCATTATTTACTCCTCAAAAACTACAGCCAAAGCCATCTCTATGCGTCATATATAACTGCGCTGTGTCTTTCTACTCTGAACAGTTGCATCGATCCATTCGTCTATTACTATATTTCAAAAGACTTCAGAGGCAATCTTAGATATGCTCTTCTTTGCCGAAGTGTGCGAACTACACGGAGGATGCAAGTTTCTCTCTCATCAAATAGATACCCCAAGAAATCTATTTCTTACTCTTCAAACTCAAATGGAACCACCGAATCAACCTACTGAGTTTAGTCTAGAAGAAAAATGAACTCTTACTATTGCTATTGAAAGGAAGACAAGAAAGTTATTTCGTATAACAGTTTGAAGAACATCTTTGCTTTTGATATAAAGCACATTGAAGCCTAGATTTCAGAACTGGCAGCTACTTATCCTTTACAGAAACATCAAGCAAATAAATCTTCCAACCGTGCTGGGAAAAAAATAATGACATTTCTGATGCTTTGCAGAAGTGCTGCTCACCTCGAAATGAGTTGTTGTTGAAGAAGTTTTTGTTCAATATTGAAGCTGCCAAAAAGGCAAATGTCACTGGAATGTTATATAGAGTTTCTAGTATATTTAATTAACAGAGAAATCTGTTTGGCTTTAACTGTAATATATTAAACACATTGTTTGTGTAGGACCTTGCACTGTGTACGTGCTTACACTGAATGTTTTTTGAAACAGTAGCGAGAAGGAAAGGAGAATCTGTTCCACCATCTTGGTGGGGGTCCAGCAACATGAGTGCTTATTATCTTAAGTATAATGTAATCTTATTGTATTTTTAAAACTTTCATGTTGTAAATACTAACATGGTATTAGTCTGGTAAGGTTATCTTCTTGAGTTGACTAGCTGAACTTGTTATCAGCTAGCACTGTGCTAAATTAAATGTTAGTTGAGATGTTGAGATTATATACTGTTACTTAATACTCATGAGTACCTGATCTTAAATGGGTCTGTTTAACAAAATTTTGATGAATAGGTTTGATTTTTATATAATGTCTTGTATTTTTTAAGATATCTAATATGATTTTTTTATAACACATTTGAGTTGTGTGCTTTCTTTTATACATTTATATGCTCTTCAAAAGACAGAGAAGTTCACCTTGCAGGGTTTCAGGTAGCAGAGATATCATTCCTAACAGTGAATTAGAAGTCTGACAATTATAGCTGTAACATATAATGTGTCCAGTAAAAACACCAAATGATACAATTCATTAGAGCAAAACTCTTATCAGTATATAAAAAACCCTTATCAGTATATAACTAAACAAAATGGTTCCAAATGCTTCAGAACTCTGGGAAAATAATGAGAGATAAATCATGCTTAGATTTCTAAATATCTTAAATCCTCCTCCCCCGCCCATTTGTGATCACTCATGAATATGCAATCTCATCAACTTCATCTGTAAAAACCTGATGGTACACTTTTGCTGGTAGGATTTAGATACATTCTCTCAAATCTTGCAGTCCTGGTAATTTTCACCAAGCTCTACGTTGCGCTAGCATTAAAGTGACCTGAGACTTATGCATAGTGGGATTTCTGCAAACACAAGCAAATAGAAAAGCTGTCAGTCCAAAAAATACTCTGATTTTTGGCAATAACTCAGTGATGTTTCAGTTGTTGCTGAGCAGTGCTTACGCTAAGTCAAGGCCTTTTCAGCTTCTCATGCTGCCCTGCCAGTGAGGAAGCTGGGGGTGCACAAGGACCTGGGAGGGGGCACAGCCAGGACAGCTGGCCCAAGCTGGCCAGAGAGGTGCCCCCATACCACACAGTGTCATGCTGAACAATAAAAATGAGGGATAAAGAAGGAAATGGAGGGGGGGGGGAGGGGGAAGGCACACATTGGGAGTGATGCAATTTGTTTTCCCAAGAAAGAGTTATGTGTGATGAGCCCTGCTTTCCTGGAAGTGGCTGAATACCTGCCTGCTGGTGGGAAGTAGTAAATGAATTCCTTGCTTTGCTTTTGCAAGCGGCTTTTGCTTTACCTAGTGAACTGTTATCTCAACATTTGAGTTTTCACACTTTTACCTTTTCGATTATCTTCCTCCATCTCACCTGGGGAGAGAGTGGCTTTGTGGTACTCAGCTGCCTGCTGGAGTTAAAGCATGACAATGTTTTAAAGGCGATGAATTGTCTATGAGTGTCCACATAATACCACAATGATATCACTCATGATCAATGGATGACTCTTACATTGCTGAAGAATAATAGGCTTAATATAGCCATTCAGTCTTGGGGGGCTGTTGTGTTCCTGAAATTGTAGAAATTGCAGAAATTACAACTTACAGAAACTACAGTCTTGTATAGCAGTATATATTGCATCAAATATATCTAAAATACTTCTTCCTGTAGCATCCCAGAAGTTAAAACATAGCTTTTTCAGTGCTTCCACACTTGTGTATTGAAAAAGCAGGTTGCAAGGAAGAGTCTTTCAAGTCCTACCTACAGCAGAGGTCTGCCAATGACACGCAAAAGAGTTAGCCTATTGTGTAGTTGAAAGCTTTTTGATAAAAAGTGTTAATAGAATGGTTTATCTTTAAAGCGATTGTACCATACGTGACATACTTTGGAGAAGACAGTTCAAGGAGTCTACAATCATCTATGTGCTCACTGCACGCTGTGAAAAGATCTTTTTAGTCGTTTTTCTTTTTATAGTATAGATCACTAAAGTCCATTTTCACTTTCCTTCAGTGTTTTACTGATATCATCTGGGGTTTATGTTGGAGTGGAGAGGAGGATAAAATTCTGTGCTCTACTGCTTGTGGGGATCATTTTGCTCTGCATTGAACTATTGTGTGGTTAGAAGAGAACTGATACTGAGAATTTAATCATTCAACTGTTTTTAAGATCTGTATCTCCTAAATAATGCTGCAAGTGTGTCTTAATTTGCCTCAACCCAAGTGCAACAAAGAGCAAACTAAACTACAGATAAAGAGGAGGAACCCATATAAGAATTGTCTTGCTTTCTTGTTCAGTTTTTCTTCAGCTCAAAACAGAAACAAATTGTAGCAAGGCAAATCTTTACTGTTACTACAGGTATCCCATCTATAGCTGCATTGCAAATATTTATCCTAATTCAGAATGAAGGGTTAATTTTGCTCCCATTAATGGGACAGATAGGCCATACTCTGTATGATACATAGTATAATAAAAGAAGTTGCAAGTTTAAACAAAATATATATGAGGTTAGAGTGTCATAAGTCCCTTGTTATCATGGAAGAGCATGTTATGTTGTAGTCCTAGTTTTGGCTGGGACAGAGTTAATCTCTCTGGTGGTTGCTATATGCTTGCTATGTAATACTGTCAGTCCTCATGTCTATGGTTGCTGTATGCCATGTCAGTGGTATAACAGTAAGAGTCAACCAGATTAATGAAGAATTAATTCTGATGGAACTGAGCAAAGAGCAGTGATGATGGAACCCAGAACTGGCTTCAGCATGCAGCAGTCTAACACCAACTCTCCTGCCAAGAAGGATAGTTATGACAGATGGAGCCCAAAGCCATCGACTAAATTAATTCAACAGCCATTTTTGAAGGATGGTGCATATATTGTGAAGGAATGATATGCATGCGTATATGTATTAAAAGACAAGAAAGTTAGTGGTGATTAATTGGGATGTATTGGAAAGTGGGGGTACCATGACATACATGGTATAGAATAAAGGGTGGTTTTGTCCTTGTTTCAGCTGGGATAGAGTTAATTTTCTTGCTGGTGCTATGTTTAGGATGAGAATAATGCTGCTAACATGCTGATGTTTCAGTTATTGCTGAGTGGTGCTTACGCCAAGTCAAGGCCTTTTCAGCTTCTCATGCGGCCCTGCCAATGAGGAGGCTGGGGGTACACAAGGAGCTGGGAGGGGACACAGCCGGGACAGCTGGCCCAAGGGGGTCCCATACCACATGGTGTCATGCTGGACAATAGGAGTGGGGGGAGTTGGCCTGGGGGGTCTATCACTGCTCAGGGTCTGGCTGGGCATCAGTGGTGAGCAATTGCATTGTGCATCATGTTCTTTGTGTATGCCTTTATCATCATTATCATTATTATTAATATTGCTATTACTACTACTACTACTACTATGTTTTTTTTTTTTCCCTTCATTTTCTGTCCTATTAACTTTGTCTTCATCTCAACCCACAAGTTTTACCTTCTTCCAATTTTCTCTCCCAACTCACTGAGGGGGAGTGTGCAAATGTCTGTCTGGTACTGAGCTGCCTGCTGGGTTACACTATAGCACCTGCTATGCTACAATCCCACTTTTCTTCCCTTTCTTTCTCAGGCACAAGTCCTTATGCAGCTGAGTAGGCAAGCAGGTTAAGGAGTTGATTCAACAGAAAAATAGCATTGCTGAAGAGGATTGATTAAATTACAGAAATTTGAATTAATTCTTTGAATTGACAACTGTGTTTGTGTATATCCAGATAGCAATGGGGTAAGAACAGTTAGCCCAGGAGGGTGGAATTGGCTTGTAAGCTTTCTTTGAAACTGTATCCTCAGGCAGGACTGATTGGTATGAAGGTGGTCACCTTCTGCTATTAAATATTATATATTATATATAAATACAAATATTTTCCTGAGTGGTTAGAGTGCTAAATTTTCAGTTTAAACCAATCAGTGCAAAACAAACAAACAAACAAAAAACGCCATGCATAGCTTGTATAAGGTTTAGATGCTATAAAAAAACAATCCTTTAAGTGTCAGGGAATTGGAGATCAATGTAATTTGTGTGCACAGTGTCATGGTTTCACAGTCAGCTCGAGCACGTGCTGCAGCTAAGAGATTGTAAGCCAGTTTTTCCTCTGGCCTGACAGCTTTATCACACCATTCCCTCATATTGTCAGAAGCATGTGTGACCTTGTGGTAGATAGGATCACTGAAGAGTAATCAGTTAAAGTTAAACCTGGAGGGAGGCAAAGGTTGCTTTTTTCTTGAAACAGCTTCTGCCTCGTTTGCTGGATGTGGGCTTGGCTGGGTACAAGGGAGGGAGGCAGTCTCTGTCTTTCACTGTCAGCACCCGTGGATCTGCAAGTTGAAGCACAGGAGATGTGAGGCCTTCGCCTAACCTTTTAAACAGTGAGGAGTGAACCTCCACACATAAGAATGGCTCTGCTGGCTCAGACCCAGAGCCCATCAAGCACAGCCTGCTCACCCATGCTTTTGGAGGTCTTCAAGGCAGTAAATTGTCAGGAGCTGTGTCAAAAAACAGTAGAACTGCTGAACAGGGCACACGGCCAAGATAACAGATTGACATTAGTTGTGGCTCAGGAAGTTTGTCACATTGCACCGCCACATGAATGATATGCTATGGAGCTGTTGCAATGTACCCTGAAGCCCAGAGGAAAAGGGAAGGGGGTGGGGACAAATGAAGGCAGGAGGAGCTAAACTCATTGCCATCTGTGAGAAAAAACTGCTGCTACTAAATATTAATCTGCAACTCAAAATGCATGTGTGACAGCAACAAAGAGTAGTTATAGGCAGGTACCCACAGAGGAGCAGAACCAATGCAAGCAAGTGCCATATGCCCCACAATACTCTCCCAACATCCAGCTAGTTTCAGCAGAATGGCTTCATTAGATCTGATGTGGCTGGTCTATTTTAACAACATCATTTAGGTGTCAAAATCATTTTACTTCCTTTAAATCAGGATCTTACAAACATAGAATCATGAAGGTTGCAAAAGACCTCCAAGATCAACTGGTCCAACCATCACCCTACCAACAATGTCACCCACTAAACTGTATCTCTAAGCACCACATCCATCCTTTCCTTGAATATCTCCAGGAACGCTGGTGCCACCACCTCCCTGGGCAACCCTTTCCAATGCCTGACTACTCTTTCTGAAAAGAAATGTCTCCTCATTTCCAACCTGAACCTCCCCTGGCACAACTTGAGGCCATTCCCTCTAGTCCTATCACTAGTTACCTGTGAGAAGAGGCCGACCCAAAGCTCCCCACACCTTCCTTTCAGGCAGTTGTAGAGAGCAACAAGGTTTCCCTTGAGCCTCCTCCAGATTAAACAATCTCAGTGCCCTCAGCCGCTCCCCACAGGACTTGTGTTCCAGGCCCTTCACCAGCTTCATAATCCTTCTCTGGACATGCTCCAGGGCCTCTATGCCCTTCTTGTACTGAGGGGCCTGAAACTGATGCAGTACTCAAGGTGCAGCCTCACCAGAGCTGAGTACAGGGAGACGATCACCTCCCTGGTCCTGCTGACTACGCTATTCCTGATGCAAGCCAGGATGCCACTGGCCTTCTTGGCCACCTGGGCATGCTGCCGGCTCATGGTCAGGTGAGCATTGACCAATACCCCCAGATTCTTTTCCTCTGCACAGCTTTCCAGCCACTCTGCCCCAAACCTGTAGCACAGCATGGGGTTGTTGTGGCCAAAGTGCAGGACGTGGCATTTAGCCATGTTAAACGTCATCCCATCAATCCAATCTGTCCAGGTTCCTCTGCAGGGCCTTCCTACCCTCCTGCAGATCGATACTTCTCCCAGACTTGGTGTTTTCTGCAAACTTACTGAGGGTGAACTCAATTCCATCATCCATATCATCAGTAAAGATATTATAGAAGATGGGCCCCAACAAGAACCCCTGGGGAACACCAATTGTGACCTGCTGGATTTTACTCCATTCACCACCACTCTCTGGTCCTGGTCATCCAGCCAGTTTTTAATCCAGGAAAGCATGTACCTGTCCAAGCCATGGCCTGCCACCTTCTCCAGGAAAATACTGTGGGAGACTGTGTCAAAGGCTTTACTGAAGTCTAGGTAGACTACGTCAACAGGCTTTCCCTCATCCACCAGATAGGTCACCCGGTCATAGAAGGAGATGAGGTTGGTCAGGCAGGACTTGCCTTTCATGAACCTGTACTAACTGGGCCTGATCAGGCTAGCAGGTCTCTAGTTCCCCAGGTCCTCCTTACAACCCATCTATAAGATGGCCAGCATGTTAGCAAGTCTCCAGTCATCCTGGACCTCTCTAGATGACCATGACCGCTGATAGATGCTGTGAAGCAGCCCAGCAATCACATACGCCTACTCCCTCAGCACTCTTGGGTGGATCCCATCTGGCCTTATGGACTTGTGACAGTCCAGGTGGAGCAGCAGGCCTCTTAATTGTTTCTACCAGAACTGTGGGGGTGGGCAGGGGGGGTGGTCTTCTGCACCCCATTGCAGACTTCCAGATCGGGAGGCTGAGTACCCCAAGGATACCCCATGGTCTGACTAGTAAAGACAGATGTAAAGGAGGCATTAAGAACTTCAGCCTTTTCCTTATCCTCAGTAGTCATGGTCCCCCCTGCTTCCAGTACAGGATGGAGATTCTCCTCGGCCCTCCTCCTACTTTTAATATATTTGTAAAAACATTTTTTGTTATACTTAACAATAGTGGTCATCTTGAGCTTGTGTTGGACTTTAGCCTTCTGATTTTCTCTCTGCATATGCTGGCAACTTCCTTGTACTCTCCCCGAGTTTCCTTGTCCTTCTTCCAAAGGACATAAATTCTGTTTTTCTCCCAGGCACTCAGCTAAAGTTCCCTGTTCAGCCACATCAGTCTTCTTTCCCACTGGCTCATCTTAGGGCACACAGGGACAGCCTGCTCCTGTGCCTTTAAGACTTCCTTCTCAAGGAGTGTCCAGCCTTCCTGGAACCTCCTGATTTTATCCATACAGACTCTACCTTATTCCCAGGCCTGAGCTCAACAACATTGAAACACTCTAATATAGAGAGCCATGCCACTGCACCTACTTTGTTGCCCGTCCCTTCTGAGGAGCTTATAGGCATCCATTGCAGCACTGCAGTCATGGGAGTGGTCCCACCACATTTCAGTGATGGTGACTACATCATAGTTTGCCTGCAGCACAATGGCTTCCAGCTCCTCCTGTTTGTTGCCTGTGCTGTGTGCATTATTGTAGATGCACTTCAGTTGGGCCATTGCCCTAACCCCCAACCCTGGCATTGCTCCCTGAGGCTCATCTCTGTCAAGCCTCATTTCTGCTATCTTCATTGGCGGACTTTGGCTCTTAAAGGGGAAGAGGATGAATGAACCCCTAAATGCCTTACCCTTGCCACTTGCAATTTTGTAGGCCGCTATCAGTTTCTCTCCCTCTCAGCTAATTTTCAGGTTGAGGAGTCTTGGCCAATTCAGTTACTTCAGTACTGACACAATTCACCAAGACCTTCACCTTCCTATGTGCTGGCCCTCAGCTACACATGATATTGAAGCCACGTGTGATAGAGTGATAACTCCTATTTTGTTCCCTGATGCTTTCCCAATAGCTCCTAATGTTTGATTTTATTTTCTTTCTGCTCTGGAAAACTGTTTTGGTGTTTTCATGCAACTGCTTGTAACTTCAGCGTATCACTCCTGACCAGTTACAGTCATTTTGCAACATACATAATTCTGCATACAATTATTTTTGTATACAAAATTCTGTATGGCAAGCTAGGACATTTTTCCTGTATGCACCTTACTTTACAGTTATTCATATTTGTTTCATCCGTCTTTTCATTGCTCAGTCAGTCTTACAAGGTTCTTCTGCAATTATTTGCAGCCTGCCTAAGTCCCCACTGTCTTGACTAAATTTCTGTCTTTGGCAAACTTTTATTCTTCACTTCTCAAACTTTTTCAGAACAATTATGAATATGGAAAACAGTACAGGTCCAACTACATTGTGAAGACCAACCATTTTCCTCCTGGTCTTTGTTTTCTGTCTTCTACTCTGCTACTTTTCCATGACAGGACCTTCCACAGCTGCTTAGTTTTCTTTAAAAGCCTTTGATTGGTAATTTTGCCAGAAGTGTTTTGGTAATCTGGGTAGACTACCTGCTGGATCACCCTTATCTTCATGTGTGTCCTTCTCCTTCCCAAATCACCAAAACATTATTAAGCCCAGATTTCTCTTTACAACAGGTAAGGTGACTTTGCCTAAACAGATACAAAAGTTCCTCAGTGATGGCTCTAGTTATAACCTCCAGTAACTGGCTCAGTATAGATATCTGACTCACAGGATCATAATTTCATGGACCTTGCAGAACTTGCTTTTAATTATGCATTGGCTCCTAGCATTCAAGTGCAATTTTTGCAAGAGGCAACATACTGCTGTTATGAATTCAGCTATTTTGTTTCTGGGTTTCCTTAGCAATCCTTGCTGAATACCATCTGGGCCCAACAATTTTAACATTAATTTTGTAATGCCTGAAGACATGCAGCACCTGTCTAGATAGGTAGGTCTCCTGGGAATCAAGCAGTGTGATGTCTACCTCCCATAACAGTCATTATCACAGAATCACAGAATGGTTGAGGTTGGAAGGGACCTCTGGAGGTCATCTGGTCCAAGTCCTCTGCTCAGGCAGGGCTACCTAGAGCTGGTTGCCCAAAACTTGAATCAATTTAATTGACTCAAAAATAGCCAGGAGAGATTGTGTTACCTATGTTTTTTTCTCAGGAGTAATAACATTCTCTAGACTTAGGGATAAACATTTTCCAGGTGCTGTTTGCTGAAACAGTATAACAGGTTGACTACATAGTCAGCTCTCTGTTATCTAGGCCAAAGGAGGTGGAGATGCTTTGGACAATGGGAAAAAATGCTAGTGACTGTGAAGGATGTATTGATTGCCCTGCAGAGACACTGTAACTTGGATCTATCAGGACGATGGACCACTCAGTAGGCAAGGAATTAGCTGAATGGTTGTACTCAAAGAGCTGCAGTCAAGAGCTCAATGTTCAGGTGGAAACTGGTGATGAGTGATGCTCTTTGGAGGTCCAGATTAGAACCAGTATTATTTAATGCCTTTGTTGGTGACATGGACAGTCACATTATGTGCACTTTCAGCAAGTTGTGCCAGGGGATGTTTAGCTTGAATATTAGGAAAAAAGTCTTCACAGGAAACATTGTGAAGTACAGGCTGCCCAGGGAAGAAGTTGAGTCACCATCCCTGGATGTCTTCAAAAAATGTGTAGAACTTAGTAACTTAGTTTAATGGTGGACTTGGTAGTGCTAGGTTAAAAGTCGGACTAGATAATCAGAGATGATCTTAGATCTCTTTTCCAACCTAAATGATTCTATGATTCTAAGTCTATGGCTGACACCAACCTCTGTGCTCTCCCACGCTGGAGGAAAGGATGCCTTCCACTGGGACTTCAACAGCCTTGAAAGGTGGGCCTGTGTGAACATGAGGTTCAACAAGGCCAAGCACAAGTTCCTGCTACTTGTGCTACTGGGTCAGGGCAATCCCAAGCATCAATACAGGATGGTGGAGAATGGATTGAGAGCGGCCCTGAAGAGAAGGACCTGGGGGTGTTGGTGGATGAGAAGCTCAACATGAGCCACCAATGTGAGCCTGCAGCGCAGAAAGCCAATGGAAGTGTCCCTGCCCATGGTAGGAGGGGTTGTAGCTAGATGATCTTTAAGGTCCCTTCCAACCCAAACCATTCTGTGATTCTGTGATTCTATGATTCTGTGATGTGTGCTGTTACCGAGCTGCTAGATTCTTTCAGATCCAAGCTCCAGCGTATGTGCTTCAATAGAGAGGCAATGTACCTGAATGCAAACATATTTACAATTTGACTGTGTTTCTGGGCTGGACATGTCCACTCCCATCCCTCTATGTGTGTCCTGCTTTCCTGTCACATATGCTGCCAGCTGTTGAATGTTGTGTGAGTCAGCCTGACACTCACCTGAGTGTTTTGTTTTGTCACAGCAAACTCCAGTATACAAGCCATGTGAGAGAAACTGCAATCTTTGATTGCCAGAGCCATCTTAGCAGGAGTCCTAATGTGACTGTAACATGGAGGCTTCAACTTTGCATGTAAAACTTGTTCCATCTAGTCTCTGTGGGATTGTTGCACTGGTTGAGAAGCACAGGTATGCTAATAAAGTTATGTCAGTACTTGGAGTGCTTTACCAGCACAGTCTGTTGGTAGCATGCTCATCATATGGATTAAACCTTATTCATTTGTTTGTTCTGAAGGTGTCAATAATATACAGTAATGGGCGTTAATGAGCACCTGTGTAATGAGGCAAGACGACAAAATGTGAGAGGAGAAGAAAAGCATACATGTGAGCAGCCTGCATTTAGGAGTTAAGAGAAATGGTCCAGTAGGACTGCAACCTTCATCTCTATTGGTGGGTCATCTCCAGATAAGGCAGCCCCCAAAACATGTCCATTATGTCAGACAGCTCTGTGCAAACTGTGGCACAGGGGGATGCTGTTTATAATTTATGGCAGTTATAAAGACCAATGCAGAATTATTCCTAAGGTTGGCAAGATTTTAACTGTCAAGCATTGCATCCATCAAATGACAAGTGCTCTGGCTGAGAACAAGCATTAGCTGGCATGTGAGAGAATGTCTACCTACTGCAGTTACCAGTTATGTTTGGTTCAGTTCTGGGAATTGAGTGTTCAGCATGTTTGAGAATGAACTTTTAGTGCAGTTTGCTTGCTTCACCCCACATTACAGTGCTTGCCAGCTCTCTGGTCATGCAGAGGAAGAAACCAGTGCATGGAGGTATTTCTGCAGTGAGGGATACCATCAACATTCAGTTTTTCTCTACATTGGGTCTGAATTCAGGGTATTAAGTATTTCTGGTGCTGTGTCTTAGCAGCAGGGTCTGTACTTCCCCTGGCTGAATGTCTGTGATGGCAACTGCTGTACCACTCAATCCACTGTGGGATGTAGGGAAGTAGAGACAACTTGCATTAGTCCTGGCTGGGTCTGTATTTCTGAGCACTTGGAAAACTACAATTTAACATAGGAAAGCAAAGGCTATGCTTCCTCTTTGGAGAGGCTGGTTTGCTGAATAAAATGAAATGAAGTAAATAATTATACATAACACAAATAAAAATAAATAAAAGATTCAATAGGTAGAGGGAGTTTCCTGAAGGCTCTCCTATGTCATTCATTCATTTACAAAAGACGGTGGGATATGAAGAAAACACAAGAAGCAATAGATGAGTCAAATGTCACTGTGGGCTAGGAAGAGAACACCATGCTCTGGTGTTCACTGGCATTTGGCTGGCAGTGACTCAGGACCAGAGTATATTTACAGCTTGACATGCCATGACCCCTTGACATTTCATCTTGAAACCCCAGTCAGGCAAATCCATTTATTTTTCTGTGAGTGAACAAACACAGTAACATACTTTACAGTGTAAAAATGTTGGGGGCAGGACACTGATTCATAATGTGTTGGGTGCAAGTGATACTGTATCCCATTCAAATGAGTTTTCAGGTAAAAATCACTAATGTGTCCCATTTAACTTTGGGTGTACATCATGCACCAACTGGAAAGGCCAGAGGTGGCTGTATTGTGGTGATGCTATTTGTGAGCTGGCGTGGAGGGTACCATTGCTGTGAAGGGTGCTTTGATGGTAAAATACAATTCTAAAATGGGATTGTGGAACTACTCTGTCATGGTTTATGAATACTGTGTTGTGTATATAGAGCTGGTTATCTGGGAGCTTCTCATGTGACTACATGTGGGTTAATTGGTAGAGTCAAGGAGCAGATAGTGAAAGACAACAATATCTGCCCGTACTACACCCCATTAGTAACTGTCTGAGCTACTGCTGGACTGTGGGTAGGTAGCTGAGCCTGAGGAGCCTCATTCAGCTCCTGCTGCCCACCAGCGAGGGTTCTGGTTAGCAGGGTAAGCCATGGAGGGCACAATGGTATGATCCAGGGTGACTGGTGGTCAGCTGTTTGTCAGAGAGCTGTTTGGAACAGTGTTTCTGAAGAGTAAATATGGATTTGCTCTGATTTGCTATTGAAGGATGTAGAGCTGTCTTCAGCATAGACAAAATTCAGCCCAGGGAGAGCTCTGAGGAGTTACATTCTGTAGAAGTAGCCAAGAAGGTGCTGGAGAAAGGTGGACAGCAAAAGAGAGAGAAGAGGAGCTAGTCCCTCCCACAGCTACCTTCACTCTAGTAATGCCATGTTTTCACTTTGGTATCTCTAGTGGGCTTGGTTTGGCAGATAGGGAAGATCCTGGTTCTAATGACATAATGACATGGGACATTATGGAGCAGAGCTATCACTACCAGAACTGGGGAAATGGCAGTGCCTGACTCTGCTGCTAAGGCCACAGCTTCCACTGCCTACCTCTCAAATCAAGATAGTGGGGCTTTGGGTGAGAGAGATGTCAGAAACACTGTTGTTTCAAGATCCTTTTCTCTGTCATGTGGAGTTTAAACAATATTTGGTATGAATACCAACCATGGAGTCACTTCTTATCACAGGACACCCAAAGATGCTGAACCAGACCCACCGGACACGCTTGGTGACCATTTTCCTGAGGACCATTTTGGGGGACTTCTCTACTTAGTGGGGTCACCATACTGTGCACTGAGCTACACATGTATCTTATGCTAGCTAATGCTTAGTTTTTCTTAGCAGGAAATCACAATGCCTTTTTGTTGGCTAGGACATTCCCTCTCCAAAGGAGAGCAAGGGCCTCCCAGTCACTTTGCCCTTGGACAGAGATGAGACACACAATTCTGCATAGTTACCTAAACATCCTATATAAGCAGATAGATGGAACAGTGGGAAGCTTAGTATGTCTAGCCTAGCAGCCTCCCTCCTTCCTCCCAGAGCATCGTCCTCTCCGTCATTCATACAAGGATCCACAACTGCATCATTTAAATTGGAGGTGCCAGTGCTTCCTTGGCTCTCCATGCAGGGTGTTACCACAAAGACTTCATTGTAAATTTGCATCACCACTTTTGCATAGTAACTTCCTAGCTGCAGAAGACTTGCAGCATGTGTACCATACTCAGTACCATATCCATGGAGAAAGGGCACAGAGCATGATGTGGGAGTGTGGCTTCTCAGACAACAGTCAGAGAGTAATAGCCAAGCTGTCTGCCCAAGGTGGTAGTATTGGTGATATTCAGGAGCTGGTCGAGCATGCTGTTCATCAGCTTCAGCTCAAAGGGAACAAATTTCAAATATAGAGTCATGTTTTCCCCAAAACAGCAAAACAGAGCTGGTACTGTGATTAAATGCTCCCTCATCTGTTTCCAGTGGATATTGCACATCGTCTTCAATGTAGACAAATGTGTAAGATTTAATTCACTTTTCTGTCCAGATAGTTTTGAAACTTTCCATTTCAAAACACAAAAATCTGATGCTAGAGAGGGAGAAGAACTTAGCAGCTGATATTAAATATCCCTACTAAGCTCGTGATCAGGGACAGTGGATTGCTAAGGAGAGATACAGTGCTCCTGAAGGGTAACTTTGGAAGCAGGACATAGTGTCTTCCAGTCATAGTCATAGTCATAGTCATAGTCATAGTCATAGTGTCTTCCAGTCTCTGTCTTTTTTTATTTTTTTATTTTATTTTTATTTTATTTTATTTTTTTTTTTAATCTAAAACACTGTTAAACTGAACTCTTCCAAATGTAATTTTATCTGAACAAGATGAAGTCTTGTAACCCTCAGTTTTCTGAACTGGTATGACATGCAGAAGTTTATTACTAACAATAGCTCTTTTGTTTGTTTGTTTGTTTTGTTTGTTTTCCTTATTTTCACAGCTTCTGAGCCCATGTGAATTTTGTTCTCATGGAAATGTTGCTTTACCTGCAAGTGTGACTGTAATTTAATGCATGTTTAACATGGTCACTGTAGCTACTCTGTGCAAATATCTCTGTTGGTGAAGGTGGTAACTCAGGGTGCTTCACAAGTGGAGAGTGATCTTAAGTATCAAATACATGTATTTCTTAGGTAAGAAATGAATCTCCTCCACCCTTTGAACAGAGTCCCATTTGTACATTTTTACCAGTCTTCCATCTTTTTCAGGGAGGAATTGTAACATTCTTACAAAGTACTGCAAGCATGCTTCTGGTATTAAGGTCAGGACTGGGACTCAGATGTAGCTTTGGAGTGCCAACACATGTTGTCAGATGATCCAGGGACTGCTGAGAGTGCTGGACCCATCCTGTAAGTGGGGCTGCATCATAAGAGGAAATGGTGGGAGCATCATCTGCTCATTTTATGTTAAATTTCTCTTGATAGTAAACAAGATCGTGTGCACCCTCAGTAAGTTTGCAGACGACACCAAGTTAGGTGCATGTGTTGACCTGCTCGAGGGTAGGAAGGCTCTGCAGGAAGATCTGGATAGGCTGGACCAACGGGCCAAGGCCAACGGAAGGAAGTTCAACAAGGCCAAGTGCCGGGTTCTGCACCTGGGGCACAACAACCCCAAACAGAGCTACAGCCTGGGAGATGTGTGGTTAGAAAGCTGCCTGTCAGAGAAGGACCTGGGAGTATTGGTTGACAGTCAGCTGAATATGAGCCAGCAGTGTGCTCAGGCGGCCAAGAAGGCCAACAGCATCCTGGCTTGCATAAGAAACAGCGTGGCCAGCAGGTCCAGGGAAGTGATTGTCCCCCTGTACTCGGCTCTGGTGAGGCCGCACCTCGAGTACCGTGTTCAGTTTTGGGCCCCTCGCTACAAGAAGGACATGGAGGTGCTTGAGCGAGTCCAGAGAAGGGCTACAAAGCTGGTGAAGGGTCTGGAGAACAAGTCCTACGAGGAGCGGCTGAGGGAGCTGGGACTATTTAGCCTGGAGAAGAGGAGGCTAGGGGTGACCTTATCGCACTCTACAGGTACCTGAAAGGAGGCCGTAGTGAGGTGGCAGTTGGTCTATTCTCCCACGTGCCTGGTAACAGGACGAGGGGGAATGGGCTAAAGTTGCACCAGGGGAGGTTTAGGTTGGATATTAGGAAAAACTTCTTTACTGAATGAGTTGTTAGTCACTGGAATAGGCTGCCCAGGGAAGTGGTTGAGTCACCATCCCTGGAGGTCTTTAAAAGACATTTAGATGTAGAGCTTAGGGATATGGTTTAGGGGATGATTTGTTAGTGTTAGGTCAGAGGTTGGACTTGGTGATCTTGGAGGTCTCTTCCAACCTAGACTATTCTGTGATTCTGTGAAGAACAAAGAATGTGGACTGCCTGGTCTCAGTGCCCTGATAAAAATCTATATGCTTTGTTGTATCATTATTTAGGAGCTTTCCATGGGCCAGTAACATCCATAATTTTGATAGTTGGAAAGTTGTTGTTAATTTGCTCTGGAAGTGTCATAATTTTATTTAGAAAACCATTTGACTAAAAGACATCAATGCCTGTTATGCTCACTGTTTCAATGACCAGATGGAAAGTACACATGGAATTAATAAGGATGCCATAATTAGAGTGCTAGAGAACTATGGCAAACACTGTTTTCTGTCATACTTCTGCCACAGTATAACTCCAAGGAGACGTAAGAGCCCCAGGTGTTCAGTACTGCTTCTTGCTATCTGAAAACAGGGATACTTACATTTTTGTACCAAAATGAACATACTTGAATACATAGCTCAACACAATGGAAAAAGCTGGTAGCATGTACTTGCCCAGCAAGAACATGACAGTCATTTGGATCTGGTGAGTGAACTCATGAAATGGAAATTCTCTAGAATCAGAGAGCAAGGAAGGGTAGTGATATTGTCATCACAATTTTTAATCCATAGATGACAGTATTATCAAAAGTATGTATGAAATTTCATTTAGTAGCAGTCTTTATATTTGTGTCAGCAGATTTATCCTGTCTTCTCTGGAAATACCATAGGGATGATATATATATATATTTTTAACCTTTAAGCAATGCCAGAAGAGTTATTTTGGAAAGATCTTTGCATAAAAGCAGAACTGCATTTCATTCTAAAATCAAGGGATGGGGGGGGGGGGATGGGACGGGGGGATGGACGGGGGACGACAGGGATTGAAAAAATATTTGCAGAGAAAATAAAAGCTTCAATTAAAAAATGCTGCAGACTATGTCAGTCATTGGCGTTCTCCTTTTCATTGCTCAGGGTCTTTGGTCAAATATCTGAAAAGCAAATAACAGAAATTCATACAGTTCTGATTATGAACAAATTCCTTTTCACTGAGATGTATGTCTCTCCCAGGTATGATATAAATGTTATTACTCTCTTATGGATAATGAATGTAGAAATCTCACAAGAATAAGGGAGTTTGGATGTAATTTTATCATGTTCTCTGGCTCAGAAAGAGTTTAAACTGTGCTATGTAGCTATTTAAATTAAAGAGAAGACCCTCCAATCAAAGGTAGAATATTATTCAGCATGGTTGGGCAGAGATAAGAAGGAAGTTCTGTGAATTTAACACCATCTCTTTCAAGGCTTTGTTAAACGGATACTTGGAAAACAGGGTAAGAGCAAAAAAACATTACTCAACCTTTTAGAAGTCAGCAGAGCAGTAAATTTCAAAGCGGATTTATGCACGATTGCTCTGTTTTCCACAGCAGACATGACAATTATTTTTAGCAGCACAAAGAGAATGCTTGTAATTGTTCTGTGGGCTTTCCCTCTGTCACAACTTTAACTCATCCATTGCAACTCACTTCAGTGATTTTATTCCAGTTTATTTCCAAATTTTAATAACGTATTTTAACCATGATCTGTATTGGTTGAGTTATAGTTCCACAGACATTTGTGTCTACTTCTCTTCCAATGTTTAATGCTTTTGTTTTTATTATTAGAGGTGTTTGCTGAAATCTAGTCCATTCAGACTACCTCTATGCATCTAATATAGAATTGAAAGTGAGATAACTGATCAGCCATAGCAAGATCATGAGGAATGACTCACAACCTCTTAACAGGACCTTATGCTGCAGAGTGAAACTTGAGGAGGTCTGTTAAGTGTAGCTGGGGTATGGTTCAGGAGGCTGACATGAAGCCCAGGAGGTCACCATGTTGTCTGACATAGGGAATTCAGCTCTGACCTGCAGCTCAGAGGAGGTGCCTGTCAGGGATGGCAGGGCTGGGAGCTCCTGCTGCTGCTCCGCAAAGGCAAGGGATGGAGGCATAAAGCAGGGCAACATGAGCTGGGTATCACTTGAGTGTATCTGCACAGCACTCTATTCTCAGTTTCTTCTCCAAACAGAAATGAAACATGCAGCCCCAAATTCTATGTTAACTCTAAGCTACGAAGAGAAAATGATGCCCCTTGGCTTTCTTTGTTCCTCCCACCATTTCAGCTGTCTGTGGTTCACACATGCATGCAACATATCTCTGGGCCATCATTTATGGTGTTCAATTAAACATGAAACAACCACTAAATTTCCTTGTATTTTAAGGACAAATAAAGCTATTGTACCTCTGAAACAGATGCCTCTGGCTCTCTATTTGCATCAGCTTTTTTAATAATCAGCCTGGCTCCTGCTGAGACATGCATTGCTCTGATAGTACTGGTACACCACCATTCTTAGTGCTATTAAAGCCACTCTTCTCCACTCTTCTATCCCGTGAGCAGATCCCTCGGAGCAACAGCACCTACAATAACAGTGAGACCATATGGGGAGGACTGCAAGTACTTCCTGCTTTCAGAGTTTTGCTTTGTTCTGACCTAATCCTGGAAAGGGCTATTTGGTCTGTTTTGGACTTCTTAATGAATTTTCTCCCTATTGCAAAATTACTGAAACATCCATTTAAACCACATGCCTAGAATACTCATCCAGTCTCCAGTGATATGCATTTCAGAGGTGTCTCAGTGACACAGGCTTTTGAATTTAGTAGCTTCCAATAAACATTTCCCAAGAGATTGTCATAGCAAGCAGCTTCACCATTTATTTATTTATTTATTTATTTTGACCTAGGGTTTTTTCTTTTTTATTTCTTCTTATTGTTATATTGGTAAAGACCATGAATAATTACTTCTTACCTTATCCGTGCCACTTCCATGCATAGACTTCTTTCACGTCCCTAGTCAGTTATTTCCTTTCACAAACTGAGATGCCTTGTGTATTTAGCTGTTTCTAACATAAAAGGTGCTTTATACCTTTGAACATCTTTTCTGCTCTTCTCATTGCCTCTTGTAATCCTGCTGTACTGTTTGTAAGCTGAAGAGACCAGGACCACTACAATATTGAAGAAGTGAGCTCCCCTATTTAGTGGTTTAAGAATATTTCTTGTTCTGTTTCGTATTTATTTCCTAAACCTGTTTTACCTGTTTTTTTTTTTTTTTTTTTTTTTTTTTTTTTTTTTTTTTTTTTTCTGTTTTGCTTTGTTTTGTGTTAATTACTATTATTATTTTATTTTATTTTATTTTATTTTATTTTATTTGCTGATTCTTACTGGGCCAACATTTTCATTTCCTCTCTCTATGCAGCTTTATATCAACATGACAAGAACAACAACAAAATCCACAACTTCATTTCTTCATTATTCATTCCCTTTCCCAGATCATGGGTGAATATGCTGAATAGTGCCTGCCCCAGCACACATTTCCATGGGTCTCCATTGGTGGTTTCAGTTCACTTTTAAAGAATAAACATTCATTCTTTATTTCTTATCTCTCAATAAGTCATGCACCTTTGCAAGTCTTTTCCTTTTATCCCATGGCAACCTTGTTTCTTAAAGAGTGAGGAATCCTTTCTGGGAACAAGGTAAGACAGCAGACACTGAGATCATCTACTCCTGTACTCCTTCAGGGAAAGATTTGAGTTATGACTGCCTTTTACTTATCCCCAGTATATATACGTTCCCACCATTCTGTTTTTCATGCTAATGTCCACCTCTTTATCTACTATGAACAGCAGATTTACTGTTCAGCAGCTCTCTGGATATTGCAGGGCACATCTCAAATTGATATCAAGGCAGATTTCAGCAAATGGCTCCTAGCAGAGTACATGGTTCATCAGCGTCGAGTTTGTCTAGAGCTATGGGGTGGATACCATCCAGTCCTGGTAACTTGTTACTGCTTGTTTTGAGGATTTGCCCTACAACTCCTTCTACACCCACTTTGGTTTGAGACAGATCCTTTTCTCTGTCCTGTGGGAGACTCCCCAAGCTCCACCACAGTGAAAACACATGCAAAATACTTATTTAGGTCTTTTTCTATGGCTTTACTTCTCCTTAAACTCTGTGTGTATCCTGAATACCTACTGGCCTTCAACGCCCTCTTCAGGCTCTTCATTCCCATTGCATTTGAGAAAGAATTTGTGTCTTTTTGCAGAATGCTCCTCTAACAGCTCTTGAGCATACTGCATTACTCTGTTCTTCCCTCTTCTTCCGTTCCTCCTCAAAACTGTGGCATTGGTATAAAGTGTTTCTGAACTTTTTCCCACAGCAAACGGTCAGCTTGAGATGCGTTATTAAGGACCAGATGTTTCCATGCATGCCTGTTGCTGTCAGCTGGCCTTTCATTAGTGGAATATACAGCCTGAATTCTGCAAAGCATGTGCCTAAATCCCATTCCTTTAACACTGAACTCTGTTAAGTACTTAAATTACCTGCAGAGTTTGTAGCTTTAGCCATGAGAAGCTGGAGTCCATTTTCTCTGTAATTTTTAATATTACTTCTAATTTTGCTTATTGTTTATAAAACAGACCTTTTTGCAAAGCTTGCTGTAGTAGCGCAGTAGAGGAACAACCACGGGTGTCTTGGAGCAGCTGGGAGAGTCTGACTTCTTGGGTCCTGCAGTTTGAATTATTTTGGTAGTCATTGCTAGCATGAAATCCAGAAGTAGCAGTTCTTACGCAGGACACTAAGGGGCAGCCCCAGACCTAAAGTTTTTCTGATTGTTTTGTACATATACAAACTAAGAACTTTGTTCAACTCATTTTTTCATATTGATTTAATATCAACAAAGACCACAAATATTGAATCAATCTAGTCTGCACTGGGGTTTCTTTGCCATTTTTTTTTTTTTTTTTTTTTTTTTCCACTTCCATCTTTTAGCATTTATTTCTGCCAATGCAATAGTGACAAGGAAGGTGAATTTATTTGTCATTTATCTCAAGAGTCAGCCTGTTTGAGCTTGTCATTTGCAGACAGAGCAGACAGTATGGAAAAACTGCTGGAATCTCTGCTTTGGTGCCCACCCAGGCATCATGACACGGCCGGCCAAGTGCATATACATGTGCAGTTGTACAGGCCTTCACCACTCAGAGGAGCTCCTTGCCACCAGAGAGCAGCTGCATCAGTTATGTCAACCCTAGGAAACCTGCTCCCAAGTAATAGTTTCTGTATGTTATAGATGGAGACCAGAGAACCATGGAAAGGAGGGCCTGAGGCAGGACTAAGTCACTGGCCCACCCAGGACCAAAAGAAACCTGTGGAAGAAAGAGAATCCTGCTTTCTTGTCCTTCAGACCATGCCAGTAACTGGAGGTGCCGTCCTCTAGACTCCAGGAAAAAACTACAGCAGGGAAGGGACTTCTTTTGGATACAAAGCAGTGAAATCATATGGAGGACATTGTTTAGCAATCCCTATGTATTCTGCACATTTCTGAGCCCTCAGTAGTGGAGAATATCCTCTACACTGTTGATATCATCATGAAGGAGAAAAAATCTCATTGCACCTTGGGCCCTCTGAAGGCATCTCCATCTACTAATTAATCTCTGCTAGCTTTCCTGTTTCAAACCAGTGGTAATGGACAAACAATACTTGCTCCCACATGCCGATGCATGAGTCAGACCTGAAGTGCTCTTCCACACAGGGGCAGCTTAGGAGAAACGTACGCTGAAAGAGAGTATGAAGGGTGGGAGTAATTGTCCTAGTCACTTGCTACAACCTGTTGGGTGACTTGGCCACAGTCCTGTGACACAACTGGAGTACATCACAGCCTGCAAGGAGAGGTACCAATGGTACCTACCTGGAAAAAGTTTGGGGAAGGAACTGGACATTGAAGTGAATTAGGAAAAAGACTGCTGAGTGTTGAGACAAGCTTGAATGAGTCGGTTGGAACAAACATGCCTCAGGAGGGTGGGTTTGTCTTAACCATCAGTGGATTGATCACAACAGGAATTACTATCCTGTTCAGAAGGTGTTGTACTGTAATAGCAGCTAGCACAGACAGCTGGAGTGGACTGCATATTCTCCAGTTACTTGGAACTGGGCATCCCGCTAGATGAGGCACAGCTGTGTCTGACACCATGGAATTTTACACTACTTTGGTATCCTTCCTTGGTGTAGATGGATGGAATTAAGGTAATAAATGACTCTGCAGCAGAGCACGTACAGGGTTTCCCTTCTCCACAGAAACAGTAGTCGGGAATTGGAAAGGCTTGTCCAGGGAGGTGGTGGAGTCACCATCCCCACATGTGTTTAAAGAAAGGTTGGACCTGGCACTTAGGTACATGGTTTTGTGGGTGATATTGTTGGTAGGGTGATGGTTGGACCAGATGATCTTGAATGTCTTTTCCAAACTTAACGTTTCTATGATTCACTGAGGCCCCTTCGAGGCAGCTGAGGTAATTCAGTCTGGAGGCAATAAAATCACTGAGAGAGGCCTGAAGGCTATCAAAAGGAAATTCAGGAAATTAGGGCAGTTACTGGATGGAGTGGGAGTATGGGTGGTGTTTTCCTGCTTTCCTTATCCCTTCAGTGGCAGGGAGGGATACTGGGAAGACCTAGAAAGCCCAGATGATAAATACATTGCAGAGAGGCTGGTGCCATGGCAGGAATATATATATATATATTTGACGATGGGGAGGTTTACTTGGCACCTGGTCTGATGGCTGCAGATGGGTCCCACCTGTCTCAAAGGGGGAAACGGATGCTAGCCCAAGAGCTGGCAGGGCTCATTGAGAGGGCTTTAAACTGGGAATGAATGGGATGGATGGGAAATGAAGCTTGACAGAGATGAGCCCCAGGGAGGAGTAACAGGGTTGGGGGTTAGGGCGATGGCGCAATTAAAATGCATCTACAATAAGGCATGCAGCATGGGGCAACAAACAGGAGGAGCTGGAAGACATTGTGTGGCAGGCAAACATCTGTCTTTACTAGTTAATCTGCTTATCCTCAGGGTACTCAGCCTCCTGATCTGGAAGTCTGCGACAGGGTGCAGAAGAAACCCCCACACACAGTTCAGGTGGAACAGTTAAAGGCCTTCTGCTCCACCTGGACTCTCAGAAGTCCTTGGGCCAGATGGGATCCACCCAAGGGTGCTGACAGAGTAGGTGGATGTGATTGCTGTGCTGCTTTCCATCATCTATCAGCAGCGTTGGTCATCCAGAGAGGCCCAGGATGACTGGAGACGTGCTAACATGATGGCCATCTATAAGAAGGGTCATAAGGGGAACCCAGGGAACTACAGGCCTGTCAGCCTGAATTCGGTGCCAGAAAAGGTGATGGAACGGGTCATCTTGAATGCAATCAGGCAATTTAAGTATATGTGTGACAACTGAGGGATCAGGTCCAGTCAGCATGGGTTCATGAAAGGCAAGTCCTGCCTGACCAACCTCATCTTCTTCTATGACCAGGTGACCTGTCTGGTGGATGAGGGAAAGCCTGTTGACGTAGTCTACCTAGACTTCAGTAAAGCCTTTGACACAGTCTCCCACAGTATTTTCCTGGAGAAGGTGGCAGGCCATGGCTTGGACAGGTACATGCTTTCCTGGATTAAAAACTGGCTGGATGACCAGGACCAGAGAGTGGTGGTGAACAGAGTGAAATCCAGCTGGCCACGAGTGATGTTCTCCAGGGGTTCTTGTTGGGGCCCATCTTCTTTAATATCTTTATTGATGATATGGATGAGGAAATTAAGTGCACCCTCAGTAAGTTTGCAGATGACACCAAGTTTGGGAGAAGTATCGATCTGCAGGAGGGTAGGAAGGCCCTGCAGAGGAGCAGATTGGATTGATGGGCAGAGGCCAATGGGATGACGTTTAACATGGCTAAGTGCCATGTCCTGCACTTTGGCCACAATAACACTGTGCTGTGCTACAGGTTTGGGGCAGAGTGGCTGGAAAGCTGTGCAGAGGAAAAGAATCTGGGGGTGTTGGTCAATGCTTGCCTGAACATGAGCCGGCAGTATGCTCAGGTGGCCAAGAAGGGCAGTGGCATCCTGGCTTGCATCAGGAATAGCGTAGTCAGCAGGACCAGGGAGGTGATCATCCCCTTGTACTCTGCTCTGGCAAGGCTGTACTTTGGCTACTGCATTCAGTTTCAGGCCCCTCAGTACAAGGATACTGAGGCCCTGGAGCATGCCCAGAAAAGGGCTACAAAGCTGGTGAAGGGTCTGGAACACAAGTCCTATGAGGAGCGGCTGAGGACACTGGGATTGTTTAATCTGGAGAAGAGGAGGCTCAGGGGAGACCTTACTGCTCTCTACAACTACCTGAAAGGAAGGTGTGGGGAGCTGGGAGTCAGCCTCTTCTTGCAGATGAAACAAGAGGGAACGGCTTCAAGTTGTACGAGGATAGGCTTCGGTTGGAACTTAGTGTGAGAAACAAAGTTGTGTTTTAGCAGTAGAGGATTATTTTTCTTTATTCCAAGGCAGTTGTGTAGTCATAATAAGGAGAAATGCTAAGTAGATAAGTGGAGAGTAGAAGGCCTCACTGTTCCAAAATAAGGTAGAAGCTTGAGAAAAAGAGGATGAGCAGTGTGAGAACAGTAAAACAAAGATCACATGTTCTCAAAACATAAGAAAGGAGAAATTAAAGTGTTGAAAAAAAGAAAAATTAAACATATATGGTATAGAGAAGCATTGAGTAGCTTGTGAACCTGTAGCACTCAGCCAATGAGGAAACAGGGGAGGTGATCAGGCACCAGGTAATAGGGAATAAAAGGTTATGATTTGTTTACTAAAATGCACTCCTGATTGACAGGATGCCATCCATTGCAATCGCAAATAAAATAAGCATCACAGAAGATCGTGTCTGAAGAAAAATTATTTGAGATTTTTCTCACATTACGAGACATTTCTCTTCAGAAAGAGCAGTCATTGGAAAGGTTTGCCCCAGGGAGGTGGTGGAGTCACTGTCCCTGAGGTTGTTCAAGGAAAGGCTGGATATGGTGCTTAGGGACACAGTTTAATGGGTGACATTTTTGGTAGGGTGATGGTTGGACCGGATGACCTTGGAGGTCTTTTCCAACCTTAATGATTCTATGATTCTATGTCTGTCTGCACAAATCTCCTTCAGAAGCACAAGAAGGAGAAAGAATGGTTGTACAGCCAAAATGTCATTTAATAACTTAAATTTAGGCTTAACAAAGGTTTTCTATGCTATTTTCCAAATAACGATAAATTCCTATACAACCTGATGTCACTTCTACAAGCTACTAATGGGTTGTTGCTCAGAGAGGAAAGGGTGGCTCATTTTCTGGAAGAAAGAGAAGAGAGTAGTGGTTGGTGACCCTACTCTATCTCAAGTATAGACAATACTTTGATTCCTGGCCTAAATGAGTATTATAAGAGAAATGACTGCTATGGCAACAAGAAGAGTTAAGTGAGATAGTCATTTCAACGCAAAAGGAAATTATTTATGTGGATAATAATATACAATATTGTCCAACATGGGATGAAAAAGAGAATGGAATCAGGGTAAACTTAAGCATTTAAGTGTAATCTGATAGAAAATATCTCTAAAGAGTAATTCACCAAGTTTAAGTGATAAAAGCTATTAGGAAGATCTTTAATAGCTCTTTGCTATTCTGATCTCTGTGGGGCTACAGCAGTTAAAACAGCCTAGAAAATATGAACTGGAACATGTGGGGAAGACAGACATGCCTGATGGAACAGGATAAATCAGTCATCCAGCCAGATATGGAAACAGAACTAAAACAAAAATGCTAACACTGCTAAAATGTAAAAATGTTCACTATAACTTCACAATAAATACGGGTTCAATGTAGTCTCCTAAAAGCTCTTTAGTCTATATAAGTAAACCCTTTATTCTAATCTAGTATACTTAATCTAATGTAAGCTTTTTACTGTACAGTCTATCTGTCTTTCTGAGACTTGCAATGTTCCCTGTTGCTTACAGTCACAACTTTTGCCATGTTGGGGATACAACATTGATTCAAAACACGTGCATCCCAAGAACAGAGTCAATCTGGGAAAAATAAATAATGACAGGATGTGGGTGGGAGGCTGACTTGCCTTTCCCAGTGCAATAATTATTTGTGAGAAAATATTCCCCACGTGTGTTCTGGCAAATTGTAAAACCAGATGCCCTAAGCATGAGATCCTCTCTCTTAAATTGAGCAGCATTTTATTGTGGCTTAGGCTGTCACTTTATAGGCTTCTCTTGCTTAAAGACATCCTGTATTATGTTGCCTCAGTAAGATACCAAGGGAAAATAATTTTGATCCAAGAAGCCAAAACTACTTCTTCCTCCCACATAGCAGACCCAGTCATGGTCACCACATGGCAGAAAGTGCTCACTAAAGCACTCACCAAAAAGACTGTAACAACCCAGACCGAGTGCCTGACTAAAGGTGCAGCTGTTCAGATCTCTGGCTGCAGGGATTATCTGAGCCTGTTGCTGCCAACAAAGGGTGACAGAGATACTGCTTGCATGAGGTGTGAGCAGGTGGAGGATCTGATCAGCCTGGTAGCAAAGCTCAAACAGGAGGTGGAGAAATAAAACCATCAGGGAGCATGAGCAGGAGTTAGACCAGTGGAGTCACTCCCTGCCATGCCTGAGAAAGGCACCAGGGCGACACACACCAAATAGTGGTGGACCCCCCTGCCCTGTCATTGTTGGGCAGAGGGAGGGGACCTGAGAGATGAGAAGGAATGGAAACAGGTTCCTGCTTGGCATCACAGGCAAGCCCCCTCCCTACCTGCCTTGTCTTCCCAGGTGCCCTTACAAAACAGGTTTGAGGCCCTGGAGGTCGAGGGACACGGTGATGGGGATGTGGGGCAAAGTCCACCCAGGAGGCTGTCTAGAGAAAGGAAGTTGACTCCACACCTCAAGACTTCCTCCACCAAAAAGGAAAGAAAGATAACAGTCGTAGCTGACTCCCTTCTGAGGGGAACAGAGGGCCCCATATGTTGGCCAGACCCTACTGTAGGGAAGTCTGCCACCTACCTGGGGCCTGGGTGAGGAACATTACCAGGAAGCTTCCTGACTTTGTTCGACCCTCTGATTATTACTCATTAGTGATAATTCAGGCTGGCAGCAATGAAATATCAGAGAGAAACCTAAAAGCTGTCAAAAGGGGCTTCAGAGGATTGGGGCGGTTAGTGGATGGAGTGAGTGTGTAGGTGGTGTTTTCCTCTATCTCTTCAGTGGTAGGAAGGAATATTGAGCAGACCTGGAAGGCCCAGCTGATTAATACATAGCCGAGAGGCTGGTGCTGTTGCAGGAATTTTGGTTTATTTGAGCACGGGGAGGTTTACTCGGCACCTGGCCTGATAGCTGCCAATGGTTCCCACCTGTCTCAAAAGGGAAATGGACTCTAGCCCAGGAATTGGCAGGGCTTATCAATAGGGCTTAAACTGGAACTGAAGGGGAATGGGGGGAAAATTAGACTTGATAGAGATGAGCCCGGGGGAGCAGTCCCAGGTTTGAGGGTGAGGGATCTAAGGATTCCTGTCTAAGTGGAATCTAAGTGGTATGTCTTTCTATATTAGAGAGTGTTTCGATGCTGTTGAGCTTGGGGCTGGGAATGATAAGGTAGAGTCCTTATGGATAGGGATCGGGGGATGGCCAACGAGATGTACATCCTGGTGGGGGCTCTGTTATAGACCGCCAAACCAGGATGAAGAGACTGATAAGGCGTTCAATAAGCAGCTGACAGAAGTCACTCAATTGCCAGCATTTGTCCTCATGGGTGACTTTAACTTTCCAGACATATGCTGGAAATACAATACAGCCCCGAGGAAGCAATCTGGGAGGTTCCTGGAGTGCATGGAAGACAGCTTCCTGACTCAGCTCGTTAGTGAGGCTACCAGAGGGGCTGCCCCACTAGAACTTCTGTTCACAAACAGAGAAGGAATGGTGGGAGATGTGGTGGTAGGGAGCTGTCTTGGGCATAGTGACCACAATGTGGTAAAGTTATCTATTCTTGGTGAAGTCCAGAGGGCTGTCAATAAAACTGCTACCTTGGGCTTCCGGAGGGCAGACTTTGAATTGTTTAGGACACTGGTTAGAAGGGTCCCTTTGGAGTCAGTCCTGAAGGGTAAAAGGGTCCAGGAAGGCTGGATGCTCCCCAAAAGGAAGTCTTGAAGGCACAGGAGCAGGCTGTCCCTGTCTGCCATAATATGAGCTGGCGGAAAACAAGACCACTATAGCTGAACAGGGAATGTTTGCTTTGTATTTGGGAGAAAAACAGAATTTATGTCCATTGGAAGAAAGAACAGGCCAGTCACAGGGAGAGTACAAGGAGTTTGTCTGCATATGCAGAGAAAAAGAAAGGCCAAAGCCCAGCATGAGCTGAACCTGGCTACTATGGTTAAAGATAACAAAAAATATTTTTATAAATATATTAACAGTAAGAGGAGGGCCAAAGAGAATGTCCATTTGTTACTGGAAGCAGGGGGGAACATGACTACAGAGGATATGGAAAAGGCTGAAGTTCTTAATGCCTTCTTAACATCTAGAGACATGCTGCTCCACTTGGACTGTCACAAGTCCATGGAGCCAGATGGGATCCACCCAGGGGTGTTGAGGGAGTTGGCAGACATGATTGCTGGGTTGCTTTCCATCATCTATCAGCAGTCATGGTCATCTGGAGAGGTTCTGGATGACTGGAGACTTGCTAATGTGCTGCCCATCTATAAGAAGTGTTGTAAGGAGGACCCGGGGAACTTCAGGTACTGTGTTCAGTTTGGGGCCCCTCACTACAGGAAGGATATCAAGGCCCTGGAGCATGCCCAGAGAAGGGCTACGAAGCTGGTGAAGGGTCTGGAACACAAGTCCTATGGGGTGTGGCTGAGGGAAGTGGTATTGTTTAGTCTGGAGGAGGCTCAGGGGAGACCTTATTGCTCTCTACAACTCCCTGAAAGGAAGGTGTGGGGAGCTGGGGGTTGGCCTCTTCTTGCAGATAACTAGTGAAACAACAAGTAGGAATGGCCTCAAGCTGAACCAGGGTAGGCTTAAGTTAGAAATTAGGAGACATTTCTCCTCAGAAAGAGTAGTCAGGCATTGGAAAATTTTGCCCAGAGATGTGGTGGCATCAGCATCCCTGGGGCTGTTCAAGGAAAGGTTGGACCTGGTGATTAGGGATATGATTTAGTAGGGTGATATTTTTAGTAGGGTGATGGTTAGACCAGATGATCTTGGAGGTCTCTTTCAACCTTAACAATTCTATGATTTTATGACCTATATCAAGGGCTGATCACTCTCACAAAGGGCAGAGCTTTGCTCAGCTTTCGAAGAACCAGAAAATGACATTACGATTTTTTTCCTGAGTTCTCCATCTCAATGGAGGAGGGGAGTAGCAGCTCCATAGGGCCAACATGCCTTTCAACAGGGTGTATATCTACCTTACTCCAACTAAAAGAGAAGGAATCACTCATAGCTCATTGTGTCTTTTCTCAGATTTACAGGGCAAGGAACAACCTCTACCCCTTTCAGCAGACTCTAGTGAAACCATATGGACAACTCATTCAGTAAGACGAATATCTATTAATGCTTGAGCAAAGATGGCAGAATTCAGACCTATAGAATATTAGCACCATGTCATGCGGCAAATCTGCCTTTCTACTTCTGACAAATACATATTTTATGCCTTATACATTCTGACAGAAGCAGAAGGTGCACTTTCATTTTTATTTATTTATTTATTTATTGGACAGGAAGATGCATGTGAAGATTTACTTTCTTGAATAACACTATGTGAGTGGTAAGAAATACTAGGAGCTACAATGCTGTTCTGGCTGGGATGGAGTTAACTTTCCCTGCAGCAGCCCCTACATTGCTGTGCTCTGCACTTGTAGCTAGAACAGCAGTGGTATCACACCAGTGTTGTGTCTATTGCTGAGAAATACTGGCACAGCATCAGGACTCCCTCTAACCCCACAGAGCTGGCAGGCTGGGGGTTGGTAAGAGGGAGGAAGGAACATCACGAGGGCAGCTGACCTAAACCAACCAAAGGGAGATTCCATAACATATGATGTCACACTCAGCAATAAAAAGTGGAAAAAGGAAGAAGAGAGGAGGGGTGGAAGGAGTGACTATGTGTGTTGAGGGCCCGGTTCAAGGACGTGGTCAAGCATTGCTCACTGGTGGGAAGCAGAGAGTAATTTCTTTCCTCTGTACTTCACACGACCTTTGCTTTTTTCCTCCCCCTTTTCCCCTTTCCCTTTAGTTAAATTAATTAATAATAATTTTCCCCTCACAATTATTTTTCCTTTAATTAAATTATCGTTGTCTCAACACATGAGACGTTTCTTTCCTTTTCTTTCCCTCTTCTTCTGAGGAGGTGGAGTGAGAGGGTGGTTGTGGTAGAGTTCAGCTGCCTGGGAAGGTAAAACCACCACAAATGCTTTAAAAGAAAGGCTTAGCTATAAATGAGTATCCTCCTTTGTGCAGCTTATGATGGTGAAGATCACAATAAGGTTCAAAAATAACAACTGTGTAACAAGACTGACAAAAGAACTGTTCTGAGAAGAGATATAGGACTTTTTTCTGCCATAGATATAGACTGAAAAATTTTGTAAGCATAGGTAAACAAGCTCTCTTGTTTCTATAGTGACCTCTGATTTTCTTGCAGTCAGAGGGGGTGCTACTTGAGCACAGAGAGGGTGAGAGACACTACCATGGTTTGTTTTTTGCTGTAAAATGGTGCATATGGGGCTGGCTTCTCAGCAGTCTAGCTTGGGGTCAGAAAACAAGTGGAGGTGCATTATTTCTGATTAGTCCTAAATAGCCATTTGTTATGGCACAAAGTAGACAGAAGAGGGATGAATTCTGTGCCAGGCAAAAACAAATACCTCCGGAGTTCTTAAGACACCTTAGTAGTGCACGGTAATTCTGTCAGATCAAGCTGGATCTCAAAGGCATCAGCATGGAGAAGACCTGTGGCAAGAGGTAGTCACAATGTGTGTGTGGTGACAGCTTATGGCACCTGCTACACAAACAGGATGGCTTTGTGTTGGACAGAAACATGTGTGGGTAGCTGGCACTGAGCTACAGCGGTGCTCATGCAGCAGACAAAGGTGTGTAGCACCAGTGAAGGAAGGAGTAATTGTGGCTCTAGACTTGAATAATGACATTTCCCAGCTTCCCAAGCATTCCTGTTCTTCTGGGAAAGCCAGCTTTATGTTCTCATCTAAAAGGCTGAGGTGTTTCATACTTTGGGTTTGCAAAGGGTTTCTTTACACTAAGTCAGGAAGATTTTCCAATTTAGGCAGCAAGTGATGCAGGAGCCTCACTGTGGTTTCAGGTCCCTTCAGCATGGCTGCTCCTGCCCACCCCCATCTTGTGCCCAAATGCCAGCCCTGAGACAGAAGCCACATGACGCAATGCCCTGAGGGGGAGCTGTGGGACTGGACTTTGGTGGGAGTTCACATGTAGCCACTGCAGGAGCTTCCATGCACACCTCATGCTGCCAAACCCCCAAAAGGCCACAGTGCCATGGGCACCATCTGACTCAGTGAGGCTGGGGAGAGCTGCAAGGTGCACAGGTGCCTTCTGTCTCAGGGTTTGGCTGTGTGTTCCACTTGCCCCATGCGGCTCAGGCACCATTGGGAACCAGGCAGGCCCAGGGCTCTGGGTTCTAGAACCTTCAGAGCTCCTGTGGCACATCACTTGTCAGCTGGATTGGCCACAGAGGGACTGTGAGCTGTTTTGCCATTGTCTCATTCACAATAGTGGGTGGGACTTCTCCATATATAAGGGATGCCCATGGTGGGGGAAGGAGAGGAGGGATGTGGATAGAAAGGATGAGGTTTTTGGGAATCCTCTCATGACTAGCTTGCACTGAAGCTGTGATCTCCACTTCTTTGTGCTCTTCTGCTACATTACATGTTTGTTTTTCACAGCTAGTCACAAACAGCCCAGGAGGCTTCTGCACAGCACGGACAACATCTGTTTTCACACAGGCAGTGGAGGAGCCAAAGAAGAGCGGTGTGCTGCTGGACCTTGCACTAACAAACAGAGAAGGATTGGTTGGAGATGTAAAGGTTGGCAGCAGTCTTGGCTGCAGTGACCATGAAATGGTGGAGTTCAGGAGCCTTGCATGGAGGAAGCAGGGCAATGGGTACGCTTGCAATCCTGGACTTCGGGAGTGCAGATTTTGGTCTATCCAGGGACCTGCTTGGAGGAATCCCATGGGTTCAGGCCCTAGCAGGAATGGGTGTTCAAGACAGCTGGCTAATATTCAAGCATCGCTTCCTCCAAGCCCAACAATGGTCCACCCCTATGAGGGAGAAGTCAAGAAAGAGGGGCAGGAGACCTGAAAGAATGGGCAAGGAGCTCCTGGCCTAACTCAAACAGAAGGAAGGATACAGAAAGTGGAAGGGACAGACCCCTTGGGAGGAATATAGGAGCGCTGTCAGAGTATGCTGCAATGCAATGAGGAAAGCCAAGGCCTGCTTGGAACTAAATCTGTCAAGGGACATCAAGGGAAACAAGAAGGGCTTCTTCAAATACATTGGTAACAAGGAAAACTAGGGAAAATGAAGGCATGCCACTGCTGAGGCTGCCATGCCAGAGATGCTAGAACTTCACGAACTGCAGTCAAAGGCAGCCAAGTGATTGATACTGCGAATGTGTTTTTCTTGATCCCTTTGGCAGCAGAGTTATTTTTTTTCCTTGTATCTGGTACGGTGCTCTGTTTAGGATGAGAATAATGCTGTTAACATGATGATGTTTCAGTTGTTGCTGAGAGGTATTTACACCAAGTCAAGGCCTACTCAGCTTCTCATGCTGCTCAACCAGCAAGGAGGCTGGGGGTGCACAAGGAGTTGAGAGGGGACACAGCCAGGACAGCTGACCCAAGGGGGCCAGAGGGGTGTCCCATACCACATGGCATCATGCTGGAAAATAGGAATGGTGGAGTTGGCCTGTGGATCACATTCTCTATCTGGTGGCTCATCATCATACTCCCTGGCTGGCTGGGAATCAGTAAGTATTTATAGCAAAATCAAAGTATGAGTAACTAAAAATAATGTTTTATATATATATATATATAATTATAACAAGTAATAAAAAAAAATAAAGGAAATTAAAACATTTGATCAATATAATCAATAATAAATCAATTACTCTTTAGTATTTTTTTGTCTGTTTTCTTTATTAAATTGGAATAAAATGGTATTTGTCAGTGTAAGTATGTTCATCATTTAAAGATGTGCTGGCTGGGGAGCACATTGTCTCACTGTCCTGGGAGCATTAAATGTTTTCATAGAGATGAATGCTGTGAATAAATAAATACTAGAGTATAAAATAAACCAGTAATAAAAATATTAGCAGAGAAAGCAATAAAAAAACATTATGTCCATAAAATAATAAATCATGTACTGTTTTGTTCATGTTCATTATTAAATAGTATTAAAATGGAATTTCTCCTTTTAAGATGTTTCAAAGTTAAAAATATGCTGGCTTGCTGGCACAGGAATAATTTTGATAGTTTTGGGGAAAGTTCTGCTGCTTGACTTGGGATTTTTTAAAATGTGAAATAAATGTAACAATATAATTAGTGGGAATATATTTTCTAAATTAGAACTAGAATCATAATTCTACTAATAAAATTCTACTCAAAGTGACATCAGCGGGTAATCTTTTGTTTGTTTTTTACTGGATGGTTTTGACAAGTAGCTATTATTGAGTGCACCCTGAGCAAGTCTGCAAATGACACCAAGTGGTGCGGTGCAGTCGACACGCTGGAGGGAAGGGATGCCATCCAGTGGGTCCTGGACAGGCTTGAAAAGCAGGCCCGTGTGAACTTCATGAACACATTCTCTCTGGGCAGCCCATTCTCAGGCTGGCTGGCTGGAGAGAAATAAGTATTTACAGACAGATGAATACAATGAATAAATTAAAATAGAAAATAAAAATTAATAACCCATAAAAATTTTCGAAGCAGTAGACTGACAATCATGAATCTTGTAGTAGCTTCTGGGACCTGATATCAGTGGAGTCAGAAGATCTCTGCTGTCACTGGAGCCACCAGCAGAATTTCTCTGTCCAGAAAGGGCAGGTATGGACAGAGCAAACTGAATGGACATCTGAATAAACAAGCTCAGTGCAGCTGTTCCCTGTGTAACGCGCCATCAAGGAACAGAAAGTTCTTACCCAGTTAGTTGGAGTGAAAGGAGCAATTGAGAGAGAATACACAGATTATATCAATGTATAAATTACTGAGATGATGTTCTGGAGACAATGAAAAAACAAACAAACAAAAACAAAAACAAACAAACAAAAAACCTTATTTATTCTGTCCTGAAGATAGTAGGTCTGAAAGTTTATACTTGCTGCCCAAAAGCTGTATTTCCTGTAGACCTTGCATGGATAATTATTTTGCGATATTATTCATAAACCAGACAATAGATGTAATACATACACAAATAGGAGGATTTTATACCAATGAACTGACTCAACTGTGTTTTTTTAATTTTTTTTCTTGTTGTGGTTGAAGATGTTGTTGAATACAAGGCAAACAAACAAAAAAGCTTTAAGTTTTAATTGGGTAATGTTTCTGGGCAATAGTTGTGGGCATTGGTGAATCACAGCCCTGCATAGCTGTAGCTGCACATTGGACAGTCTCCCTCCATATGCTTTTACTTAGCTTCTGCAATGGCACAACATATGTCCAGGATATAATTGAGAGAGTTGTGCTGCAGCTGATAGCATGCATCTCCATCCCTTCATAGAGAAGATGAATGGAGGGTACCTTTCCTCTCCAGTGCTCACCTGGATCCAGGAGGGATTAGGTCCCTCTTGTTGTAGGCCAAATTTCCAGGCTGGTTTCCACCAGGACCTTTTCTGAAATTAATCTGATCATTGTCTCCTCCTAACCCAGTGAGTACTCACAATCACAGTGATGGGAGATGAAGGAGCACACCCTGCATTATTGTACACATCTGCAAAGATTTCTAGCCTAAGAAGCCTGCCTACTGCTTCAGTAACAATGCTTTATATATAGCCATCTCCAATATTACTGGGATCCAGTATTTCTGTGTAGTGCCCCTTTCTCCCAGAGAATATTCTTGCCTGTCAGACACTGATGAGACCCCTCTGGTTGGGGAGGTTTTTCACAACAGTATGGATGAGAGAAGTGTCATATTGTGAGGCAAAGGAGGCAGATAGAGGTGTGGGCTGAGTTCTACTGTGGAACTTAAAATTATAGATGTCTAGAGGCTTTTGGAAACAACACCATTTCCTACCTCATTCTCTGTCCTGCAGGCTGGGACAAAAGTGAGAAGCAGCCACAGTTGTGTACCCTGTTGCTGTTTATCTGTCCATTTGTGTAAGCTGGACACATGTGTAGCAGGTGGAGAACTTCATGGAGGCAAAGCAAACCCAAAGCAAGGAGCTTTCCATTTCATATGGCTGTCATGTAAACTGTTTTTTTTGTTTGTTTGTTTGTTTGTTTTTAGGGATTTGTTGCAAACTCGTCTATAAGCCTACTTTTGGATGCTCAAGTATCCTTGAGGATGGGTTGCCAGTGCCTCGGCATTTAAACTCACTGCTGTAGAGGTGCAGAGTGCAGAGAGATTAGAAATATATATATGGGCATATATATATATATATATATAAAATGGGAGAAAGTTATTTTATACTGACTTTTAGTTATTGTTAGCATTTTCTAATTTTGACTTTCAGAATCCCAGATGTGCATTTTTGTAAAATGTCAAATGATAAAAAATGTATTTTATGTTCCACACACAGCCCTCTGTTCTGCCTAGTAAATATTTTAGTGACCTATTTAGAGCAAGTGGCTTTTGTTGAACACGATAGGCAAATACAGAAGGAAACAGAAGCCCTGTCATCCTTGTGACAATTATACGTCCATCTCTAATCCACCCCCTCAGCCTGATAAACAAGTGTCTGTGCATGAGTTTTGAGCAGGTGACCATCACCTTCTGATCTGAGTGTTTTCTTGCAAATACTTCAGTTAGCCTGTAAAGCAGGTAAGCAGTAATACTGTTTCTTTATAACTCCACTCTTACCTTGTATTTTGTTCTTTTTTTTTTTTTTTTTTTTTTTTTTTTTTTTTTAGATTTCTCATGGGGCTTAATCAAAACAGTGTGTTTCCTTTCACCTGATTTCTAATTCTGGTTATTCTTTGAGTCAGCTACTCAGTAATGAATTGCATTTCCATCTTTTTTAAGTTTTAGTGGTGCTTCTCTTTCTATTTTATTACTGCATGCTTGATGAAGCAAACTCTCTGGTATGCCTAGCTCATAGTTGTTTATTCCAGGTAATTTACAGGGAGAAAAAAACATCCCAAACAAGCAATTCCAAATAAAGTAAAAGCCGTTGCTCCTACCCTTGCATCTCTTTGTGACTGTTATCTCATCCCCTTAGAATCAGGTATGTTAGGAGGCTTCTGTACTTTGGCTGTGGTTTCCTGTTGATGCCATTTTCCTGAGGAAACTTTTGAATGAATAGTGTGCCTTCATTTTGCTTGTGTTCTCAGCTATGGGTGCAAGAGGTTTCCTTTTATATCAAATGGATGCATGGTAGAACATCTTCTCAAGTGAAGGTTTTCCTTTCTTTTTACATTTAGAAGTACATGTTAATGAATTCAGGACAGTGTTTTATTTTACAAAAATCTAGACTTGTTCACACACATTTGACAGGATGGATCAGCTGAAAGCCCATTTTTTCAGTGCTGGTAACAATTTCCACCTCCAGCTAGCTCTCCATCCCTTCCCCAAGGAAGTACTTTGACTACTCTGCCATGCCACTAATTCTGGGTCTTTGTCCCACAGCTCTCCTGCTTGCTGCTATGTCCACACCACTGGAAGATGCTATGAACACCTTGATCAGGATTTTTTACCTCTACTCTGGCAAAGAAGGAGACAGATACAAGCTCAGTAAAGCAGAACTCAAGGAACTCCTCACCAGTGAGCTCACTGACTTCCTTTCAGTAAGATGCAGCTCCTGAGTCTCTTGAGTGCCTGTTTCACCAGTGAGATAAGCAGCTATCAGAGTGTTCAGGAATAGCATCTCCTTACATAGCAAACATCCTGCCATAGCCTCTCAGATGACAACTGTCTTTGCAGAGCTGGAGAGAAGGAGATGAGATCAAATTTCACATTTGAAAAATGTGTTTTCAGAGGGTGGTCTGGGCCCCCAGTTCTCTGCCATGTGCCACAAGATAGTCACTTTGTGACTCGCTTGCTCTGCTTTTGGACAGAAGGGCCAGCAGCAGCCAAAACTAGTAACAAAATTGATGCTGGATCAGGCTTTATTTTTTGTTTGTTGTTGTTGTTGTTGTTGTTTGTTTTAGTAATAGAGCAGAAATAAGTCATTCAAATATCCAAATTCAGCAACCAGCTCTCAGGAAACGACAAGGTATTTTGCATACCATGTGGCGTGGGACACCCCTCTGGCCCCCTTGGGCCAGCTGTCCTGGCCATGTCCCCTCCCAGCTCCTTGTGCACCCCCAGCCTCCTTGCTGGCAGGGCAGCATGAGAAGCTGAAACATCCTTGTCTCAGTGTGAGCGCTGCTCTGCAGCAACTAAAACATCAGTGTGTTATTAACACTCTCTTCATTAAAAATCCAAACTACAGCATTGTGTGGGTCTCTATGAAGAAAATTAACTCTGTCCCAGACAAAACTATGACACCATGGTCCTGCAATAGATGAGATCCAAGGTCCATTATATTCTTGAAGGCCTATCTAAATCATACCCAGCTGTTATGCAGGTTTATGGGAAACCACAGACACACTAGAGCTGCTTATCTGTCCCACAGTGTTACTAAGAAAACCTTTCAGGGTTAAGTATTTTGATATGAATATCTCTTTACATGTTTGTTGTGTTCTCCATCACACAGCATTGTCACTTTATGGAATAACGACCTAATCCATAATAGTTTTTCTGTATCTTCTAAATTGTAAGGGTTGTTGTGGACCCTATCACCATCAGTAGGATATTTTTTAGATAATGTATCCATTTCCTTGAATTGGATTTTCTTTTAATCTTGGTTATTGATTTATTTTCATGAGATTGACTGTCCTTACTCCCACTGAATAGGATGTGTTTTTTGTCAAGTAGAGATATTCTGAATGTGATGAACGGAGGTATAGTATGACCACTTATAAACCGTTTCTTAAAAATCAAAGTACTATTTGTTAAGGATGATATAGGGAAATTTAATTCTTTAAAATTTATTTATTTATTGCACATTACAGATCAGACTTGTGCTCAGCAGCTCCTAAAACCTGCTTGATTCATTTCAGTGCCCATTTAGTACCTGTATTCCTTCTAAGAGATGCACTGTTCCCAGTTTCTGTAGCCACATACCTTTGGGACTCCAGACCTAGGTTTTTAATGTTATGACTCATGGTATATTAGTATTTGGGTGCATATTTCACTCACCCTTTTATTTAATAGCATCTGGGCTTGTGTCATACCAGTGGGTTTCACTGTCAGGTGCATTGTAATTATGCATTCAAGATCTGCCCAGCTAAGACACTTTTTTTCTCTTTAGGGCCAAAATGATCCCCTTCTGGTCGATAAGATTATGAAAGATCTGGACTCCAATAAAGACAATGAAGTGGATTTTAATGAATTTATGACTCTGGTTGCAGCTCTGACTGTGGCATGTAATGATTTCTTTGAAGAACAACTAAAGGAAGAAGGATTTTAAAAATACTCAATACAATCAATCTCTTCACCACAAATGCAATGAAGTATCTCTAGTTAGCTAGTGCTTAGCAGCATTTAGTGAATGCAAACCATTATCAGTCAAACTGCTACTTCAATAAGACGCTTATAGACCAGATCAGCAACTGGTGTAAGCTGGACCAAAGGCAGCTTACACTACTTGAGATCTGGCTTTTAGTATTCTCACTACAGTTGTGCGCTGCAGGTGTCTGTAACACACATTGACCAGTTTCCCAGGTCCTTGGCTTGGGGTGGCAGAACTCTTGGCAAGAGTTAAGACTTCAGTTTTGTAAGTGTCAGTGGAGTGGGAAGTAAAAGGAACATGAATGTTGCTTACATATTTTCTGAATTGGAAAATTTGGAATGAGACATAAAACTTGCAATTTAGTTTCCAGTCGTTCTGTAACAATCATGTTTCTGCAGGTCACAGAAAGCTGTTTGTTTTTTGATCAGCTCTGCTTATTCTAACGCCCTTTTTAGTTGCTGCTCCATACCTCCCTGCACTCTCGTATTTCAGATATGGTCACAGCTGCCTCCTGCCACCTGAGCAGATGGCATTGCTTGCCATGATTATGGGTTCATTTCCCCCAATTTCCCTATCTCCCATTTTGTTGTGTTGGCATTACTGCATCCCAGTGGTCCACCTCTTCGTTCAGCATAAATGAATTTATTCATGTGATAAATTATTCAAATACTTAGAGGTTTTAGTCAGCAAGCTGATCTGAGAGCTGATGGAGGTACTGGGTCTTTAGGGGAAATGTCTGCTGCTTTCACTATTCTGGCACCCTTAAGAGGAGGGCTTTTAGAGGACCACTTGTGGAGGATTTCATGATGGGATCCCGGAGTACAATTTCATCATGTGAGTCATCTGATGAAACAATAATTTTTTCTTGTGTTGATCCAACTCCCTGCATGGATGTGGTGCAAAAGGGGCGGTGGGACCCCACAGCCAGACATGGAGAGATAAATGTTTCAGTGTTAACGCAGCCTTGGACTGAAATAAGAGTATATCTAGATTCCTGTTTAAACATACATACTTCCAAACACCTGCAAATCCTTAGTGACAGCATGTTGCAGCTTTTTTCTTGCATGGAGTGCTCTCATTGTTTATTGTTTTTTGGTTGGTAACTTCAAACTGTAATAAAAAGGAGTCTGAATTAAGTGAAGATTTTCTGTTTGTGTAAGAGGTCAAAAAAAACTACAACCTTTAATGAAGATATGCCAACTTGCTGTTCAACTTGCTGTTGAACAGAACCCCTGCATCCCTTTCTGCTCTCCAGCCTCTCAAATCCCAGATGATGTTATCCTGGGGAAAAAAAAAAAAAAAAAAAAAAGAAAAAATAAAAAACAAAAAAAAAAAAAAGAAAAAAAAAAAGAGAGAGAGTTAGAGAGTTTGGGATGGAAGTAGAGGCTCTTTAACTCAACAGTAACATAAGTCATATAGCATTCACAGAAGGTCTTACACATGAGTGTGGTGGTTTTACTCGGATGGGCAGCCGAGCTCCACCACAACCGCTCTCTCCCTCCCCACCTCCTCAAAGAGGAGGGGGAGAAAAGTCAACACAAAGAGCTCAAGGTTTGAGATGATAATGATTTAATTAAAGGCAAAGGGAATGGGGAGAGAAAGTAACAAAAGAAACAACAAGGCCGCGCGGAAACACAGAGAGAAAGGAAAAATTATTCTCTACTTCCCATCAACAAGCGATGTTCGGCCACGTCCTGGGAAGCAGGGCCTCAAAACGCGTACCGGTTGTTCAGGAGAGAGCGACCGAGAGAGAGATCCCTCCCCTACAAGAGCCCCCTTTATTGCTGAGTGTGACATCAGGTGTTATGGAATATCCCTTTGGTTGGTTTAGGTCAGCTGCCCTGATGATGTCCCCTCCCCATCAATTGCCCACCCCCAGCCTGCTGGCTCCTGGGGCTTGGAGAGAGTCCTGATTCTGTGCCAGCACTATGCAGCAATAGACACAACACCAGAGTGATACCAGTGCTGTTCCAGCTATGAGTGCAGCACTGTGTGGGCTGCAGCAGGGAAAAGTGACTCCATCCCAAACAGACCCAACACAATGAGCATGGCAAAAAGTACTAAACTGACTACAATTTGTCCCCTGTGATGTCATGCACTTTAATATCATTGAAGTTCTTGGACTAGGGTGGCAGCAGGACCAGCCCAAAAGTGCAAGACTTCTTTCACGGTCCTGCAGACTGTTTATGGTCTCCCAGAGTTTCCCATTCTTAGGTGGAAGGGAGAAGAGCACAGTCTAAACATTCACCCCTAAGCTACAAGGACTCAGGTTGTCTCAGTGAGGACTAGTTTGTCCATTACAACTTTCGAGCAAAAACCTTTCTGGAAACAAGCTTCAGCTAGTCCATAACCCCTCTGCCTATCGTTGGTGGGACCCTAGACACTCAGCAGCTTGTGTGTTGAGCATAGCTGTGGAAAGTCACAACTGGGGTCAGACAGAGAGAGATGTTGCCCTGCTGAAGAGGGTCTGTGGAGCCATCACATCAGTGAAACTGACTGCAGACTGAAAGCCACCTCATTCCTCTGCAGAAGGGGCTTGCTTGCATAAGAACCAGACAAGAATGACTCAGATGATCTTTATCCCAACCAAAGTCTTATAAAACTTAATAAGTCAGTGTTTGGCTTTGCTGTTTAGGTTTTCGTGGTTGCTGTTTTAACTACAAGGACAATTGTTAAACTCTATCAGCAGCAAAGAAGAAAGTACTCCATATAAAAACCAGAGACAAAAGAGAAAAGGAATAAAATGCTATGAAGCACATTCAAATGCTAGAAAACAAAAATCCCTAGCACAACATGGGGTCTTGGGGCAAGGCACTTGCCATCTTAATCCTGGGCTAACTGAGGGCTGACTCACTGCACCAGGAGGTCATTCCTCAGCCATTCTTCTCTTGCCCATGACAACCACTGTTGCATTCACAGATACCACTGCCAGAAGAGATGCCTAAAATCTTCCTTTTTCTGGGGAAGATCACCTCAAAGTTTTGAATTGCCTCAGAACCGGGGGGGGGGG
>CM021797.1:24788344-24809623 GCA_011076525.1 Nettapus auritus | reverse complement strand
CTGTAAGTTTTTCTCTAAGCAATCTTCAGGATGGAGAGCTGCACTGAAGCCACTCTCACTGGCTATGCAGGAGGGTGTTTGTGTGACCAACCTCACTACAGACGTTTTGTCCTGCAGACATGAAATTTTTGATTTAGCTGCTCTTAAAAGTAAAGCTATCTTCTTTAAACATGAAGCCATTATTTTTTTTTTCTCATTGTTTACTGACACTTTTCTTGCTGACTTCAAGTTTTCCTGTAGTTCCTGAATCCAGGAGCCACTTTAAAGTTTTACACAAAGAGGAAGCTTGTTGTGTGGGTTCCTCCAAAGTCTTTCAGCTTTAGGAAAGATGTCTAATTATGGGCATTTTTTCATTTGCGTTACCAGACTGTCTGAAAAATCAATAGAAAAGTGAACACTGCAATATGGCCTAATATTTTCAAGTTACATTAAAGACCAATAAAAATCCAGTGATGCCAGACAAGATCTTTTCTAGCTATTGTGAAATTGTTTTCCCTGACATCTAAAAAGCAGATTTTGAGAAGAAAAATGACATTATCTTGAAAGCCTCAGCCTTTGCCATTTGCTTTTATTTCAGTTCAAATGATACTTGAAGTGGCAGTGCAACTTGATACTCAAAGCTTCATGAACTATTGGTAAATAAATTTATAACCTCTTCAGATTTGGTGTCCAACTGCTGATCTCAAAACACTGCATGTGATACCACCAGTGCTTTGAAAGGGAGCAGTCCCTCCAATCTCTGACTTACTGTCCATGTCAACTGGAAGGCAACATCTCTTTTGCTCTACAGCACTGTAGGCAGTGTCAAGCCCAGTGGAATAATCATCATCCTACAACAGTTCCTGCTCTTAAAGGTGAGAAATAAAGTAGCCTGGGGTTGTGAGAAGGGAGAATGCCAAGCACACCTGTTTGGTCTGGGAAATCTGGATAGGACTATCTTTCAAATCCTGGTGCATAACTCCTCATCCTCGGCATCCCTATACATTGGCTGGCAATCTCCCCGTGCTGTCAGTACAATGCCTGCTCTTTTGAGATGTGCACTTTCCCCTTGGCAAAGCAGCTCTTTTCTCCTGGGGCAAAGGCTCACAGGTCTCCCCTAGTGCAGCAAGCACTCCCATGGGTGTGCTGTATCTATGCAGTGTGCATGCTATGGACTGTATCATCTCAAAACCCAGTACACGTATCTCAGTGAAGCATGGCTTCATGGTATCCTAAGCAGCTGGAGAATTAACACTCCCATGCATGCAGGCCAGAAGAAGGTGGGGCAGAGCTCTCCTGTAGAAATGCAGGTCCACGCCAATTTACTCATCAGTCCAAGTTTGAGCACCTTCCCACTATGAGTGTTGCAGGCTGTGCTGCAATGTAAAGCAGAGAGAGGCCATGAGGGAAAATTTTGGCCACGACCCAGAGCCCACAGTCCCAGGCTGGCACCATGCAGGAAGAGTTCAGTTCCTCTCAGATTTCCACCCAGAGAAGTCGGTATAAAAGGTCAAAGACAGGACTTGCCTCTTAAATCAGATTAATCTATATAAAGGTTTTTGACTGGCAGGAAGATTTCTTAGACTGTGAGGTGATGTCATGTGCATGTCTAATAACAGGTTTGATTGACAGGCTAACAATTAATAGATGTGTCTTTAGGGATAATTAAGTCTGTTGAATGGCACTGTATTATTTAAAGGAAAAAAAAAAAAAGGTCACATTTTCAATTTTATCTTCTTCCACATGATACTGCATGAGAGAATATTTTTTGTTTATGATCTAGCGATCTTTTTTTTTTTGAAGCAAGGACATTTTCATCCATGTCCTTTCCTCAGAGCTGGGCTACATGCCCTTGGGTAACCATCAGACAGAGCAAATGAGAGAAGTTCTCCAGATACATTAAAAAATAAAAAAAGTATTTTAAAATACCAAATTCCAGCCACCTGCAATCAGTTGTGTAAGAGGGGGGCTACTCCCAAGGAAGAGAACTGCAGCTGCATCCACTTATTTTGCCCTAGCAAATAGATTCTCAGCTGATATAAAATGACAAAGCCTATTGCACTTAGTGGTATAATTTTGCAACAGCTGAGGACATGTGCTTATGACTTTAAATTAGCCATCAATGGAAAGTTGTGCTTCTGTTAGCTGATTGGCTAAATAAGGACATATCTGTAAAATTGCAAATGTTGCAACAAGGCAGCTGAGAGGAAAACAGGAGAAGCTGTTGTTCAGAGTGTAGGTATTTGTAGGACAAATCAGTGGGAGATGTTCCTGTGGTTTGTCTGCTTTAAATAATAAGTTGTCCTCTCAGGTCTTGGTTGACTATGTGTGTTGCAGAGCAAACAGTCATGGTATGGGTACCAAATATCTCTGCCTATGGAGTCTCCTCTAAAGCTCCATGTATTGGGATGACTACATTCACATCTGTTGCGTGAACCCAGAAAAGCACGTGGACAGGAAAAACCTGTGGGTAGAACAAGTTGTGAGGAGCTGAAGAGCAACTGAACCACCTGGAGTGTTAGATAAGGTTGCGTTTTGTGAGCTGAAAAATGTCAGGAAACTAAGAACATTGCAATAACTGCACCTTCCCCAGCTCTGGCTGTGGATATTGAGTGGCAGTGGCAGATAGTCCACATGGTTAAGCAAAAGGTAGTTGGAGGATATGCAGGTCTGGAGAGCTCTGTCCTGTTAAACTGTGAAGGTATTGACTAGGAGAAACAAAAGATTTTTGTCTTTGCATCAATGACCTATTCTACAGTTGTCACTCAGGTAAAATTTTTCTCTTTTTTTGTTGCCCCAGGAAACAAATTAAGTGAAATCAAATCATGAGAATTTGAAAGCTGAATTTGATTTCTCTCTGCAGTGAAAAACATGTTGGCAGACCTGAGGTAAAAGATGGTTTGTGAAATTCCTATCAAAGTCTAAGCTGTCTCTAGGCTTCAGGAGGTGGAAGAATGCCAGGTGATCTCAAAGTTCTTCAATGTTTGTTTTTTTCATTGACATGAAACACTGCAGTACTTCTGTCTAGAAGGGGAGGAATTACATGCATGTGAAAAAGGGCTAAGTGGAGGAGCAGCGGAGAGGATAAATACATCAATATTCTGGGTATGCTGGCATCTCTTATCTGACTCATATTGACTAGTTGAACTGTGTTACACTCCACAGTATTTCTGAAATGGCCCATTATTGTAATACCTAAAACGTTGGAGACGATCATGTTGAATCACAGCTCTTTCCCTGATTGAGTGAGAATCAATCAAGGAGACAGTCATTTCAGCTGAGAAGTACTTGTCCTTGGGTAGGAAAAATATCTCATGATATCACTTTTTGAAGGGGGGCTCTGTCAGAGAGGAAGTTTATTCTTCACAGTGACCCAGTTCTAACAGATTTTAGAACGTGACATGTGTAAGTAGTAAGATTTTTCACTATATCAAAAAATTATATTTTGTATTCTAAGGTGACCTCAGAATTGAAAATAAAATGACCAATGTTCTGGTAACTCAAATCTGGGAGAGGAGAGGAAGAAGTGGCTGCAACACCCTGTGTCCTCTGCAGGTCTGGCGCATGATCTGATGTTTGCCTCCAAACAAAGTGCAACCCCAGTAATTGTGCCGCATTCTGAGAAGGAAACTGCTCTTCTCCAAAGACGGTGGGACTGGCCAGGGCAGCCACTACTTTAGGTGAAGACTGAGACAACCCAGTGCTGATATGTTGGGATGTAGACATGGAGAGAAGGAGGACATAGATATGGAGTGTCTACAAGATCTCTCGTGTTGGAGCCACGCGGCATCGTGTGTGTGTCCAGGGTTAAGATCTTCCTGTACTAGCACTTCAGAGATGACATCCCAGGTGGGCAAATGTCCTGCACCTCTCCTAACGCTAGAGCTGTGGCACATGCCTTTGCCCATCATCTCCTTCCGCATCTCTTTTTTTCTTCCTTGGGAGAAAACTTTCCTCTGCTCCCACTTCTTGGCCCCAGCTGCTTTATGTCGATGCTGGGTTGAGTCACAGGCAGAGCTTGTAGTGATCATCGCCCTCAGGGTAATCTCAGTGTCTGAATATAATGTTTGCTTGATTATTTGTAACCCGCTAAACTGTGAGCTTCACAATTCTTGTTCTTATTCAATGCCATAAATAGTGTTAATGCAACACTTATCAAGCCTGCACAATGCTGATAGTCGTTCTGTTCACCAATCCACATGCATTTGTCATTTCTCTAAGCTACTCAACATAACAAATCACACATCTCTTGTGTTAAACTGCCCAGAGTTAACAAGCTACATTTACTTCACCTTACAGAAAGTTCAGCTCTATTTAAGGCCAACTTATTCATACATAAACAAGTAACAGAAGTGTCATTACAGAAAGATGTACTGCAAGGCTTGGAAGAAGTGGTGGATTTTGCTCTACCAGAACAAAGAGCTGTGGACAACAGGTAGTAACAGAAGTCAGTGACAGAAATGACCATTGCCTGAAAGGGAAGGAGTGCTGGGTTCAGTATGGGTCAAATGATACTTGGAGATTTGCCTGACCCCAAAACCACAAGTAGAGTAAAGGTACAAAATGTGATCTCAAACTCTGCACTTTTAGTGCTAGGTATGCCATCTTTCAGTTGTCATTGCAACTATGATCTAGTTTGTGTAAGAGAAGCATATCAAAACATTGATAGGGACAAATTAATTACTCAATCATGTTGAGGTGTACCTTTCCTGTTGTATGACAACAGCCTGGCTACTTAAACTGTTGTTTTGTTTTGTTTTCCCAGTCGTTACACTGGTGCATTTTGTAGAATGGGTGCTTACCCACTAATAACTGCTGTGACAACAAAGAAACTCACATCTCATGCCACAAGTGGTCCCCGGATGTAGTCATGATCACGTAGTCATGATCACAACAGTCCCAACGGTTCTAGCAGTCACAGTTTGTGTCCTCCAAATGACAAGGGGTTTTGAGAGGTTAATTAGCTCTCCATTCATTTTCTGTGCTATAGGTTGTTCCCTGGCCAGGACCTGGGCAGAACAGTGACCCATTGCCATCGGGTTTTGTAGTCAGTGTGTGTGCTGGATACACAAGGAGATTTGGCACAATGTCTTGACAATTAACTGACCGTTATCAGCCATGAAAACACGTAGCATGGCATAAGTTGTTAGTGGAGAGGGGACCTGATGGGTAGTGATGGGATGTGGCTGCAAAGTCTCACTCCTCTTCTTCCTCCTTCTTCTCCCCAGCACCTGCAAGGGAGATGGCAGTAACATGCTAAGGAGCCTGGGGCAATGGAGATGTAAGGGAATACAAAAACTTCCCCACTAGCCCTCAGAATCGATGTGAGGTGTTCAGTAATGGTCTGTGAGTATTGAGGAGGGATTCAGGGACTTCAGTGTTTCCTATGGTGACTTATAGAGTAAGGGAAATGGACTACAGGCAGGAGCTTCCTCAGGCAGTTGGACTAGATCTTCAAAGATCCTTTCCTAATGAGCTATTCTGTTCTATCATTCCTTTCTATTCTAAACATTTGGCTCTAGTTTCACAATCCCTCAGGCTTTGAAGCAATGTTCTGTGTAAGTCTATATTAAGGACATAGTTTTCTAATGACCCCTGCAGCTGTGATTTTTCATGCAGCCTCACCTCTATTTCCTTTTCCATGGCATTTTTTTCAGAGCAGTAACTGATAGCTAGCACAGAGTTTAGTCATCATGGGACTGAAAATTTTACCCTCACAGTAGTATTTATGACATTTTAGAGCCTCTAGATTTCTTTGCCTCTTCATTATAGAGTAGTTAATTCCACATTTCAGGAATAACACACTGAAGGGATTGCTGCCAGTTGAATGGCATACCTCTGTAATAAAATGCAAGTGGGGTGCAGCAATCCCCTGTCTTCAAAGACACAGACACTGGTGTGGTACCTGCTGCCACCTGAGAAACAGCAACAGCTAGAGAGTGTTACATTTCCCGGACACCAAAGGAAAAGCTAGTTCCTTACTTAATTCTGAGATAAAGCAGGGATAAGCATAAGGGAAATACATGTAACTCAGCACAGTTGTTAGCAGCTGACACAGCAGGAAGGTTAAACCACAGCCAGAGGTTCTGCACATGCATCGCCCTGCATCATGTCTCCAGCCGGGCTGAGCATGCATGAGAGATCAGCATGAGCAGCTGAGGATGGAGTACCTGAGGCAGAAATCCTCCTTACCCATGCAATTGGTGGTGAAGCACCACAGGTGTGCTGTTGTTCTGAGCAGGCAGAGGATTTGCCCAGTGTGGAGAAAAAGGGGAGTCCCTGTGGGACATGCAGCAGTCTGTCACTGGGATGTTCCCTGCAGCGTGAAGGAGCCAGGACTTGGATGGAGAGGGGGCTATACAGGAAAACTAAAATGTCCAAGGTTCTGGTGTTAGAGGGAGGTTTGATCTGCTCTGGTGCTTGTGCTAGGAGTCAGGCTGCAGCCCAGGGGAATTAAGAAATACAGGGTATAAAATATGGCCCAAATGAGAAGACTGAGGTTTTCAATAGGTATATCACAGGAAATCCAGGAGCTGCGGTTTGTGTGGAATCAGAAAGCTCCAGGGTTCACTTGGACATAGGGGGAAATTTCCACTCTGAGGGGAAGGAATGGTGGCCACAGCCTGTGCTATGGTTGAGAAGAATCTTGCGTGTAATTATAATGATCTTTCACAGGAATTCAAGAATGGAAGGGTGTTGTTAAGGGGAGCTGGGGGTTCAAGAGAGCCTTTTGAAGACCAGGAGTCCTGTGTGGTTCATAGCTCCCAGTCATCAGGAAGGCAGCCCTAAGGAGTGCCCGTAGCTGGAGCACTGCTTTCTGCAAAGCTCAGTTCCAAGAGTATTGTACACAGCCTCACTGTACCAACCACCTTACCACAAAGGAGAGGAAAACACAATTACTGACTGCATTATTGCACAGAGCATCACTTGATCTCCACAGGGGAGAGTAAAAAGGGCTTGTTTCACTACTCTCTATTCAGCTGTGTTTTCTCCACCTCTCACTACAGCTGCGATCTCTCTCCTCTGAAATAGCAGCTGACAAGACACCTATAAGCTCCCAGCACTGTGTGGGGAAATTTTCACCATGGGACAGTCAGCTGTGGGCATCCAAACCCACCCACAGACCCCAGCTGTAGCAGTACAAGGCTCTGCAGGGTCTGAAGTGCCACCATGGTGTAGGGCAGGTGATGTCCTGCTTCTGCCAGGCAGTAGATATGTGCTCCCAAGGTTGCATTACATCCACAGTGGTTGCTGGTGGAGTGGAGGTGTCACAGCATGAGATTATCTGGTCTACAGCAGGGTTGGACTGGGAATGTGTTTTTCTGTGTTATATAATGTGACATTAACAAAACAAAATTGTCCTATTAAGTGTCACTGTGACTCAAAACCAATAAAATAAATAAATAAATAAATAAATAAAGGCACTCTCCTCATTTGCCCAAGGGTTTGTATCACATTTAAGGTGCTTTTCCCTTCCAGAGTGCCCTAGGCATATTTTGAACCCTGTTTAAACTGCTGATTTTTCTTTGCTTTGTTAGGTGTAATCACATCTGACAAGTTCAGCCTCATCCTTAAGCACACACAGAGCTGGAGCAAGGTCTGTACAGGCAAGGGGAGGCTCCAATGGTGGAGAGACAACTTAGGGTTTGGGGTGGGCTAGATGACCTCCAGAGGTCCCTTCTGTGAGTGTGGCAGTCCTGTGCTTTAGGAAGCAAGGAATCACCTCAGGTGCTGGGTGGATTTGTGAGGAGACTGGTCAGGTTGTCACCATGCCTCACCAGCTGCTGCTGAGCACAGAGCTGAAATGCAAACCAAGAGGTGGCATGGAGAAAACAGCAAGTTGCATGAGTGTCCCTACTAACAGTGAGTTCCCCTTCCACAGCAACAGAAATCTGAGTTTAGCTTTTGCAATAACACCATGCAGAATATTTGCAATGCTCAAAGCAAACTCCTGTGGGTGCTCTCTCAGAACCATGAACCCTCTGTAGGCCCAAAGTGGCTCTTCGCCTTTCTCCACCACCCTGAGGATTGTAGTACAGTCCTCGCACCTCCTGGTGCCAGAAGCTTGCTATCCTGTGCCCCCAGGTTCACCCGGTCATCTAGGCACCCCACCAGATAATACTTTGCTAGCCCAGACCTCAGCTATTCCCTGGGAAGGGTTTAAAACATTGGTATTTCTCTTGGTGTATTTTGTCAGATCAGATCAGATCACAGGTGATCTAAAATAGACAGGTTTTGCTGCAGTGTATTCTCTCTTTCACTCTTTTTTGCAGATGAACTCAACAAAATCTTCAGTAACTGGTGAAATCCTCAAATAGCTGAGCACTCTCCCTCATTTAGTGAAGGCATCCAAGGAGGACACAGCCGCTGAGGGCTAGGCTGGGGGCCAGCAGAGTAAGTGCAGGCGCCCCAGCCAGAACAGGGGCTGGAGGCTGCCAAGGACTGGGAATATGGGAAGCAGGGTTCTTACTGAGGCTGAAGTACATCTCCAGCTACCACTTCTGGGCTCTTTGGTCAAATTTCTGTCATTTCCCAAACAAGCAGCAAGCTGCCTGCTATGCTGTGATCCTTACTTTCTTCTTCTCTTCAGAAAGCAAACGTGTGATCAGAGAAGTGCAAGAGACTGGGCTCTTCTGCAGCCCCTTTGAGTCACGCAGGCTCCTGGTGGTCTCTGGGGCACCTCACACCACCCCGAGCAACCTCCCGGCCATCCTCTCACAGGCTGTGGCTAAGCCCTACAGCTTTCCTCCACAACTTCAGTCCCTGAAGAACTCCAGAGGATTTAAATTTTGAGCTCCCGTAGCGCTGCTGCTGATGCTTGCCTAAAATCACAGTTAACAATTCAAGGCAAGTACATGAAGATGAATTAATTCAGTCTTGGTTCATTCAGCAATTAGCCACAAGGTTCCCTGAAGCAGTTTTAGCAACCTTTGAGTACAACTTAGTGTCAGAAGTTCAAAAAGGTTTTCTGTTTCCTCGGTATTCTTGATGCTATTGCAAATCATGCAGATACGGCATATTCACAGACATTCTATGCAGATACTGAGGAATATAATAGTTTAAAGTAAACTCCAAACATAAGAATTATAGCATAATAAAGTCAGAGCGTATAGACAGAATAAGATTTTTTGCTATTATTATTTGACAATCAAGTGGTGTGAAACAGCTGGCAAATGTTTCTGTCTGCCATTCTTAAGAATGAAATCAGGAGCAGCAAAGTTAAAGCTCTGAAAGTGTGGATCTTTTTTTTTTTTTTTTAAGTTTTACTGAACCAAAATGAGATTTTGATAGAAAAGCATAGCTCAGAAGATGTTATCAAGATGGCTGAGATGGGCAAAGTGTATTTATTGTATGCACACCATCAGTGGATCACTCAGGGTCAGAGCAAAATTAGAGTACGCCATAACACTAGTCGGTGAGTTCATGATTTTCAGTACTCTGCAGAGTTAATGAATTTTCATCTCCAGGTTCATCCTTTGAAGGTATTTCTCAGGTTTCCCCTGAGGATCAGGGATGAGGAACAGCTGTATCAGCAGTTCTATGGGAAATACTCCCTTAGGAGCCCCAAGTTTTCCTAATTTCTGTGTGAAATCTGTGTCTTCTGCACAGGACTGTCTCATTTTCCTGTGTACTTGCTGCAGACCCCTTTGTGCCCCCACCACAGGCACAGGATCAGGAGGTCAGTGCTGGTGCTGCATGCCGTGGAGCTGCAGGAGGAGCCCTGCAGGTCTGAAATGCCCTGAGACCGGAGAGGAGGAAGGGATGCTCTTTGATTCTCACTTTGCTTTTAAGTAACTGGAAATCACCATAGGGAGTGAGTGCCCTGGCTGTGTGAGAACACGCTCTCCTCCTGGGAGCTTTTCAGCTCCACCAGAGAGAGAAGTAGAAGAGACATCTGCCAGCAAGGGGAGCGCTGTTGGCTGGGGAATCTGTGGCTGTGATTTGGACCCTCGTCATGCCCACGTACTGTGTCACTGCAAGAGGAATTCTGTTACCATGGGTTACCCTATCAGTACGGGGACCAAGTGCCTCCCCTCCCAACAGCTCTATAAAAAGAGTCGCTGGAAGATGCCCTGGCAGCTTCTGCCTCCCAGCACAGAGCAGCAGGCACTCAGTGTGGGCAGAGAGGGGTGCCAGCATGCCGTCTGCCTTCCAGCTTCAGTGCCACCTCGTCCTCATCTTCCTGGCAGCCTACAAGGGGGAGACCAGATACCTAGAGGTGAGCAATGGGGTTGATGGCTAATGTGCCTTGATGTGCTTTTCTGCTCTCTTCTAACTTTCTTTCCTGCTCCTGAGACTTGGGATTTGACTCTCCTTTCCTATTCCCATTCCCCCTGCACCTGATCACAAGTGTGACATTAATGCAATTGTTCTCCTGCACTTTCATTTATTTGTTCTTTTCTCAAACTTGCACTTTTTGCTAAGTAATTGAGACACTTGCTCTGTGCTGAACTGGGCTAACCTCTCAGGTGCCAGGTTTGCTCCCCCACTACAGCAGCCTGGCAGCTTTGTGACTAAGCTCTTGCACAGCTGCTCCCTTCCTGGAGAAGGGATTTAATCTGCCAGCACCTATTCTAGAGAAGTGCAGGGAGGGGGCTGCTTTTTGCTTTTCCCCAACCTCTTCTTGCCCTGTTTCCCTGCCAGGTGAGGGATGCTGGTGAAGATGAGCCCTTCCTACTCCTCAGCGAAGATCTGAAGCGAGAGCTGTCTGCAGGACAAATCTACCGGCGGTCACTCCGTGAGTTTCTTCAGTGCTCTGCTGGGTCCCTCTGAGGAGTGGGAGGCTCCAGGGTGGTGAGCTCAGGGTAATTTGGGAGTGACAGAGCTGCAGGTGCATTTTGCAAAGCAGGGGAGAGACGTGCAGTGTTAAAAACGCTGCAAGCTGTGGCTGAGGCAGAGAGCTCAAAGAGGGGTTCTGAAGGAGGCTGGGGGTCAGAGCTGGGTTTCTACTAATGGGAGGCGGTTGGGGGTTATCTACCTGCAGTCGTGGGCAGGGTCTGCCTCCAGGGGAAGTGGTGGATGGAAAAGCTGTGATGAGGGAGAAATATGAGGAAATTCAGTCTTTTTACACTTGTGTACGCATGAAGATGCAGTTTTCAGCTCAGAGATGCTGTGACATGTCATTTTCCCCCACCACACCTGCGAGCATCCCCCATTGCTCAGCCATCTCCCTCTCCTCCCCACTGACTGGATCTCAGTGCGGGATCTCTCCTCGCTCTCCCCTTCCCCATGCAGTGGGAGCAGGGGAGAGCAGGCAGAGGCAGCATCTCCCGGGTCTGTCCCTGCAGGCTGCATTGACATGCTGAGTATAGAGGGGCAGTTCACCTTCACCGCAGAGCAGCCCCAGCTGCACTGCGCGACCTTCTTCATCGGCGAGCCCGAGGAGCTCATCACAATAGACTATGACTTCGTAAACATTGACTGCCAAGGAGGCGATTTCCTGAAGGTAAGGAGTTGGCAGCTCCTGCTGCTTGTCCCTGTCCCTGCTCTGATGTGTGAGATGCTGGCTGTGTGTGGAAGGGCACGCGAATGTTTGTGTGTGCACAGAACAGCCTTTTACAAAGCACCCATCTCTGGGACTGCTGTTCCTCCTCCCCGAGGTGCTTTGGTGGCATCCCCACCACCACAAGCCCTGTAAAACAAAGTCTATTGCACACTGGGGATCTGTCTCCAAACTGCAGCACGGTCTCTTCTGAACTTTTCCAGGAGCACCTCCACTGAGTGTCTGCAGCTGGCAGACTGACTGAAAAGCTTGGTCAGTGCCAGCTGAGGCTCTCAGCCCCATTAGGAGGATTTTCTTTTTGCCTCTTTGACACCATGAATCGTGTGAGGGGATAATAACCCAGGCCTCTGAAATGCTGTTACTGTGTGAGGACCTCCACTCACTGCATTAACTGTTAATGCATGGATTGTTGCAGGAGAGACTATCAAATGGCCCTGATGGAGCTTTTCAGGACACGTGCTCCAAACAGGGAGAGGTCCATAATGCAGAGCCATTTATAGTCCAGAACTGAAAAATTTTACTGGAGCTCTTTGGTGGCAGACAGATATGTGACCAAGACCTGAACTCAGTTTTGGTAGTGAGGGGAGGTTTGAAGGCAGCTGCCTGCTCCCTTTGCCTCTTGCTCTGCCCTTTGTACACAGCACAGAAGCCCTCCTCAACAGCTGCAAGCTGAGCTGCAGGGGGAAGGAGGAGGAAAACTGCCCTTTAGCCCTGTCCTTGTCCTTCCCCTGGGGAGTCTTGTCCCTCTGTCCCTTGGCTGGGGTCTCTCCAAATGTTGCTAAAAGATAATTTCAGTTTCTTGTGGCTCCAAGGATTTTCTTCCTAGACTCATAGATTCTTGTGAAAGCTAGAAAAATGCCAAGCAACCTTCAAAACTTTATGAAGGTTTCCTTCCTTTGATTATGATGTCCCGAGTTTCTTCATCATGCTACTGTATTTATACAGTATATTTTCCCTGGTGTGATTTGAGCAGCCACTTCTCATGAGTTCAGAAAATTTGCAGTTCTGACAAATCTGGAAATCAGTTCTGCAGGTCTTCCACCAAAACATCCTACACATGCTCACATCAGGATTACTCACCACAGCAGCGGCAGGATCTGGTCCTCAGATTTTCATAGCATGATCGGAGCACAAAAGGAGTTATCAGGTGAGAGTAGGCAGGAGGGAACTGGAAGTGCAAGGAAGGCAAGGTAACTGCATAGCTGTGCTAGGGTTAACACAGATTTCCAGTGCTGACACATTTCTCAAGGGTCTCCCTGAGCATGGTGAGGGCAAATTTGTTGCTATTTTTGTTGTGAAGGAAAGATTTGTAGAGGTTGCTGCTTAAGCTCTAGCCCAGTAGGCAGCATTTGTTGTGCTTTCTAACGATTACAGTGAGCTGAAAGAAAAGACACGGGTGAGAGCAATCCCCCTGCTGATAATTCCTCCCCAAAGATTTATCGTGCTTTTCTTTTCAACTGAAACACTGATGCTCTGGGGGGCTTTGGGCACATTGAAAACAAGCTGCAAAACATGGATGATGGAAAATTACAGGCAAGTCAGTGGACTTCATGTCCATAGCTCAAGAGTGTTACTTTTGTCTGATGTGGCTTTCACATTAAAAACTAGTTTTAGTAGCAATTGAACTGCAATATTAATAAATCAAAAAACTGATGTGAATTTGATGGCGGTGGAGCAAAGAGAGCTGTTTCACTCAAAAACAAGTCACCAAAATGGTCACCTGAAGGAAAAAAAAACCTTAAAATTTATATCCATCTCACTCCTAAATACTGATTGAAGCTTGAATTATTAGTTAAATGTTAGGAAATAGATAAATGCAAGATTTTTTGGCTTTATCTAGGGGCTTTTAACAAGCCATCTGGTGTCAAAATAAAAGTGTAATACTTTATGCTTCTCTTCTCTGCTGACAGGATGATATACAAAAGCCCTGATTTCAATTATTGAACCCCTATAGGTATTTGATGGCTGGATACTCAAAGGAGAGAAATTTCCCAGTTCCTTGGACCATCCCCTCCCCACTTCTGAAAGATATACAGACTTCTGTGAAAGCGGCAACATGCAGAGGAGCATCAGGTCATCGCAGAATGTGGCGATGATCTTCTTCAGGATTCACCAGCCAGGCAATGGATTTACTGTCACGGTCAAGAAAACTACCAACCTCTTCCGTAAGTCTTATTTTATCTAATCAAATTGCTTGCATTTGGGGTAGGAAGCAAAACAAATGTGTTGGTTTGCACTGAATTCTCTCTCTTACTTTATGTACACCAACACAGTTCCAGTGACTTTTGTGGAGCTGCATGCCTGGGGGTTTGACTCAGGCTCAGCTTGTGTCTCAGGAAAGAAAATTAGAGAACTATAAGAGAGAACTTAATAATTTCAGGACAAGGAGGATCTTTCTTTCAAAAATGATCTCTTCAAATCTAATATTGTTGTGTCCTGTCATATTTGGCTTGAACAGGTAGTATTGAACTAGAGATTTTAATCTGAGCAACTTCTAAATCTGGGTGAACAATGAGGAAAAAGTATTTGAAAAAGTTAAGCAGTACAATCAGTATATTGAATAGTAACATGGAGAGTGATATATGATCCCAAGGACCTACTTGCAAGTTATTTCCCTGAGCCCATGAGCTAGCAAGGCACAAATAATGGTTGCTTGTCCAAAAGAGGACAGGACATTTACCTTCAGTATTTAAGCTGTTTGACTAATTAATCTGATTCATCTGCCTTACCATGCAAAAGATGAAGATGAGAGCATGTCTGCCCTGCCCTTACTTTGAGTTGTTAAGACATGAGCCTGGACGCTGGGTCTCCAGGCTGGTGTGGCTTTGTGCCCGTGGACCTGATCATTGCGTGCGACTGCTGGAGCTCGCTTCTGTCCATCACCTGCAGGCCAAAGCAGCTGCAGGCCTCCTTTGTCTGCGCAGAGGATCCCTTGGGTTGCACACACCAATGATAAGCTACTGCCTGAACTGATGATTTTGAACTTCAAAACAAAATGAGCATGTGCCTGCTCTAGTTTAATGGAATGTTTCACAGGGTAAGGAGCAGGAGAGGACTTGAGGGTTTGCTGGCAGTATCAGGCAATGACAAGTCAAAGATAAATGAAAGCCCCTCATCCATATTTAGCTTTAACTGGCAAAAAGTAGGAGCCCCTGAGAACACAAATCTCTTATGTGTGGATTTGGGGCGTGAGCTCTCCTACTGACAACTTCAGCTCAAATTCTGCCAGAGCCCATATACTACAGCATAAGCAATGGGCGGGGAATTTCTAGGGAACAAATGCCAGGCAAGAAAACCTAAAAATATTGTATGCATATTTTTCAGCATTTGGCCTTATTTCGCAGCTGTTAAATTGTTTGTTATTTGTTAGTACCAAAAGTACATGATTTTGCTAAATGCAGGCAGCAACGGCTACACGAGTAACACATGCACCTTCTCTTGTGACCCCAGCTTGCAATGTCATCTCTCAGACTCCCTCAGGAAGGTTTACTATGGTCATTCCTCATCAGCACAGAAACTGCAGCTTTTCTATAATATACCCAGTGCTGATAAAAATATCCGATCTCATCCTGGGACATTTAAATGGCCTCTTTCTAAAGGTGAGTTGTTTTTGTTACCTGATAAATCACTACCATGTGCATCTTCTCTGGGCATGGACAGGGGAAGAAGGAGTGAAGACAGGATGGCCACAGCACTGGCTTTTAAGGCATGTGTGCTCCAGATCACATGTATGCCCATCATGGATGCTGGCACCCCCAGAGACCAGAGCTGGGTCTGTCTCTTCCGCTATTGTCTGTAACATTGCAGAGACAATCAAATTATGCAAAGTGCCATTAACGCATGTAAATATTTCTTACTCTTTGTTACAGCAAGCATTTCATTAGAAAGAAAAGAGTGTTCTCCCAGAGCTGTCTGTCTGCATTTAAACAAATGAAAGCAGCAAGCACTCTGAACAGAGAAAGGAGACACAGGTTAGGCAGTGAGGTATGAGCATGGTGAAAAAACAAATGTGTTCACTACAGATTGATCCCCTGCTCAGTGTGCAGAGCATCCTCTGCTCTGTTTGCTCTGATGCACAGCATTTGATGCTCAGTGATGAACAGGCAGGAGAGGACAAGAGCTGTTGGTAGCACCCTGGGCCTGGGAGGTCTGAAAAAGTGCAAATGTGAAAATGTCCAGAGAGATAGAAAAAGAAAAAAGGTTTGTTTTCTGGTTCTATTGAGACTGGTAGCTGAGGTCCTCCATGGGGATTGCCTGTGTCTGAGCAGCAGTCAGGGCACACAGCTGACACGGACAAGATGCTGGTGGCAGGTAGGACACGAAAAGACAAATTCTGCTGCTCATCTGTGTTTTTTGTTTGTTTGTTTTGTTTTGAGGGGTTTGCATCAAGGAGAGCTTTAAAGAAAAGTTTAGAGCAAAATGAAGATGCAGCTATTTGAGTCTGTGTGTGGTACCCCACCAGCAGACAGCATAAAGGGCAGCTTGAGTGAAACTGCAGAGATGATCTAATTTTGTCAAAAAAAAAAAAAAAAAAAAAGCAAAAAATGTTAGCTGTATGTGCTCAACAGCAGCAGGAGCTGATCTGCTAATTTTGCTGGAGAAAAAAAAAAAAAAAAAAAAAAAACACATAGATTGGAGGTGGGCAGGCTTTAAAATTCAAATGAATAAATAATACCAGAGGTGGAGCTGTTTGGAGTCTGATAGTGTCTTGCAAGTCCTGAGACTGCATGACCCAGGCTGCAGATCCACTGGAAAATGGATCTGGGGAAGTCTGTGTAGAGGGAAGTGAGGAGTTTTTAAAAGATGTTTAAATTTCGCTTGTGCAGTAAAGGAGAACAAGATGTGGGCAAGTGGTGAGCAAGGAAAGGACTGAGCAGAGATGGGAAGTGCTCAGGAAAAAGGGTCAGCCTTGCAGTGCAGATAGAGACTGGCCAGACAGAGGAAATTCAGCTCACAGTGTGGTGCATGAGGGCAAAATCAGCCACAGAATTATAGAAGGTGTGGATTTTAAATATTGGTTGGCTCAGACCAGTCCATAGCTATAGCCTTGCTTTACATGCTGTTTTCACTGGGACACTCACTCTTCCACACTACAAAGAGGGAGACCCCCACTCTTGTTACAAGAAAACAAAGACAAACAAAAATTTAAATCAAATGTAAAGTTTTAATACATAAGAGGAAAAAAAAAAAAAATCTTCCTCTATTACAAGTTAGCTAGAAATACCAGTATGCCTGATCAAAAAGCCAATGTGTCTGTCCTGCCAGGAGCTCCTTCTCTGCTCTTGAAGTCTGTGAACCAGCAGCTTCAGGACTGATGGTTCCGGATGGCTAGAAACAACTTGTCCCAAAACAGACTTTGAGAGATGGCCCATTATACAATATTGGGCAGACAAGGGACCACAGCAGGGACTATTCTCTTAGTCAGAACAGTGTGTTTTGGCGGCATTTTCTGCTCAGGAATCTGAAAGTGAGGTTATTTTGGAAGCCTAAGTTACTGCCTGCCAGCTGAGTGTGGGCATGCGTGCAGCCCCATGACTCTATTAATTTGATTACATGTCTAAGCACCCAGAATCAGATTGTTTACTTGCACTGAAAGCAACTGGATCAACATCTTAACTGCAAGCCAGTGATTTTCCAGAGCTCACTTAGGTCTTTATCTGAGAGTCTCTTAAAGAAATTAACTTACAAATTGAAGTACTATTTATTGATTTGGATGAGAACAGCCTTGATTTCACACGGATTTGAGCACAAAGTACTCTAAAACCTGTTGTTGACTGCAGTCTTGTCTATCAAATTGCTATGTTTTGATGAAAACAACAAATAACTTTTAATCTCTGTCTTCTTAGAAACCATCAGCAGGCTGTGCGGGAGTGGGAGATTTTGTAGAGCTGTTGGGAGGAACTGGCTTAGATCCATCCAAGATGTTTCCACTAGCTGATCTCTGTCATTCCTTTCATGGGTCTGGTGAGTACTCCTTCTTCAACTTACCTCTGCATGACAAAATACCAGACCAGAGGGGGCCATGCAGAGCCCTCTCAAACACAGGTTTCCTCTAGACTGGTGAACTTCACATGTAGCAGAACATGAGAGCTAAATCTCTGTAAGACTGCAGCAGGGGAGTGTGATGCAGCACACCCATGAATACCTTCACTTGCCCCTGCAGTAATTATAATAACAAGATTAAGTTATATAAATTTTTAAAACACTTTTCCTATGACACATATGATTATTAGTGTCAACAGACCAACAAGCCTGGAAAGTCATAATAAATGAAGGTAGAGGAGTTACATTTTCAGTTCAGGCACTTTTTTCTCACTTTCACTGCATTCCCATTGCCTTCTTTTCTGCTGCAGAAGCAAAGCACACCCAAAAAGCCTCAGAACCCTCACCCACTGCTTTGAGGCCAAACGTCTTTTGCAATCGTGCCATGTCAGTGACCTCCTTCTCCACACAGAAATAAGAATTTCCAGTTTCCCTAATATTTAATTGAGGAGAGAAAGCAGTGTTGCAGTGATGAGACAGACAGACCTCTGCAGCACACAGATATGGGGCAGAAGGAGTGTGGTACCCTGGGAGTACCCTCTCCATCACCTTTCAGCACACCACAGCCTAATGGTCCAGGCACTGCCCAAAGCCTTAACAAGTAAGCACTGGAACTGAGCAAATACTGAGCACTGCAAAGAGATTAAAGCACACTTTCCTGGAAGTGTAAAGGAAGGAAAATCCCATCTTGTGTGTCTGCTCTCCCAGCGTTTCAGTGTTGTTGGAGGTCTCCAGTGTTGTTGGAGATCTCCCGGTTTGGGTGCTGCTGTCCTCGCCTGTCACTCGTGGTATCTAGCCAGTGAGAGCAAGCATGTATAAATTCTGTGTCATGTCTGTAGTTGAGACTGCAGACGTATGGGAGGTGAGCAGCGTTTGCATGAGTAAAGGCCACAACATTTAATGAAATAGCCAGGCCATTATAAAGTAAAGCTAACAAATGCAGGGGAAGGCATTTAGTCAGCATGCCACTACCAGACAGTCATTACTACATCCAAATGTGCTTTGTTTCCAAAGCAGTATGCATTAGTGCTTTCTAATTCTCAACACTACATATCACTTTTCCCTCTCTCTGGTATAAATTTATCCTTATGTCTCTATCTCTTTTCCCTAATTAGCCCAAATGAAGATTGGTTGTGACAATACTGTGCTACGAATGGTCTCCAGTGGCAAGCACATCAATCGTGTGACGTTTGAGTACTATCAACTTGATCTGCAGGAAATAGAAAACAGAAAGGAGAATAGCATTGAGGAATTCTGCTTCCCTAGTATCTGAGAAACTGGGCAACATGTATTCACACAGCTAGTGACAATAAGGTTCTGGTGAATTAAAAAAAAAAAAAAATGGAAACGTTTTTTTCCTTTACCAGCTGGTGTTATTGAGCCTTTCTACAGTACAAGCATATTCTTTTTTTTTTTTTTTTTTTTTTTTTTTTTTTTTTTTTTTCCCCATACAAATAAGTCATTCTCATGAGCAAGCAGGAAAAAGTATATTAATCTTTGTTACTACCATGATAATTTTTCTGCAATATTTAGGATAATTTACTGTATTCAAAATCAATAGAAAGAACAGAAGTCTATACGTATTATTAGGGAAACAGACATAAATCCTCTGTGTATTCAGTCTGAGCACACACAAAACTCATAAGTATAAACTTCACATGGTTAACATTATCCTTTTATATCAGGAATAAACAAAAAAAATTAGATGGGTTAAGTACATTTTCAGTTTCATAAAAGGAAATCCAGCATTAGTGTGTGCAAAAATGACTTGTTTGTTTATGACTATAAATGTGCTATTTATTTCTAATGACATGTTTTTAATAAAAATTTATAGCATGGAAACTTCCTTACACAAAACATGAATAAATACATTCCAAGAGTTGGCAAAACACTATGATGCATTTTTCTGAAGAGCTCTTTAAAACATTTTTGTTGAATTTCCCAAGTCTTGTGCAGTTTTCTGGAAATTATCATTTTGAACATATGTAGCTGTAAAACTGTGGACTATTAAAGTAACTTTATGGGCAGAAATGTGTTTAACAGTGTTGCCTACACCTTCTTATGCAGCACATGCCACTTACCAGCACCTTTTCCATTTAAGGTTCTTGGTCAAAAGTCCAGCATACATGTGAAGTCTGATAAACAAATACATGTTATTTTTCTCATCTTTGGTGACCCAGAAGAGGAGTGTAAGCCTGGAGAGCTCTAGGAAGCACAGCAGAGGACCAGAGCTGTGTCCAAGCTTGTCAGAGCGTGGATGGATTTGTATGTTTTCTGGGTGTGCTACCTGTAAAACATGGAGGCAAACAGCTTCTCCTCTGATGTTTCATTAACAACCAATGCTGATTAATCCAGCTGCATGCCTGAGATCTTCAGATCTGATATCTGGCTCTTTGTCTCACACTCAGTCACCAAAAATCAAGTGTTCTGAGTAGTCAGCAGCTCTGAAGTTCATCCCCCTGCCCCAATAGAAGTTGGTGAAAATTTTAGGATGTCTCAGGCTCTCTCTTCATAGGATTTGATGAACCCAGTTCTGATTAATAACTGACTTGATAATGAAGGGATGTGTCTGTCAGCCTGGTCAGCCTTGGGTGTGTCCACGCTGCTGGGCTGTGTTTATGAAACAGATGAGGATTGTGTGACTATTTTGCTTTGTTTCCCCCCCAAATCAGACAAAGCCTCACGCTTCCAACCAACAGCTTGGAAATTCTAGCAAAGGTGAGTGCTCCCCAGGATGGGCCAAAAGGGGACCCAGGACCTGCAGCAGTGGGACCATCCTGCTTCTGGCTATCCCATGGCATGGAACAACTCCAGCTCATGTCTTGGGGCAGGGAATCCTTGACCAGCACATCCTTGCTCCAGTCCCATGCAGCCTCCTGCAGGTGTCCCAGGCCCCTTCTGTGCTGCTGGTGTGTGCAGGAGACCTGACCACCCAGCACGGAAATATTGGTACTCTGAGGCAGGAATAAAAAACAATTGTAGCTCTATGAATTGGCTTTTTTTTTTTTTTTTTTTTTTTTATTTTTCCTGAGGAAACTTGCAGTGATGGAGGATTTCTGTCTCCCCAAAACCCCTAACCATATCCAGCCCCAACAGCCTTTCACAGGCACCCTTCAGCATAATGGGATAAGTTATCAGGAGGGTTTAGGATGGAATTCAGAGACTCCTGTATCAGACCATGATTACCCACATGCCTATCTGCAAACTGGGAAGAAGGGGAGGTCTTTAAAATATTGCTCCTTGGTCACTGAGAAACATTCATTGGGGAGGAGTCGAAAACTCAACAACAGATTTCAGGTCCATCAGCTCAGGACTAGGTCATGGATGAAGATAAACACATCATCTCTTGCTTAGTGTAGTTTCGTAGTGGCATTTCCCCTTCTTTCAGCTTTATGTGAAACTCTGCTTTCAATCCTTACACAATTTAAATACGTCCAAAACAGCAGAGCCTTACAATAAATATACTTAACATTCAGAGGTTGGATATTAGTCCCTCCAAAACTCAGTGGACTCCGTTACTAAGGAAACTTACCATTATGGATGGAAAAGAATGGAAAAACAACAAAACAACACTTTGTGTATGACAGCACGAGCTATTGCCATTGCTCTGTGTGTAGTACTCAAGTATGAAGTGTTTTTACTGGTGCTAGGAGTTTCACCTGTTCCTTTTAATCAACATACATTTGGACAGCACCATCAATCACATCACCCCAATGTGTTGGCTGTCTTGGAAAAAAAAAAAAAAAAAAAGAAAA
>CM021797.1:24759760-24788244 GCA_011076525.1 Nettapus auritus | reverse complement strand
AAAAAAAAAAAAAAAAAAAAGGAAAAAAAAGAGAGAGAGAGAGACTACAGCCTGTCCTTTGTTTTGTGTTTTAAGCTCTACTGCATGTAAAAAAACAATAGTCACTGCAGCCATTGTACCTCTATTTATGGATGCTCTGTCATTTCAGAAGCTGCAGAACTTCAGGCTTAAGATATCAGCTCATAGCTGTCAAATGTCACAACTCCTTCAGTGTTTGCTTCTGAGAAGGGAGGAAATAAGAATTCTCTTTAATGAAAAGAAGGGAAACTAAGACAAAGAAAAAAAAAATAACGAAGGTTTTTAGAATATATATATATATAAAGGATAAGATACATGTGAAGAGCAAGGTTGTAGTCTGGAGGCGTACAATTAAAATACAAAAAACATACACTAAAAAAATGCTTCTAACAATAGAAATAGAACAAAAGTGTTTGAAGGGACACTGTATGCAAATCTTGGCTTTCAGAAGATGTATATCCAGGGTTTAGACACCCTGAAATCTTGCAACATAGGCAAAATAATCAAAACTCACAATTAACATTAAAATCCACAGAATTGTCAGGAGATGTGAGTGAATGTCTTAGTGAAAACTCTTATATCCAAGAATGATCCACTTTCCTTCATTGTTTCAATTTGGCATCACCACTGACTTTCCCTTTGAGAAGGGTGTAAAAGGTGAAATGGTAGCATGTCAGCAACTCGCAGCATAGAAGCACCTTGCTACAATTAGAAAGAAAACTGCTAAACTTGAATCAATGGGTTAGCAATTACTGAAAATCTCTTCAGCACGACAAGAACTGCAAAGGGTTAAAATATGTTAATTACATGAAAGGAGGAAAATAATCTATTCCAATTGGAATCTTAACCTTGAAAAACAGAGAGATGCAGCAAATAAATTAACTCCTACATTTCTGTAGTAACATGAAAGGATTGGTCAGCTGAAATAACTTTTGTAAAGTTTTCCGGCAATGGAACGGGAAACATCATTATGGGACCTACCGATAGAGAACTCATGCCAAGAGCAGGTAAAATAGGTTGATAGAGACTTGTTCAAGTTCTTTGGGACCATGACTGCAAGAAAACTTCAGGAATTAAAAGTTATTCTTGATAAGTAAGGGGTCAGTAGAAATGTTTTATTAAAGTTAGAAATGCTGCCTTTGGAGGTAAAAAACTCAGCAGAACAACAGTAATTTAGGAAGACATTTCAGTGGTTTCTTGCCTGGTGAGATGACCTCTGTTCCCAAAATTAGATTCTTTGTTCTTGAAGCAGAGCTACAAAAAATCTGGGATTTGTTTGTAATAACATACAACTCCCTGAAATAATACATAATAGTCCTTTTAAGTTAGAATTGTTCTGCTAAACTAATGTTGATTTTATCTTTCATGACTGACAATGGAAATAAGAGCTCAGACAAAGACAAGTGCAGTCTTTCTGAATGGTGGTCTGAATGACTTTTGAAATGTCTCCTATCTGCTCTTCTAACATTGATTCAACAACACCATGTACTGCTTTCCTGCTTTTTCCTGATCAGTGGGGAGCTGATTGTTTGGAGTGTGATTTGTAGTTCGTAATGAGGCTGAATAGCAGTGAAAATAGATTTGCAGAATGAATTAGGTGCTTGATCATATAACCTCCTTCCTACTGTAAGTCTAGCCCTTGAAAATTTGAAATATGTCCTCAGAACCAATACACTGCACTGATTTCACATGCCAAGCAGATTTTATGCTACCTCTACCTCTGCCCATATGATTTTGTGCACATAAGGTGTAAAAGGCTCTGAGCTCCACTGTCACCCACTGGAATTAATATATGTGGCACCAATTATGTAACAGGGACCAAACTCATTTTTAAGAGCATAAAGAAATTTCACTTTCTTTCATGAAATGCACACTTCTTAGGATCTCAAAGCTGTACTTACTCAGTTCTAAACACAAGCTAAATTATACTTCAAGGAAGTGATTCATTATAGTCATTTTTATTCAGAGCCTCATTACTTCTGGTATCTGAGTAACTTTCTTGTTGATAAATTGACACAGTTTTCACTTTTTTTTTTTTTTCTCCACATTGCTTCTTATCTTTAAAGATCAGCAACAACTAATCATAGCAACTATGGATTTTGTACGCACATCATTTCCTATTAAAGGAAATGCAGTGTATTACACGTGAGTCACTACAAAATGAAGTTTTCATTATCTGTTCTTTTGAATAAAATTGATATTCATGGTACCGTGCTGCTGCAAATTACCATCAAACCATCAATTACAGTGTTGACTAATAGTTTTTTTTTATAACTTCGCCCCTCAACATGAAAGCAGGCAGTTTTATAACCACAGTTTGCCTTTCCTCTCTATTCAGTGCCCCCCAGAGGGACTCACACAGCACTTTGAAGGACCTAAGTGTGTCCTTCAAGTCAAGTGCATAATGCTCCATTCATGCAGGACATGTTGTTCACAGATGTCCCACCATGGACAGTTCCTCCCCCAGGCTGGCAGCAGAGGTTTCCCAAAAGCAGAATGGTGCTCCTCAGTGTCACCCAGCACTGGAAGCTGGGACAAACAGAGCTGGAGGATAAATTTCTTCTGACCTCCAAGCTCACAGGCACAAGTACAGATGCCCAGCTTGCCTCTTCCCCTGATGACACTTCCCCAGCTCAGACTTGCTTGTGCTCCAGGACCCTGTGGTGGGTCACAGACAACAGCATCACAGCCTCCCACTCCTGAACACTCCTGGTGAGTCTGAGAAAACTGTTATGGTGTAAGGGTGATCTCAGCTCCTCTCCCATGGGAGATGTCCTGCCCGGATACTTCACACTGCTGGTGGGAAGTAGGCATCTGATGAGCACGCTCCTTTGTGTGTGAGAACAGCAGAAGCTGTTCTGTCATCCAGATCTGTCCATTGGGACCCACTGACCATTGCACATTCCTGGTATTATATTGTATAGTTAGGTAAAACATCATGTAAAGTTCAGTCATCAAAACAACCTGAGGAAATCGTAAAGGTTGTGACTGAGTATTTATCACACAATAAAAATAAAGATTACAGAATCATCACAATAGCAGGTGATAAAAGATCATAATAATTTGTCTGAAGAACAATTATTCTGTCTTAGAAAAACTCAGCTTTAATTAACTGACAGATAGAGGCAAATGCCTGCAGCACAGCAGAGCTGGCTGAGCTCAGACACAAAAGCTGGGTGATGATGACTCCTTCTGACATCTCATTCAGATGTCAGAGCTTTGATTGTCTGATGAGGGCACTTGTTGAGACCCTTGTCTGATTCCGCCTTGCTGGCCCTTTCCCTGTGTGCCGTTGTTGTGGTGAGAAGTTGCATGAGCTGCCCAGCTCAACAGGAGCTGGAAGTGTGTCCCTCCACAGCCTGCACGGAGTGCTGGTGGCACTGCAAGCCAAACCAGAAGTCTCCTGACATCAGGAGTACCTGGACATGAATTTTGCAGGTCCCAAAAAGCTCTTAAGTACAGAGCTGGGGGTGCAGGGAGACAAAACCTAACATTGCTGAGAAGGTTTCATATGCAACTAGGAAGTCTATATTCACAAGGAAAAGATACACCTCATCGGGGTTTTGTGGACCAAGAACTACAAGAGCCAATACCACAGCAAGCAGTTCCATGTATTTTTATTGTGGCTTCTGTGAGAATACCACTAGATATGACAAATTGAGCAACATTTCTAAGTATCTCTTCGCTTCAATCCCTCTCAAATTAGGTTCTGCAATATATTAATCTTTAAACTGGGTACCTCTTGGAGGAAGTCTGAACACAGCCCTCAGTTTCTATTTTTGGAAAATAGAATATTTGAAAATATTTTGGATTGGAAATATGTCTTTTTTTTTTGCAAGGCAAAGGGAATTGATAAAGTGTTTCTAGCATTGCCATAATTTAATTAGATTTAAATCAAATCCTACTTCAGTCCCACTGTTTGTAACAATAAATTGGAAGACAAAATGAAGTGTCACAAACAAAAAGCCAACCAAATGGGATCTCTGATTCTTTAATCAGTCAAGCTTCAGCCTTACCTTAGGGAATGTGTAGGCAGTTTCTTATTGTATGAAAGATCACATGTCTACGTGCTGCTGGAAGCTCCCGGGCTGAGCTGAAACTTTGAGGAAAAAAAAAAACAACAATTTTTGGCATTACAAGTTAAAACAGAATCCTGTTAAAGTAAACAGGGTTCCATTAAGTAGAGAAGATGTTGAAAGGTAGAAAAGACCAATTTAGATGCAGCAAGAATCAAATTCTCAAAATAAAAGACAGAGAAGAGATAAATCTGGAAAGCCTCACAGAGCTATCCCCATGTAACACAGTCCATTCTTAATGCAGCTGACTCAAGTGTTTAGCGTCTCATTAAATCAAAACATGTAGCTATCTTGGGAAGGAGATTGTTTTTACTGATCCATTTGTCACTACAGCAGTATCAGCCCTACCTGTGCAAACACAGTTGTTTTGTTTGTTTGTTTTTTAATGTTAGAAATAGATAATTCACGAAACATGGAAATTTCTATATGTTTACTATCATCATTTGGTTGGTTAAAAACAGATAATGGGAACTGGAAAGAAAAAAAAAAAAAAAAAAAAAAAAAAAACATGAAAAAACATGAAAACTTCTCATTCTCAGCTCATCTGAACTGTCAATCTCTACATTCAGTCAAATGTACAATTTTCTGAGGAGCTGGAAATGCAGTGGAAATGCATCTTGGCTCAATCAGTCTAAGATGAAAAATGGGATAAACTCAATCACTGGGGATTTGCCCTGGTGTCTTTTTCTTGTTCTTATTCCAAACCAGCTTAATTTGGGAATGTAATCCATCAGAATTTGTTCCTGTCTCTCAGCTTGGAGCATTGTTCTTACTGCCTTCACAGGGAAAAGGGGAGCAGGAGAAAAAGTTCTGGCAAGTGAATATTTTCATACTTTATAGAGGACACATCAAAGTCAAGTAGACTTTGGAGTCTGCACTGCACCCAATGCAAAATGAAAAACAATGAGAAAAGGTGAGGCTGGTTCATCAAAACCCAGGGGAAAATTATATTACTGCACAGATGCATGAGACCCCATCATCAAAATATTCCACTCACTTCAAAACTACCATCACAAAAACTTGTTTAGCTTTTAATAAGAAGATCACAAAAACGGATCATATGTACGCTCATGTTTCTTGTACAATTCATTAATCATTATGCATAGTTAGTTATTGATTACTAGTGGATTAACTACTATATTCTATAATTTTTTCTATACCAGTTCTATTTTCTACCATTATTACACATGAATCATAATTATTATAATAAATATTATTTGTTTTTCATATTATTATTATTATTATTGTTATATAAAAAAATATTGCTATTTTCTATATCAGGACGTCTTTTCATTGAAGGTTTCTAACAAACAGAGGTGTACTGTAGTATGCAGTAAGCACACAAAACTCAAAAATGCAGTAAAACTAATAGCAGGGTAACTTCATGGAAGGAATGAAGGAATGAAGGAACGAAGGAACGAAGGAAGGAACAAACGAAGGGAGATACCACAGCTGAACTATTATGTATTTGCAATAAAAGCAACAGACAGAAGCAGCCTGGTCTAGTGGGCACAGTGTAAGGGAGGGAGCTGTGGCCATGGAGAAATTCTGGTTCCTCATTTAAAAGAAAGAGGAGCCCCTACCTTAACTGAGATGGGGTTGAATGTGTAAATGCCAGCCTCTTTCTGAGGTCCTTGCAGGGGTCCCCATGGGTGACAGTTCTAATGTTCTGCAGCCTCCAAATTCACAAAATTGTTCTGGTTGGAGAGGACCTCAGAAGATCTTCTGGGCACAGGCTTCCATGTTGTACTAGGTTGCTCAGGTCCTCAGCTGATAGAGGCTAGAGTTCCCTACATATAGGGAATCCATAACCCAGGTTATGACCAAAACACTGTCTCCATCACAAGTGGACCTGGGGGAAATGGCAAGAGAGGTGGGCACCCTGGCCAACAATCCCACCAGACAGCTGGCATACCAGCACTAGTTTAGTATCACAGAGTCATGAAGCACATGGGCAGTAACAGCATCCCTGCTGAACAGCAGCTCACCCAGCTTGACTGTGAATGGAGATACAGTAGTGTTGAAGAAGACCTCATAGACTTCTGCTGTGAACATGACCACTTTCAGTAACATCTCAACACTGACATCCTGATGTAGGACAGTAACCAGATACTTACAGGGACACTGTCACAACACACACTGAACATAAGCTGCAGCCTTCACATGTGGCAAGGAATATACCATCTATAGTGACTAGTGAAGTGGTGCTGCAACGTGTTCATGTACACGTGACATGCAGGGGAGACACTGGGTATGTAAACATACAGGCCCAGGAGGTGTCCTCTGAGCCAAGACCTTGGCCAAGATCCAGATAGTTCACTGAATTATCTCCATGACTGGAGCCATCTGCAGTGTCAATACATTTTTATTGGTCATAGGGAGAAGCATTGCCCAGGAACTTTGTGGTTCAGACCTCCCTGAATCAGACATCCCAAATGGTTTGGTTGCCAAAGACCTGCCTGTGTAGCTCTACAGGCCAGAGGACTCCTGACCATCACTTCAGTTGCATGTGCTCTGGAGATATCACTTGGCTACACTAGAGAGATATTTCAAATTCAGCATCAGTCTTAAGTATCTTCTGCACAGCCAAAATAAACATAAGGAATTACTTGTTATTTCTGCTACACAATTACTTTCACAGCTTTAAGGAAAATGATTCTGGATTGAGATCTTTGGAATATACAACCTGAGGCAAACCCGACAAGTGATTATGAAATCTCTGAAAAGAAAGTATGGGAAATGCTGCCCAACTTGTGACTGAAGTATTATCTTTAGAAAGGGAGGGTAAATACAGTCTTGTGAGAAGAGAATCTTAAAGAAAGGGCATTGCGCATACATGGAACAAGAGAACTTACGTAAATTCAAAGTGATGTTCTATTTTTGCTGCTGTTAATTAAATGTTATCTCGCGTGCTTCATGCTTACAAATCACTTCAGCTATTGTCAGATCTCAAGTAGCTTCCCTTCATTTCTTCTTCTTCAATGAAACCAATTTGAAAGTCTCTTTCAGCGATTTGCTTTTAATTGGAAAACACTCCCAAATGCAAGCCTGAACAATGTGGTCACTGATGTGCATTGATACTGATTATTTGTCAAGTCCGTATTTAAAAGGGAACATCTGACTGGAATTTGTAGTGTGGTTTATTTTCACTATTTTGCTTTTTCTCCCCAAGTCAGGGTGAGCCTCAGAGGTGGTATGAAGCAAGGAGAGCACTGGGACTCAGAGAATTGTGGAGACCCCAAATTATTCAAGGCGAGGTGCTGGGAGCCTACAAAAACACATTAGTAACCAAGGTTGATGGGTGGGCTTTATTCATCTCATCATTATCATCCCCTCATGATTGTAGAGACAGGAGGAGGGAGGGTATAAAGCTATTTGTTTCATTCTCTGACAATAAAAGAATCCAGGAAACAAGTAGTCTTTTACTCTCACTAAACGTGGCTTCTCTGCTGAGCGGTCAGAAGATGCTTGTGGCTGAGGCTGGAGTCACACCGCTCCCCACTGTGTCCCCTCCTCCTCTGCCTCCTCCTCCTTCTGCCTTCATTGTGCTCTGAACTCCCCTCTGTGCCACTCACCTGGCTGTCAGCCCCATCAGTCCTCTGCTGAGCTAGGGAGATGACCCAGCTCAGAGAACGACCCGGTATAGCAGTGCAAGACAGGGGCAGGCAGCCAGGGGAAGAAAAGGGTGGAAACGTGATCTCCCCTTTCTTGCAGGGCCAAGTCACTGCTGCAGCTGGAGGCATTCATGGTTTATTGGGAAGAACAGGGAACAACAAGATAATTAGTGATCTGCTAGCGCTTCAGGATCATGAAGTGACTTTTGCTACTTTTGCTTTCAGGGGGCAACCCGTGAGACAGAAGGTTACAAAAGGAATATCTTAGAGGAGGGGATTTCCCTTTACAAACCTCAGAGCACAGTCTGTGCATTAGACATCCCTTTTGTTTTCTTTGGTATTAGTATGTAGGAAAAAGATTCAGAACTGATATCCTTCTCATCTTCTATTTCAGAGGCTTTCCCAGGAAAGCCAGAAAAACAAGGTGCAACTTGAAGCTGCAAGCTGCAGGTTCCATAAGGAGAATAGCTTCACTGATAAACAGCATGTTAAATCTGCCTTAATGATGCACATCTTTAAAAGGAGACATCAAGTAATCTTAATTGTTAGAAATAGGTTTCTTTCTCTAGCTATTTTTTTATTTTTTTTATTTTTTTTTTTCTGGCTTAATAGCCCTCTTGAATATGTTATCTGGATTTTTACAATGAATGTGTAATGAAGATTTCTTTTTTTTTTTTTTTTTCTTTTTTTCAGGGTTGCCATGCAATGTATTTTCACCCCAATAATACGTTAACCAAGGATAATTCTAATTACACAGATAGCTTGGTCAGTTTTAATTAGAAATTAAAACAATCCCTTTACTTGACATGATCTCTAAATTGTTTTCATTAGTCTTTATCTTCCTCTTGGCTCCAGCACATCATGCTGGAAGGGGTCGTGCCTCATGTAGGTCCTTCCTGACTGTAGTGACCACTTCTGGGGGGAGCAAAAAAGCTCAGCTCCTCGTGGACATGCTCTGCACCCAGTGAGACCTCGCTCTGACTCAGCTGCGATTACTCACTCACTGTTGTGGGATTAATCCCACCTCTGGTTTACCACAGAGTTTTCCCACTGCTACTTACATAAGCCATTTTTTATCCCACTGGTATTTGTATTTTCCACATTGGCTGTTAAATAATGAAAAACAAATTGGTCTTTAATAGGGACCCTGGCAAGAGTCCAAAATCTCCCACCCTTCTTCCCTCAAGGCTGACTTAAAGAGAATGAGCTAAGAGATACAAAGTGAGATCATCTCTTAACTGTAATGGCATTAGGCTTTTCAGTCCATTTATTTTAGCTGATACTTGGATAAGGTTGAAGGAGCCAGTACTTTAAGATGTATGTATGAACTGAAATCCACTGGTAGATGACTATTTTTAAACAAAGAGCAAAAATGTTTCAGATAGATATCAGAGAATTAATCCAAGCCAAAACATGAGTTCATATTCATCAAATAAGGTAATTACAACATGGGAAAATCTATAGGCCAAAACTGTACGTTGAAATATAGCTATTCCTTGGTGGGCAAAACAGAGAGACTCCATTTTTCCCTTTTATGATGTACAGTTAAGTGAATACGCCAAGAGGACGTGTGAATAGAGTGGCACAGATTTGTTATCCTGGATGCTGACTCCTTGGATTCACTGGAAATATTTATGCTGCTGCAAAAGGGATTGTGAGGCACCAAGCCTGGCTGCCGAACCACCTGCTGCCTGGCTCAGCTCTGGACCAGATCTCTCCAGTACGAAATCTGGGTGCATCTCAGAGTATATTTTTTGTTTTCCAAGTATATGGTCCAGCTTGTGATGGTACTAGACTACTCTGCCAAAAATCAGCCTCCAGCAGGGTCTGTACAGTTGTACATTACTCCAATACCACCTTTGGGAGCTGAAAAGCTGTGTCATGACTACAGGCAAGACTAGCATGCACAGTAATGTCACCAGAAAGTGAACATGTTGGTGATGGCCCTCACCCCGCAGAGGCCAGTGAGAGGTGCTGCCTCTGTGCTACCCCATTGTTGCTGTCCCCTTTCTACTAGCCTTGCTGAGGATGTTGTGGGGCTTATATCCCATGCTGAGGCATGCATGTAAAATGTGGTAGAGGTGTACCAGGTACACTCTGGAGAGGGGACTGGGCCTCAAGAGCTGGAGACCCATGCAGCCTGCTCCAGCTTGGGGACTCCCAGGCCTGTGTGGCCTCAGTGACCAAACAAAGCTGCCCAGAAATGGCTATAGGGGTCAGTAAGATGCCAGTTCCTGTGGATACAGCTATGACCTCAGCAGGGTGGGAGGTCACTCTTCTCTGCACAGATGTTTTTCTTTTTCATGTTACTGGTTTTTTTTTGTTTGTTTGTTTTTTGTTTTTTTTTTTTTTTTTTTTCCTCCTCTGGGCCTGCCTGCTCTGTATCTTTCGACCAGTTGCTGGACACCTGTGACCCATCAGTCCATAAGACAAGTGGGCTTAAAAGATTCATGTAGGCTTGTAGGTTCACAGACATTCTAACCAGATTACGTGTTTCACACCTGCATTTTGCTTGCAGTGAAGCTGAGAGTAAAAGAGAATTGTCACCAGCAGCAAAGCTACATTTTCTCTCTTTGCTATTCTCTTGCACACTCTCTGCAGGCTCATCTTGTCTCAGTCAAAAGGATATGTCAGGTGCCACCCCAACTTTCCCTCCAAAAACACCCAGCATCTACCACACTACCACTCCAGAGAGTGGCGAACAAGGGACAGCTCTTTGGTAAACCTCTCCAACTGCTGTTTAAGTGAAACCAATTCTTGATTTTTCAGATGCCTTTTACTGCAAGACATTATGTGAATGAAAAGTGTTCTGCATATTTTATAAGAAAGTTGTTCTTTAATAGCAATTGTTTTCAAACTACGGAGCTGGTAGAAGTCTCTACTCAAATCCCTAATTTTTTGTTGTTGTTGTTGTTGTTGTTTGGTTTTGTTTGCTTGTTTGTTTGTTAGTTTTCTTATTTTTTTAACTAACAGTGAATATGTTTATATTTTAAGCTGCAAGAAAAACTTAGGTTACTACACAAATATTCTACATTTATTTGACTTCTTGGGGGTCATGGAAATAGTTTTTGTTTATTTTGCTGAATTGGGGTGAATGATATCCAAGCCTGCACTATCAGCAGCAAAAACACTGAAGCACGTTTAAAACTTGTGTTTCTTTCTCACCAACCCCCAGTGAATTTCTTAAGAAATGTGGTAGGAATACACATTTTGAACTTCAAAAGTAACAAATACATTTTGTGTTTGGGAGAAGGAAGGAGGCTGGTATTCAGTGCATCTAAACTGTTACTTCAAATGGCTGAAAGATATTTTATGTTCAATTAACTCTAACTTTTTCAACTTAAGAAACTTCTGTGTTTGGCTGTGAATGACTTTTTGGTGTCAATTTACTTTATTAATTATTTTAGTCAGAGAAGGAGTTAAAAAGTCAGGACAGTTCAGGTTGGCATTAAAACATTTCCATGTAGCTTTAAGTATTGTAGTTAAAGCCCAATGTGAAAACCACCAGCTAGCTCAGTGATCAAGCACCAGAAATCACCATTATTTTAATCATTCTAGAGTAGACATGGAACAGGATAAAGATAAGACATAACCTTGGAACAGGAAATATTGGTGGTGGCCTTGCCATTATTGATGGGAAATCAGTGGTTTTAATCCTCCACCTGACCAACACCTCATCTTCCTGGGTTGTAAACCCACTTAGCACCTGGTGAAAAGCACTTGGCAGTGGAGAAGAGCTTTTTTTTTTTTTTTTTTTTTTTTTCCTTTATGACACCTTACTGAGTTAGGCAACTTCAAGGACCTGCTGCATCCTGTACCTGAAGCATATCTGAATATACATTTTAAAGTCAAATAAAATTAATTTACTGAACAGGCAGGCAAGTTTTAAGGAATCGGGTGGTATTTGGACACAGCTTCTGCAAGATGAGGATTATCACGTTCATCATGTTCGTCACATTCATCGTGTTCACCGTATTCATTACGTTCATCGTGCTCATGATGCGCTACTTCCCAGCTTCTCCCCAGCCACACCAGGCCCCTGGGAGGTTCCTCCCTCACCACCTGAAAGCAAGTCAGGCTGCCAACTCCTGGCTCCCACCTCTGCTCCCTGATATGCATAGTCCCCTGAGCTGAGAGCTTTCCTTCACAAGGCTACGACCATAAAGACAATCCTCTCCTGGGAGAGATCCTGGGGAACACGAAGCGTTCTGGGGCTTCCTGCAGCCATCTGCTCTGGTAATTCTTTCAGCCATGTATCTGAGCTCATGCCTCGCTGCATCACAGCAGTAGTGCTTAGGACAAACCACTCTGAAATCCCCTCCTGCTGAGGGAGGGCATGACTGGGTTCATCATTACTGACATAAACCTACAACATTCCCTGGAATGGACGTACTGGAGACGTCTCCCAAATGCTTCTTCCTCACTTTGAGTCTTCTCCCCACCCAGCTGTGTTGACACAGGTTTTTGTGGGGCTGCACTGTACAGCAGAACAGGGAAATGGGGCAGGATAAAAGCAACTGTTTTTTCCTTTATCAGAAAAGACCAAATAGACTCACATAAGGGGGAGCACAATGGGATGAGAATACATGGCATCAGGTGGAAGGTGGAAACACTTTATGTTGGCATTGCATTGTCACTGGAAGCTATGACTTAACCATAAAGTCTTTCAAAAATTCAAATTGATTGTTTCACTGTAGGTATGATAAAGCCCTCAGACCCCATTCAAGGTCTTTGCTCTGAAGCATAAATGACTAATGAGAACTGACATGAAATATCATTCTGCAAATGTAATACGAGCCCAATTCTCCTGTGTCATTTCTTGAATGCATCCAAACATTCACAGAAGACTTAACTGTTCATAAGTTATTAGTGTTGGCTTTGTATATCTTCTTCTTTCCTCAGGTGCTAGGACCAAAAAAATAAAAATAAAAAATCAAACCAGTATTTATTGATATTCAGGCATTCTCAGTGATCAAAGTATGCTTAAATTGGACTGTTTGGTTTTAGTTCTCTAAAGAGCCAAACACAAACAAATGCATACTGGCAGTAGACACAGCAGAGAACCTTCCCCAGGATAAATCGTTGAGAGTGTATTGGTAAGGTATTTGTGAGGTTCCCCTGAAAAGACCATTCCAAAGGAAAATGCAAATTCCAAATAGTCATTATCCCCTTGGCAAACACTTCCTAAATCCTTTTATTATTACTTGAAAACAAACTAACAATAAATAAATAAATAAATAAATGAGCCCCCCTCCCCCCCATATATATGCATATTTGCTTACATTAACAAATACCCTGAGGAAAAACTATGATATTATCAGCTATTGCAGTTAAGATTTTAGCTTCACATAATGTAATATAACTTATAAATTCTACAGATGAAGACATAATTTACTCACCCTTTGCCCTGTGAACTCTTTGGGTTTAGCAACTGATGCCTTAACAGTTGAAATAAACACCACATGAAGGATCAGGGAGAGAGAATTGAATTTGATCAGTCAGACTGCAAAGAAGAAGGCATAGAATTCATACCAAAATGCAGACTTTTCCCTCATTTCTCTCTCTCTTTTTGTTGTTGTTGTTGTTGTTTTTGGCCTTCTCACTGGTTTATCCCAAGAGCTACTGAGCACATCTTTCATTATCTTTCACTTTTGCTCTTTTCTGTCAGGATCTTGCAATTCTACAGAGCAAAATGGAAAACTGCTACATACATTTGTCAGCTAGTCTGAAACTGAGCCTGTTTCATTCAGGTTTAGATAAGATCTTGCACAGTAACTTTCAATTTCCACATGGAAAAGCATTTAGAAGAATGTAGTGTATTTCTTGGCATGTAGCTGTCACTTTAATATGAATGTCTCCAAATAAATATATTTTTTATATAACATAATTACATTTTATCACAGTATCTGCTTACGAATTCATTTCACAATTTTGCTGCAGTGCTACCTCCTCTGCTGGCCCAGGTGATAACTTTGTGATGGCATTGGTGAAGCAGATAAGAGGGGCAAAGGAATCTCTAAAACGTACAGGTTTTGAAAATGATTAGTTACATTTCGGTTATCATACATATTATGTATGGATTTCTTTTGGAAACAATTATCTTAGTCACCAGAATTAGGTTTCAGCTTGAATCTTGTATGATTTATGGTTCTTTTTTACCCACTGTATGGAATAACAGAGATTGTTTCCACTTCAAATTGTTATTTAAATGTTAGTAGAAGCTGGATTTTATATAAGGATTTCTATTAAGTTTCTCAGGTAGCCATATATAGTAGGTAGTGAAATATATGTTTCACTTCTTACAAATGAGCAAAAACAGAAAAACTCTTCTTAATTCTGATTAGGGAAAAAACAAGGCATTCAGACCCTGATGTTCAATCCAATTCATGTATATGATTTTTTTAGCCATTTTTTAATTTTTAGTTGTTTAATTTAATTGGAAATGTTTCTGCAGTTATTAAAATTTCAATTATTTTATTTTATTTTTTTATTTATTTATTTATTTTTTTTTCCCCAGGGTTGTTTCTACATTTTATGGCCTCGGGGCGTGGTGACAAAAGGCCATATTCAATAGCTTAAAGGCAAATGCAACCCAACACATCTCCCTACACCAGCCTGTGACCCCATGCAGCAATGTTGCATACAAGCCATCAGGGAAATGGCACAGGCAACTCAGTGCTGCAGTGGTCTGAAGAAACTTTGCAGGGCCTGTAGGTGTTCAGAGTGATGACATCATTTAAAGACATTCTTTATACAAACACAGAAAGAAAGGGATGGCTTGATAAGGTTCCTGCTCAAAATCATGGCCATGTCAACTCTCAATGTTTATGGTCTGCAGAGAGGTAAATGTTTTATAGAAGACATCTTGCATTTTCTTCTTGCACTAAGTCATTCTAGGTGTATTTTGGTCTTGTCCAGATCATATTTTAATTAGCCCTTAGCAGATAGATAAGAACTGAGTTTTTCCTCTAAAAAACTTTGAAAACTCCCTGACATCTGGTGGAGGATAATGATTAAGACTCATGAGGATCTTGAAATATTTCCTCACATAGGTCTGAGTCATACTTTCAGACCAAGAGGAGAGTGTGCTTGGTATACAGAAGCTGAAGAACAGGCAAAATAAGTTATCTGACTGCTTTCTCCTAACTTCTTGCACGGGTAACTTTTTGCATTGTAACATTTGCACTGGGCCAAGAGCTGAGCTCCTCACTTTGAAATGGACTTTGAGCACATCCAGGATGCTTCTGTACAGAGCTCAGCTTGCACACAGATCCTGTTCTGACAGGAAGGACTGTAGTTGATTTAGAAATTTTTCTGCTGGTTATTGTGTTAAAGATGTATCATCTGTAGCTTAAAAAATTGAGATATCTCTTTGAAGGCCCCAAAACTATAAAACCAACTGTTTTAAGATCTTTCTAATCAAAATTGATGATGTGGCATGCTCTAGTGGAATTAGGGTACTGAATTTAGGCAGCCTTGTAATCAACTGCCAAGCTGGACTGTGGTATCTACAATAGATCACATAGAGAATAAACTGGAAGACTGCATTTGAGAATATAAAATAATACACATGTGAAAGAGCTGTCAAGCCAATTGCTCCAGACTTGCCACTAGTGTGCAGCTCAGAATTATAATTACACTGTATAAAAAATATTTTTTTTTTTTTCTGAGACATTCGTATTAAAATGACAGCTACATACCAAAAAAATGCAGTGCATTTTTCTAATTTTTTTTTTTTTTTTTATACAGAAATTGAAAGCTGCTGTGCAAGATCCTATCTACACCTGAAGAAAGGTGGTGAGTCAATTATCAAACCCAAGGATGAACCGAACATAGCTAAATAGGTATGAATGAGCACACAGGCAATTTGAATTGTGCCTTCCAGTATTGTGCTAATAAATATATTCAACAGGTCAGTGCAAATTAGGAGAATGTCTTGTTAAGTGTGATATCTGCACAGGATCCCCAGACTGGGCAGGAGGGAAGGAGGCAAGGGCAAGGATCAAAACCAAGGCTGAGTTGAACAAAACCCTGCTCTTGCAAACAGATGCACACGGAAGGAGGTGGAAAAAGTTCTGCATAACCTGGCCTGGCCTCGTGGCTGACCTTACTCTGAGCAGCATGTTATACTAAGGACCTCCGGAGGACTCTTCCAACCTGAATTGTCCTACGACCCTATGGGCACACACAGACTACATGGATTTTACTGCTCAAAGCTGGAGAGCATCATAGTTTTCTGAAATAATTCATCACACTCGGTAACTACTTAATTTATAAATGTGATCTCTACGTTCATCCGAGCGTGCACTACACTTCTGAGTAACAGTGATGACTTCAGTGACGGCTTCCTCAACAGACAGCATCGTGCTAATGTTGGAGCTGGAGTCAGATTTGCATTCAAATACCGTATAGCCCATTAGTACCTGTCATGGCTTGACAGAAAGAGGTTTTACCACATCACAGGATTTTAGGCATCTGACTGCTTTTTAAGGATTATTTTAAGAAAGGAAGACACCTACATTTGGAAGCCTCTTTGTATGACATCTTAATTTAAGTTACAATTAAACTAGGCATCTGAGAATCTAGCTAGAGTCATTATAAGCTACAGCAGTGGCCTACTTGTCATCCACAGCCTCAAATTCACTTGTGATCAGAAGAAAATCTCCCCTGCTGGTCTTTGGTTCAAACAGACTCAGCACAAACCAGTGTTTTCTTTGGTCTTCCTCAGAGAAGGCAGTTCCCAGCCCAAGCAGCTGGCGTTGGCCTGAGGCCAAAAAAACGGATGAATGGATGGATTTAGGGACAGAGTCATAAAATGACTAATCAGAACCTCAGTACCTAACTCTCTCAATAGTCACACGCTGGGCTGACATTTTCAAGCAGGTCAACTCTAGATGGCCCAGTTATTCCGTGGCATTCAAATCAAACCTTACAATGTGGCCCTATTAGGGGCAATCACTAATACCCAATTTTGCCAATGCTAAAACACTTAGACGAAACGCCAGGTGACTCTGCAAGCTCTTGAGACAAAAGCCAGTAATGAATGTGTGACCTGCTGAGTAATGAGCCCATTTCTAGGTAAAGATGAATGTTTATTTGGGAGCAATCTTATGGTTCACTTCACCTGAAAACCTTCTCAGAAAAATGCAGATGCTGCCTTACCAAATTCCAATGGGAAACATCATATAAGGAATGCTCCAGGGGTCTCAATATAAAAATGCTTATTTAAAAGGATTTCACAGAGAAATCACTGGGGGAAAGAGCTTTGTAGACATCTGCTTGATCAGAGTTTTCCAGGAAGTCTATGAAGCCTTTTATTCACAAACTTACCAAAGTCATCTTAGCTGTAGAAAAGAACACATAACTTACAGACCATTAACATGTACTATTACTGTGGTGACTTATAAGATGGGTTAGGCACTCATCACATCATGGAGCACTGAGCACTAATGATTTGCAGCTTCTCATAGCAAAGCTGTATTCCAAGATGCCCTGCACTTTTATTTTGAACACAAAACCAAACAAAATCAAAAACAATCTGGAGCTGGAATTTTAAACAATAGAGACAAATGTTTTCAGTGAGACTTGGAACATACAGAATTGTTAGCACTGGGTGTGTGGGCTTGCACTAGGTGTGCAGTGATAGGCCACGTCTTATCTGCGTAGCGCATACCTTCTTTCAGCTATGGACACCTTAACTCATCAGCAATGAGTTCTTTCACAGGTTGTTTTTGTCAGGTTTTTGCCAATCTTCTGCATCTGTTGGGCATTTCAAGGAAACTGATCCTTTCTACAGGCCATTCTTGTGATCAATGAGATCTCTGCAAACTGGTTATAGAAATATCAACCTTACTTTTCCTCCACCTCCTGCCCCAGCCTTCTTTTTTTCTCTTTCAATCAGTGACTCACAGATTTTCCAGCTAGAATTGAAAATATAAGCCCAACTATCAAACAACACTCCCTGCTGTGACTCTATTAGAATTGCTTTGGTCCCACTGGAGCTTACAAATCACAGTCCAGGGGCTGGAGATCCCCCAGACGCACCAAGCAAACTCAAGTCATCTTGGAAAATCATGCTGCCTGCAACATGTGCTTACAGTGCAGGCTGCCAGCACTTCACTGGATAGAAGGGTCTTTCTGAACAGCCTGAAGTGATAATATTTTCAGCCACTGAAGTCAGATGTCACATAGGTATCTTAAGAAGTATTGTGTACTTATAGATGAGGCACCTTCTTTCACACACTAATGAAGTTTCTGTGCTATTTACAGGATGCATGTGCTATTTACATGCAACTCTGAATGTGAGACCATTACCACATTTATATATCAACTCTGCATGCTTATAACTTAATATTCTGTTTTGAAGAAAAGTAAGGAAAAAAAAATCAAAAACTGCTTAAACTAGTAGGAAAAAAAGAAGACAGACACACTGTCTGTCACACATCTCCAACATTTTAGGGAGGGTTTTCTCATTTGATTAGAGAAGCAACTGAAAGGCAAAGGCATCTATTACCCATGTGCAGTGGATATTCTGTAAAATGTGCCTCTGAAGCTTTATCTGCGCTATGCAGTCAGTCCTGAATTAGCAGTTTATATACTGGTTTCTAAGAAGCAGGTTCATTTACAAAGTGCCAGCACTGTTGACAGACAGGGGTCTTAGAAGTGGCTTGTCTGTGTTAGCGTGATACCTACCTAGCAGCAGCAGCTAGCTCTATCTTAAATCTGTCACTTAAGGATATGGATTTCAGCTAAAGGGAATCTTTTTCATCCCTGGAAGAACTGGAGTATATGTGTGTGAGACTATGCTAATCATTTAAAGCCAGTAAGTTACTGTTTATGTCTGTAGTGTTTTGAGGTTAAAAAATGTAGGAAGAAGTACAGTTATTCAGTTAAAATCTGGTGTTAGTCAGGGATGAAGAAGGGAGACCAGATACTTCCAGAGCCCAGCCACACAACCTTGCAATGCTCAAATCTTATTTACTTCTTCCCATTGCACAACCTTCTAGTGACATCAGGCAACCTTCAACCTTCTGTCCTGCCAGATCGTGCCCATCACCATACAGATAAGGTCTTACAGCTCTGAGAAGTGAAACGTTTTCCTCTGAGAGGCAGAGCATCTCAGCAACCCATGTGAGTCCTCAAACACTGCCATCCTATATGAGCAAGAGGCAGACAGCACATTGTGCCTGGGCTGAGGGCTGGGGCCAGGCGGGATGCAGCCTCCACTGCAACCGTAGCCTCGGCCTGCTGTGCCAGCTGCCCCACAGCCACTGCAAGAGAGACTGCCTTTCGTTGCAGGCACCTTCCTGGGCCAAGGTCAGTGAGGAGGATCTCAGTCTTGGGCAGGAAACTTGTACTCATTTTTTTATGTCAACTGTGACCAAGCCACAAAGTGGTGGGGAAGGTGGCAAATTTCCCCAAGCTGTAGCCAGTTACTGCACTAATACTTGCTCCTTCTCCTCCTGTTTTGTTTGCAGAGTAGTGAGAATCCCCTAAAGAACATTTCTTTCCACCATAAGCGCCAGTGTCACCAAGGATCTCACCCTAGAAGAAGCCATGTTTCATCTACACCCTCTTCTTCCCATCAGCCAGCCTCAGGCCCATTTTTCTTTCACCAGACCAAGGCTTGAGGGCCAGATTCTTGATTGCTGACAATGTCTTTCAAAAGAGACAAGCCTCTAGCACCAGATATCCTCTCTGAGGAGTTTGGAGAAGGTTCTTCTCCTCAGTTGTTACCGCCTGCAGTCTGGCCTGGCAGTCTACCTCTAGCTCCTACACACAGCCCTATAGGGCACCACAAGACTGAAAGGAGATAAAGGATCAACATGGCCAAAGAAAGCTTCACCACCCATCAACACAAAGTGGGCTGAGCGGCTTGATTACGAAGGAAAAAAAAAAAAAAAAAAAAAAAAAAAAAAAAAAGTGTGCTATGAATTTGTCCAGATTTCTCTGGAGATTCATCAAAGTCTCAGACCTTTGCTACCAGTGGCCTGTTTGGCAGCCATCTGGCCCCTCTGAGAGTTTTAATGATTTGAAAATGTATTTCTTTCTCAGTACACTATAGCTGTTGAAAAAAACTTCCTAATTCTTACCCAGTTTCATATTTGAAATTGCCCAAAGAGTAAAGCAATGCTTTTGTACCTCTGTCTCTAATGGCTATTCTGGAAAACACAGACACTTCCTATTCAAATACCTTGAAAAAATAAACTAGCATAGGAAAGGATTTTTTTAGCTGAAAAGCTATTAGTATATTCCTGAGGGAGCAGGCAATTATTTTGTATGTGCAATGTAGTAACAGAATTCTCCTCTAAGCCCTCTCATTAATCAGAGCAAAATGTAGAAGTTTTCCCCAGAATTATGATGCTGGGACTACTTAATGACTAAGAAGTCACTTGAACAGAGACACGACAATGAATAGCATTACACTTTTATGCTACAGCATTCCTGATGTGAGTAGCGGGGCTAGGAGCATTGTTACAGATATGAATAGCAACTTTTAGATGTGTTTGTGATCCATTTGTAGTGAAGAAAGGGGTTGTTGAAATATCCAACCCAGTCAACACTAGCAGCAGGGACCAGAAGAGTCAAGAAAGAGGGGAAAAATAAAATAAAATAAAATAAAATAAAAAAGTTGTTAGCATCATGTATATTTTAAGTCTTGATTCAGTTTGGGTACTTTTTCAAAGTTGTTTCATCATCACTAATTCAGCAGCTGTATCAGCTATCAAACACACCAGTAATGGTGAGAATCCCGGTTTTCTTTCAGCCTCACTTGTAGCCAGTCTGTGAGCAAACATACACCTTCAAAAATTGTCCTTGCAAATTGGAGCTCTGGGGCTTGAACAAGTCCAAAAAGTGATAACAAAATAAAATTCAGAGAAACAACAGCAGCTGTAATACTTTTTAACTGTTAGGGATCTTCACAGAAATTTTGTGGTAGTCTCGTGCATGTGAGTATGCATACATAAATTGTAATGAAGGTTTAAGAGAACAATACAACAGAAAACAAGCAGTATAGGTTATTCATTACCAAGATCATTTTAAGAAAACAGGAATATTTGGTAATTCTGTAATGGAAAACTGGGGAAAAAAGGCCATGACCACTGGGGGAACCTTTAACTTTCTCCTATATATTCCTTTGTCATCCTCAGACACAGTTGTTACATTCCCCTCCCTGTGAGCTTGGAGGCTAGTGAAATTGCCACTGTGAGCTACTGCACTGTACATATTTGCTGGAGAACCATAACTAGTTTAAGTACTAAAACAAACAAACAAATAAATAAATCTACATATGGAATATTCATTACCTGATGTAACAGATTTGTAGAGTTTCCATCTACCACCTTTACACAGAACAACAAGCCTCTGTTGTTCTATGTCTCCACAGTATGTCACCAAAAGAACAGAATGTCGAAGAAAGATTTAACCAGGATTATAAAGTCCTGGTGCAATGAATCCCACTACAATAAAAAATAAATAAATAAATAAATAAATAAAAATAAAAATAAAACGAGAAATTCCACTTAAAGATAAGGGTCCAATTAAACCAAAGGTTTGGAAGTAACTGGTTTGCAAGAAAAGTCTCAGGGGAAAGAAACCATTGTTACAGCTTCTGAGGAAGAGAGAAAAGGTTTGATCTGAGAAATGCCTTGAAGCTATGGTCTTGGGAGAATTTTCACTGCTAACCTTTCAGCTTTGGAACACAAACACATTCCTGTTTACTTGCAATACTCTTCTAACAGATAGCAATAAGAGAGTGCCTCCTCTGAGGGAAAGGTGGAACATCTACCTGTGAACTGACCATCCTGAAATGCTTTTTTCTGTGGTTTATTGATGTTTGGGAAACCAGTTAAGCAGGGTGCTGGGAAAAGAAAGCCTGAGTTTCATCACAATGCAAAACGATTCCTCCAGAACCATGGTATCATATCCCCTGCTACACCTCCACTCTCTTGTTTTTCAGAGACATCTTCAGAGGTGAGCTGAACCCCATCTGTTGCCCTCACAAATATAATTTTAAAGCTTATACTGAAAGACTCCATTCCAGAGGGAAAACTCTGAATAAACTACAGCCCAAATGCTTTCTTCCAGTGCACAACAGCCACCAGAGAAGAAGCCAAAGGAGAATCATAGGGGCGTAACTAGAAACAGGATATCATGTTGAACATTGCTTATTTGACACAACTTTTGTTCTCTTCCAAAGAGATGGAGGCTGTTCTGGATGTGAGGAATGAATCAGACTCAAGAGGCTGCTGAGAATGATGAAGAGCTAAAAACCTGCAATCTGAAATGTTACTTTACCCCGGAACAGAAAATATAGTAATTTTTGCAAGAAAAAAAAAAAAAAAAAAAAAAAGATAAAAATCAGATGTGTTGCCTATGTCTCAGCTCAAAGAAATGCAAAAGTTAAGAATTTGGCTTCATATCATCAAAAGTGCTGACAGTCTGGACATTGATTTTCATATGGATCTCATTCTCTAATAATTTATACTCAATATTGAGAAATACTTGTTCTGTGTTTTAACTAGATTAAATCCAGTTTGCCTCATACACAGAAAATAAATCTGCTGAGACTATCTAAATACAAGAAAAATCCTGTGGACTACCAGGTAATTCATATAGCACACTTATTTTAAAAGTTCACACCTGATTTGCTCTTAATCAGAACCTCAGGTTAATGCAGCACTATATGGAAGCTTACATGCCTCCCTTCATGGCTACAAATGCCTGCAGCAGTTTCCTGATCAATCCCCCAGTTATTTGTTAATTAACTGATAATAAACCTATAGAATTTCTTACAAAATACGAGTCTGGGGAACAAAGATGCCAGTTTAATTAACCTGGTGATAAAGAGTTTTCTGTTTCTTCCACAAAACCTCTTCTAGAATTTTATTTGCTTATTTGTTTTCTGTCACAAAACCCAGGTTAAAAGGAATGTATTTGCAAGAAAACAAGTTTTGAAGGGAGCCTGCTCTCACCAATTTGTCTACATTTGCATTAGAAGTTCACATCTGCACTCTGCCCAGTATTGCTGTGTTCTTTTTGATTTTTAATCAAATCAAGAACTTAAAAATTATGCAACCTGTAGTATGATGCTGCAGGGAGGAGATGGGAAAATTGCAGTTTACACAGCTACAGCTTAAGTACTGCAGATCAGCTAGGTGGAACACTTGCGTGTTCACCATGCAGTCTGTGTCATGGAGAGGTGGGCATGCTTTCCACCCAGGCATACATGATAACTCAGTCACAGGCAGGTTTTTGGCTTCTTGGCTTTTTGGCCCATGTGATTGTTTCTCTTGACATAACAATCTTGACATAACAATCTTGACTTCTTGTGACGTGTTACAGGCAGAGGTGTGCACAGTATGCAGGCACATCTATGTCCTTACCCAGCTCTTGTTGGCTTAAGGTTTGCAGAGGCAAGGGTGAGGAGCAGGAGGAGCATCAGCAGGGCTGGTGGAGAAGTGCAGATGAAGCAGATGGAGTTGGGACTGAGAATTGGTACCTGGAAAGAGAGGGAGGGCATCTTCCTTGGGTGCAAGCACACCATAGGCATGGGGCACTGTAATACCTTGCCCCAAGAGGCAAAAGAGCAATCTGTCCTGCTGCTTCACCGACAACAGGGCATGCCACAAGCTAACAAATCCACCTTGATGGTTATGCTGGTGGAAAAGTCTTTAGAGCTGACTCTAGCATCCCAGAGGAAGAGAGCTGCAATAGTTTTGGCATCATTAGCAGTGGATGCTCTTCATTCTAGGATCTCCTCCTCAGAGCACAACCTACATTTAACGCTGTAACACTTGCCTGAAATGAAGTTTTTACCTTTGCAGCTGAGCAAATTTATTTGTAATTACTGAGAGAAGATATCAGATGTTTGGCAGCTTTATGCCACCGGAGCAAAGTGGAATTGCTTTTACAAAATGTATAACAAGGGTTAGCACCTAAGCCAGGAGCTGAGGTTGGTTTTGCCTCTGTGACCTGCCCCTGCATGTTGGCAGATGGTGACACTGCTACAGCTCTGTATGCAGGTGTGCCTTTGGGGTTGAGCTGATCAGGGCGTAATGAGAAAATGCAGGCAATGCAGTCACTTGCATAGCAGGAAAGAGGCAACCTTATTTGTTCCTCTGCAACTCACACCAATATCGAGTTCAAAGAAGAGGATCCAAAATGGATCATCTTGGGTGCCTATGGTAAGGTGTCTGTTCACTGTATGGTACTAGGCACAGATATCTCCCACTGGCAGCAATTCTTAAAGAGAAGGGTACAAAAATGCTGACTATCTCAGATACAGGTGGGTGACTCACTCTCTCTAGGGTCCCAATTACCACAGACGCAACAGGCAAGCCTTGATCTACCACTGTGCTAGCAGCCCTTAGATCACATTATCTCAAGGGACAGCAACTAGCTGGTTTTGTTGGCTGTCTCCAACAATTGATTCAACAAAGCTGAGATTTGCTATTTTTGTCATGCACTGCTTTGCTCAGCTCTTTAAGAAAACCTTGGTGAAGATGGCCAAGGAGTAAGACTACAAGGAGTCTAAGGCCGGCTTCCACAGCTCAATCAAGTCAACTTTACAGCACTGCTTTTATGCCTCTGTGCCATTAACTTACTTGCGTGCATAGGCCTAGTCTGTGTGAGGAGAAGAAGGAAACCAGTTTAGACATCTATTATTCTACCTAGATAGGCAGTTTTCAGGGCTGGTTTTCGGAATTAAAAAAAAAAAAAAAAAAAAAAAAAAGCCTTAAATGCCATCTAGTGGTAAAAGCTTTTTTTCACATTTCTGTTTTACAGAGAAACGCAGTTGGAAAAGGAGCACTGTGCAAGGTCATAGATAAGTTTGTTTGGATAATTAGAATTTCCTTCACTTTCTTATCCTGGATTTTAGTAAACTTAGAGGCACTGTGAATAGAGGACATATGTTCACAAGACTTAAACTCTGCACTGTCTTACTTTCAAGTGAGCAGGATCCCTAGCTGTGAACCAGGACCCTGTCCTTGTAGGAGAAAAAAAGGTCAATCTCCTACGTGCAGTAGGTCTCTGTCTGAAACCAGAAGCCTCAGCATGTTGGGTGTGGAGCCAGCTACACTATACAGGGACAAAAGTTATGTAGAATTTTTACAGACAATATATTCCATAGTATGTTAAACCTAATCCTTAAATGCTGCAGCAAGGCTGTAGCAAGCAGTACCAAACAAATCACTAAGGTGTAGTTCACTGATTCTATAGGAATAGGATGGAGCCCTCTGGCACAGTGTAGACATACCATCCTCCTGTACTTTCAACTCCACCTTACAGCAAAGGAGTTTTTAATACATTCCCAGGTAATTTGCCTCCTCCAAAGCATCACCATGGGAAGAGGGTAGGCCACTGAAGCACCAAACAAAATTATGAACATCCATTTCTCTTCAAATTGCTCATTTTTCCTCATCACAAAGCAGCATAGGGGACAGATATCACAGCTAAGCATGAAGTGATGGATATTTTGATGCTGTGTACGAAGTGCCAGATACTGAAGGTAAGCTGTCTGCATCTGCACAAGTGAACGGGACAGGTGGAAGGACAGGAAGATGAGAAAAGCAGTCATACTGTAGGAGAGCAGGGGGGTGTGGAAAAGGCAGATTGTAAAAGGAGTACAACAGCAGACAGCCAGGGAGGGCCAAGCAGGTCCTTTGCCATGGGAGCCTGGGGGGTTAGCAGGGCCATGCAGGAGCTGGATGGTCCAGTCATGCTTAAGCCTGTCAGGTGGCAGCATCCTCATGCATGCTGTGTGACTGGCCCAGATTCAGCACAGAGGTATCAGGCCAAGGGTGTCCACATCCTTGTGGGCAGCTGGACAGACACATCCTGCAGTGTGTCAGAGGTGAACATGAGGTTCCGAGCTATCCCTGCACAGCTGCACTCCGGTTGTAGCAGTCTGGGGACAGTTCAGCTCTAATGTTGCGTGACCTTGTCACACAAGAACTATCAGGAGGCCATGGAAATAGGTATTCAATATTTCACATCCTTGTGCTGCTGTCTCTCAGGTAGAAGAAGGATCCTTGAAATACTGTGGATGAGGACAGCATCCTACACTGGGAAAGAGGAATGAGGAAGCAGGGAGAACAGCCATGGAGCTATGCACCTGAACATGCTTCTCCCGGCTGGCAGGGATGCACATCACCACCACCTCTTCAATTTTCAGCCCCAAGGAACACATGCCATTTTAAGTGCCGGCATCACTTTTCATCCTCTTTTTGCTGCTTAAAATTTGTGAACCGTTATTTTTGAAATTGTGATCACCATGCCAAGGCCCATGATTAGACCAGCATTTTAATAAGAAGGTAGTGCAATTCTCTGTGTTTAAAACAATTTAATACAAGCACGTGCATGTTTTCAACTCAGGTCTATTCTTTATTTACACACTTTAAGTACAATCTTTTGGATACAAACAGAAAAATTATCAGACGAAGCAGTTTTTGATACAGACAATTCTCAGCACATAAGACATGCATTTCTGATGAGGAACTACAATGGAGGAGCAAAACTGAGGTCTGAAATTGTGGGTTTGGTTTTAACATCTGTTATGCCCTACACTTTACACTGGAGCTTTATCTTCCCTTACAAAAATGTTTGAAGGCAGACAAACTATATATATATATTTTTTGCCCATTTCCTTTCAGTTAAGATATGAATAGATGCAGATTTGCATCTTGTCTGCGTGCGTAGGGCAACCTGTAGAGTTCAAGCATTCGATTCTGGCATTTTCTGGCCAGAATAGTACTTAATGAGCTGTGCATGAGAGCGTGACCCAACTGCCTTTGCAGTATAAAGTAGTGTTCATGCTAAAATAACACTGCAGAACAGTATGATTTTCAAGCTTGCATGTCTTTGGGCTTTTGTTTACTGGAAATGAGTCATTTCTTTAGTGGCTGCAAGAAGCAAACGAATAAAGATAGCATTACTTTGGCTTCTAACTCACAGACATAAAGTGTAATATCTGCTCTCCGTATGAGCTACATAAAACTTTTGCAGAGTGAGGTCTAAGCTGAAACCTATTGTTTTTCCCTGTTGTTATCAAGCTTTAGTAAGCAATGGCATGAGGCCAAAAAAAAAAAAAAAAAAAAAAAAAACATTTCAGCCATGCCTAGATAGACTGTAGTGCCAAGAATAATCACTATTTTGAGTGCTGAGACACAAGTTTTACAGGCAACAAGCCATCCCATTGTATTCAATAGCCAAAAAGCAGGACGCAGAAGCATGCCAGAACTTCATGGCCTGCATCATTACACACTGCAAACTTTAAAGCCCTCATCCTTTTGGAGAATCTTTCAGCAGAGCAAGGACCAGCAATCAAGGAAAGGACAAAACTAAACTAAACTAAACTAAACAACATTGAAATAAAATAAATAAAATAAAAATAAATATTTTTAATTGCATCTTGTTTATCTATGTAATGCATACATTACTTCAAGTAGTCAGATGAACACTTCCTCTAAAAGAGGTGTACGACGAGAGACACATCTGCTAGCAGGGTCATCAAACAAATAATACTCTCATTATTGTCAGGTCTAAAATTTAGGGGCTATGACCTACCATGATGTACTTGTTACTTGCACTAAAGTTAGAAAGACTATAAATTTTACCGTTTATTAATGACTTCTTCACAGGAAGGGTGATGGAGCACTGGAACAGGCTGCCTGGTGAGAGGTTGTGGAGTCTCCTCTGGAGATGTTCAAGGTCCTTCTGGACACCTGACTGGGCAGCCTGCTCTAGGCGAACCTGCTTTGGCAGGGGGGTTGGATCTGAAGATCTCTGGAGGTCCCTTTCAACCCCTACAATTCTGTGATTCTGTCACTAAGAAGCATTGTGCTCTGCAGAGACAAAGAACAGGTAAAGAACAGAAAGAAGCCTGTGAGGAAGATGTTTGAAAATTATTGCCTTGAGATGGGGCTGTGAGTGAAAAATTAAAAAAGAATAAATAAAAAAATCCACGAAACTTCTGCAAGTGCCTCTCAAAATTTCAGCAACAGAAATTTATAGAGGAAGGCAAAACTGCAATTCTTTGCAGTGATTTCATGCAGTAGTTTTGAATGCTGTGCATATGGCTACAATTGTAGTACTCTCAGCCACCGCATTTTCCAGGCAGGGTATGAAGTGGCTGTCCACATTATAGGCTGATAAAATAAAATAATAAAATAATATAAAATAACATAACATAACATAAAATAACATAAAATAAAATAAACTGTACTTTTAGAAAAGAGTGTAGGTACTAGCACATTTTACTGCCTGAGGTGCTGCAGGTGAAACCCTGGGCTGCCCTAACAGCCACAAACCCAGCAGCGGAGTTACGCGAAGAATAAAGACAACCACACAACTTTCCGTGCCACAACCACGGGCAGATGTTTATTCAATTGAGCGCGCCCGGCCCCAGCCCTGCCCCCACGAAGCCCGCCTCCCGTGATCGGCGTCCGGCCACCACCGCGACCCCAGCCCCGCCTCCCGCCGCCGGCAGCGCCTCGGCCTGCCCAGGCCTCGCGCAGGCCCCGCCCGCCCCGCCGCGTCGCCTAGCAACCGCAAGCCGGCTCCGGGCGCAGGCGCGAGACCACGGGAGGCGACGCCACTTCCCGCCTCCCCTCCTCCCCTTCCGGTCCTGCGCCGCGCTTCCGCCCCGCGGGCCGCTTCTCGCGCTCGGCGGGGAAACTTTTCACGCAGCGCCGCCGCCGCCGCCGGGCCGGGCTCGCGGGGGCGCGGACGCAGACGAGGGGGCGCGAGCACGTGACCCCGCCGTTGGTGCCCC
>CM021797.1:24725985-24754760 GCA_011076525.1 Nettapus auritus | reverse complement strand
GGTGTGGTTTTTTTGCTTGTTTGTTTTTATATAAAATACATTTCAAGTCTGTATCATTAGCAGCATTAACTTTGGTAACCTAACATTTGCCTTTCAGACCGTTTACAGTTTTTTCATGCCATGCCTTTTAGAACTGTACAATGAAAAGTATTATGGTCTGTAGCAGAATTTGTGCCACAGCACGCTGATACATAGTGATCTCAGACATTAAACAAGTGTATGTTGTACAAATTTTTAAAGTACATTAAAACAAGACATGATTTCTTCAGTAAATGTAGAATAAATCCAGCATCGATGCATGACCTAATAGTGGGCTTTGGTTAGACTACTTATATGCATAAATTTCCAGTTTAAGACTAAGGATCCTTAAACTGTTTTGTGTAAAATACTGCTTTGCTAATTTATATAACTTCAACTTTTTTTTCCCCTTCAGATTATTACTACTATGAAAATTATTATAATCACACTGATGCTCAGGACTGTGCATCCGAGCTATCAGTGCAGCACAATCATGGGACTGAAGGCACTGAGCAAAACTCCACAGAGGAGTTAAAGGAGGACATTAATGTTCCTGAAACAGTGGATAGCACTGGAGTTGCTGAAGGTGGAGAAGAGGAGAATTTCGTCCAGAATTCACAGGTTATAGAGCTGTTTGGGTTTTTACTGATCTTGAAGTCAGTAATCTGTTGATAAATCATTTAAAAGATACACTTATGGTCTTGATGTCATTTTATGAAATGCTTTTTTGGTGGTGATCTCATATAAGGATGGCAGCAGACATGCTTTGAAATTAGTTCTTTTTGTAACATTAGTTCTTCGTGTAACATTAGTTATAGGTTGTTTTTTAAAAGTGTGGACATTCTAAAACATATGTCCAGTATATGTCAGAAACACTGAAAGCCTGGCTTTTTTTAATCAACAAAGTATGTTTAATATGGCTATGCAGAATTTCACTTTTTTTACTGGGATCCCATTTTTTTCCTCCATCAATAGAAGTAGGAAACATATAAGGAGAAAAAACATGTTAGGGTTTTTAATTTTTCTTTTCTGGTTTTTTTTTTTTTTTTTTTTTTCCCTGTTATCTAGCCTCTCACTCACTAAACTGTTTTTGTGCCTTAGCATCTAGAAATTGAAATGGAACTGAGAGCAGGCATCTATTTTAGATGCCTATTTTAGGAATGTACTGAGATATTCACAATGTATGTCTGATGTGAAACCCGTCAGAAAAGTCTGGGGGAAAATGAAAGGGATGGGATGGAGTGTTGGTCCCATTAAAATCCATGGGAGTATATCATTAAAAGCCAGCTTGATTTTTTTGTCTCCATGTCTAATAGTCCAGGTAACAGTCCAAGTCCATGGAGTACTAATATGTTTTATTTAAAATAGCGCGCTGTAAAATGCCAAAGAACTAAAGAGTTTATTTTTAGAGGAAGATCAATTTCTTACTTTCTGGTCTTAGGAAACAGAAGATACATCAGTACCAGAGGGCTCTTTGGCTGAGAGCTTGAGAGCTGCTGCAGAAGCTGCTGTTTCACAAACAGGATTTATTTATGATGAAAATACAGGATTGTATTATGACCATAGCACTGGATTCTACTATAATTCGGTAAGGACAGCCTTTGGAATCCTGGGTATTTTTCCTCTACTGCAAGAACTTAATTAGTAAAAGTTGGTATGAACAGCGAACTAAGATCTGAGCTGACTTGACTCAAAATTCTATAACAGTTAATTTCTGAAATACGTTTTCCATAACAGAGCTGTTTGGAGCTTTCTTCTTGTCCTATGAGGTGTGTGTATTTGTACATGCATGAATAGATAAGTGTATAGACTGTCACAAATCCTAATGGAACTCCTCTGCTGAAAATAGGTTTTGTTTGCAGCATTACATTCAACTCAACTTAAAAACAAATGTGCCTGTGGTAAACAGAAGTAGTTGTTTTCAGGTGTGGTTCAGTACTTCGTTACTTTTTTAAAGTCTCAAACTATATCAAAAACAAAGCTATCACTTGGGGAAATAGTTAAATATTTGTGTTTGGGGTAACAGATGCAAGTTTATGATACAATTGCAGAAAAAGAGTGAAGAATATTTTCTTGTTCAGGAACTGTTTTCTGTATTACAGGAAATGTTCTTGTGTGGGGTTTACATGGCAAGGTTTTGGTAAGAGGGCAGGGGGGCTGTTGAAGTGGCCTCACTGAAAGTTTCAGGGACTGCCCTGTGCTGGACACAGGCACCTCTCCAGCAGCCACACCACAGAAAACAGATGAACCTATCAGAGATAGCTGACTGGCCTCTTTGAAAGCATGTTTAAGAAAGGACAAAACTGCACAGTAAAATAAGGCATTGGGGATGGTGAGAGTGTGTAGAAACAACCCTTCAAACACCAACATCAAAGAAAAAGGGTGAGGAAGATGTGCTCCAAGCACCAGAGCAAGCATGGAAGACCATGCCGGAGCACATATCCACACTGATTCCATGAAGAGCCCCATACTGGAGCAGGTGGATGTTCTCTTCAGAAACTGTGGGTAATGGAGAGACCATGCCAGAGCAGGTTCTGGCAGGAGCTGTGGCCTGTAGGGGACACACACTGGTGTAGATGTATCCTGAAGGACCACACATTCCAGGAGAGGACTGTATTGGGGCATGGTAGAAGTGTGAGGAGGAAGGAACAGCAGAAAGAAACTGTTATTAACTGACCACAGCCACCTTTCCCCATCTCCCTGCTCAACTTGGGCAGGAGGATGTTAGGTAGAGGAGCTGGGAATGAGGGAGTGAAGTTGACCTAGAGAAAGAAGGGATGGGGAGAGATGTTTTATTTTTTGACTTTTTCTCACCCTCCAACTCTTTTAATTGATAACAAATTAGTTTTCACCAAGCTGAGTCTGTTTTGCCTCAATGATAAATTGGTATGTGATCCCTGTCTTTACCACAAGCTTTTCATCTTATTTTATCCACCTGTCCTGTTGAGGTGGGCAAATGAAGACGCAGCTGGGTTTGCATATGCCATCCAGCCAGGGTCAACCCACTACACATCTTTGGTAGATCTGAGTATTCAGTATGTGTTACTTTTTTAGCTGGGTGTGTTCTGTTGAGCAATGGGTCTGTCAAAGTAATGACAAAGTTGTCAACTTTTCTCATAAAGGAAAATCAACTGTATTATGACCCAACAACTGGAATTTACTACTATTGCGATGTGGAAAGTGGTCGGTACCAGTTTCATTCACGAGTGGATCTACAGTCATATCAGGCGTCTGGTTCTCAGCACACCAAGGATAAAAAAGGGAAAAAGAAGAGAAAAGAAACAGAATGGAATACTGCAAACGAGTATAAGGTAACTTCAGAACTGATAGACAGAAAATGCAACACCCGTTTTGTTTTATTTTGTTTTTTCATTATACAACTTAGAGGTTGTGGTGTTTGGTTTTGGGAGGACATATACTTATTTTTTGAAAGATTCAAGTGTCTTTAAACTATTTACAGTACGTTGATTAGATATAGCTAATGTTAGAATAATTTTGCCACTGAATAATTAAGGATCAAACTTTAAAACTTGGCTCTCCTCACTTTTTCAGTGTTGTTTTACTGCAGTGCAGCTGTGTAGATCTTTAAAGTTGAGTATCAGTGAAGCTCTCTAACAAACACACTGGGATGAATTTGGGTTACTGTGTGGACTCGTTTTACAACCAAATTCACTGTACCTTAATGTCTTGATTTTTGTTGCTTTTTTAAATTCATGTGATGAATCCAAAAATGAAGGAATGTTTTGAAATTGTAGAGACACACCACTGTTTCTCTGTGACTATGCATTCCAGAGTTCATTCAACTGATGTTTTAATGTATCTCTACCATCATTTGGGATTGATGAAATGTCTAAGTTCTAACTCTTGGAATATTATGCTCTTTATTGATATTTTTTTAGTCAATACATTTTTGTTGTCCATAGTGTGTAAGTATATCTTAATAAGTGGCGACTGTAATTACCTTGTATTTTAAGTTATGAAAATGTAACTTTATGTGGTTTTCTGATTGCTAAGAAAGCATACAGCGTAGTACATAGTGGGTACCTTGAAACATGTTGGTCACTCCTAGGCAGTGTAAATGCTACTGTCACACGCCTTTTAACGCGCAAGAAGCCTTTTCTTAATGAACACTATTACTGATGTTGAACAGATTCAGATAATACTATTATACAAATTTGTTTATTACTTATTATTGGAATGTTTAGATTCCTTTGTTGACAAGGCCTCCTTAGTTTGCCTTTTTAAAGCTGCTGCTTTAACCATGGCATAATTTCATTGTAGAGGCCTCAGCAAAGCTGATTTGTTAAAATCTGAAATAATTACATTAGTGTACAAATACTCTTAGCTAATCATTACACAACCTCAGTACAGAGTTTAAAATTTTTATATTGGGAGTTACCTTATCTGAAAGACTTAAAGATGGAAACTGCTTACAGTAAGAACCAATGAAGGTAATTTAGATGGATAACGGTAGTTGACTCTGGGTGATGTGAAAATTTCTACTCCTGGAGATAACTTCACATTGAACATTCTTTCTCAAAAGCCTGGGGTGGATACTTAACGTCTCTGAGTATAATGTTCCTTTAGACTTAGGAAGGTAATGCAGTGATACCTAGGAGTGTTACCCAGCATCTTAGTTGTGGGGTAGCTGTGTGCAGCCAGTGAATTTGCATTCTGACACTCCCAAAAGGCATAGTTAATAGAGAATTTTATTCATTCTGTGTCAGGAAAACAACTAGGAAAACAACTTGGAAATGAGTCTTTATCATACTGTGCAATTAGTAAATCTCTTAAACTCAGTTATGTGTTGGAACTTTTACATACTAACCTAAATTTACAAATGTATTAAAAGTTTTGTGGCATATATAGGCCTAACCTAGAAAATAATGTTGGCAACTTTGTGGGATCCCATCCCCATCTGTCTCTACCATCTGATTGTACTGCAAATAGATAGCTGTCTTTAGCTCATATTATGTTTAAAAAAATACTGTTATGTAGTTGGTCTTGTTAACAAATTTTTTCTTTACGTTTGCACAGCCACAAGGTAGGAGGTAAACATCCACTTCTTATCCACTCAAAACATTGCTTTATTTGTGAGTTAATTTGATTAAGCAACAAGCTAACCAGCAAAACATGTAAAATAGAAAAACAGATTCTGTAGCATGTAGGTTTGTATGTTTGTGAACAGTAAGTCAAAGGTGATGCCACAGTCCACAAGGACTTTCCTTTTTTTTAACTTAAGAATGGAGAGTATGAAGTGAAACTTAAAACAATTATTCTGCTCTGCTTTAACTCTGAAAAAATAAAAAGCCTTTTTGTCAGTCCACTTATATATAAATGCAATATTAGATTTAGAAAACAAAAACCACCTTATTGTCATGTCTTACATAGTTAAAACACATTATTCTTAGTATGTGGTTTAACAAGAAATGCATTGATTAGTTTAAAAAAAAAAAGTTGCATTAATAAAGGATCAAGGTTTCCTAGAACAAAAGATTATGGATTTTTCCGTGTTCTGAAAAAAAAAGATAAAATGGTTTATTAGCTGCACAATCCAGTTCATAGGTGTAGAGTATCTCTTGGCAATATTGTTGTCCAGTTTTGTCTGGTATTGCTAAAGGCACTAATTAGTTATCAATAATTATTACGCTATTTATATCTAGAAACAAAAACATCTGGTTTTAAGTAGAATCTTTTAGTGTTCTTTATTGTGAAATTCTTTCTTCCACACTTAAGCCCATCCTTCTTTAGTTTCCATTCCCTCTTACACTCTTGAAAAAGTAAAATAAAAGCTGTCCCTGAGTACTGATTAAATTCGTAAAGTTCCGACAATTAATTTGAAAATTTTGCCATTGCTTCTCCCAGTGGATTACTTACTATCTTAAATTGTGGTGCTAGCTGGAAAAGTCTCTGAACATTATCAAGCTTTTTGTCCAATGTATGCTTTACTGTAGTTTTTTCCCCACAGCCATTACAAGTAGGAGAACGATGTTTTTTTTGTTTGTTTGTTTTGTTTTAGTTTTAGTTTTTGTTTTTGCCTGCTCTGGAGCTACTAGCAGTGATAAATAAAGCAATACCATGATCTAGTTCTGGGAATATGTCACAACCCACCTAAACGTTGTTATTCCCTGATTACAATTAGAAGGTTTCTAAGAATGTGCATATGCGGCTGAAGAAGATACTGAGCGGTGGTTACTAAGTACACAAACACTTGTTAAATTTGCTTGCTTTCTTTTTCAGCTAAGGGATTAAATATAAGCAAGATATTGGTAGATAGTCTTAGTTAAAGGTTTTTTGTATCCAAGAAATAAAAGAAAAATTAACAGCTGCATGTGTAGATTATCATAGAAAATATTTCTATATACACAATACTGGTAGCTATACAGTTTTTACAAAAACTGTGAGTTTTGATTTACCCAATCCATTTAATCTAAAATGAATCTGTTTCTTAATTTAAAAAGGACTGTAACTGGGTCAAACAGTTAACTTTCTGTATGTGGTGACTGAAGGTTTTTTTGTTGCAATTTAGTTTGTAGCGATTGTGAGAAATTTGGTGTGCTCAGCTATTTTATATATACACTGTCTACTTAGAAACAGTACATGGGATGTTTAGCACTACAGAAGTAGTGAGTATTCTCCACAAATATCATGAAGGGTGTTCATGAAAAGACAATATAAATCTCAGAATCTAAAGAATAAAATCATTTCAATGATTAAATAAACCATATCATATTTTTAACAAGCCAAATTACCAAATAAGAAAATACTAGTGAACTTCTAGTAAAAAGAATGTGCTCATAATAGCACAAAAAAAGGAAATTAACTCAGAAGGTTAGTCCCCAGATTTCTGTAAGAACTTTCTGTAAAAATTCGTTATTTCCAGTCACCAAACTTCTTTATTACAAATAGTTTTCTTTCAAATTGCGAACCTAAGTATGCTGCCTACATGCTTGCTTTTAATAGACAATCGGGATTTGTATTGGAGAGTACATAGAATTAGCCTATATGCAGCTCTCTTAAGGAGGATTGGTGGAATACTCTGGGATTCTAAGGCTTCTGTTCTTCTTTATGTAGTGGTAGGCCAAAAAATTGAGCAAGAATTACCATAATTGCATCCTTCAAGAGAAGGACCTTTAATTTGGAACACTTTAAACTTTTTTACTCTCTTAAAAAAAAAAATTAATCACAAGGTGGCATAAATAATAATGTGATCCCTGGTCCAATATCTAGTTCCACCTTTTTCAAAAATGGTGGAGAATTGACTGTGTGCAGTGGTGATCATGTAGTTTTACTTGCTGGATTGGGACTGTCAGTGATACATAGCAAAATTTAGGTGCAGTTTGAAGGCTCTCACCTATGATATTTTACAGTTTACCGTTAATTACTGTCCAATAGATTTTACTTCAATGTGGCACTCAAATGTCACTCCTCCTATATCCTGTTATAGATGCGTCCTAGCTACGTCTGTACAAGGGATGAGGCTTTTGTAGTAGTATTTCCCATAGAACTCTTGAAGCAGTGATTTTTATTTTTTTTTTTGTCACGTGTAGTTTACTTTTTGCTGATATTCATCCCATCTTTAGGTACGTCAGTTGACAGAAACCATGGCTAATCTGAAGATATCTTCTTTTGGATTGGCAGCTTCTGGTAAAGGTAGAGTAGAGATACCAAACACAATAGTCTGTGGATGTTTACCTTTGACCTTGATATACTTACTAAAGAAAAATAAACTAGTAGTTGATATCTAGATTATGTCATCTTCCTAAAGAAATTGTTTGCAGCTGCTTCATCAAAATCTGTTCATCTACAAAATAAAAAAGTAATGTATATTTGAAACACTATATAAGTAAAACATCTGAAGAAAACTTTGATGGCATTCCGGAATATTTGGGGAAAATACATGTTTGGCATCACTATATTAATATGAGGTGTCTTGATTAATCATGCTAAACGTTCTTCAGATAAGGCAAATTTGTGATTCATGTGTTTCAGAGCTCCCCACTACTGCATAAATTGACTTTTTTATGATATAGAAAGAGCTTTACTCATTTTATGGCTTTTAATTATTTTCTTGTATTGAAAATACCAGTATAGTGAACCTAGAAGACAGTAACTGGAGTACTTGTGAAATGTTGCTAGTAAGTGAAAGCTTGGTCATATGAGCAGAAGAACTGTTTTATCCTTTTTGGAAATGTTTCATTAGTAAAATACTGGATTTCAGTAGTATTTCACGTTGAGAGATTCAGTGATTAAGATTTGACGTTCAGCCCTTTCTATTAGAGTGTTAAGTATCTATGATTCCATTAAATCGTCTACTGAGCTTCCAGCAAAACCAAGAAGCAACAGGTGACGTGTGACTGGAGAATTGTTTGTGCTTATGTTTTCTGTAAAGTAAACAGATTTGGAAAACAAATCAATTAAATGGTGTATTTCTTAAAACTGTTTATACACACAGTAATTTAAGTTCTAATTTGTAGGCATGCTCAGGAGTTGCATGAATGTGCATATAACTTAGGCATAATACAGAAAAAAATGTGAAGTTGTTTGGAAAGTGCAAATGTTTGTCTCATTCTGTCACAATACAGCAAAAAGTATGTTTAAATGCCTAAAATATTTTGAATTTGTTACTAAAAACACTTCAGTTACTATAAATTATTCATGTATATAAGCAGGCACTTCTGAAGATCTTTGAGTTGTTTTGTGACCTATCCTTTAGAAAGCAAAACCATCAATTCTTGTCAATATGAACATGATTTGTAGTTCTGAAAAGATCAAGCCTCATGAAATGCATAAAAATGACATGCTGATCTCGAACTATTTCTCTTGCACCTTTCCGTTGTCTCTGTTAGGGATACAAAAATAAGAACCAATTCAACCCTGTAGTTAAGAAGCAGTTTTATTACAGATCAGATTCATTCCACCTCTCAACTTTACTCATGAGTACTGAGAGAAAAGCGAGAGATCATATGGTGATACCCAGTAGATACCAAGCTTTCTAAAAGCTGAATCACCTGAAGACAGTCTCTGTCCAGCTTAAGACTGTTGGGATTCATCTACAGACTGTTTAGATATTAGGCAAAGCAACATATGAAAAGTACGTGCCTGAGATCATGGTGTAACAAGCATAACTGTAATAAGCATGAACTTGCATATTTTGTGTCACTGGTTTGGGAAGAAGCATGAAATATCTTGCCATTGAGAAATTAAGTTAATTGCTGGTATTTTTTAAGTCATTAAAGATGGTACTGGATATTCTGTTAACCGTTCTGTTTTTTTAAGGAATCAGTATATGGAGGTAACTTAGAGCAGTTTGCACAGCTAAGCTTTCATACATGCTACTTGTGTTCTGTTAGTACAGTCAGTTGTGTATAATGAAGAGGGATTTCTTCAGCAGAAGACCCCCCCCTCAAATACAGCAGCCCCAGCCTTAATGTTTAGACCTGATCAAGGTGCGCATTTTAATACAGACTTGCAAAATTTTAAAAGGCTAGAAGTCCATATCTTTTAGCAGCACAATTTGAAAATCCTCAATTTTGTACAAGGATTTCTAACTATATAGCTAGAATATTTCAGGAGTGTAATTGAAAATTTAAAGATTAGTAAATTCTTTGATTCCATCCTGTGCTGCTAACAAAACTCTTTGCTTCTGAGGTTCTGAACTTGCAAAAGAGTCTGATACTGTAAATTGTTGCCGTAATACATTTTTGTGCTTGATGTCAGCAGAGCAAAGCAGATTGTTGTCTGTGGCATCAAGACTAAGATTAAAAGAATCAGAATCTTGCTGATAAAGTGTTTAAATAAGCTATATTTCATGGATATTCATGTATGTTTTCACTTAACTTCAGTGAACAATATTTTTCACTGAGATAGTAGACCCAGAATAGCAGTAAATGAATTCTGACATCATTTATATTAGCTCAAATACAATTCTTTGCTTTTTGTAATAGCTTAAGAGAGTGCTTTGTGTCCTAATTAAATATGTAAATAAGGTCATTACCTTTGATTTTTTTAATTTCCGCAAATGTACTGAGTCATTTTTGACTTGTTTGCTGGAGGCTTGTAAGATTATAGTTTAGGCAGAAGGAGGAGTACATGAAGATTACCTTTCTGTCTGTATTTAATAGCAGAACTATTTATTTATGCGTTCTTAAGACCTGATTGTAGTAATAGCGGGGAAAAAAAATGAAACTGCTGAGAACAAGCTTAATGATCGTATTGGCAGAGAGTATGTACATAGCCTTTTGTCGATCTTTATGCATTATTAAAAATTCCTGCCTTCAACACATAACAAAGAGTATTGTCTATACTTTAGTAGCCAGGCTTTGAAACGGCACCTCCTTATTTTCTAATTTAGAACATCTGAAGAGACACCAAAAATAAGTCCCCTGGACTCAGTATAGAGCAAAAGCTGAGTGGTTGGAGCATTATACTTGGGTGCCAGTGTGTGAGTCATCTGTTGTTTTGCTTCAGTCATGTGCTTTGAGTAGGCTATTTAGTTTCTCTGTTTTCAGACTGAATTTTTAAAATTTCTGTAGCTTGCAGTATTATGGGAAGAAATATGTTTAGGATTGCAGAGAATGTCAGCAGACTTGCTGAAGATGCGTTTCACTCCTGCATCCAGATCATTAATAAAAATGTTGACCATGGCTGGCCCTAGAACTGAGCCCTGGGGAACATGGCTGGTGACCAGCTGCCAGCCAGATGTAACCCCATTCACTGCAACACTTTGAGCTCTATCATTGAGCCACCCAGTGGGGCGTTAACCTGTTTATCTTGCCATTAGGCCATTTGTTCAGAAGGAACAAATAGGGAATTAAAGCAAAAGGGAAAGTATCAAAGGCCTTACTAAAATCCAGAAAGATACATCTGCTGCCTTCCCTTCATCCAGTATGCAGGTGACCTTATCACAGAAGGAGATCAGATTACTAAGGCAGGATTTCTCCTTGATGAACTATCACTGCACCTGATAACAGCTTTGTTCTTTGACTGCCTTTCAGTATCCCCCAGGATAAGCTTCTCCATAACTTTTGCAAGGACTGAGGCTAGACTGATATGTCTGTAGTTTCCCAGGTCTTCTCTCATGCCCTTTCTGTAGATGGGTGTACTGTTGGCTGGCTTCCGGTCAGCAGGGACCTCCCCAGACTCCAATGACCTTTGGTAAATTGTTGAGAGGGGTCACACTATAATGTCTGCTTACTCCTTCAGCATTCTGGGGCAAATCCTATCAGGCCCCAACAATTTATGAACATTGAGCTGATACAACTGTTCCTTTACAATCTCCATGACCACTGAAAGCAAGTCACTATTTCGCCAATTTCACATGATCTTGAAGTCTGAGAACCAGGCAGCACAAGATCTACTATTAAATATTGAGGCAAAAAAGCTATTAAGTGCCTCCACGTTTTCCTTATCTGTACTTGTTAGGTTATCCATTTCAAGTACCAGTCCAGTGTTTTCTTTTGACCTCCTCTTGCTGTTGATATACTTGAAATTGCATTTTTTTTGTTGTCTGACAAAAAGAGTGGCCAGTGTCAGCTCAAGTTGAGCTTTGACCTTTCTTGTTTTCTCCCTGTGAATGCAAACTGCAGCTCTATACTCTCCATGTGAAGACAGACTTCGCTTCTAGAAGTCATGGATTTTCTGCCCTAGTTTCAGGAGATACTCCCTATTCAGCCCGGATGGTTTTCCATCCCACTCACTTCACTTGCAGCACAATGGGATTCCTGGTCCTAAGCTCTTAAAAAGTTTCTTGAAAAGTGACTAGGTCTTGTGAAATCCTGAACCCTCTGGAGCACATTTCCAGGGGGCACTGCTAACTAGCTATCTGAAAAGCTTAAAGTCTGTTCTCTTAAAGTCCAGGATGGTAATTTTGCTAGCCTTTTTTCTCCTTGCACCAAAAATTTTGAACTCAGCTATTTCATCACCTCTCCCACAGGGCCTTCCCAATTCTCAAGGAACAGATCTGGGAGGGCACCTTTCTTAGTTGGTTCACACAGTACTTGTTACAGAAAGTTATCTTCAACATGCTTTTATGATATTTCTAGTTTATGTCCAGGAAGTTGGAATTTCCCAGAAGGGCAACTGATCCTAAGACTTCCCCTAATTTCCTATAGAATTTGCCATCCTTTCCATTGTCCTGGGTGAGCAGTTGATGGACACCTGACTTACGTATTTTCTGTCCCTTTAATCCTTACCCAGAAGCTCTTTACCACATTGACCCTAACAACAAGGGTTGTACAGTTTAATCTCTCCATTGCATGCAGTGCAACACCTTGTCTGTCCTGACTATCGGTCAGGAGACACATCCCACCAAGTTTCATTAGCCAGTGAAAACAGCTACGGGAAAGGAACGAAGCTTAGTGTTCGTATTTTGTTCCTCCTACTGCATAAACTGATACACAAGCATTTCAGATGTGCTTCTAAGGCTGCAACACTCCCTGGAGCAGCATATGTGTTTCCATTAACCTTGCCACCCTCAGACGGCGCAGTACTCTCCCTTGGCTTAAGCTCAGTGTACCTAATGGTATCCCTCTCCCCCATCAATCCTCGTTTAAAGCCCTATCAACAGGTTATATATAGCCTTTCTGTAACAGCCCGTAAGCAAACGAGTGACATGTATGAACTGTGCAAATCTAATTTTTGTCCGGATTACTACATTACTGAAAATAAATAACATAGCAGCCTTGCAATCCAATTCCTTTCTAGATACTGTATGTACAGAATACAGGGAGGAGGGCAAGTGTCAGCTTGTAATCATTCAGGTAAAACACGAGGTCATTTAATACTTGTTGATTATTCCTAAGAATCTGCTCTCTTACTGAAAGTGTCTCAACAGTGCTGTATAAAGTCCTATCCAATAGGTTGACCACTGAGCAGAGGGGAATTCTTGTGTTTTTCTTATAATTGTGCCACTGATGAGTTTTTTACAATTTTGGTCAAATTTACATTTTCTCTTGGTGAAGTGAAGGTGCTTTAATTTCCATGGTATTAGTATTCACATTAGTTTGTGTACCTTGAAATGTAAAACGCTCTGTGCAAAAACTTCCTGAAAAGAAGTAAAGAAGTTTACCCTGTATTGCAAATAGTTTACACTGCTTATTGCAAAAAGTTTACACTGTATTGCAAATTCTGATATTCTTTAAGGCAATTGAATACACCTATTCTGAATCTGAAAAGGCAAATAATTCACCAATAAAATCTGACATGTTTTTCATTTATCTTTTAAAGCCATTTGTTTTCATTCTATTTTTTTTTAAGTTGCTCATCAGGGTTACTACATTCAGAATTACATTTTTAAGGTACTCTGGCAAGATTGATGTAACATTTTAGAGTTTTTTTCAGTTCAAAAAAAGTTTTCTTGTGAAATCAAGTGACAATGGAAAAACCTGCAATAATCTGGTTTGTATGGTATGCAATGGAGAAATTCGTTGCAGTGGAAAATGGATTTTCAGTAGAATCTCTTCCACATAGCATAAATTAAAGCTCTCTTACAAGTTCTCTACAGTATCTTGATGAAAGCCTTTGTTAAAGCTTCGGTTTTGAAAGGAGGACGAGCAGGTCATTAGGCAAGCATGGGTAGGAATTCCAGATGTTTGGGACCATTCTGGAATAAAACAAGAAGACAGAAACAGGAGGAAGATATGATGAAGATCAATTAAAGAACTTTAAAACAAGTTGCAAGAATTTTCTAAGAGAGGGAGAAGAGTCATGAAAGCAAAACTGGAAAATACTCAAGATGGTGTTTTATAAGTTTGAAAATAAGGACGAGAATTTTAATGTTTTGAGAGAAAAGTGCAAAGAGTAATTTAAGTTTAGAAGATGAGTGTAGTCACACCTTCCCAAGTAGGAAATTATCTTAGTCATATCTAATACAATGTGAAAATTTTTCTACTGAAATGTTGGCTGCATGCAGAAAACTCTGGAACTGTAAGCATTTCTTAATAGTTGTAAATTAATTCCTAGTGAAGAAATTAATTCCAAGCTTATAGTATACTTTAGAATAATTCAATCTGTAAAGAATATAACTTTCCTCAAGTGTGGTTTCTGTAACTCCTCTCCAGGATTTGGACGCGGAAGAGCAGAAATCATCTAACAGTCTGAACTGTTTTTCCACTACTGAGCAAGTAAGTTCCACTGAGGAAGAAGAGTCTCCTAATGCAAGAAAGAAGACCAAAATGGACACAAAAATACGAAGCAATCTAACAGCCAAAGAATCATTTTCCACAGACAGTATAAATTCACATTCACGCAAAAGTACACCAGATACTGCAGCATACACAGATGACATTAAAATAGTAGACACAGAAAGTGAGCCAGAAGAAGGTGAAATTACAGATACTGAACATGAAGTCTACAGCAGTGAAGATGAAGTAACAAGTGAAGAAACCACTGATTCAGAAGACTCAGAAAATGAAGGTGAATTATTGTACCTTTTATCTATGATATTTCTGTATTTTTCCAAGAACCCATTAAGAAAAAAATACAGAACCGTTTGGATAATTAAAAAAATAAAAGCATCTTACTTGAGATACTTGAGTTTAAAAATGCTGTATGTTACTTATATGTTTTTTTCTTTTCACCTGCCCTGTAGTTGGAACTAAGTAGTGATGTTTCTGTAAAAACTGTTAGGGATATAATTTTCTGGGCTCGTGGAAACCTCAGTGGTAAAATAAATGTTTTTACATTAGGAAAGTGTCAGGAGAAAAAGTTCTGCTTAAAATAAGGAGTCTAGTTGAAAGCTCACAGAAATACTATTTACTAGCTCTTCAATCAATATATAGTATTTCATAGAATTATCTAGTTTGGAAAAGACCTTCAAGGTCACGTCAGGCCATCAGTCTGTGCTACCATGTCCCATAACTAAATTCTATTCCTGATACTGTTCATAAACAATCATGTATATAATTCAGTGTAAGATTAAATCCATTTTGGTGAAAAGGATTATTCAGTAGTATTTGAAATCGTATCTTGTACTTATTCCAGTGCAACATGTAAAAAACTGGGATAGAGAGGAAGCATGTATGCTCTTTTGTATCAAAGAAAGTGTTATCTTAGGTTCTTAAGACCTCCTCAAGAATTTAATAGTCTATTGGAAAAAAAAATGGTGAAAAGGTTAATGCAAACAAAACAACTGGTGCAATGTACCTGCAAAGGATATCCTAAATCACAAAAATGAAATACAAACTATAGAAGTCTATACTGCAGCTTGGACTGTGCTCACAACAGTCAGTTTGTTTCTTCTGCTTTTATTCTTTCACTTACTCAGCTACCCTGATTCTGATCAATTAGTGCCAGTTGAAATGTCTGAATGCCTGATGCTAGCAAGCATATAAACACCCCTGTAATGACAGAGTAATAAAAACTGGAGACAGTTTCTGTCCTCCCACCTTCTGAGCAAGTGTCTTCCCATCTTGCCCATGTATTCCTACATGAAACTGTTGGAGACTGTTGATGCAAATGGGAATTCAAGACCAGAATTCATACAACTGATGGAATATTAACAGATATCAAGGCAAAAGAGAATATATATATATACACCTGCATGCTCATGTATTATCTGTGTTGATGTTTTGTGCTAATAAGAGTAAAAATTAGAAACAGTATGTTTGACTGAAATGACCAAATAATAAAGTTTTACCAGCATGGGGTTTGTCATCTGGCCTTTTTTCAAAGTAAAAGACTATTCAGTCAGTCACTCTAATCAGTTTTGACTAATAGTCCATAAAATTATAAAATGTTAGTAAATTCCATGAATTTATTTATATTTTATTTCTGTAAAGAACCAGCTGTGTACATATAAGCAATGGGAATTAGTAAAATATTTTTTGATTGATAGTTTAGTGTGGAGCTGCAAAACCTTTGAAACAGTAATTTCATCAAAGTTTTCTCTCAGATGTGTTTATATTTCTTTTTCTGAACGCTGCATACGATTCAGCTAGATAATTGCAGAATGTGTATCAGTTATTTGAAAAATATAGAATATAGGAGTAAAACTGTAACTTGCTCTTAGTAACTTTTTTTTTTTTTTATAGATGAAGAAAAGATTTGGCCTCCTTGTATCAGAGTCATCGTAATAAGATCACCAGTTCTGCAGACTGGATCACTTTATATTATCACAGCTGTGAAACCAGCTACAATTGGGAGGTAAAACTGAATGGAATTTGTTACCTACATCTGAAACTATACCTAGCTTTCAAAGTAGCATAAGCCACACAAGATTGTTTGTCCCTACTGTTCATGTTAGTCCCCCTAGCCTGCAACAACTGTGAGAATTTCTGACTTGGGTTGAATGACAGCAAGAGACTTCAGTCATACCATGTAATGTTGTGATTGCTATGATAACAGCATACATATTTAATATAGCTCAGTGGTCATTGATACCTTGATCGTTTGTCTAAATCCTAATGGCAGCATAATAACTGGAAGTCAATAAAGTACTTTTTTCTGGGCAACTAAAATAACTCATTCAGAAATTCAGTTATCACCAGAAAGTATATACTGGGCTTCTCATGCAAATTCTAGTAAGGTTGATTCACCACTTTGAAATAATAAGTTACAATTTTTGCTACCCTATATGCATTCTTTCACTTCTGATATTAAAAATAAAATAGAATTCTGGTTTGTTCATTGTGGATGATCAATGAATGCTTTCTTACTGAAATCTCCACCCCTCTTCAGCTGCTTTTAACTGATGTTGATATGTGTTTTGATTAGTTCTTACAGCTGGAGTGTTTCAGGTACATTTATGTGAAGTTTAGCAGTTGAAAATTCTCCTTGTAATTTGCATATAGGTCCTATGATAGCTGCATTGTTTCTTCATCCCTTAGTAGAAGAACTATTATATAAATTAATTCCTCTTCCCTCCTACTAGAGTATTTTTGATAGTAAATCTGTATCGATTACTCCTTCATTGCTTGTATTACCTACCTAATGCTACCAAGAACTCCATCTTGGCCTTGAAGACTGATACCAAGACGCTGAAGTGCTTGAAGGCTGCAGACTGTTCAGATTGTTACTTACAGGCCTTGGATAAGATGAAAAGTTCAGATAGAAATACCAGGTTTATATATAAAAATTCCAAAGTACAGCTCTACTGTATGTTCACTGCCTAATTTATAGGATGAAAGCACATGAGGCAAGTCTCCACATTGTGTATATTGTAACATAGTACTTCTGTATCTGTAAAGGTCCAGGATATCGCAGAAGGGAAACGCAATATTGTGGTTCAGCTGAAATACATGTTTTGAAAGCCATTATTAAAACTATTTTTCTTTTCTCATGATTTATGTATCAACTTTCCTTTTCAGAGAAAAAGATGTCGGACACACACTTCAGATTCCTGAAGTTGGAGTCAGTAAGGTAACTCTTATTTCTGTTTGCTACAAGGGAGATAGATCTTTGTATGGATGAAGCTTTAGATTTCAGAGCTTTAAATTTTGCCAAATGTTATTTTTTTTAAAGAACTTTCAGAATGAGATGTGATTTTAGCCACTTCTTCAGTTAGAAAAAAGAAAGCATACAATATTTTACTGAATTGGAATATAATATAAACACAGTGTGATCTAAGTCTAGAAAAGTTACGTTGTTTTTTTGTTTTTTTTTAATTGGAGTTTTAATAGTCTATGGTTCAATCCACAGTGAATAATTTTAATCTTGAATTTTTTAGTTATTGAACTTGAGGAAAATGAATGGTTGTGTTAGGTATCAATTGCATTGTAAAATATCAATGTCAACTAGTATAGAACTTTGTCATAAAAAATCCAGTCCTTATAGCTGAGCTTAGAACAACAGGGTTGTGTTTTATTTTTCTGTAAGTTAGTTGTATGAATGTGGAAATTATGTATAGAGAGCTCAAAAACGTAAAAATATTTTAGTAACAGATGGATTTTTTTTGTAGTTAAGAGATTAAAGATAAATTACATGCTCAGTTTTCCTAACTACTTCAACATAGACCATAAATACAGCACTTTAAATTGAAGAAAATGTAAATTGACAGAGATGTCATCTAAACAATAAAGGTGATTAAAAGCATCTGCAAATGCAAGTATGTGAAATAAACTTTACTATGTCTGTTCCAGATGATAACTCTGATTAATCAGCCTTGTAACATATTTTATACTGAACAATTTCTAGACAAATTTTTTTCCTACTATTAATGATATTTTCAGGCATGTAGTTGGTGTTATAAAGCAGCAAAAGTGTTTTTTGTTGGTTTGTTTGTTTGTTTTCTGCAATAGTATCATTTACTTTGCTTCTTTGTATGGCTAACAATATCTGCCAGTACTTCATGGGTACCTGCGTTGCTTTTAAATATGTGTCATTGAAATAACTGATCGTCTACATAAATTATTTCACTTTGCAGATAAGGAAGCAAAGGCATGAAGACAAATGACATATATCTATGTCATATCTAAAGTTACTACCAGTTTATTTATCTTGAAACTTATAACTGATAGCTGTGGATCACTTTGTCTTTCACTTATTTTAAGGGTAAAGTGAGATTCAAAGAAATAGCACGCTGCAGGTTTGCAGATTTAGCATCTTTAGAAGAAGTTTGGGTTCATCCTGCTCAGTAAAACAGAGGCAGAATTAAAAGCATTAGCAAATGACCCAGTCTTTCCACCATTACAGGAATATTCCCATTGTAAATTTATGCTATCAAGTCTACAAAATACTGTTTTTTTGTAGACAGTTCTTGCTTAAAGACAAGAAGGTATTTTTTTTCAAATGAGCCCTTTCTTCCCGTGATGATAGTTGTGTTTTTTTTCACTACTATAACAAAAAAAGATCTTTGCTTGTCAAATTTGAAACTCACTTTTTTTAGATTTCTGCTTTTAATTGGGAATCTTGGTTGCAGAAGTTGGTATTTTAGTTCGCTTAGTGGCCATTTTTGGAGGTAATGTATGTGTCTGTAAATTGGCTGCTGTGTTTCCAAGACTATGGATTTGTTTTCTCTGTTATGTGTGGACTCGGGACCATTATCTATATGGAGTTGCAATAGATGAGGAAAATTGATTTGTTATTATCAAAATCAAAGCAGATATAAAGAACAGAAAACAATGGATAGTGATTGTGTCCTGAGCATTAAGGTACAAGTAAAAGTGAATTACGTGAAATTTACAAAAACATGGCACTTTAAGTGATTTCAGATATGAAAGACCAAGTAACCTGAAGTTGTGGAGATTCAGATTTTTTATTAATTGCATTTCTTTAAGTATCTTTTGTGATGCCTTCCAGAAAGGGGAAAATTGAGATTGCTATAACATACCTTACAAGGAAAAAATATCGTGTATTTATAACAACTAAAAATGCTTTATTACTAGAACTTGCAATCCTTTAAGTAAAGTATGCTTCCTATATTGAAAATACATATCCTTTTTCAGTGCTGAATCAGTGTGGTAAAAATAGTTATATTTTTAATGGTAGCCTTTATCTCGTGTTGTTGCAGCCCGTTCATTTATATTTCAAATATATAAAATCATAAAGCATGGAATATTCTATTAACCGAACCCATTCAGTTAAGTCCCCAAAATATATTCTGAAATCTTAATTTAAAACAGCATGTAAATTCTGAAGTACATGCTTAATGAGAGTGTTTCACTTAGTCTTCTCTTTATCAGTTTCATGCAGAAGTATATTTTGACCACGATTTGCAAAATTACGTTCTTGTGGATCAAGGCAGTCAGAATGGGACCGTCGTTAATGGAAATCAGATTCTTCAGGTAAGTATTTGCTATAGTGTTGCAGAAAACTGTAGTCATTTTAAAATACGGTATGGCAAATCATTAGCAGTATCATTGTATGGCCTTTTGTCATACTGTAATTCCTTCCTTAATTCCCTTCAGTTTTCAGGGCCACTTCTAATATTTCATGTTTGTTTTATGTAAGGAATTAGGAAAAATCCACTACAGTTAACAGTTGCTAGAGTGAAATACCTCCCATAGTTTAAATGTTTGTCTGCATTTGAAAGACCAAGCTGAATCATTAGATTATGAGCAGTGTTCACAACGTAGATTTGGTGTCCTGCTTTAGAAACTGATAACCATGGCTGCCAAAACTTTCTTTTGCTATAGCCAAAAACGAAATGTGATCCCTACATCTTGGAGCATGGTGATGAAGTGAAGATTGGTGAAACTGTACTTTCTTTTCATATACATCCTGGCAGTGATACTTGTGATGGATGTGAACCAGGTCAAGTCAGAGCACATCTTCGCCTGGATAGGAAAAAGGAATCCTCTGGTTAGTCGTGTTATCACTGGATATGGTTTTTTTATTATTGGTACTTATTTTATAAACTTCCTAATCACTTCAGATAGTTTTCTTCTGATTTCCTTCTCAACTGACAATAGCTTTACAGTACGTGGTACTGCATTTTCTTCTTGGTATGTATGTCTATGTATAAAAATGTTAGAACAAAATTATTTTATGTTTGGAAAAAAAATACATTATTACTTAGAAATTCAATCTTGTGTTCTTCCTTTTAGTTTGCCCAGCACTTAGCAAAGAAGAGAGAGAGTTAGTCAGAAGAAAAGCATTAAAACAAATACGGGTAAAATATGGCTTACAGGTGAGTTCACTGTAGAAATTAAGAGTTTGAAGGTCTACATCTGCTCTGTGATTCCTGTTTTAAGCCATAAATGTCTGAATAAGGGAAGCTTTTAGAGTCTTGAGTGGTGGTTTAACTCAAGCTTGTCTTTTTTACACTAAATCTTTACAAATTTCTAAGGAGACAGATGATAACAGGGCATGGAAGTTCTGTTAGAATTTTCGAAAAAGATAATCACTTCTAATGTGTACAAGATTCCTCATACTGTCGAGGTTAATACTTCTTAAGTCATTGCTATCCTTACTTCTGAAAGTTAGGTTTGCACTGAATTGCAGTGCACTCTTATTAGGAAGGGGAAAATAATGAGCAATTGAGAAAATGATGGAAGGGAGAGAGAAAAGTCTTTAAGTTTTTTGTTAAAGTCTGCTTTGTGATATAAAAATGCCAACATGAATATAGGACAATATTAGAGACTATTCTAACTGTGGAGTTGCATCTAGCATTTGCAGTAAGTGTTCATGTAGAAAACAGGACACCATCATTTCACTCGAATTCTTCACCTGCTGAAATATCATCAGTATGGAATCTATACAAGTAGAACTTTAATCTATTCTGAAGAACTAGTTCTTGAGAAACAGGTTACGTGTTGTAACAGAGGGTCAGTCACATCGTATTTCCAGTGGCTGGTCCACATGGTTTTGTGCTTAACATGGAGAAATTGATTCTTAGTACAAAAAGAAGATTCAAAAGAATCTGCTATTTTACAGACTCCATGAAATTGTTTACTTTTGAAAGAGAACTATAGGTTTTCTGTAATAAGAGTAAAAATTAATAGTAAGACTTAATATAGGAATGAAGTAGGATGAAGCTGCTTTACTTTTGAAGGCAGAATAAGAATTTAAAAACCATCCATCTTGATGGAATTTAATCTGTTTTTAAAGAACACAGAGTATGAAGACAACAAAGCAGTGAACAACCCGAAGTACAAAGACAGAGCAGGAAAACGCAGAGAGACCATTGGCAGTGAAGGAACTTTCCAGAGAGATGATACTCCAGCTTCTGTCCATATGTAAGTGTTAAGGGTAGAAAAAAGTCCTCTGTGTCCTTCTCTATGGAATCTTACAAAACAGTGATACAGTTAAGTATCAATTAGTTACTAGGATACATTTTGTTAGATTACTAATTATCTGTATACCATGTGTTAGGAGAACTACAAAATAATTGTTCTCACTTCCCAGTTCATATACTATTATTTTCTCCTCACCTTCCATACAGAATTTATCTTTGCAGCAGGATGTTTAGATCACTTTCTTGCTGACTTAGAAAATCAAGGAACTGACCAGATGTACTATTGACACTTTCAACAACCTTTTTCTATTTTTTTCTGTCCAGTCCCAGCAATAGTAGAAATCTTTCACCCATGTCGTTTCTTTCAACTGTCAATATCCAGACTATCATAGGGTGTGCATGTACACTCTTAAATGACACTTACTTTTAACTCCCTCTTGAATTATTCCTTTGCTTCTTTAGTTGTTTTTGTTTGTTTGTTTGTTTGAAACATGACCTTGTAAGTGCTTGTAAGTTAGTGAAAGGAAATGTGAGACAATTACATGAGAGTGGTGAGGTAGTGATACTGCCTTTTCATTAGTTCACTTGATTCCTGCTCACCTATGCTGTATCTTGTAACTCCTAAAAGTCAGCAAGTAGTTCAGAGGGAGTTTTAAGAAAGTTGGTGTTGACCAGAGTCTTATGATACCGTTGGTAATCAAAGATATTTATGGGAAAATAAATGTAGAATCACTGAATCATCAGGGTTGGGAAAGACCTACATGATCAAGTCCAGCCATCAGCCTGACTTACCCAAGACTTTTCACTAAACCATGTCCTTAGTGCCATGTCTACATATCACTTAAATACCTTCAGGGAAGGGGACTCTACCACTTCCCTGAGCAGCCTGTTCCAATGCTTGACCACCCTCTCTGCAAATAAATTCTTCCTAAGGTCTGATCTAAACCTCCCCTGGTGCAACTTGAGACCATTTCCTAATGTCCTATCATGTGTCACCTGACAAAAAAAAGAGACCAGTACTCTCCTCTGTGCAATATCCTTTCAGGTAGTAGTAGAGAGCAGTGAGTTGTCTCCTCAGCGTCCTTTTCTCCAGACTAAACAACCCCAATTCCTTCACTAGTTTCATTGCTCTCCTCTGCACACACTTTAGCATCTCACTATCCTTCATGTAGTAATGGGCCCAACACTGAATGCAATATTCAAGAACTTGAAAAAGTTGGCACTAGGGCCTTTGAGGTAGCTGTCAGGAGGAACACCACAGTAGTTGGATCTTGGTTTCCAGAGTTGCATGTGCATTCATGTTTCTGTCCTTAAATATTTGATTAGCATTTGCTAATTTGTATTAACTCTTGCTTAATTATCTTAAAATTTCTTTAAGTGAAATCAGTGACAGCAACAAAGGACACAAAATGTTGGAGAAAATGGGATGGAAAAAAGGGGAAGGCCTGGGCAAGGATGGTGGTGGTATGAAGGACCCGGTAAGTCTGTCTGGTTTTCACTTGGAGGACAAAGAAATAAAAGTGTGTTTGCATTTGAAAATGTCTAATGATAAGCCATGATTCACTGGAAACATATCAAAGTTCAGTGTGGGAGGGAATTATCTCAATAGGACCGATCACAGATTTTACCTTTATCAGTGAAGTATTCTGAAATTTTACTATGATTTAATCACATCAGTGGAAAATGACAGTAAGGTGGTTGTTAAGAAACTGAACAAGGGAAGAGAGACATTGGACTAATAATTTTGTATTTCTATACAAAGTCTGTTGGAAGAAAGAAATTAATTTAAGTGGTGTGAATTCAAGATGGCCATATGATGTAATCTTTCACTTTCACCAAGACAGCTGTAGCACAAAATTCAAACTACGTGATGAGCCATGAGAAAGGAAAAACTGGAAAGTCAAAAGTCTTTGGATTATAGATGCCAATTTAAAACCTTGGCAAAACTTTAAATGTTTGTGTATGATCTAGGTATAGAAGAGCAGTAAACAGAAGTGCTTGGGGGAGAGGGGGAATAGTATTATAAAATCTTAAGTATTTAGAATACCTAACCTACAATTACAGTATTATTTCATATATTTGACAGATCCACCTTCAGTTACATAAGCTGAATGCAGGTTTGGGTACAAGCAGACCAGCCTCAATTGAAGATGTTCAGATCATCCAGAGCAAGAATAAAAAGAATTGGGATAAAGCAAGAGAAAGGTTTGCTGAAAACTTCCAAGAACCTAAATCACAAAAGGATACACCTAAGATTACGCCTTGGGTTAGAGGGACCGCAGAGTGAAAAAACGTGGTTCCACAGCAGGGTAATTCCTGTGTGTAAATAGTTGGGAAGAGAATTTATTTTTACTCTTTTTTTTTTTTTTTTTCTTTTGCTAAAGCGGAGGTTTGGTGATATGTAAAATACCGTTGTGGAAAAAATTATGCTAGATTAACTCTAGTATGTTAATTGGTTTTCTGTAGTCTTCATGCTTTTATAGAAATATTTTTAATAGGAAATGAAAGAAACCTAGGGGATATTCACCTTTAAATACTTGAATGTGATTCTCATCACGAGCAGGAAGTTTCTTCAATTGTGTTTTTAACACAGAAGTTCATGAAAAACCAAAACACCTGTTAAATTTGATAACCTTAACTTTTGAACAGTGGTTGAAAAGCAAGCTGAAACAAACACCCCACACCCCCAAAGAACAGAACATTGTGTTGCCTTTTCCTTTCTTGTATGTTTATTCACAATTGTTATGAAATGCTCAGCAAGAGGTATACAACTCTTAAATTCATACACTTCACTACCAGTCATGTCTCAGCTTACCTTCAGTAGAAAACAAAAATTGTTTTTAATGATCCATCAGTACAGTTAAAAATAAATGATGTACTCCATGAAACAAACTACCAGCATTGGTGAAGAAAACAATGTTCAAAGAGAGGACAGCTTGTAGCAAAATTTTCTTCTGTGAAGAATTTGCTTGACACTTGTTCAGTATATCTGTATCATGCCTTTTAAAAGAGGGGGTATGTTTATTAAACTGCTGTGTGTATTGTTTATTAATTTCTTGTTCTGATGCATCCATTGCTGGCAATGGAGTTTCTGCCAGAAAAAAAAAAAAAGTAAAACCAACACATTTTGGCTGGAAAAGGACTGCCAAACCGAAGCTAAGAGCTTGGTATTTATTCACTGTTCCTAAACACAATAAATTATTGTAAATTTATGCAGTGTGCATCTTGATACTATCTTGTGCATATGCTGAAAGTGAGCACTCTTCTACAATGAGAAAAATTTAATCCAGCTTTAGTCAAGTTACAGTTCTGGTAGTTGCCCAAGTAAAGGAAAATTGATAGTCTCACCATCTTCCTGGATCACGCAAGCACCTGTCAAGCACTGTGGGGTAAAACCAGGACAGATTGTTAGCTATGTATCTTACTCTATCCTTAGACTCTCATAATATAAAATGAAATACTCATTCATTGCAGTTTAAATCATTAAAGCACACAATTTAAACATAAGGGACTATTTACTTCAGTAGCATACAGTTAGTGATACAGCTATGAATACCCTGAATGCCTGTAGTGGTATTGCTTAAAATCAGTTCACAATTTGGCTTTGTAAGCAGCTATCTTTTCACAGTTTTAGCTAGTTATGAATTACTGGCTTACTTTGCCAATGCATTCCTTTTTGTTAACAACATTTACATTTTCAAAGGATACCTCTTTCTAGCTGAGAAAAAAAAATCTGTATTAAACAGCAGTACAATAAGTTTTAGTTTACCACGTATCTAAAAAGGGACTAATGCTACTATGAAAAAACAAAAGCCTGCAAAAACAAAGGGTTTGCTTATACTTTTTTTGTTGATGATGTTAATTTGTTTGTTTTAAAATTGACCTCTGTGGTCTTGATAGTAAATCAAACTACAAATCTTAATTTGAAGGGATAAGAACACATTTTGTATGCATCTTATGAGGAACCTTAGCATTCGTTCTCCCCGGTTATTCAAGTTACAGCTCTAAGAAGTCAATCACTGGTTCACTGTTGCCATGCAAAACAAAAAAAAGATGTTGAAAGATTTAACTTTGATTTAAAGTTTGTATCTCATAAAGTTTGTGAAGTAAGATTTAATTTGCTCTGAGAGAGGTACAGTCTCATGCAGTCAAGCACAGTCTGCTTTTGGTACTGCAGCTTCCTCTTTTAACAATTCCGTGTAAAGGGTCAAAGCTTAGTCTCAGTTTAGTGTTGGCATGACAAATCCCATTAGCTTCTGGTGCTGCCTGGGAAAACAGAAAAAACAGTTCCATTAATACAAAGCACTGCTAACAAAACAACTGGAAATAAGGTATGACTAATCCTCATAAAGCAGTTGTGTAGCTTCATTGAGAAGACTTTTATTGAGCTAAGGCTTTTCCTCCCCTCCTTGTCACCCCTTAGTAAGCTTAAGAAAAATGGAAGGCAGAAGCCCTCAGTGATATGCAAACTTTATGTGCAAATGCAGTACTGCTTTCCCTCATGTCAGGAGGGAAGCATGAGCTGCCTTTGCACTATTATAATTTTGGAGGCTATAACCAGTAAGTTACAGCATGAAGTCCAACTGTCTTACCTTCTCAATCCTCCAGTCATCTTGTTGACTTTTCTAACTTATGCAGGTTTTTTAATCTTTATATTAATCAGTCAGACAAAATTACTTTTCTGCACACCCCAAGTCCAAAGTTTCAGTGTTTACTGTGTATACATAAAGTAATATTGACAATGTGTATCATCTTAAAACTGTTGACAACATTACAATAATCAGTTTATACAATTTTCTATAGTCCTAGTAGGGAATTTTGCAAAGCACCAACTTACCAAACATATTGTAAAGTCTAAAATGGACTAAGAGGGGTAGATATGTTCATCTCATCAGTGCCGAACACCCCATCAGTCAAGTAATAACACAGAGCACATTGATCACTGCATGAAAACCACTGGATTAAACCAGAAGGAGCTCTGAAGTACTGTATGCATTTGAAATACTTTTCTAAGTCATATCACAGATGAAACTCAAGTTTCTGTTCCAGCAAGAATGGACTCTTTACTGCTGCAACCATTTGTATCAAATGTACTTGGCACAGGCTTTCAGCTTGCAGATAACAAAGCCAAAACAGCAGGAAGAGATCTCAAAAACAGCGTTCTGAACACAGGGCATTTAAGATAACATTTGCGTAACAACTGATGTTGTTTCTATATGGACTTTGTATAAATGTTTATCTTTTTGACCAAAGAAAGTGTTTATTCTTCAGCCAGTTGCCTTTCATCCAGATTTTATTTTAACCTGGCAGTACCTCTGTTCTTCCGCATACACGTGCTGGTTTCTGTGGCACAGCTAAGAGAAATTAATTAATCTGGATACAGCCTTACAACGCAGCTGAGCATCACCCGTTTCCTATGCTGCTAGCTGCTACCTCTCAAGCTCCTTGGTTAAAGCAGGAATAAATAAACAAATAAATAAATAAATAAACACCATTAGGGAAGCCACACTTGTGAGGGAGGCCTGCGGCGCAGTCAAGGCGCTGTGAAGGGAGGGCAGCTTTCGTCGCTGCGCGCCCGAGCCAGCCGCCCCTCAGCCCCCCGACCCGCGCCCAGCCGCGGCCGCCCCTTACCTCCCGCCGCGCCCGCCGCCATCTTGTCTCGTCTGCCGCGCGCGGGGGTGGCTGAGGGAGGAGCGCGGGCTGGGGCCGCCAGGAGGAGGGAGGGAGGGAGGGAGGGAGGCAAAGAGCGGCCTGTTGCGGTGCTGCTTGAGGGACCAGAATGAGTCTGACACAAAATATATATATTAAAGTGGTTTTTTGAATGTTTAGGATCAGAAATGATCCTGAGAAGAATGGGCGAAGTCCAAGGAATGGTTTCGAAAGAGAAGTGCCCATTGGGAGCCAGCACAACCAGCCAAGGGGGCAGGCGCAGAAGTAGCCTCAGCCTGGTCAGGGACCAGCAGCACACCTCATCAGTTGGCAAGCTGACTGGTAATGTGCTGTCAGCTGCCCCTCCACTGTAAATGGACAGTTCTTCTGCTTCCCCCTGCTTGCCCTCTGTGTGTTCTTCCTTTCCTAATCAAAGTAGGGTGGACTGCCCTTGCCTTTGTGTTCTCAGGCCAAGCCTGGATGCTACTGCAGAAGGTATGCTTTGGCCAGGCCATTGGGCCATGTGATCTCAGAAAGTCTCTATGGGTGTTTAGACTAGAATTTGCAGCAACTGGAGTCTCACAATGAAATCTCAATGTTCAACCAATTCCTCTACAACCTTTCACTTTCTTTTTTTTCCCTCTGGCTACTTTTGTTTCTCTAGATACTACTGTTTCTCTTTAGATACTATTTTAGCAACTAAAAAAGCAAACAAAAACAAGCAAAACAAACAAACAAACAAAACCCACTGATTACCATGATACCAGACTTCTTACCACCATTATACTGGTCACTGGATTTGTTTGTGTGTTTGTTTGAACTTCCTTTTATTTATTTATTTATTTCTTTTGTAGCATGTAATACAACATGGCTGGATTAAACACTAAAGCATTTAGCAGTGTCAAATGAGGCTTACTGTGAGTCAAATTTATAGTACCAGCTCCTTAACCTGAGGCTATACCTTGAGTATTGTGTCCAGTTCTGGGCTCCCCAGTACAAAAGAGACATGGACATACTGGAAATGGAGTTAAATCCAGTTGGAGGCTGGTCACTAGTGGAGTCCCCCAGGGCTCAGTACTGGGGCCAGTCCTCTTTCAGATCTTTATCAGTGATCTGGGTGAGGAGATCGAGTGCACCCTCATCCAGATCTGTCAACCTGCTCGAGGGCAGGAAGGCTCTGCAGGAAGATCTGGATAGGCTGGACCAATGGGCCGAGGCCAACGGTATGAAGTTCAACAAGGCCAAGTGCCGGGTCCTGCACCTGGGGCACAACAACCCCAAACAGAGCTACAGCCTGGGAGATGTGTGGTTAGAAAGCTGCCTGTCAGTGAAGGACCTGGGAATATTGATTGATAGTCAGCTGAATATGAGCCAGCAGTGTGCTCAGGCGGCCAAGAAGGCCAACAGCATCCTGGCTTGCATAAGAAACAGCGTGGCCAGCAGGTCCAGGGAAGTGATTGTCCCCCTGTACTCGGCTCTGGTGAGGCCGCACCTC
>CM021797.1:24669218-24720401 GCA_011076525.1 Nettapus auritus | reverse complement strand
AGGAAAGTGTAGTTCTGCCACCATATCCTTTCAGCAACTGGTATGTTTTATTATGTTTTTTATTTTCAAATGAGATATATATATATATATATATACATATATATATAGCTGCTTTTCTGTTCCCACTCTGGATTTTTTTTTCTTATCCAAGCTTTGCATAACTGCAGCTAACTTTGAAGGCACTATGAAATAGGCATAAGTATTATAATAAATGATACACAATTTTATTGTGTTACACAGTAGAACAGTTCAGTAATTTTTTCTGTCAACTGCTGGATCTAGCTACTCTTCACAAAATTTTCTAAAATTAACTTGTTCTAGTTATTCCTAGAGTCATGTTATATTACTCTCTCTTGTATATGGTTACACTAATTCATCCATGTGTATAACTGAATGCAAAAGGGCCAAGAAGACGACTGAATTTTCTAAACTGAGACTGTTTGCAGATAGCCGAGATTTGCAGATCTGAATACCAGTGATACAGTGGCTCTGGGTTAGACACTGTGGCATGCAAAGAAAAGGATTCTTCTGCTGCATCTGTCTCCTTAATTTTTCAGGAATGATTGTATTCATAGAGGTACTCAACACGACTGCAAAGAGATGAAAAAATCAGAATATAATTCTCTAAGATAAGGTGAGTAGTGGTTTCTCTGTTGGAGAGATTTTAAACCTTTGTATTCATACATATAACATTTGAGAGATTTAAAAATTTGTATTCTAGCAGGTGCAGAAGCATTCATATGTATCATATTAACACTATTTTGCCCAGGCATATTGTCTTTTGTCCCATAAACCTGATGAGCTTTACAAATATTACTGACTCATGTGCAGCTTGTACACATCATAGCTGCTGTAGTCCTGTGCCTGTCCATTCAGTCATGTGTGTTTGACAAATGCAGTCTGTGATGTAATCTATGTATCTGATTGCACAAGTGTGCTGTCCGTGATGTAATCATTGTGTTTGACAAAGGATTGCTTACAACATATCCCAGCTGTAGAGTGATCTAAAATAGTGGACTTCATGTTTGTGTGTTTAAAGCATTACCCTGACAGTTTATAGGCAGAAAATGATTCCTGTTACTTCCTTCTTTTGTGCCCTTGCCAAGTAATGGGGTTCTGCCAAGTACCATGGTTCTTGAAAGCCATGCTTTTTTCTTTCTAGGAGGACAGTAAACACACATTCTGCCAAAATGAGTAGAAAGGGGAAATTTCCTGTGACGCCTAAGATGAATATGCCTAATACTATGTTATAGCAAAATATATATCAGTGGCTATTAGACTGCGAACCCCCAATGCCATTAGTTGATATTTGTTTGTGGAGGAGACAGCAAGAAGAGCAGAGAGCCATTGCTTGAACTAATTTTTGTTTCACAATATTTTTAGTATGAGTTCGCTGTGCAATGACAGATTTCTGAAAAGTGCTTTATTTTATGAAGACTGAGGAGTACGAATCAGGAATTACTGTTTTCCTTAAAGCTGCATTCCAGTCAGAGAATGTATCCCTCATCTGATTTTAGGTGTGTCTCATTTTGTTCCAGAGTCAGGAAAGGACTGTAAGATCAACTGGCTCATTGAGTTGAGTGTTTCTGTATCTGTAGTTCTTCTTCAAAGCGTAGCATGGTGTTCTCTTTTAATTTGTGGTAAGTCTATAGAGAAGTAATGTCTCTCAGGATTGTTTTCTCTGTGTGCTTGTGTGCTTTGTTGCTTTCTGGGTTGTAGTTTACAAATCTTCTTACACTAAAGTATTTTTACAGTTCATTACTTTTTACGTATCTTACAAGAACATAAAGGAGACCAATCAGACTTTCAGTTGAAGACACACTTAACAATAAATTGATTGTCTACCAACCAAATGAACCATTCTAAGGCAATACAAGAAGCTACTGTCAGCTTACACAATTTATAGCTGACCTAAAATATTATAGCATTGACTGCATACAAATATTACACTTAAAAGATTAACTAGGGCAAATTAAAAGCAACTGAAGTACTCGATGCACTTTGAAGCCCATAGATAAAAACTGGATTAATGCAGTGTCTTGCAGCCTTTTCCTCAAGCAAGCAGTCCCAGCACAGTCAAAGGCTATCTGGACTATCTAAAGCTTGCTGGAAACTCTTCGGAGACCTCTTATTCACCAGCAAACAGTGGCCTCTTCTTGCCTTCCTCTTGTTTCTGCACACCAGACTCAGAAAGTGGGACCATGAGTGACTCAACTCTTTTGTGCTCCTTTTTTTGCCCCAAAGTCCATGGAGGTGTATGTCCATGTGGGAGAGAATTAGCCCTTCACAGAATCACAGAATCACAGAATTTCTAGGTTGGAAGAGACCTCAAGATCATCGAGTCCAACCTCTGACCTAACACTAACAGTCCCCACTAAACCATATCCCTAAGCTCTACATCTAAACGTCTTTTAAAGACCTCCAGGGATGGTGACTCCACTTCCCTGGGCAGCCCGTTCCAATGTCTAACAACCCTTTCGGTAAAGAAGTTCTTCCTAATATCCAACCTAAAACTCCCCTGGTGCAACTTTAGCCCATTCCCCCTCGTCCTGTCACCAGGCACGTGGGAGAACAGACCAACCCCCACCTCGCTACAGCCTCCTTTGAGGTACCTGTAGAGTGCGATGAGGTCACCCCTGATCCTCCTTTTCTCCAGGCTGAACAATCCCAGCTCCCTCAGCCGCTCCTCGTAGGACTTGTTCTCCAGACCCTTCACCAGCTTCGTTGTCCTTCTCTGGACTTGCTCAAGCACCTCGATGTCCTTCTTGTAGCGAGGGGCCCAAAACTGAACGCAATACTTGAGGTGCGGCCTCGCCAGAGCTGAGTACAGGGGGACGATCACCTCCCTAGCCCTGCTGGTCACACTGTTTCTTATAGAGGCAATGATGCTGTTGGCCTTCTTGGCCACCTGAGCACACTGCTGGCTCATATTCAGCCGACTATCAACCATCACTCCCAGGTCCTTCTCTGCCTGGCAGCTCTCCAACCACTCATCTCCCAGCCTGTAGCTCTGCTTGGGGTTATTGCGCCCCAGGTGCAGAACCCGGCACTTGGCCTTGTTGAACTTCATGTAGTTGACCTCAGCCCATCGGTGCAGCCTATCCAGATCCTCCTGCAGAGTCTTCCTACCCTCGAGCAGATCGACACACGCACCTAATTTGGTGTCATCTGCAAACTTACTGAGGGTGCACTCGATCCCCTCATCCAGATCATTGATGAAGATATTAAAGAGGACCGGCCCCAGCACCGAGCCCTGGGGAACACCACTAGCGACCGGCCTCCAACTGGATTTGACTCCATTTACCACGACTCTTTGGGCCCGGCCATCCAGCCAGCTCTTAACCCAACGAAGCGTGCGCCAGTCCAAGCCAAGAGCAGCCAGTTTCCTGAGGAGAATGCTGTGGGAAAAGGTGTCAAAAGCCTTGCTGAAGTCAAGGTAGACCACATCCACAGCCTTTCTCTCATCCACTAAGCGTGTCATCTTGTCATAGAAGGAGATCAGGTTCGTCAAGCAGGACCTGCCCTTCATAAACCCATGCTGACTGGGCCTGATCGCCTGCTTGCCCTGCAAGTGCTGCGTGATGACTCTCAAGATAATCTGCTCCATGAGCTTCCCTGGCACTGAGGTCAAACTGACAGGCCTGTAGTTTCCCGGGTCAGTCCTCCGGCCCTTCTTGTAGATGGGCGTCACGTTTGCTAGCCGCCAGTCAACTGGGATCTGCCCCGATAGCCAGGACTGTTGATAAATGATGGTAAGCGGTTTGGCCAGCTCCTCTGCCAGTTCTCTCAGTACCCTCGGGTGGATCCTGTCCGGCCCCATCGACTTGTGCACTTCCAAGTGCCGTACCAGGTCACCAACCATTTCTTCATGTATAGTGAGGGCCACATCCTGCTCCCCATCCCCTTCCACCAGTTCAGGGAACTGGGTATCCAGAGAACAACCAGTATTGCCACTAAAGACTGAGGCAAAGAAGGCATTAAGCACCTCCACCTTTTCCTCATCTCTTGTAACTAAGTTTCCCCCCGCATCCAGTAAAGGGTGGAGATTCTCCTTAGTCCTCCTTTTTGTGTTGATGTATTTATAAAAACATTTTCTGTTATCTTTAACAGCAGTAGCCAGATTGAGCTCCAGTTGAGCTTTGGCTTTTCTAATTTTGTCCCTGCACAGCTTCGCAACATCCTTATAGTCCTCCTTAGTGGCCTGCCCACTTTTCCAAAGATTATAAACCCTCCTTTTCCTCCTAAGCTCAAGCCACAATTCTCTGTTTAGCCAGGCTGGTCTTCTGCCCCGCCAGCTCGTCTTTGGGCACGTGGGGACAGACCGTTCCTGCGCCATTAAGATTTCCCTCTTGAAGAGCGCCCAGCCTTCCTGGACTCCTCTGTCCTTCAGAACCGCCTCCCAAGGGACTCTACCAACCAGTGTCCTCAGCAGCACAAAGTCAGCCCTCCGGAAGTCCAATACAGTGGTTTTACTGGTCCCCTTCCTGGCCTCTCCAAGAATAGAGAACTCCACCATTTTGTGGTCACTCTGCCCAAGACAGCCCCCAAACACCACATCTCCCACCAGTCCTTCTCTGTTAGTGAACAGAAGGTCTAGCAGGGCGCCACCCCTGGTAGGCTCACTAACCAGCTGCGTCAGGAAGCTATCTTCCACGCTCTCCAGAAACCTCCTAGACTGCTTTCTCTGGGCTGTGTTGTGCTTCCAGGATATGTCAGGGAAGCTGAAGTCCCCCACGAGAACAAGGGCTGACGATTTTGCAACTTCTGTCAGCTGCCTGTAGAACTCCTCATCTGTCTCCTCATCCTGGTTCGGTGGTCTATAACAGACCCCGACCAGGACGCTAGCCTTGTTGGCCCTGCCGATCCTAACCCAAAGGGACTCGACCTTGTCATTCCCAGCCTCGAGTTCTACAACATCGAAAGACTCTCTAATATAGAGAGCCACACCACCACCCCTTCTGTGCTGCCTGTCCCTTCTGAAGAGTTTATAGTCAGTCATTGCAGCACTCCAGTCATGAGAGTGGTCCCTCCACGTCTCCTTCATTTCTCATGAAGGCTTTTGAGGCAGCATCAAGCTGGGAAATAGTCTGGAAATACGATATATATCCCTGAGCCAGGCATATAAAATGCAGCATAAAACCCTCAATTTTATCAGCTTTCTCTGCGTCCTTATATGAAGTAGCAATTAACTGATCAGGAGTGCAAATCTGTTACTACTGTTGTTGTTATTGCTGTTGTTATTACTACTATAATTGAATGATGGATGCTTCCTTCTCTGAAGAACAGTTCTTTCTTAGCTAGTGACAAAAGCAATGCTTTTTTTGAGTACACATCACATGACATATCTCTGTCAGGCAGTGTCTTATTCTCCCAGATGTGTTCTGCCAGAGTACTGTTAGATATTTGCCTCAGCTTCTAACGTCTACCTTCAATGATTTATTCTCTTTGACCTTGTGTTGACATGAAAACCTGAGGAGAGATTAAACCAAAGTTTGTGTTTAAGGACTGAGTGAAAATAAATATATAAATAAACAAAGATGAAATAGTATACTGTGCTCTGATTTGGCTTGCAGTCTGGCAAATCATGGCCTTTTCAGTGTTAATATTCTAACCTATACATAGATTATGGGTGTTGGTAACAAAATATTGTTTGTTCATTTTAAACAGGTAGAATGGGATGATTTACCTATGAATATCTAGCAGGATTTTCAATGCTGGCCAAACATAAATGAAAAAGTATTTTTTTGTTTAAGGTGCACAGGAATTCTTTTGCTGCTTACAGTGAAATCAGAGGAGGAAACTCTAACGGTAGTGAAATGAGTGAATACCTTATTTGTGGGATCAGTTCTGTCTGCAAGACCAGGAATGTTTTACCACATGCTTTGCTAATGCTAAACAGATGCTCAAGTGCAAACTTTTTTGAGCTCTGCAGTCTGCTTGAGCCTCAGTCTAGAAGCTTAGCGCAGGAGCAAACTCTGGCCTTTGCAGTTTGGCCTGGAAGGAGTGTCTGGACAAGCAAGCCTCAGCCCATCAGCAGCAGGTGCCTTGAGCTTGGCTTTTCCTACACTGACTGTGGAGGCTGTGAGATGCAGCTACAGCCAGGCTGCAGCCAGCTAAGGAGGCAAAAATTCGTTATGGACCTTGTCTGTACCTAGGCCTGCTTTTCTGCTGCTAGAGTTTGTCACTGGATTCTGCAGAATGGGGAACTCATCCCATAAAAAGACTCCATCTTTGGTTTTACCTATGACATGGTCTTGGACACCTCCTTCCAGAATCAGTGAAGTGGGCATTTTGCTTGCACTGGAAAGATGAGCTCTACTGCTGTCAAGGAACAGTTTAGGCATGGATGATATTACTAGGGCAAGTCCACTCAAGGTGGCAGGCAAACACCCACTTTTTTACCATTGGCATATAATAACTTCTCAGGAACGAGCTCCTCACAAACTGGTTTGTGGAAGAGATTAATTCGAAGGCAGATTTATGCACAGTGAAGGAAATCAAGAGGGCAAAATGTTCAGCACATAACTGGCTGGTGTGGAAGAAAGAGCAAAGGGAACAGCATAAGAAAGAAACAAGGGACTCCTAGAGTGATAAAAATGTTGAAAATTACCTTCTTGATAGTAACAGAAGAAAGTCCCAAAGAAATTAATATGAAAATGCAACCCAAAGGAGAGTTGAAGTCCATATACATTACCCACTAGGAGGCACAATGTTTGCATACAAGAATTTAAAGGTATTACTCAGGACACTAGAGTGTACTTACAATGCTCTCAGAACACAGCAGAAGCAAATTAAGAAAGATTAAATAGATTAATAAAGAGGCAAATAAAAAGGCTGTAAAGTTCAAATGAAGGGTCTAATTCCACTCCTATTAAAATATAAACAGCCACATTCCCATAAAGTTCAGCAGTAGTAGTACGCTGAGCATGAAGAGGGGTCCTTACTGTATCTTAAAATCTATATGCATGGAAAATGTAATGAAAAAGCAGATGATTCACTTTTTATTTTGCTTCTACATCTGAAAGAAGAGTAGGCAGAATAATGGCCTATATTAGGGTTGATTCCCCAGAAACAAACACTTAGTTACTTTTTGTCTTCTAAATCACTGAAGTTAGTGCCAGTAGCCCAGTCTCAAGTCACAAGTAAGTAAGAAGCAAGTGGCCTTGTGCCTGTGTTCCTGGCTAACAAAATCCCTTGCTGACAGCAGAACCGCTGCAGGATGGTGTCTTACATTTCGAGCACACTCAAAATGCCATTTGCCTGCCACACAATGAGTGTGGCTGTTAGCAATGGGGCTAACCATGTAATTTTTCTTGTGTCAGCTTCTCAGTGTCTGCATGGATTTGACACTCTGGCTGCTCTCAAGTCCCCTTTCAAGTCCTGAAAAGATTTATCAGCCTGAAGGTGTGAGGAGAAACACAGTGAAAGGCCTGGTGGAAACTGCCAAAGATTTCTTCAGCCTTACCTAAAACATACCTAAAACAGTGTGAGCTCTTCTGAGTCCTTGTGTCCAGATCAGTGCCTTGCCCTCATCCTGATGCCTTGTCTGGGTAAGATCTGAGATCCCAGCCCCTTCTTCCCCTCTTCCTGTGTCTCAGCTGGGAAGGCAGCCTGGCTGTACAGAACGGCAGGAGTAAAAGACATCTTTTGATTAGTCCCTAAATCATCCACAGGAGGAGACCAGGGTCCCAGGGCAGGCTTGCGATGCTTGCTTGCTGCAAAGCAGCCAGTCTGACAGCCCTCTGAAATGACAGTGTAGAGCTGACTCTGAGGTTTGCCATTAAAGGCTGGTTCACACCTGGCAGTTGTGCAGAGGTGTTGAAGAGGAAAGTTTATACCACCTCTGAGACCATACTGGGGCTCCAGGCCCAGGAATCTGACAACGTGGCTGTAGCAAACCTCCCATCCACCACTCTGATCACTCTGAGACAGTGCAAAGGGCTTTGGCTCTCAGACAGCAGCTCTTGCAGACAGGTGGCCACAACAAGGTGGGTGTACTGACCTCCTGTTAAGGACATTTCAATGTGTGCCCTCTCTAGGGTTTCTGGGGAGCTCAAGGAGGATTGTGTTTGCTGACTGTTTCTTCTCCCCTAGAAGCAGGGCAGCTCTCCACTGTCCCTGGCCTCAATCTGACATAACTTGCTGACCATGCTGGTTCTGCTTCTCCTCTGTAGAAGTGATTTTCTGTACAGGTTCAGTGCTTTGGGGTTATTTTGTGTTGTGTTCTGTGGTTTTGTGGGTCTTGGGCTGGGCACTTGCTGTGACTGGACCACCATTTTCCCCACGACTCTCAGTTGTCTTTAGTGTTGCTTTGCTTTTATGACATCCACATGCTCTCCACTGTCTTGACTCTTTGTTGTATTTGCTGGGCATCTAGTAGTGTTTCATTGCTGAGGCATTGGTTTTTACTACTGAGCAATGACAGTGTTAACCATATTCAGCAATTCCCAAGAAACAGCAATACTCCAAAACAAACAAACAAACAACAATAGCAATAAGCTGTTCTTAAAGCTTGAAGAGAGAGCAATGACGTGAGAGTTAAATCCAGTCAAGCCCAAAGATGTCATTCCCAAGGCAACGCATTCTTCCAACCTGGTACTTGTTGCAAACTAGAATATCACAAAGATGAAAACATGCTGTTTGAAGCATGTCTCTGGTCCCACCTCTGACATTTGTGATTTGCTCCAGGTCAGGGTAATAATGCTGCCTTCTCTCAAGCCCAGGCAGTTTGTCTTCCTTCTCCTTGATTGCAAGGCTGGAGTTTCTCTGAGGATCCTGGGAATAATCGCTGGCCACAAGCTACCTGCTCCCTGGGTGGATTTACCCCTCTCTCTAGGGGTTGTAAAGGTTTGCTTTTTCCTCCAAAGGCTACCTAACTGTGAGCACATTGAAGCAAGCCCGGCTCTTGACTCACCATACTTTCCCCGAGCAGTTTTCCCCATTCTGAGCGTTCCCAACCAGGGCAGAAAATGATCCAAACGTGGCAGAGGATGGCGAGCGCGGGGAAGCCCCCTTCTCCTCCACCCTCATCGGACCCCCAGAAGCCAAACCCGTTTCCTGGGGATCTCGTGTGTCCGGGACCTCGCAGCCCAGCGGGACAAGGGCTTACCCGGGAGCGGGCCGGCCCCCGGGGAGGTGCCGTGGGCGGGGGGGTCCCGGGGTCCCGCCCCGCTCACCTGGGCGGCCGCTGCGCTGCTCCCGCTCCCGCTCCCGGTCCCGCTGCCAGGAGGATGAGCGGGGGCGGCTGCACGCCGAGGCTGCGGAACCGGCCCGGGAGGGAGGTGAGGAGCGGCTTGTGCCCGGCTTGTGCCCGCTGAGGGGCTCCGGCCGTGCCTGGGAGGTGGGGGGGGGGGGCCCCAGGGGTGTTCCGGGGGGTCCTGACAGCGCCCCGGAGGTGCTTGCTGCGGGAAGGCTCCCATGCGGCGATGAATCCGTGGAGAACCGCTGTGTTAGTGAAGTCACCGCAAGCCAACAGCAAGCTGAGTGTCAGGAAGTGACTGCTGAAGTGTTGGCTGGGGACTTCTCAGTGGAGGCAGGAGAACCGCGGCTTGCCTTTGGCTTGGAGTGCTGTGAAATGCTTGATTCACCCCTACTCCAAAGCAAACCAAACGGCTTGGTGGGGAACAGAGGTCTAAGTCTTTTAATTGTGGTCTGATCGCTGTTGCCCTAAAAAATATGCTTATAACTGCTGGTATCTGGCCAGTGTCCTGCCAAAAGTTCTGTTCCTCGAGGGGATTAACGCTAACACATAACGCTACTGCCAGTGACCAAAGCCCAAAGCTATGTATTTCTGTACATTACTCTTCCTCTTCAAAGCTAAAGGATGTCTCTCAAGATTGTGCTGATACAAAGAACAGAGCCAAGTTAGCCTGTCCAAGGAAAAAGGCTGCAGGTGTCTGTTCCCTGGAGGGATTCTGCATCCCTGGGTATTCTGGGGCAGCTTCTCACTTGGGCTCTTTCCCTGTCAGCACCGAGGTGCAAAAGCCCAGGACTGCAACTTTTCCTGTCCCTGGGGAGAGAAGCAGCTGCAGAGGGAGGTCAGGAACTGCAGCTCTTCCTCACTCTCACACAAAGGGGTGGAGGTGAATCCTGGAGGAGGGAGGGCCCCTGCCCCTCTGAGCGCTCAGCACAACCTGTGCTGAGCAGCATTTACAGTGACATGGGCTGCGAACGGGAAGGCACAGCACTGAGTTCTCCCTTCAGAGGAAGGGAGAAGGCAATGTAGCCTTCTTGGCTACATTGGTGTGAGAGTCCTCAGATTTGTGGCCTGAAAGATATGTTCTGCTCTTCTTCAGGAAAAAAATAAAAAATAAACAAAACAAACAAACAACAACAACAACAAAAACACATTTTTGCATCTTGTATTTAACGTTTCTCTTTTTTTCTTCTTTTCCAAGCAACATGATTTCTTGTATTGTTGATGAATATGATGAGTAGAAACATGAAGTTAGCATTTGATAATCTATTATTATAGAGCTGGTTGTGCTGTTTTTTGGGGGGTTGATTGGTTGGTTTTTTGTTTGTTTTGTTTCATTTTGTTTTTTAACAAAATAGAGGTCTATATAGAAGGCTTCTGTTCTATTTGCCATGATTATTATTTTCTTCATATCTAGTTTGAGTTAAAAACATAACATGAGTCTGGATAATTTGAATTAAATTTTAGGTTTTTACTTTTTTTTAATCTAGGCATGCATGTTATTTTTTACTGTAGTTTTCAAATTTGATGGACCAATATGAAAGGACTGAGAAACTGTGGAGCCTCCTAAGAGTCTAGTATATATATAGTGTGTATATATATATATATATAGGCTTATTTATGCCTTCTTAAACTGGTTTTACAGTAAATGAACCATGAATTGAGGTAACTGTCTTCACGAGCTGGCTGTCAAGTACCAGATTTTTAAGTCTCTGTAAATTGTGACCTCTGAAGTAGTATATTCTTACTGCAATGAACAGGGATTTACAGATGTTACTTCCAATAATGCCAACATAAACTTACCAATCTACACGTAGCACAGAGTCTTAGTATTGAGGTCAGATTGAAGCCTACGACTGGCTTTGGAAAGGATATAAAGTTTGGAGGGGAATATTTTCCTAATTGAGGAGAGATTCGCAGGTGTAAATGCTATAAAGAATTCATATCCCTTCCTTTTTACTGAAAAAAAAAAAAAAAAAAAAAAAAGAGAGAGAGAGAGAGAAGATGCATCAGGGTTCCACTGACGTCTTCCAGAATCACTCATACACTTAAATTTATCATGCTGAAATTAGTCATGTGTAGGAAATTGGTTTCCTGTAAGTGTAAAATTTGTTAGGATTTGTACAGTTCCAACTAAAGCCCATGATGGCTCTTTAATAGTGGAAAATTTGGTGCATGTGAATATCTTACAGAGGTTGGATGCACTGGCTTAACACTGAGGTTATACAAACTGTGCATTTCTGAGGGTAGAGTCTACTTCATTACTTTAGGTGTCCCTCCCATAATTCCTTGGTTGAATTTGTATGTGCTGCTCACAATAATGCCTTCCATGTCGGTAGGCATCAGTCAGGGCAGGCTGCATCCAGATGACTGCAGAAGTATCATCTGGTGGGAAAGTAAGCCATAAGATGTGATGTAAATGTGCATGTATGTGTGTTAAATATTCCTCCTTTGCCCTGTCCAATACATCCATGGCTGTATTCTCATAGGCAAGATGCAGCAAGAGAACTGATGCTGGGAAAAGAGAACTTTTAACTTGCCCCTTCATTTCCTCACCTCCCATTTCAGCTGTAGACAGTCATCCGACTCCTCTGCACCTGCTCCCTTTGTCCCACTCCGGTCTCTGCTCTTCATCACTTGCTTGTACTGTTTCTCATTAAACTACTCTCCCTTTTCTGCTGCCTTTTGGCAGTCCACATGGTTCTCCATCCTACAGTCCTCACTCCTCTCAAGTGCTCTGGCACCCTGTACAGGCAACGTCATACCCTGCAGTGGTGTCCTTCCCCGTGAGCCAGACATCAGCAGCACAGTGAGAACTACTCAAGAGCTGCATTTAGTAGAGGTTCTCCAGAGCTGTGACTTCTTATTCCTATGGCTTATTCTCTGACATAAAACCCAAATGTTATATCCAAGCAAGGGAAATCCACTTTGAGAATGGGCAGGAGCCTGCCATTTAGAGCCTGCAATGCTCTCTAAAATCAATAGCAAAGTTGTCACAGAATTCAGTAGGAACAGGAGAGAACACTAATCATTGGGAAGCTAAGGAAACGTAAGTGTTGACTGACTGATGAAGTGACTTATCACCAGTATCTGTTTAGAGGAATGACCTGTGAGTAGCTAACAACATAGTCTAGAGTGTGACATGACATTTCCACCAGGATCATTCTTCAAAGTCAAAATACAATCTGCCTTCATGTTCTTTACTACGAACTGAGTGTCAAACTAGGTAGCAGACAACTCTGAAGTCTGTCTGGGCCAATTCATTTACAATGCACATATGGAATCTGCATGGAATGATCCTGATCCCTGTTGCTGGCTCTGCTGTGGATCTCTGGTGTGGCCTACAGCAAGTAACTCAAATCCTCAGCTTGGGTTCCCATTCATTAACAGAAAGCTTAGTTATTTAGTATAGAAAGACTAAAATAAAGAGGGACTTTAATAACATTGCAAGAAATGAATATAACTTGTTGCTCCATTGATATTAAATGCATTTATAGGAGACATTCATCTGCAGCTAAGTGCATTATGCTTTGGTAGACTGAAAGGTTTTGTCCAGGAGAACTGCAGTCTAAGCAGCAACAGAGGCTGCACGGGTAGGTGAAGAAGAGTTGCTTGCTTTGCTTCACCCATACTGAGCTTGGCTTCATGCTGGTCTTTAGAGACAGCCATCAAAAGCAGGGCAGTGTGGCACCATGCAAACACACAATATGCAGGATATGAGCCACAGCTTGGTTAGTAAACTCTGACAACAGGAGGGGGGAAAAATACTGGGAAAAATTTTATTGCTAGGGCCACACAGGCTCTCTCTGGTAAATGGAAAACCATAGTTTGTCAAACACGTTAATGATCTCAGTCCAGTGCTTGATGGATGAGTGAATGTCCTTGTTGCTACAATGGACACAGGGTAGGTCAGCACAGAGGCTAAAAGCTCAAATGGTGTTGCTGAACTGACGCATTTTAGCTGCGAAGCCATCATTTCTGTGGCAATGAACAGAATGGTCCTGAAATCAAGGAAGTACTTCAGGAGCATCAGGACCTGAAATAAAAAGTTCAGAGCATTTTGTCATTCGGCATCACAGTCCTTACACCAGCTGTTCTTTGTGCTTCTAGTGGTTTTACATGACTTAGTAAAATCTAGGTGGAGAAGTAGTGACCAAATAACACTCTGAAGAGAAGTTGTATACACGAATACTGGTTGGTAACTGGGTATTGAGTAAATGCTTTATTAGGCACTGAGCATAGTGCTTGGATGACATTACCAATTCTTGAAGGGTTTAAAACATGCCACTGAAAACAGAGGGGTTTAAACTGAAATTTTGCAAAGACTTAAAATCCACATGTGTAGCTATACACCTTGGATGCAGTTTCAATGAGGTCAATGAAACTGTTCACAGTGGAATGTCAAGGTGTGTAAATCCCTGCCAGATTAAACATTTAGCTTGATTGTCTCCTCAGGGACTGGAAGCGAGGAATGGCAGCTGTCAGGCATGCAGGCTAGAACAGTGGAGACAGTTCATCTCTTTGAGTGCTGGTCTAATTGAAAAGCAGTATTAAAACCTGCTGAACAATCCCAGCCTCCTTCCTACACTTGCAGAGGGTGTTGTGAAGCTCCCAGCTCTACCTTCCCACATACAGTCCCCCAAAACTACGAGCATCTGCTTACCAGTGGCTAAGAAAAGCAGGTGGTAAAGGGCCTGGAGCACAAGTCCTATGGGGAGCGGCTGAGGGAACTGGGGTTGTTTAGTCTGGAGAAGAGGAGGCTCAGGGAAGACCTTATTGCTCTCTGCAACTGCCTGAAAGGAAGGTGTGGGGAGCTGGGGGTCGGCCTCTTCTTGCATATGACTAGTGACAGGACTAGAGGGAATGGCCTTAAGTTGTGTCAGGGGAGGTTCAGGTTGGAAATGAGGAGACATTTCTTCTCAGAAGGAGTAGTCAGGCAGTGGAAAGGATTGCCCAGGGAGGTGGTGGAGTCACTGTCCCTGGGGGTGCTTAGGGACATGGTTTCGTGGGTGATAGTGGTAGCAGGGTGATGGTTGGACCAGATGATCCTGAAGGTCTATTTCAACCTTTATGACTTTATGATTCTAGGTGCACTTTGATTTTCTTCCACACACGCGCTTTTACCAGCTTTATAACACAAACTCCTTGATGCCATGGGTGCTTTTTGGCGGGGGGCCACGCTATGCCCATCTCCAAACCGGGCCAGGCTCCGGAAGGGGGCTGCGCTGGGACGAAGGCCCTCAGGGCCCGAGGCCGCTTTGCCTTGGCGAGGAGGGGACGGGGCCCGCCCCCCCCTCCCCGGGCCCCGAGGCCGCCTGAGGGGGCGTGAGGAGCCCCCGGCGGCGTGAGGGGACGGCGGGACGGGCCCGGGAGGGGCAGGGAGGCCGGGCGGGAAGGCGGAGCGACCGCGCTCCGCCGAGCCGGTGCGGAGGTGCCCGGGAGGCGTTGCGGGGCGAGGTAGGCGCTACATGAGGCGGGAGCGGCCGGGGCAGCGCCACAGGCTCGGCGGCGGCGGCGGGGGAGGCGCCGCGGGGAAGCGAGGCGCAGGGCGGCGGCCCCGCGGGGCTGGGTGGGAGGGCGGCGGGGCAGCAGGTGGCAGTGGGATCGGCACCGGGACCGGGACCGGGACCGGAGCGGGGCGGGGTGGGTAAGGGATGGGCTGCGCCCCCAGCATCCACGTCTCGCAGAGCGGCGTGGTGTACTGCCGGGACTCGGACGAGTCCAGCTCCCCCTACCAGAGCGCCGCCGTCTCGCAGGGGGCCACCGCCCTGCACGGCCTCTTCGTCAAGACCGAGGCCGCCGACTCCATCCCCGCCGTCCTCGCCTACCGCAGCCGGCAGCCGCCGCCCTGCGCCGGGCCCCGCCGCAAGGAACGCGGGCAGCCCGGCGCCCCCGCCCGCGCCAGGGCGCCCCGCTGCTGCGGCATCGAGGCGGAGACGCAGACCAGCAGCACCGGCCGCCAGGTAAACCGCGGGGCGGGGAGGACGGCGGCGAGGGGCCGAGCCCGCCGCGGCGGAAGGCAGCAGCCGCCGTGCGCCCCGCCTCGGAGCCCGGGTGGGCAGCGGCTGTGTCTGCGGGGGTTTCACGCCCCAGGGCTGAAGGCTCGGTCCTAACACCGGTGCCTACGGCAGGTGCGGCCGCAACCCGCGCCTCAACATCATCTGTCAAGTTTGGCAGGTAGAAGAGGTGGTTGCGCTGTTATTTATTTATTTATTTATTTATGTTGTACCACCAGAGTAGGCTTATATCTAATTTCCCGGAATGTTTTCTAGGAATTATATTTTGCAGCATCGTTCTAAAGCTTGTTCTCAAAGCAAATGGTGTCGTGATCCAGGCTGCGCTGTAGGTTACTTCTCCGTTGTAATAATAAAGCAGGGTATCATGTCATAAGTAATTCCCTGGGCTTAACTAGATCCTGTTGTTTTGTTATAATAATAATAAAAAGATTACTGGAAGCCTTTGTAATTACAAAAAAAAAAAAAAAAAAAAAAAAAAAACCCAAGATAAAAAAAAAATGAAAAAACACAGGAGGAAAAAAAAAACACGTAAGGTTAAAAAAATGTAAATTTCCTTGGATTTTTTGAAGGTTCTTTTTTATTTTCTCATTTCTGAATGGGACACTTCTTGAGTCACAGGTGGAGTCACAGAATAACTCAGGTTGGAAGGGACCACAGAAGGTCATTTAATCCAACCTTCTGCTCAGAGCAGATACAAGGAGTCAGCATAGCCTAGCCCAAGAAACCAGTATTCTATGTGTACTGTTGCTCAGATTATGAACATTGAGGCAATGTCAGTGGGTAACTGCTCTTGTCCCTCACAATGAAATGCAGTATTTATCTCTCCAGTGGGAAGCTTTCTCTTAACCAGCCCTTCCACCCCACCAATGAACTTCAGAAACTAAACATGTAGCCTGGCTTAAATTGACACATGTTGAGTTTTTCTCCCAGTGCTTTGCAGATACCTACTCAAGGAGCATCAAGAAGTGTGCCCTCCATATTTAGTTTATTAGATGAAAACTTAAACTAATCCAGAATGTTAGACACAAGGTGATGGATATTTGCTAACAGTTCATAGCCTGTCTGCTATAAAATGACCCGTTACTGTTTTTTCCTCGCATTCTACCCATGCACAACTTTTTTTAGGAATTTTATCTGCTCAGGCATCCCTCACCATTTTTTTTTTTTTTTTCACATCTACAGTCACATACATTTCCTCAAATTATTTGGACTAACATTACCCTACAGATAGCCAAACCCATGTTCTGTTGTTGTTTATTTGCTTGTTTGTTTGTTTGTTTTTACATTTCTATTCATGATTGAATTTGCCATAGCCCTAATTCTTAAGCTGTAAAATGCTCTACTGGAGCTTTTTTAAATGTAGAGGAAAGCAAAATAGAAATCGTTGACCAGTTCTTCAAGATGAAATACATAAAAAACAAATATTTAAGTGGTAATACTGTTTTCTGTTCTTACAAATTGTTTATTTTTTGTTTATATTTTTATTGTTACATCATGCGCCACTATAAGCAAATATATTTGTCAACTTTATGGTCATTAAAAGTGAACATATTTCAGCTGCTTTTGAATTTCATAATTGACACTCTAACATTATTTTGGATTGCTTTAGTTCTTTGGACATGTTTTGAGTCCCAAGCTGAGGGAAGTGATGTTTTGATTTATTTAACAACACTTCCAATGACATAGTAGAAATGTCTCTGTCTTAGATGCATTAAGATCTGTAAAATACTTTGTGTCATTTTAAAATCACATTAGTGCCTTCATTCTTGCCACTACTCCTGGCACAATTTCCTACAGGACAATATGTTCTTTTGTGACCAAAGTAAGGCCTGAATATTACAGAACTATCATAAAGGCAAAATAATACTTCATATCTGTCTGGCCATAAGAAATGGAATGGCATGAACTACAGCTCTTCAGTAACACATGATAACAGTATTTATGTCCATAGAGGATGAAAGTTAAGAAAAAATAATATATATATATATTTTTTTTTTAAGAAAATGTGTCTGGCAATATCCATGGCTTTAACTGACATAATGCTTGGTTGCATATAATAGCTGTATTGAAATCTCATCTAACTGTTTATGTGAGGAAACAAATACAAGGTCAAATGGCTGCTAGCCTTATTATAAATTAATAAAATATTCCTATTGTGTAACTACTGAACCCACTTAAATGATGCTGCTTCGTCTTCATTTTCTGCTCTAAAATGTTCTTTACTTGTTTACACAATCAAGTGTTGCATTATTTGCATTTGACCCTATAATTATAAATTGCTTTAAAACTCATCCACATAACAATATTGAGTTGGCAGTGAAAGAAAACAACCTGTAATGATTTCAACCCAATGTAATGAACAAACAAACAAAACAAAACAAAAAAAACACACTTGTTTCTTAAAATGCGTTGCCTAAACTGTAGCTTTTAAGTACTTCTAATCTGTGCTCTTCAGTGTTACAAAGATAATTTCTTTTGTTTTCTTTAATAAAAAGTTCTGAATTTTTCTGTACATTCATATGTGTTGATCACTTCCTGCTTATAACATTATGAGTAACCACTGTGTATTTCTAGTGTGAGAGTATTTCTTTGCGGATCTCAAAAGCTCAGTACCAAATACCTTAGTTCACAAAGAAGATCACAAAGAAGTTAAGTGGACTTGCTAAATATTATAGTAGATAGAGATGATAGCTTATACTAGATGGGTCTGTGCCATAATTTGAAATGGAACCCCCAGTTTCTGGTTCCCAGCCATATACCGTATCATTAAAATACTTGTGCACAAGCGCTGAAGTAAAAAACAGCCATCCCTTGCCTGTGTTGACTTCTTAATAAAAAAATGTGCTTTTCGTATCACCTGTGGCCAAACTTACAATCGTAATGTACATATAACAGCTGCAGATAGTAGGTGTGTTCTTCCGTATTGACCCTGTGACACCTAATCTTCCTACAGACTGTGCAAATGGTATAATGGCAGCAAACTATTAACATCTCAAACCCTATTTCAGTTTTTTATAAAGATACAAGGCAATTAGTTTACTTAATTGAAGCATAACATTGAGCATGAGATGATACTGCATGTATAAGGGTTGCTTAACCCATTTCCCAGCTATTTCCCAGTTTTGAAGGGCAATGGTATCAGCTGTTTAGCAAGAAGTGAACAGCTTCTTGAACACTTTCTCAGTGATTTGAAAAGATAATAAAGATTAAAATATTTGCACTCTAGGTCTTAAAGAATGCAAATACATCTTTTAATTATGGCCAGTAAAGATCTTAAGCAAAAATAGGCACATATGGCATAGGTAACGCATTTCTCGAACACCATGATACTTAAGCATTAGCCAAAGTTAAAGTCTCCAAGAACAAACAAGCTATAAAGCACTTGTTGATAAAGCATAGCAGCAGAGGGAAAAACAAACAAAAGAATAACTGCAGTTTTCTATTCATTGATTACTTTATCCTTTTTTTTCTTCTTGAAATGACACAAGCACAAGTGTAATGGTTTGGTTCTTCTTGTTCTTTGTGGAATAGAAAAATTCATTTATAAACCTTCTCTGAAAGTCACACTAAAAACAGTTTTTGACAGTTTTCAGGCATTTGCATATCAAAATAATTAGTAGAAGCATAGCTCAAAAATTAGAAGAGTTGGATTGGGACAGTATCACTCTTCTTATCCACATGGGTGTGCATTAAGTTATGAGGTGGAAGCACTGCGGAGGAGGATGCTTCTCGGTATGTCAAGCACCCAGTTTTTCTGACTTTTTATTTTTATTTTTTAATTATTTTTAATATGGGGGAATATAAGAAGTGATGCAGCTATCAGTTACAAATCTGAGGATATCGAAGTACTGTGGAGAGCTCTGAGAAGTCTAGGTACTGAGAGAGTTGTCTCTGGTCCACAGGCTCTGGAGAAGTGCAACCCTAAGTAATTCATTGATCTAATATATGCTTCTTCTCTTTAAAGCAGTATCATGACAAAGAATGCAAAAAGTCATGTTGCTTTTTGTACTTCTTGCTTTGTTTTTACTGTACTGCTGTTTAAGGGGCTGCTAGCATGTTCTGTAGAATATGGAACATACTAGACGTACAGGAAACTTGGAAAATAATGCTGAAGAAGTCACCGTACTCTGATTCAGTGTGGCAATGATCAGTTCACATCTTGATTCGATGTTTAAGGCATCAAGTCCCCTTGCACATGTTGTGGGGCCGCAGAGCTGGCAATCAAAAACTGGGGGGCAGGCTGAAGACTGTTAGTATGTTGAACTGTGTTACAGTGCAGAGCCTTTTCAATTTAGCACAGCTGGTCTGTGAGAGGTGCTGGCCTGAATAACACCATAAAAGAGGTTGCTAATAGAGAAGTGATTTTTTTGCACTAAGCCCAGACTTTTTGAATGAGCACACTAGAAGGACTTTTACAAAGATTTGCTGCTCCATATCTGACCTTCCATTCCTCCTTCAAATAGCGCAGGTAACTTCAGGAAGCACTGTGGTTGTATGCTTGTGCACTGCCCAACAGGAGAAGTACATGGATTGAAGTGTTAGAGCATGGAGAAAACCACTTCCTCAGACAATAATTAGCCACTTGGCAAAGGAAACAGAGCAGCCTGGTAGATTAAACTTACTTGGCATTGAGTCACACAACATTCTGGACTTTCAAAACTGTTCTGGGCAATAGGCAGTTATATCATTATATATAAAACATACCTGCCTTTTTTTGTTTCCCCTTCTTTTTCCTTAGCTTGTGTAGGAAAATGAGAAGTGTTGTGAACTTGTAAGAGGTCAGTTTGTCTAAGTCATTTAGGCACTGAGAGTCGTTAGGCATCTCAGGACTCCCGCATCTCTGTAAGTGCTTCAGTAAAAAGTTATTTTGGAAGGTTTGCTCTCAGAGCCCAAAGTTAAACTCAGCTGAACTGAGTATTAATAGCTTCTGTTTTCTACCTTGTACCATTTGCAATGTGCAAAATAACACTGATGTTTTACCTTATGAGGAGCATAATTTGGATCTCTTGGCAATTTGTAATACTCCATGATAGGACTGAATGCAGAGCGGAGGGATTTCAAATAAAACTAACCACACAGCTGAAAGAAATAATGCAAACTGAAAAGTTGTACAATATATTCTGGGAATAGTGCGTGTCCTTGGGATGCAGGAGGTAGGTTTGAATATCTGCAGCTGAGAATATCTTTTAATTTCTTTGTGCTTAATAATCACCAGGGTATCATACAGAAAATGGGCACATTGTTTCCACTCCTGTCTCTGGCAGGAGAGGAATAACCTAGCAATCATAGTTCAAGTAGTGGTTTAGACAGCAAAGTAATTGAGCAGTTTTAGGCCATGAAACTAAGCCTCATACCTGTTCTGCAGGTAGTCCTAAGACTGGCAAGAGTACCAAACTTCTAATGTAAGCATTTCCTAACAGCTGGCTTGAGTGCCCCCTCCCAGATGGGGCAGATGCATGTGCATCTGTCACCTGTTTGCCCTGTTTGATGCAACAAGCATTTAAGCACCTGACTCACAAAAATGTTTGCTCTTTCTGGTGAAGGTCTTTCAACTTCTCAGGGGAGTTGTCATTTCAGACAGGTTGCAGTACCTCTTCTGCTTCCTCAAGTACAGTTGATCTTCGATCAGGTATCTGCACGTCCAGGAGTATAAGATTTGTTGAGGCTAAGTAGTAAAATTGATGCAAGGAGTAATCAGAGGTAGAAAAGCAACCGTGCTTTCAGTTAATTTTTCCTCTGGCATCACCTGCACTGCTTCCAGATCTCAGGATATTTCATTTTTGTAGATAATTCTGTGCTTGTAATTCCTATCCACCTGTTGATCACTCCTCTTTTTCTTTTTCTTTTTTTTTTTTTTTTTTTTTCTTTTCAAAGATTCAAATCTCTATTAATCACAGGCTTCTTTAGTGAAGCCCAGAGTGAAGGATGCATGGCGCCTGTGAAATCTGTTGAATTTTCTTTAATGTACATGTAACTTTCTTGAAATTGCCTTTGGCAAAGGCTGTATGTACCTGTGTGGTTGCTAAGAGATAGCATGTGAAGTGTTTGGTGGTGTAGCAGAGTGGGGGGGTTGTTGTCAGGGTAACCGGACCCAGAATTTTCTGGACTTCAGTATAAGTCAATGGTAGTAGGATTATGGCTTCAGAAAATCAACAGTCATCTTCACAGGCATGAAAATAAAAGTACAGAGCATTGTAGAATGCAGCATGTGTGTTTAAAATGCATTAGTTTGTGATTTGGGGCATGAGTTTACAGTAAAGAGTGCTACATGATGATTTATTGTGTGTCACTCTCTCCCTCTGGCCATGTTTAATAGTTGCATTTCTAGTAGTTGCATTTCTAGTAGTTGCATTTCTAGTTCTTATTTCAGTAAGTTACCTGTCTTGCAGGGCAGCAACAGCTGACTCTTTCCTCTCTTCTCTGAGGGCATCTTCTTCAGGGCAATTCTTACAGGCTGTGAAGAACAACGAGCTTATTCTGTAGAAGCTCCCACTACTCCCTAAGACACTCTTCTTCAGGGCAATTCTTACAGGCTGTGAAGAACAACGAGCTTATTCTGTAGAAGCTCCCACTACTCCCTAAGACACTCTGGTGCTTTAGACTTCTGGAGCTTGAACCACCTTTCCTTTTGGGTGAGGAAAAAATGGTATCCAGAGATACAGTAATTCTTAGTGAGACAGGATGCTGCACAGCCTTTTGGAGGTGCTGTTCAATGCAAGTAACTTTCTTCACTTGAGAGAAGCATTTAGTCCAGCTCATGAGACTGCAGGTTCCCCTGCAGGTCAACCATTTGTGTCAAGCACTGCTCCAGCCTTCTGCATTCAATTGTTTATATATTTCTTTCTCACCTGTATTGTCAGATACAAATGAAAAAAAAATGTATTAAAGACATTTTGTTCTGTTTCTGTGAACAGAGAATTACTCTGAAGAACTGTTAAAAAAAAAATATCCTATGCATCTGTACCCACTGATTTGCACATCCAGTGACAAATATTTCATATCTTAAACACAGAGCAGATAGAACTTAGATTTATTCCACGAAGCCCCTCATCTAAATGGTGTTATTTGAGAAGCAGTCTCAGAACGAAGCTCTTAATAACTTGAGTTACTCCTTTGAAAATACAGAACTAGTTTTGAAGTAGATTGACAATTTGTTGATCTCTTGTCCTGGATTCCTACTGCCTCTGAAGAGGCAGTGTTATTTCTAAAATGGTGGGAAAATTGGACCAGAGTCGGTTGGTTTCACAGCATGGAAGAAAGGAGAAGGAACTGCAGAGATATTGGCCACTGGGACTCCAGCATGTTGAATCCCAAGCAGGTCCACTGAAATGTGGTCGTCAATGGCTCTATGTCCAGGTAGAGGCCAGTGACAAGTGGTATACCACCTCAGGGGTCTGTCCTGGGACCAGTGCTGTTTAATATATTTGTCAACAACGTAGACAGTGGGATCAAGTGCACCCTCAGCAAGTTTGCAGATGACATCAAGCTGAGTGGTGCAGTCAATACAACAGAAGGAGTGTATGCCATCCAAATGGACCTGGACAAGCTGGAGAAATGGGCCCACATGAACCACATAAAGTTCAACAAGTCCAAGGGCAAGGTGCTGCCCTTGGGGCAGTCCTGGACATGAGCAGACTCGGAGAAGAACTTACTGAGAGCAATCCTGTAGAGAAGGATTTGGGGGTTCTGGTGGACGAAAAGTTCAACATGAGCCAGCAGTGTGCGCCTGCAGCCCAGAAGGCCAACTGTGTCCTGGGCTGCATCGAGAAGAAGTCAGAAGTTTTGGGGAGATGATTGTCCTGCTCTACTCTATCCTTGTGAGACTCTACCTGGAGTGCTGCATCCAGGCCTGGGGCTCCCAGCACAAGAAGGATGTGGATCTGTTAGAGAGAGTCCAGAGGAGGGCTACAGGCTTGGAGCAGCTGTGCTATGAAGAAAGCCTGAGAGAGCTGGGGCTGTTCAGCCTGCAGAAGAGAAGGCTCCAGGGTGACCTTACTGCAGTTTTTCAGTATTTAAAGGGAGCTTATAATAAGATGGAGAACAACTTTTTGCTCGTTCAGATAATGACAGGACAACAGGGAATGTTTTTAGACTAAAAGGGGAGATTTAAATTAGATGTTAGGAGGAAGTTCTTCACTCAGAGGATGGTGAGGCACTGGCACAGGTTGCTTAGAGAAGCTGTGAATGCCCCATCCCTGGAGGTATCAAGACCGGGTTGGATGAGGTCCTAGGCAACTTGATCTAGGGTCTGGCATCTAGGAGTGCTGGAACTAGCTGATCTTTAAGGTTCCTTCCAACCCAAGCCATTCTGTGATTCTATGATTCTGTGAATGTCCCAGAACCACTGTTTCCTCTCTGCTTCCTGTTCATTTACAGAGTATACAGACAAGTTTGAGCATGTATATAGATATTACAAAATTATATTTAAATAAGAAATCCAAAGAAAGGGCAGTTAGATGAGAGACTGTGCATTAATAGAGTCAGTAATGTCTGCCATGAGGTAAGGCAATGAGATAAAATAGGCAGAATGGAGCTTTGAAGCAATGTAGCTATTGGAAAACAAGCTATTAAACAGCTATTTATAAGCCTAGGACAAACTGTGCTCATAGCCAGTTTTCATGTAGAGCTGTAACCTGTTAGATTTAATTGCAACTTCTTTGTTTATTTTTGGAAGAGTAGGGTCTGATTCCTTTCTTATTTTATGCATGTTTTAATCTAAATAGTGTTATACTTACCAGCGACATATGGTCTAGTGCTATATGAAAGAAAAGCTTAATCCAATGTGGAATTGGGCATGAGGCCTATTAAATTAACTTTGGAGCTGCTTCCAGCACTCTATTTTCCTTTCTTTGTAGGTCAACCATTTTGCCACAGGACCATAAAAAAGGCTCTCTCCTTCCCCCCATTATTGATTTAAAATGATGTTGGAAGGCACTGGGAACATTAATATTGTCAATGATCCTTCTTCTCTTGCAGTTATGTTTAATAATTATTGTGTCTGATTATAAACTGCGACTTAGGCTTTGTCCTAGCCAGAGAACCAAGAAATCTCTTTTAGAATAGGGAAAAAATGAGGCTTTAAATTTTGTGTGTGTTCATTTTTGAAGTGACGCAGATTTCTTTTGAAACTCTGAGACAGAGACTTCCCCCAGGGTCAGCGACAGCATGGTGGTTAGGCTGCTTTCCAGAGATGAGACACTCAGGTTCTGTCCTCTGATCTGAAAGAGTCTGAAGTGGTTCTCCTATGTGAGTCCCCCGTCTCCTGGAGTGATAACAACTCTGGATTCTCCTTCTGTAGTTTCCTGAGACAGCTTCTCTGAAATCCATCCATTTGCAAAGAGTCTTGTCCTGATGAATCACTAGCGTCAGAAAGAAAAGAGTGACCTAGGCAGCTGTTTAATTGTGTTGGAAAATAACACAGACTTTCAGGAAAAGGTAGTATGTTCCAGTTCTGAATAACACTATTCACCATGTTAAATAGTAAGGGCTGTCTTCATGTGCTGGACTGTGTTGTGATGCATAGAAGAGGTAAGTAAATGGCATGTAGGACACCTTGTCACAGACTCGTAGAATCATAGAATATCCCAAGTTGGAAGGGAAGTATCATTGAATCCAATTCCTGGCTCCACACAGGACCACACAAAATACAAAACATATGTCTGAGAGCGTTGTCCAAACACTTCTTGAACTCCTACAGGCTTGGTACCATGACCTGGGCCCTGGGGAGCCTGTCCCAGTGCCCGACCACCCTCGGGGTGCAGAACCTTTCCCTAACCCCCAGCCTGACCCTCCCCTGTCCCAGCTCCATGCCGTTCCCTCGGGTCCTGTTGCTGTCCCCAGAGAGCAGAGCTCAGCGCCTGCCCCTCCGCTCCCCTCGTGAGGGAGCTGCAGGCCGCCATGAAGCCTCCCCTCAGCCTGCTCTGGACTGAACAAACCAAGTGATTTCAGCCGCTCCTCATATGTCTTCAGATTGGTGGTGATTGCTCAGCTCTCTAATTTCTCAAGATCTCTCTGCAAGGCCTCTTATCACTCAATTAAGTCAACTGTTCCTTCCAATTTAGTGTTATCTGCAAACTTACTTCATATACCCTCAAGTCCTGCATCCACGTTTTTTATAAAAACATTAAAGAGACCTGGCCTTAGAATGGAGGCTCCCCCATTAGTGACGGGACAGCAGCCTTACCAGCCTTGTGTAACTCCATTTACTATAGCCCTTTGAGCCCAACCTCTCAGCCAATTGTTCACTCATTGTATTATGCATTTATCCAGCTGTGTGCTGGACATTTTGTTCAGAGGGATACTGTGTGAAACCATACTGAAGGCTTTACTGAAATCCAAAAAGATTACATCAACTGGTTTCCCTTGGTCATCTAGATGGGTGACCCTGTCAAAAAAGGAAGTTAAGTTGGTTAAGCAGGATCTTCACCTTGTGAACCTTTGTTGTCTATGACCAATGACTACATTGCCCTTCAGGTGTTTTTCAATAACTCCCAGAATAATTTTCTCCATAATTTTACCAGGCACTGAAGTGAGACTGACAGGTCTATAATTACCAGAGTCTTCTTTCTTGCCCTTCTTGAAAATTGGAATAATGTTTGCCAGCTTCCAGTCAACTGGGATCTCTCCAGATTCTCAAGACCACTGAAAAACAATTGAAAGGTGTTGCAGTGACATCAGCCAGCTCTCTGAGTACACTGGGATGAATCCTGTCAGGTTCCATAAACTTACATGCATTCAGCTGGAAGAGCAAGTCTTGCACAAGTACAGGGATGGCTGGGAGTTGGTTGTTACTACAGTCACAGTCCTCCAACTCAGGGCTCCAGGGCCCCCAGAGCTCATCATTGGTGTTGAAGATGGGAAAAGAAGGCATTAAATTTCTCTGCTTTGTCTATATCCCTGTTTGTGAGATGACCATCCTCATCAAGTAAGGGACCAGTATTTTATTTGGTTCCTCTTTTGCTGTTCACATATTAAGAAAAACAAACAAACAAACAAACAAACAAAAAACACAACAAAACTTTTAATGTTCCCCACGGTACTGGTCAGCATCCACTCTAACTGAGCTTTGGCCACATTAATTTTCTCCCCACAAAGGCAAACAGCATCTCTGTAGTCCTCCCATGTTGCCTGACCTCACTTCTAGTGGCCATATGCTCTTTTTCTACCTGAACTCTAGAAGATCTCTGCTCAGTCAAGCCCCTCCTGCCCTATCTGCTTGACATCTGACATTTTGGAATTGTCTGTTCTTGTACTCTTGGGAGGTGGTACTTAAACACTGACCAGCACTGATGGACCCTGATTCCTTCAAAAGCAGTTTCCCAGGGGACCTCTCCCCATTTCCAGGGTTGAAGTTGGCAGAGTTGGCAGTTTTCCTCCTATCACCAAAGATTTTATACTCCACTACTTAATGGTCACTTTAGCCAAGTCAGCCACCAATCACCACTTCACTCATGAGACCCTGTCTGTTCACAGATATAGGAGGGCACCTTTCCTAGTCAGCTCCCTTAGTACCTGTACAAAGAAGTTATCATCAAGGTGTTTTAGGAATCTCTTGGACCTATATGTATCATCTTTGTGGTACTCCCAGTTCTCATCTGGCAAGTTGATGTCTCCCATAAGGACAAGGGCAGGTGATTAGGAAGGGTTGTTAGGCACTGGAATAGGCTGCCCGGGGAAGCGGTTGAGTCCCCATCCCTGGAGGTCTTTAAAGGACATTTAGATGTAGAGCTTAGGGATGTGGTTTAGGGGATGATTTGTTAGCGTTAGGTCAGAGGTTGGACTTGGCGATCTTGTAGTTCTCTTCCAACCTAGACTTTGTGTGATTCTGTGATTCTGTGATCTATTAGTTCCTTAAAGCATATTTCATCAGTGTTGTCATCCCGGCTGGGTAGTCTATAGTAGACACCCACAGTGACATCCCTTTTATTTGCTTGTCCCTTAGTCCTTACCCAGAGGCTCTCACATGTGTCCTCGGCAACTGCAAGCTCCATACAGCCCATCTCCTCCATTATGGACAACTGCCACCCCTCACCTGCCCTGCCCTGCCCGTCTCTTCTGAAGAGCATGCAGCTGTCCATCACAACACACCAGCCACAGGCCTCTTTCCACCAGGCTTCACTTATGTCAATGATGTAGCTCTGGGACTGAGCCAAGGCTTCCAGCTCCTCTTGCTTCTTCCTCATGCTGCCTGCATTGGTGCAGAAACATTTAAAATGTACTTCATTGTAGCCAGCACCTCCTGGAGCAGATTGAAGGATCTCACTAGCACGCAGACCCTCAAATTTTGGCATACCATTTTGATGGTATTTTGGCTTATCATTGGTGTGCCTGTTTTGGCTTATCATTGGTGTGCCTCTTGCCCACTTCAAATATATTTTAAAGCCCTATCAATCAGCCTTGCTAACTCCTGCACAAAAATCCTTTTCCCTTCACCTCAGAGAACACAGCAAGAGAGACCAGGATGACAAAACATCTCAAAAGTTTTGATTTCCTAAGTACTTTCAAACTTGGAGAGGTGGGGGCTCTCAGATGCAGCAGCTGGGACAGCTCATGCATCTCAGCAGCACTCGGTAGGGCAGCTATAGTGTCCTGTGCGTGCTGCCTTTAGGAAGACTGAAGAACCTGCTTAGCTATCTTTGTTCTGTGGAGGTTTGCAAGCATGGAAAGATCAACTAAAGCACGAAAATGTATGAGGGTGCAGTACGTGATTAGAAGAGAGAGTGGAGATCTGAGATTGTCTAATTCTTTAATGTCTTCTATAGCCTTAGTATTTAGTGGTAACTACAGACTGTGGGCTGCCTGGACCTTGAAGTTGGAGGACCATGACTGGCGAAACAGTGACTTGCTTTCAGTGGTCATGGAGATTGTAAAGGAACAGTTGTATCAGCTCAATGTTCATAAATTGTTGGGGCCTGATAGGATTTGCCCCAGAATGCTGAAGGAGTAAGCAGACATTGTAGTGTGACCCCTCTCAACAATTTACCAAAGGTCATGGGAGTCTGGGGAGGTCCCTGCTGACCGGAAGCCAGCCAACAGTACACCCATCTACAGAAAGGGCATGAGAGAAGACCTGGGAAACTACAGACATATCAGTCTAGCCTCAGTCCTTGCAAAAGTTATGGAGAAGCTTATCCTGGGGGATACTGAAAGGCAGTCAAAGAACAAAGCTGTTATCAGGCGCAGTGATAGTTCATCAAGGAGAAATCCTGCCTTAGTAATCTGATCTCCTTCTGTGATAAGGTCACCTGCATAATGGATGAAAGGAAGGCAGCAGATGTATCTTTCTGGATTTTAGTAAGGCCTTTGATACTGTCCTGCATGGCATCCTTCTGAACAAATTTTCTAACTGTGACGTAAAAAGGTTCATTATACACTGGGTGATGAACTGGCTTGACAGTAGAGCTCAAAGTGCTGTGGTAAATGGGGTTACATCTGGCTGGCAGCCAGTCACCAGTGGTGCTCCCCAGGGCTCAATTCTAAGGCCAGTCCTGTTCAACATCTTTATCAGTAATCTGGATGCAGGAGTGGGATGCATCCTCAGCAAGTCTGCTGATGAGATTATACTGTGAGGTGCTGTTGGCTCCCTGAAGGGACAAGCAGAGGGATCAAGATAAACTGGAGCATTTGATGATCAGCATCAGCATCAAGTTCAACAAAGGAAAATGCTGGTTTCTGCACCTGGGATGCAGTAATGTCAGACACAGGAACAGTTTGGGAGACAAGTGGCTGGGGAGCATCTCAGCAAAAAGTGTTCTTGGGGTGTTGGTCGAGAGCAGACTCAGCATGTGCCAGCAGTGTGCCATGGCAGCCAAGACAGAAAACCTCATTTTGGGGTGCACTGAACATAGCATTGCCAGCTTGCAGTTCTGGGCGCCACAATATAAAAAGGATGTGAAATTACTTGAAAGCATCCAGAGGAAGGTAACAAAACTGGCAACAGGGCTGAAAGGCCTGTCCTGTGAGGAGAGGCTGAAGACGCCTGGTTTGTTCAGTCTGGAGAAAAGGAGGCTGAGAGGTGGCCTTGCTGCTCTCTGGAACTTCCTGAGGAGGGGATGTGGAGAGGGAGGTATTGGTCTCTGCTCCATGGTCACCAATGACAGGACACATGGGAATGTCACAAAGCTGCTCCAGGGAAACTTCAGACTGAACATAGGAAAAAATTAATTACTGTGAGGATGGTCAAACACTGGAACAGGCTTCCCAGCAAAGTGGTTGATGCCCCATGCCTGTCAGTGGTCAAGAGTCATTTGGATAATGACCTCAATAATATGCTTTTAACTTTTGTTTAGCCCTGAAGTGGTAAGCTAGCTGGACTAGATTATCTTTGAGGCCCCTTCCAACCAAATCATCCCATTCCATTCAAAGCGGGACATAATTGTTCAAAAGAAAAGCAAACAATCCATCTAGTCTAGGTTAGTATAGTTCTGAAAGGAGCATCTCTTACAGGGTGGAGGAGGCCTAGATTGAGAAGTAAGCCAGAGGGAGTGGGGCTGAAGAGGCACATGGGTAGCAAAATGTTTTGGGAAGAAGACTTGGTGGCACAGAATGCCGATGACTCTTGAAAGTCTAATTCAGATATTCCTGTACAGACACAACAAAAATGTAGTTTGTGACTCAGTGCTAAAAACTCTGCATTTTATAGCAGTCTTCTTGAAAATACAACTTCTGAAGTCTGTTTTTGGTAGTCTTAATGAGCTTCTAAAGCCACTCAATTTTGCACCTTTAAATTTTTCTCTGCACTTTTTCATTGCAACAGGGAATGCGTAGATGGGTCCCACTGGTGCCTAAAGTCACCTAGTAGTCTGTGTTTTTCTTATTTTTTTTCACCCTCACAACAATATAAGACTACAAAATCTGTATCACCTTATATATGAGAGCAAAAGAGAAGTGTCTAGTATTTATCCAGACAAGTTCAAGTCTATTAACCAGTCTTTTTGCAAGCTGTGCGCTTTTGAAAGCTAAGTCTTCTCAGCTTCACATATTTTTTAATTTGTTTGGAGTACTTCTCCAGACAATCCATACTGGTCATGATACCTGGTGGAAAAATGTTGGTAGCTAGATCACTGCTTTTATTATAAGACAGGGAATAGAGCTTGGTGGGAGGTCTATAGACCTGAAGTGAGCTTTGACAAAAGGGGGGGGGGGGGGGGGGGGGGGGGAGAAAAAAAAAAAAAAAAAAACAAGCCAGGCATAGGAATCAAAAAAAATTGTTGTAAACGTGGAGATACCTCTGGTACTTCTGGTACAACTTTGCAAAATGGTGATACGGACTCTTGTGTTCCAGCCCAAAGGGGATATTCCCAAGAAACAACTAACACAGTCTATTAGATCTGTGGAAATTAATTTAATTTTAATGGCATCTTTTCTTTCAAAAGTGACTTTGTATTCATGTTGCTTTATCTGATGCAAGAGTTTCTTTGGTGCATTTTGGCATTACTGCTCATATCAGTGGCAGAGCTACATTTTACTAATATAGTCATTCATGTTAGCTTAGAGTGAGGAACAGAACTTGTTTACTGCAGCATTAGTACAACTGTTCATATTCCAAAAAGATTTTCTTTTCAAACATAATTGAAAACCATAGGTTTGATTATGAAGGACAGGCTGGAGACAAGATTTGTTCCAGTCTTAAAAAAATTATCCTTAAATTTTCATAGTTAGATTATTTGCATTCTGGTTTTGGAATTGTCAGACTTTTCTTTCAAGAAGGGAGCAAGTTTAGTTATTTAACTGAAATATTCAGGTATGAAGTCAGATAATTAAGGAATTAAAATATCTTAACATTAGCAATAAAATAAAAACTAGTGGGACTAATCAGTGTTAAACTCAACCAGAAAGTGTGAGGATATTGTATGGCCTCTAAGTTCCTGCAGTGGATTACATCTATACTCTGCTCTTGGGGTTTAGGTCTTCTCTAATTTATGTGGAACAAAGTTTTGTATTTCTCTGTGTTCTGGATTTTGTCCTAATATTTATTGATTTTTACAGATGTGGAAAAAAAAAAATAGCAGGTGGTGAGAAACTCTCTTCAAAAATAGTTCAAACCAACAGTTTTAGGCTTTAGGCTCAAATTTGTTTATTTCTTTCTTGCCCTATCAACTTAGAAGGTTCCTTTGTTGTCTCTTTGTAGATATGCATTAACTGAAACAGCTGATACACATCCAGATCTTTTTTGGCCCTGTGGCATTTTAGTGGCTTAGGGACTATCCATATAGTTCAAAGAGTTCACTAATGAATCATCTTCAAAGAAAGGAATCCTTTTCATGGGTTCCACCAAATTTATACAAGAGACTATTTTTAGATCAAGGATTTTTTTTTTTTTTTTCCACTTGGAACTTTCAGTCATCTGTAGCCTTGCCTTAGGTTTGAAAAATCTGCTGTGCTGAAAGTAACTTGTTCAAGGCCATCCTTTCATGTTCACGTTATTGTTATTTTTCATTTAATTGCAAATAGTCTGCAGATAGCTTAAAATGATAAAGGGCTCCGTATTACTATAGCGTGCATGTGAAGCCATATCAGAGAAGACTAGTTTCCTGTATGGTTAATGTGGATGTCTGCCTGTGAAAGGACGATACTCAGTTATCACAGTCATATTTATTTTCTGGTGTCAGTGTATAATGCAGTTTAACTATCCAAGCCTGAGATACACATATGTTTACAACTTTGTGTTTTATGATACACACACAGTTTTTTATAGCTTGTTAAATACCATGTGAGTAAAGAACATACCTTTCTTATATTTGGGAACTTAAATAATATAGCTGCACAGGATCCACTGGGACAAAATGGAGTAGGTTGCAGGCAACTTCACCACAGTTGCAAGGTGTTTCAGTTTGTGTTAATGATGTTTAGAAAAGGATACTGGAGATACACAATTTTTAAATTTGGGCAGGAAAGCTACTTCCACAAGATACTGCCATCTTGCACATTTAGAAGAATCTCAACAGTAAAGAAGAGCAATGCACCTCTGTGCTCTTCAGAAAATTAGGAGAGAGATGAGGTTAAATTTGATTGTGGACATACATTGTTAAGAACATTTAACATGAAACTGACCTAGCTTTCTAATTGAACACCAGAACTTGAAGATGCATGTGATTGTTTTTTTTTAAGGTGATTTTAAGGCAGTAATCTGGAATTCTTGTCACTTCTATCATTTAAGGAAGAACAGTAATTAAAAAAAAAAAAATAAAAGAGCTTAATATATGAACTAGCATTCAGTGATACAACAGTAAAACCGTTGTACCTTTTTTCACTTCTTGCCCCAGTGCAGAAACATGCCGTTTGCACATGTAGTCTGGGAAGAACAGACAAATACGAAGTTCACAACATATTGGGATACAAATCTTGCTTCTAGAAAGACTCCATTGACATCAGTGAGATGGACATGTGGTCTCTGAGATAGGAGTACAACAACGAGTGAAAGGCTATCTATATTCTCTGAAAATGTCATTAAGTTTTGGTTTTAATTCAATGGAAATAGATGATGGGGTCCTGATATCTCCTCTTCTGGTTAATGGGGAGTCAAGGTTCAAAACCACTTATCTCCTTAGCTGTTTTAACTGTAGCTAGTTGTTGGGACAGGCAGTTCTGCTTCCCCAAATACGTTCCTAACTCTCCTTGATAAGTGTTCAGCATTTGTTGATGAGGCAGTGGCATGCCATAAGGAGCAGAATTCTAGCTTTGCATCACTTGGAGATGTCAGCAATACTTCTATCCACCACTTCCTTTTGTTGATCAGCCTTATAGGATTTTTATTTTTCACTCATTCTTTCAGTATAGAATTACTGGAGAGGATAGTCTGCCTTTTTTGGATGATAGGAGATTCTTTCATATGTTTGTATGCAAGCCTGGTTTATGTTTTTCTGAAGGTTGGGTGAGCCATTATCTGGTATCTCCACTCCAGTTTTTGTGTTTTTTATGTTGTTATTGTTGTTGTTACTGTTTGTTGGTTTCATTTGCCCAGTTGCAGAGGTGCTACTCTTGCTGATAATGGAATCAAAGTTGGATACGTTTAAACATATGGATTTCTTGTTTCTTTCTGGACATGGTTCACATCCTGTATCTACTATCTGCCAAGTCTTTTCATTAATTCTTTGACAATCAGTCACTTTTTCACTTTGGAGAGCAGTTCTGTCTGTTTATTCCAAGTATTGTGGAAACCAATGAGCATTTGACAACAATAGGACCAATGAGTATCTGAAAACAATAGGAATATCTTTTCTCCCACCAGCTTCACTCTGGCCAGCATCAGACAAGAAAAAATCACGTTACAGATATGTGACTTAAAAAAGTACTTTCATTGCTAGCCATCACAGGATTAAGCATAAAAGAGGAATGATAATCCTCCATGCATCCTGTCTAAACTCCTTCCAAATTTTTGGTGCTTGTCTGCTCGGAAATTTGCTTGGCAATTGACTTGTGGGCTAATGGGACGTTTGTGGGAAATGGATTTCCTGTGTGTTTGGAAATGTCACTTCTGAAAGAGACATATATCAAAGACAAAATTCTGGAAATATGTTTCAAGACAATCAAAACTTACTATAGTCAGTCTTGAGCTCTGTTTACATTTTGATAAAATTTCCACTTGAATTACTGCCTCTGCAAAAGGCTTTACTTTTTACAGATGAAAATTTTCTAGTGGAAAAACTTCCAGATGTTTGGCAATGCTAACTTTGCTAACTTCACTTCATGCTGCTGGGAGGTCCAAAGACATGTTACAATAGAGATACCCACAGTAATTTTAAACCAACTTTAAATTACTAAAGCTTGAGGGCTAATGATTTGAGCAACATCATCTGCAAAACTCATACTGGGAAGCTGATACCTAGCTGAGAACCTGATATGTTTCAGCACCTGGCTGCCCTCTGTACACCAAACTAGAGCCAGTGGTGAGCTAGAGTGCTCTTGAGCTTGGAAGCAGAGGATTGAACTTGTAGTTCTTGCTGGGACACAGTCAGCCTTTTGCTAAGGGGTCTGACCAGGTGCCTAAGTATCTCTGTTGTGCTACTATTGCGGAGGACAAGTGGCATTTGACAAATGGATCAGATCTACAAAGGCCCACAAGCTCCAAAGACAGGATTGCATGACTTCCTACTATCCTTTTCATTTGGTAACTAGCTTCACTTTTTATCTTTTGCAATGATGTGTCTTGCATCTTTGGTAGAGGTTGAGCTGTTAGATCAAAATTCAGAGCGAAAAATAAAATGAGTGATCATTTACTTTTCTTACAGTCTGCCATAACATCATTTGTGTTGTTAACAGATTTGGCTTCACTTCTCTGTTTAATGCTTGAAATAGCATTAATGCTTGATATCTGCTCAGTGAGCAGATATGGGAATGACAAATCCTTCCCTTCGAAAGAAAAGACAAAGTGGAGCACTAAGGTGAAGAATTTAGCAAGATATCCTTAAATAAATACACTTTCTAACTTGGTTTGCATCTCAGTCCAAATCAGTCAAAAGAATCCAGCCAAGGTTTTAAATTGGCCTGCTAGGCTGCTGCTCTATCCATTGTTGTTATGCTTCTTTCCATGGAGAACGTAGTCATATAAAGAAGCGTATGAATGAAATGGTTATCTGAAATTACTGTCAGCAACAAAAATGTAAAGTGACTGACAGTCAATGGTGTGTGTTCTGCTGTACATAAAAATTCATGGAGACTTCTGTACTGCTTCATGCTGTACACATTTCAGTGATAAGTAATAATCTCAGAAGGAAATGTCTGCAGTCTACCTTTCAACAGTAGCATAGACAATCATTAAAGCAAGCCATCTTAAATAAGATAGACGTTCTTGCAGCTGTTTCATTTTCTCAGAATGAGTCTTTTCACTAGAGCTCATTTATAAGCCCTTGCCAAGTAGAGTGTATTTATTCTGCTTCTGTACACAGTTGCAGCATCTTTACTAGTTTTCCAAGAATAATAAAATAATTTATGGTGGCTACCAATGAAATTAGTTTGTTCATAGTATATTCTAGTTACTTGAACCTGTATACCTTTTCATCACAATTTACAGCAAGTGTCTTACAAACAAAGAAAAACTCAACTGAAGTCACTGGCATGTTTGAGAAATGAAGGAACAGTTCTTATTTGCTGTGAGCATAGGTAGGGTTTCCACTCTAATGTCATATTTTCACTTTCTTAATCTTACATAGTGACCAATAACTACAAAATCATAAGTTTTATTAACTGTAGAAATGTGGTAATATTTCACTCATTTTGACATATGTGAATTTAGTTCAAGAGTTGTGTGTCCAAAATTCTGAGATGGCCCAATGCCTTTTAATGCTGGGGCTTTTGCCTCTTCTGAGATGAGGCCATCATAGAGGTTGTCTAAGTGGGAGGAAGATTTTAGCTTGACTCCTGCTTGGCTGGAAGTTCCCAATCCAGAGATGAGGAGCCCACTCTGGAGAAAAGTAGGAATTACAGCTAGAGTTGCTTTTAGGTATCTGGAAACTTGCAGATTTATATTCTGTAGCTGTCTCATGGTAAGTGTTTTGAGTCATATTTTAAAAAGTCTGTGATAAGAGTTACTGAAACGATAAAAAAAAAAAAATGTATATGTGAATCATAATTGAAATGAAAATGCCTGAAATGGGTCGAAATCACAATATTCTATAAACTCTCTACAGTTCATATCACCAGGAAAATGACTTCTCACCTTTCCTTAGTGCTAACTATTTTTGGACTCCTTTCCTAAGGCCTTCTTAAAATCAAATAATCTTAATTTGGACTTGAGCAGCAGTCAGTATTCACATTCCTGTAGGGAAAAAAATCACTGGGCAAGATGCTCATAAGTGGTGTATCAAGGCCATTTTTAGACTACACCAGGCAAACTCCCATTTCAAGACTCCCACCTCTGCAAGCTAAAGTAATCATTCTGTCTGTTAAAATGCCTTAAAAGCTTTTAGAGCTATTGTCTTAGACCTGATGAGAATCTAGAAATACGTTGATTCACACTAACTTTGAAAATACGACTTTATCTACTTTGAGAACTAAAAATGGCTTTGCCTTTTTTTAAAGGAAGTTTTCTGAGTAATCTGTACCCCATATATGGCGATTTCTGTGAAAAACATAATGATTGCAAATTACAAAATGTGCCAGACTGTGCCTTGCTTTATACCTATAAATACAGAAAGGAGGTAGTATTCCAAAAAAAAATAAAACCAAAACCAAAACCAAAACCAAAACCAAAACCAAAACAAACAAACAAACAACAAACAAACAAACAAACAACAACAACAAAAAAAAACATAATTTGAGTTCATTGGAACACTGAAAAAATAAGTGAGGTATCTTTTGAGGTTTGATAAATCAAAACTGACTTTCATATATTTGGGAAAGCTCTGTGATTTGTGCTGGGGAATAGATGCAGGAGGATGCACATGTTCTTGCCCTCATCTTACATGATTATCCAGTGTAGACCATTCTCAGAGATACAGTATTAGTTTGGTGGTTTGATCTGACCCAGTACACCTGCTGTTAGGTATTTGCAATCCTGGCCTCCATTGAAGCCTGAAGTAGTAAAAAAATTCAAGTATGCAAGTTGAAGCATCCAGCTTGACTGGAAAAACCAGACCACTTGGTGGACTTACATTTCCACAGGGTCATTGCACTCCGAAGAAGCCTAAAACAACCTTAGAGTGGTTATAACCTGTGTCTGGCACCTAAATATAGAACAGCTGGTTAGCTCTGTGTCACTACAAAGGTCTAAACAGGAGTGCAGTTGAAAAATGTTATTTCCCTGCAAAGAGTTACATGCGTGAAAATTTCTTTTTCAGATGTCATGCGGTTCTGAAGACTTGAGGCTTAAATTCTGTACTGGGCAGTGCTAATACATTTGCAATGCCATAACTGAAATAATCAATGACACTCTTGTGTTACTCAAAGCCAAGAATACAGCTATCCTTACTGCGCTATCATTTATTCACAGGGCTTCCACAGATGTGACCAATGAGCTAGTCAGACTGCTTTATATATGGCCACAAATGGGCTTTTTATGTTCAATGACTGTAACAGTTACAGATATTTCATTACAGATGTATCTTGTTAGGAGGCCCCCAGCTCAATGTCTCATTTATTTCTGGAGAAGCATTTAAACTTTAACAGTAGCTTGCTATGTGAAGCCAAATGCAATTTCTGGAAAGGATTATCAGGTCAGAGAGCAGGCCCCTGCAGTTGTCAGAAGTCACCTTCTATAATCCCTTTACTTTTGTTAGTTTTAAAAAAGTTTACTTCTGGTCTTCTCTGACTTTACAGACAGGAGTCCATTCTGAGGAACAGAAGCCTTCTTTCACTTATTAAGTCTGTTTTCCTCTCCTTGGATCACCTCTGCTTTTTCTGTTATGTTCAGCTAAGAGGCTTTTGACATACAGCAGCAAACCTAAGCACACTGTACAGCACTTCATGTTGTTTGTATTTCGTCCCATTTCTACTACTCCTGCCCTCAAGTTATACTCTGCTGCCTCTTTAACCACCTTGCCTTTCTTCTACCTCATTTTCTGTACCTTTTTGAACACCTTTGCCATCCCAACAAAAGCATTCCTGAAGTCTTGAAGAATACAAGTTTTATTAACTTTCCTTTCTTTAGAAGAATCACCATGCTTTTATCAGCACGCACATTAGACTGACCCAGTGAGTTGAATTGTGTCTTCTATTCAATGTAACTCAATGACGTTGTTCTTCTACACAACTCTATACCATGCATAATTAGTATACTCTGCATACTCATTACCACGTATGACATTATGATGGGCCTATGGTTGTACAAGTCACTTTCCCAGCTCTCTTGGCACCTTGTTTCCCCCAGGTTATGTCAGTGAAATACTTTTCAACTTCTCTGAAAACTGACTGTGACTCAGCAAGAAATTTATAGAAGTTACTATTTTCTGTTGTCATATGCCCTTGTGAATAAGTAAAATAATAAGAGGGGAAAAAAACATTACTGCTCCTCAGAGCCCATCCAAAGACAGCTATAAAATGAAGAGATAAATGTGAAAATTGGCAGTATAATTTTTCTGTAGTAATCTCATGGACTGTAGTATTAGATTATGGGTAATTTCTGCATTAAGTAGGTCTTCAGTGGAGGTGTTTGTAATACTGAATCTAATCCACTAAAATGAAGAAATGATTCTTGAATAGAAGTTGTTTTTGTTTTTTTTTTTTTTCTGAAAACTTTGTCAGTGAATTGGAATTAAAATTTTTCATGACATTCAGAAATGGGATTTCTAGATAAAGGTGATTGGAAAGTGTCAGAATTTGAACTGTTCTCTTGGAGAGGAAATTAATATTCTCCTATAGTTTATTATATATATGTAGTTCCTGTTGCTTAATAGTTGCTTAATTCTGAAAAAAAGCTGACCATTTGGATCACACTACCTTTAACCATACAAGAAATCCTTTTTGTCTACAATGATAAACCTCACAAAGAAAAAATATAGAACGCTGAATTGAATCTAAAGTGCATAGAATTAAGCTTTTGCGATATAAAGTGCATAGAAAATAGCAAGCTGTAAGTATTCTTTAGGGAGAGGAAGTGTGGTGATTATTGCTTTAAGCAGACAGAACTTTTTCTTTCAACTTCTGAGCATGTAAATTCACATGATGTATGTATGGTGAGTCTGTGTGAGGAGATAGCTGCTGAGACATATGTTAAAGAATTACGTTTTGCTATCTGTGGATAATATAATAGTGTAATGTTTTATTTTCTCAGTCTTGCATTGAGAGTGCGTTGCATAATACATCCTAATGATGTATTGTGACATCATTAGTGAAGTGACTGTAGTGAAGTGACTATACTCTGCTCAAGTAGATGTCAGTATGTGAAAACTGGCATAGCAGTAAGAACTCTCTGTGGAATGCTTTCATGACTTTGTAATGCCTGTTGTAGAAAGTGACACTTGAACATGGTTATGCTTCTCCTTTTTAAAGGTGGAATAAAATGTCAAAAAATACTTTATTTTTTTTTTTTTCCAGAAAGCTTTTAATGATTTCCTCCCACTAAGTGGAAATAATGCTGAATGATACAGAATCTATTATTGCTTATTGCATAAGTAATAATTTGCTCTGGTGCAGCAGGCCAGCTCAGGAACTACGTAATGCCTTCTTTCCATACTTTTGCAGAGCTTATTTGGATTGAAGTTGCATACAAAAGTTAAATTCTTACATTAGATGCTAATCCTTCCATTATTTGCATGAGTAGAATAGGGGCAGTAAAATTAGTATGACTGAATTCAGGTGTGTAAGACCAGGTAATTAAGTTTCCAGATCTGTAATACTGTGTAATTACATTTCCAAGCTTATCAGGTCAGTTCTTACATTTGAAATATATGAATACTTCAGGTACATCTAACATCGGCTACTCTGTGCTCCTCTGAGTGAGACCTTCCCCTTCATCTGACCACTCCATTTGTACCACTAAACTCACCTTGTGCAAGTATTTCTTCCACTCTTACCCACGTTTCTTCTTTGGGTAGGGCTTATAGGATCAGTCAATCTTTGTGCGCTACTTTATGAGGTATTATAAAAGTGAGAGGTGATGTTTCTCTCTGAGATTTATAACCTAAATAGATGAGACAAACTTCATAAACACTTTAGTCTTGAATGACAGAATACAGAGGTTAAAAATGCTAGTTCTGGGTAACATCCAGGCAGCTCAGTTGGATGATTCACCAAGGCATTGTGCACTTCCCAGAAGGCAATATCCAGATGTCGGTATCTGACTCTCTTAGATTGATATACAACTGCTGCTGTCTGGATTATCTGCAATGGCTTTGTCAAAATTAAAATAGAAACTTAAACTGAAATAAATGTGATCATGAATTATTCAATCAGTGTGAAAGCCTCTGAGTTGTTTATTTTGATGAAAATTTGACGTTGATTTTTGTTGTCTGCACAATTTTTATTATGAGACACAGCAGACTTTCATATTGATAACTTGTAATGCATAATAGAAGGAAGTGTTGAGCTGGAAGCATTTTTACTTGAGAGAACCTCACTCTTGATACTTTAGATGGTAGAGTCTACTCTAGGAATAATTATTCTATCTGGATTTCTGTTAAAGAATCAACAGCAAACTAGTTAATTTTGACATATATTTGAATTATAGAATCATCGAATCACAGAATGGTTTGGGTTGGAAGGGACCTTAAAGATCACTTAGTTCCAACCCCTCTGCCATGGGCAGGAATGCTACCCACTGGACCAGGTTGCTCAAAGCCCCAGCCTGGCCTTGAACACTTCCAGAGACGGAGCATCCAAAACCTCTCTGGGCAACCTGTTCCAGTGCCTCACCACCTTTTGTGTAAACATCGCATCTAAATCTACCCTCTTTTAGTTTAAAGCTGTTACCATTTGTCCTATCACTATCTGCCCAAGACACTTTCTGTCTTATGTACCTCTTTTTTACATCCCTTGAAAAATATTATTTCTAGATTTTAGAGTCAATATTAGATTGTAATGGAAAAAGTGTACATATACTTCTACATGTGTCCATTATCATGAAAACTCAGGAAGATAATGATTTTTGCTTTATTTGGTGATGGCATTATGATTTGGGATTTGGAGGTTTGGATTTTTTTGGAGGGTTTTGTTTGTTTGCTTTGGTTTTAATAGTTTCTAGGTATAATTTCAGGGCATACATTTTGGATGCTGAAATTTGAATTACAAGGCTGAACTAATTGACTTGATCTATCTGTCCCCAAACTCAAACAAGCCAGACAGAAGAACTGCAAAGCAAACACTGCCTGGCATCATGACAGAGTTAAGAAGAAGGAAGAGACAACATTATGTTTTTAAGGAAAGTGAGGAATACCCTATTCTTTAATTATGTTTATTATTTTTGTACAACTTAGATCAAAGTTCTTATCTGTGTTTTCTAAGTGAAAGAAAATTCAGAAAGCTTCAAGAAACGACCAGCACTCAGCACAACATCTTTATTCCATTTTTGTGTTTTCTGTGTTCCAGCAAGAGGTGTTGATTTTGGTCTGAAATAATAAATAGACGCCTTTCAGTATCTGGCAAAGGAAAATAGAAACGGGTTCTTGCTCAGCCTGGAAGGAGGTCTTCTCAGCTATGCCCACCTGATATATGAGATAAGTGAAGATGATACTAATCAAAGTTCTGATGGTGGTGTCCGCCATGCGTCTCTGAAACAAGACGTCTGCTAATTGCTCAAACTTAATATTGATAGATAGTAGGTAGTATCTGCATTAAATAACGTTGGAGAAGAGGTAGACTAAAAACCATGCATGAGTTAGGGCGAAAACATTGTCTTCCTTTTAGCCTTTGATGTAGAGTCCATAATACATATGTGTGCACTTGCAAACCAGTATTTGAGGCTCTGCTCCCAACTGCTTTCGGTATGCTGAGAGGCATAATCTTAATGATTTTGAAGGGAAGAAAGAACCTGTGAATTCTGATTAATCTGAATTAAATTGAATGACTTTCAGTAAAATACTGTATAGTTTACAATAGATTAATAATGGAAGCCAAAATAACTGAAATTTTCTCCTTGGGTAAGAAACCAGGTAGGTTATCTACTACTGTAAGAACAGTGTTAAATTGTTTAAGAACACACTTGTCAAAATATTCTTAAATTTTAAAAAAATCCTCCAATGCTAGCAGCCAATGGCAGTGTTACATTGAATTAAGAGAAAAGAGACAGATTGCTGCTTTTTAGTAGAAGTAGAGTTGTGGAAAACCCCTGAATTATTTATCATATTAAAATATTTAACTTCCTCCTTTGCTAACTTCCAGGAGGAATTTCAAAAATTATATCTGTCTTCCAGCAAATTCTTCCTGACATTGTAGAATCCAGTAACACAGCACGGAAACTTGAAATCCGTTTTGGTAGTTCAGTGGGAGATGGAGGGAGCAGAACAGGCTCTGGAGCAAATGCTGAGCTGACCACACGTCTAATGTATGCCTCCTGATGTTTTTATCTCTTGGCCAATCTTTGGAAATTTTTTTAAATAATTCTGGGTTGTGGTTATGATCCTACTGTCATATTTCTTTCACGGCTATACAGGGACCTACCTTTGGTAAATTTTGATCAATTGCTTTTGAACAGCACCCTCTCCACTGGCCTAATAATTGAAGTGAAATATTTGTATTTCTTGTATTGCAAAGAATATTGGTGAGTCATTTTTCATTCAGCTCTACACCATTCATGGTTTTATAGATGCCTATTCTGTTCCTCCTTGGCTACATCTCCTTCTGGTGGACAAAGACTTGTGTTTTCAGTTCCCTGGAGATGTCTTGGAATATCCATGGTTATTCTTGTTACTTTCTCTTTATTTTTTTTCTAGTTTTTGTTAACTTAAGGGAACAAAAAATGGCATACAGTACTGAAAGTGTGGGTTTACCTTAAATTTAAATGGAAGTTGTTTGGTTTGGTCCTTTGCTTCCTTTCCTCATGGTTGGTGCTTTTTGACTAGCTGAACATACAAAGGTGAAAATAATCACAGAATCACAGAATCACAGAATTTCTAAGTTGGAAGAGACCTCAAGATCATCGAGTCCAACCTCTGACCTAACACTAACAGTCCCCACTAAACCATATCCCTAAGCTCTAGATCTAAACGTCTTTTAAAGACCTCCAGGGATGGTGACTCCACCACTTCCCTGGGCAGCCTATTGCAGTGCCTAACAACCCTTTCGGTAAAGTTCTTCCTAATATCCAACCTAAAACTCCCCTGGTGCAACTTAAGCCCATTCCCCCTCGTCCTGTCACCAGGCACGTGGGAGAACAGACCAACCCCCACCTCGCTACAGCCTCCTTTGAGGTACCTGTAGAGAGCGATAAGGTCACCCCTGAGCCTCCTTTTCTCCAGGCTGAACAATCCCAGCTCCTTCAGCCGCTCCTCATAGGACTTGTTCTTCAGGCCCCTCACCAGCTTCGTTGTCCTTCTCTGGACTCGCTCAAGCACCTCAATGTCCTTCTTGTAGCGAGGGGCCCAAAACTGAACACAGTATTCAAGGTGTGGCCTCACCAGAGCCGAGTACCTCCCTAGCCCTGCCTAGCCCTAAGATTAATTTAAAAACCTTGCTGTGTCTATACTTCTAGAATTTGCTCTCATCTAAGTACCAATGTTTCTCTTAAACATCAGTATTTCTGAAACAGTTCAGACTTAGTTGCTGCGGTTTCCCCTAAGATTGATGTAATGAGGTTTGACTGGATATAATGTGTGTGACTCATTTTCGTACTAACTTGAGAGTGGACAGTAATGACAAATCAAATTACAGCAAGAAGTCTCTTCATGCTGAGATCCACAAGTCTTGGGTATATTCTACTTACTTTGACTAATGTTTGGAAAAGTTTGTTTTTCCTGTGTCTAGTATCCCCCTGCAAGGACACTGACATAACCTGAAATGTGTGTGCTAAGTACACTGTCGGAGAAACTTCTGCTGACAAAGTCAGCATTCAAAATAAAAATGAGATTGTGAACAGTATTCTGTAATTGGTTTTATTTTCACAAGTCTAAAAACTATGCTGTTTGTGAAATGAGTCTCTCTTTATTACCTGTGCACTACTGGATTAAAGCATGGAATTGTATTATTCTTGAAGCCATCATCTGTGAACTTGCCCCAGCAATTATACTGCGAGTTACTGAAGATTCATATCTCTAAAAGAGTCTATAGGAGTTCACTACTCATTTTTAAAAGTACTTTAAAATGAAATTTGCTTGCATTTTTTCCTAAAGAAAGTGCAAATTTGGTCAATGTTACAGGTAGGTAGAAGGAGTGAAATAAAACAGGACTACATTATGATAGCAGATTATTTCTCTCTTATGCAGTAGCTCACAATGAATGCTGTGTTGGTTTTCCCCTGCTGGGCAGCTAAACTGTGCCATACCTGTTCCCTCACTCTCCTCAAAAGAAAAGGGAGATAAAGTGCAATGAAAAAGAACTCAAGAGTTGAGATATGGACAGGGAGATTGCTCACCAATTACCGTCACGGGCAAAACGGATTAGGGAGATTAATATAATATATTACCTATCACTACATATCACTAGCAGACTAAAACAGTGAGAAACCAAAAGAAAACTAAAAACATTTCCCTCCATCCACTGTCTCCTACTTCCTCCTGTCAAGTAGCACAGGTGAATGGGGAATAGGGGCTGTGGTCAGTCCCTAACGTTTCTTCTCTGCCCCTTCTTCACAGTCACCCTCTGCCCCTGCTCCACCAGGGGCTCCTCCACGGGCTGCAGCGTGGAGATCTGCTCCATGTGGGACGCATGTGCTGCAGGGGGACAGCCTGCTCCACCAGGGGCCTCTCCCTGCACAGGCCGCAGGGGAACTGCTGCTGCCTGCCTGGAGCACCTCCTGCCCTCCTGCTGCACTCACCTGGGGGCTGCGGGGCTGCTTCTTACTCCCATCTCCCAGCTGCTGTTGCACAGCAGTTTTTCCCCCCTTTCTTCAATCTGCTCTCCCAGAGGCCCAACCAGTGTAACTCATGGCTCAGCTCTGGCCAGCTGCAGGTCCCTTTTGGAGCTGTCTGGAACTGGCTCTGATCTGACGTGGGGCAGCTGCTGAGCTCTGCTCACAGAGGCCACCCATGCAGCACTCCTTCCTACCAAACCCTTGCCACGTGAACCCGATACAAATGCTCTTGGACAGTCAATGGATTTTAATTCCTTTCTCATCAATAGTCTGGGAGGGAACTGCCTGAGCAGCAGTCTTGCTAAAAAGGGATAGACAAAGGCTTGGTTGACCTGATCTAGTGTTATGATAGCACCAGTTGGAGCAATTTGATAACCTTCAAGGGTCCCTTCAGGCCAGTGATTCTTTATTCATTGGGATTACATTGAGCATCTCTAAGCATTAGTTGAGTCCCTTTATATTCAGGTTGTGAATACTGAGGAGGAAGAGAGGAAGTTTCCTACTGTTGCAGACCTTGAGACTCTAGATAGTCAGTGGGGAAGGGTATGCTCTGAATTTATGTGCTTTGCTGCTCTGTGAACAGGAAAACCTAGTCAAAATTCTTAGTCAAAATACTGTTGGCTATTGAGGCATTCAATTTTTGCTAGGACTTGTTCCTGGTAGAAATGTTCCCTACTCTGTTGCAGGATAGAGTTGTTTTTTCTGTTGCTGGTGTTTTTTGTTTGTTTGTTTGTTTTAATGAATTAACAGTATCTGTGATAAGTAGTTCCTTGAAATGATACCTTATCACAGTCAATTTGGTTTCTCAAGTATTGTACTCCTATAGTACAGATATCTATCCAGCCAGTTCTAAGTAAATACACCTTTAAACTTCTACTTAAACAGAAGACTAAGAAGTTTGCAATACCTAAAATAAGTTTATTGTAAGAAGGAAGCTTTCTCATCAAAAGTTAGTAGATTAAGCATTGACTTTGAAGCCCATTAAGGAATATATTTTTTTTTCTTGAAATCGATGCTGAATTTAGACCAAGAAAGATAAGCTCCATCAAGGATATAATTTCTTGAAAGAAAACTATTTGGTATTAGAGTGTGATACAATAGTTTGCATTTTGATGTTTTCCTGGCTGTGTATTTTACCTACAAAAATTCATTTATAGCATTTTTGTTATAGATGTTATGGCATTGCTATAAAAACATCTCTGATAGTGAGTAAGCTGATAATGATAACTACATCTTTTGAGGCCATCTCCTTCTCAAGCAATGCCCATTACTGCTGACCAGTCATCTGAGCCAGCTGTCTTCTGGGCACACTGCTTTTGAGAGACATTGGAGTAGCAGATATGGAGATGCAAACCTGTTATTGTTCTGCTGTGGGGAGGAGGAGAAGGAGGAGATATTGCCAGGCATATTGCAGAATCACAGAATCACATATACACCCAGGAATTCACAAGAAACATAAATCTGAAATTGCTGAACTACTAACTACTTACTATGATGTGTCACCTGTTCTTTAAACTGGTATCAGTGCCAGAGGAGTGAAAATTGGATAATAATGTGTTAGCTTTCCATAGAGGGCTCAAAAAATCATGTAGGAACTACGTTACGTTTCCATCTGAGCAAGATGCTATGCCTAGCTATAAAATGTAACACAGGTAGGTGTCATAGGTAATTGGATAATACGATGTGCTGGAGAAGAGTTAGCATGGCTTTTCTGTAAGGAAAACATAAACCTAGATGAGCTATCGGTGTTGAGCTTAGAGGTATATAAGGCAGAATGCCATTGTGCTTGCCCTGTTCTCCCATTCTTCAGTTTGTCATCTGCTGTTGGTCACTTCTAGAGATAGGATGTTGGTGCAAGACTGGTTCGGTACGACCAATATTGGCTGTTCCTGACCAAGCGTCTAAAAGGACAGGGGTATATGTGTACAAATCTTCCCCCAGATATTTGTAGGTTTTCATTAAGGTATGTCCTAATCAACTGGTTTAACCAACTGTGGTGGTTTTACTCGGGTGGGCAGCTGAGTTCCACCACAACCACTCTCTCACTCCCCCTCCTCAAAGAAGAGTGAGGAGAAAATACGATGAAAGGGGCTCAAGGGTTGAGATAAGGACTAGGAGATCACGCAATAATTATCGTGACGGGCAAAACAGACTCAGCATAGAGAGAAAGTAAGATTTATTGCTTATTACTAACAAGCTAGAGAAGTGAGAAACAAAGGAAAGAAACCAAAAGCACCTTCCCCCCCCCATCCACCCTCTTCCACCTCCTCCCCCCGAGCGGCGCAGGGGAACGGAGGAATGGGGGTTATGGTCAGTCTATGGCACTTCTTCTCTGCCACTCCTTCTCGGTCACTCTTGTCCCCTGTGCTGTGGGGTCCCACCCACGGGATGCAGTCCTTGCCAAACTGATCCAGCGTGGGCTGTCCACAGGCAGCAGCTCTTCAAGAACTGCTCCAGATATGGGTCCGTACCACGGGGTCCATCCCTCAGGAGCAAACTGCTCCAACCTGGGTCCCCCACAGCCAGCAGCTCCTGCTGGGTCACCTGCTCCTGCGTGGCCTCCTCTCCACGGCCTACAGGTCCAGCCCGGAATCTGCTCCGGCAGGGGTCTTCCACAGGCCGCAGTCTCCTTCAGGGCACAGGCTCCACCGTGGTCTCCTCCACGGGCTGCAGCGTGGAACCCTGCTCCACCGTGGTACTCCATGGGCTGCAGGGGGACATCCTGCTTCACCATGGTCCTCACCACAGGCCGCAGGGGACTTCTGCTCCGGCGCCTGGAGCACCTCTCCCCCTCCTTCTTCACTGACCTTGGTGCCTGCAAGGCTGTTTCTCACTCCTCTCACCCTCCCAGCTGCTGAGTGGCGCAGCGGTTTTTTCCCTGTCTTAAATATGCTCTCACAGAGGCGCAAAACAACATCGCTTATTGGCTCAGCTCTGGTCAGCAGTGGGGCCCTTACCAAACATGGGGCAGCTTCTAGATCCTTCTCACAGAAGCCACCCCTATGGCCCCCCTGCTACCAAAACCTTGCCACATAAACCCACTACACCAACTGCAGAGAAGTTGAGTCTTTACTTGGACAACAAATCTATTTTTTGGTAACATCAAGAACCAGAATCATGGTACTGGTGTTAGTAGGAACAATGTGCAGACAATGGGTCTTCAGTCCACATAAGAAAAGTGTGTGTGGGAACACATTTTATATACAAATCTGTTGGACTGGTTTCAGATTCTGATGAATGTATGAATTTACAAATTACGGAAGTAAATGGGACACAGGCTACTCTTTATGGACTGTGGGATTTTTATATCTTGCCTTCCCTTGACAGATCTCAAAGCAGCTATTGCTGTGAGCAGTATGTGCTCACATACTGCTATGAGGAGGACAAATGGTAGCTTATATGCTCAAATTAACAAAGTAATCACCAAGCTAGGGTGATTTACACTTTATACTTATGCGTTCTGCTTCCTCCTATGATAACCACAGTATCACAGAATCACAGAATCATCTAGGTTGGAAGAGACCTCCAACATCACTGAGTCCAACCTCTGACCTAACAAGTCCTCCACTAAACCATATCCCTAAGCTCTACATCTAAACATCTTTTCAAGACCTCCAGGGATGGGGACTGAACCACTTCCCTGGACAGCCTATTCCTATGCCTAACAACCCTTTTGGTAAATAAGTTCTTCCTAATATCCAACCTAAACCTCCCCTGGTATAACTTTAGCCCATTCCCCCTCGTTCTATGACCAGGCACATGGGAGAACAGACTAATCCCCACCTCGCTACAGCCTCCTTTAAGGTACCTGTAGAGTGCAGTAAGGTCACCCCTGAGCCTCCTTTTCTCCAGGCTGAACAATCCCAACTCCCTCAGCCGTTCCTCCTAAGACTTGTTCTCCAGACCCTTCACCAGCTTTGTTGTCCTTCTCTGGACTTGCTCAAGCACCTCGATGTCCTTCTTGTAGTGAGGGGCCCAAAGCTGAACACAGTACTCGAGGTGCAGCCTCACCAGAGCCGAGTACAGGGGGACAATCACTTCCCTAGCCCTGCTGGCCACGCTGTTTCTTATGCAAGCCAGGATGCTGTTGGCCTTCTTGGCGGCCTGAGCACACTGCTGGCTCATATTCAGCCAACTATAATGTATTTATAAAGAAGCTGCTTACCAATATCTGAACAGAATGGAGAAAGTCCTAATATAATATTCTTGCTTCAGTTTTAATTTTATATCAGTTGTACATTTGTTCTATTAAAGCCCACAGAATTGTTTCACTAGTGTCACCTTGCTTATTCAAGAGTTTGCCTAAAATCACTAGCAATTTGGTGCTGGTACGTTTTGTCTACCTCAGTTCCTTTCCTCTTAAGGATACAGGTGTTGTGACCTGTTTATGCCAGCTGTGCTCATCCCCCTCTCTTTTCCCCATGTCTTTCAATGGTTTAGTGCATCTCTTTGGTTTGCTTTCCTTCCTTTACCTTGCCACTGATTTTAGATTGAAACAGGAAGATTATGCTCTCGTGCCTGTCCATAATTACTTAAAAATAGATTAATTATTTTGCAGGGGAAAAATAAGTTGAGAGATAGAGAGGAAACAAATCTCTGTTTTCAAATACTTATTTTCGTATTTTCTTATTTGAGATACAAGCCAGGAAAACATATCAATTGGAATGAGGATGAAGGAAGAAAGATATAAATCTTAACATCTGTTCCTGAAACTGGCTCTGATCAGACAGATCTTTGCAGCTTTGCACAGAATCAGTTTTAGGAGCAGACTTTAGGAGCAAACTCAAAAAAAAAAAAAAAAAAAAGCCATGTTAAGCATCCAATACATGTAATTCTAAGAAATTCTGTTGTAGCAATTTAATTCTTAGATCTTTGAGTGTTTGTGAGAAATTCTCATCTCCAGAACTGTTGCCTATCTTAGCTGTTCTAAGATGTGGTCTTTGCAGATACCTCACACAGAAGAATACGTAGAGTTCACACCAAAAGTCATTTCTGTGGCAGATCCTCTTAAGGAATCAGTCAGATTGGGACAGAGCACATGGGACATGCAGGGACAACAGCGGGCTGGTGTATCTGGTATATGGTAGCCAGTTCCCAGCCTAGCTTAAACATTTCAAATTCCTTTCTTTCAGATGTGTGTTCACCTACCAGTTCACCTGTGCTTAAGGTTCCTGTTCAGGCACAGGTCACTGCAAAAAAGAAACACAAGGATCATGGGTGAGGGAGAGAGTATGCAGCGAGAGATATGCTGGGTATCCCAGAAGTGAGAGAGATCATGGAAGGGAAGGGTTTTTAATAGGAGGCACTGGGAGGGCTTCACCCTAGTTATGCTTGTGTTGGGAAAACAGAAGAACCAGCTGCAAGTTCATGTTCTCTGTATTTGAGCTGGATGCATGAAACTAAGGGAGAGCCTGCAAGTCCTGCCTGTCTTTGTGGATTTGGGTCTCATTTATTGCCTGAGTATTGAAGTTTTTTAATGGTGTATGCCTCAGTTTGTGGAGTCCTGAGCTGAGGATTTGGCCCATTTGTCACTGAGTAGTTGTATGCATGATAGCTAAGTAAGTAATTTCTTTTTTTTATTATTATTTTTTTTTTTACCAAGGAAATTTTGAGCTCTGAGGCTTATCAATAAAATCATATATAGTATCTGTAAGAGGTGAATATATTGTGGATCATAAACACTTGCATATATGTGAAGAGTATGCTCAAAACTGCACAGTAAAATGTTCCTGACTTACAGATAAACTTTACATGATTAAATCATTACATGCATGAAATGCTACATTGTGTGAATTAAAACTAAGTTGCCTTAGTTCTAAGGCCTCCTAAATGAGAGCTAAATTAATCATAGAATCATAGAATCATAGAATATCCCAAGTTGGAAGGGACACATAAGGATCATCAAGTCCAACTCCTCACACCACACAGGTCTACCCAAAAGTTTAGACCATGTAACTAAGTGCACAGTCCTAACATTTCTTAAATTCAGCACTCCAGCACTCCAGGTGTGACCTCCACTGCACTCCAGGTGTGGCCTCACCAGGGCTGAGTGGAGGGGGAGGATCACCTCCCTTGACCTGCTGGCAACAGTCTTCCGAATGCAAAAGTTTTGGGAACAAAAAAGACCTGAATTTCAAACAAAGGTCCCATTTGCTGCAATGTGGAAATGAACAATTGTGAATAAAGAAGGAGATTGTTTTCAAAACATTCACAAATTAAAGAGGTTCTGATTCTGGTTGTATTTTCTGTAGTAATAAGAGCTGGACTGATAATAGGAATTGTGGGAAATACCACTTTTATAAACATTCAGGGCTGCACTTTTAGTGTATCTATGTTTTGAAAAAGTTGGTTGTGTTTTCCATCCTTAATGCTTTATAGCAAATATATGTGAACTTTTTTTTTTTTTTTTCCTGTTTTTTTTTTTTTTTTTTTTTCTTTTTTCCTATAAATTGCATTAACATTTCCTTGGGCTGAAAAAGCATAATTTGGGATAATACATTTTTAGTCAAGAATCCAAATATGTAGATACTATTTGAAGGAATAAACCTGGGAAAAAAAAAAAAAAAAAAAAAAAAAAAAAAAAAAAAAAAATA
>CM021797.1:24579898-24669118 GCA_011076525.1 Nettapus auritus | reverse complement strand
TAAATTGTTACTTCTGGTTTTTTTTGTTTTTCAACAAAGAAAAAAAAAAAAAAAAAAACAGCCATGAATATATGCTGTTTTCCTTATATTATCTAACCACATGAAAGACCAAGACGCCATTGTTGAAGCACCATACAATACAAACTGCAAATCATATTGCTGCCTTCAACAGAGTATCCTGTAGTTGTGATGGAGTGTTAAAAGAGCCAGAGATGAGAGGAGTGAGACATTACTGTGACATTGTGAAATCCATAAACAGACTAAGCATTTAGGGATATTGCTTTTTGGGTTACTTTCTGTTGTTTGGGGGTATTGTCAAAACACAAAGGTCATGAAAACTTGGAAATTTTTCAGACTTACTGGTAGGCTCACCTGCCTGACATCCCAAGCAAAGGGCCAAGATAGGGTGAAGGATGGGTTGGTAAGAAGTAGAAGGGGGTTACAAATACAAGGAGCTATGTTTCTGAAGATTTTTTCCATTCTTGTGATCAGGAAAAAGAAGAAGAAAAAAGGAGAAAATATATATTCTCTATTCCAGTTAAATGGACCTTTAGGTCAGCATTTTTAAGGTACAATCCCTGTAGTGATATGTATGGAAGCAAAAACAGCCTGAGACTCTTTGCCAGAGGGAGGACCTTCTATGGGGTGGAGAGAAAAGCAGAAAGGGTCTTAGGGTAGAGGAGATTTCTGAAAGCCAGGGTAGGACTAGATTTCAAACAATACAGTGACAGTGGTGTCAAAGGCAGCAGATGTGTGGACTGTGGAGTACTACTGATCTTTGACTCTAAAGAGAGAGACACTTAAGAGACTTCTGCTTGAGTGGAGCTCAAAGAGAAGCTGAGCTCAAAATAGTTGAGGAAGGAAAGGCATGTGGGTCTCTTTAGGTCAAAATGAAAGCTTGGATAATTTAGTGGTCTTTGCAGTAGATGCATGAATTCATAGTCATTGATCTATGCCAACAAAAATTATGACATACATCCAGTTATTTCCACGGCATTGCTACAAGCAGAAGCCTGTGAATAGGTTATTGATAGATTGTGAGTATGCAGTAGCCTTGATTTCTTGGTTTCAAATACATCATGAAAAGTTGATGGTTGCTGTTTTTGCAAATCTTTGTGACTTATGCAGGGGTTATATCATATATGTTATGAATAGATAGCTCTACAAAATGCATAGGATTTTTATTTATTTTTTAACAGTTGCTGTGTATCTGCTGCTTAACAATGAAAAAGCTGTTCATGACATACTGATGTCATCAATTAGCATTTCTTATGTATGTCTGCAGAGTGCAGTTTGAAGTGGCTAATCAGCTAAGTCAACAAGGATGAAACCTAATTTCTTCTAAGTACTATATGTGTTTGATCATTATTTTCTCTTAATAAAGTGGCATGACCTTATCATTATCCTTGGGGTTGTGCAATCCAAACATTTAGTGCTGCTCTGGACTCCTTGGAAAGGTGACAGCTGTCTGGCACTGAGGAAGGCAGGTTGTGGAGCAGAGTGGTTTTGCAGCCCTCTAGTGGGAGCCAAGGAAATGCAGGGTGCAAGCACTTAAGAAAGCCAAACCGCTGATCAACTGGAAGCCACAGAACAGGAAGAATAAAAAATCAAGTGGGAGCACTCTGAAAGGCTCTGGGGAACGTACCAGCAGAGATAGCTCTCTACTGGGTGAACAACTGTGTTGGTGGGAGAAGGAAATTAACTGAGGCAACTGATTAAATGAATGAATCAGGGAAGAAGGGTGCTTGGGAAAGCCATGGAGGTCATGACAAAAATCATCTAGTGCAGCACCAAATCTACAGCAGCAGGAACCCTGGGAGGAACATGTGATCTATCCTGTTTATTCTCCCAGCCATTGCCAGCTTATGATTAAGGGACTTCCTGAATCAGAGGCAACATCTTAGTGAAAACAGCTCATCATTTTTCTCCTGTAATTTGCTCCTACTTCAATCCACATAAATTGCTCTACAGGTCAAGTAGTATCCTCTGTAACAGTTGAAGCTCATAAAGGAAGCACATAAGAGAGTCCAAATAGAAAAAGAGTGGCCTAAAAACTACAGAAAAACAAACAAACAAAACAACAACAAACAAACAAACAAAAATCAGTGGATGAACCAGAAGTGATTAAAAAGAAAGAAAGAAAGAAGGAAAGAAAGAAAGAAAGAAGGAAGGAAGGAAAGAAAGAAAGAAAAAGAAAGAAAGAAAGAAAGAAAGAAAGAAAGAAAGAAAGAAAGAAAGAAGGAAAGAAAGAAAAGGATAGGATAGGATAGGATAGGATAGGATAGGATAGGATAGGATAGGATAGGATAGGATTAGAATAGAATAGAATAGAATAGAATAGAATAGAATAGAATAGAATAGAATAGAATAGAATAGAATAGAATAGAATAGAAAGAATAGAATTTGGGACATATTTCTTCTAAACAACAACAGACAGAAGAAAAAGAAGCAGGATAAGGCCTGGCTGCTCTAGCTGTAGACAGCTGCAAGCTGGGGTTTGTGAAAAGCCATGAGCCCTCTGTCTCTTAAGGGAATTCAAGCCTCTGAGAGAATTTAAAGATAAGACCAGTACAGAGGTCACATTTGATTGTAATCATTTTCAGGGCCAGTGTTTGGACAGGGGAAAAAGAAAAAGAGAGAGAGAGAGAGAGAGAGAGAAAGAGAGAGAGATTGAAAATAGTGGTATAATGGAATGTAGAAATGGTAAAAGCCAAAAGACAGGCTGAGGTATCAAACCTTACCAGGGATGTGGATGGGAAGTGAACTGGAAAGAAATGTAAAGGAGCCCTGACGAAGAAGGAGAGATGGAGCCAAAGGATTGAAGTCGTGTGGTAAGAGCTAGGCCTAAAAGAGAAGTCAGTTGAGTAACTCATTAGAAACCAAAGGGACAGAGGTGTGAAAATGAGATGTGAGGGAAGGGGTGTATCCGTATGCAAGTAGGTCCAGTGGCTGATAATGACTGTCAGTAAGTAAAAGTGGAAGGAGATGTAGTGAGTAGGGGGAAGAAGCCTTCAGGACACAGTGTCAGTAGCCCTTAGTGTCTGTGTGATGCCATACAGCATCTCAAGCAGTACATCCTGTGCCTTTCCAGGAGACTGGACTCCCAACAAATATGCTTCACAGCTTGGCTGGCTCCAGCTGCTCGTTTCTCTGGAACAATAAAGAATTATTGAAGAAGATTTTGCTGTGCTAATTAGTCATCTCTGTGGTAGTTGTGTTTTTAATTATTGATGATTCAGAAACTGCAGGGGCTGTAAGTCTTCAGTCACATGAGGGGTAAAGATTTTTGTAGTGGTGATAGAAAAGGATGGACCTTTAATAACATGGTCTGTCCATTTTGCTTAATGGTACTGCTATGATAGTAAGGTAATTGATGATCACTAATTTATATGAAAAGAAAGGATTTAAGAAAATACCATTTATTTTCTTTAATTCTTTGATTAATATAATTCTTTGATTACTAGCTGATTCTTCTGGAGATTACCTAGGAGATTATAATGATACTGGAAAAAAATATTGGACTGTTTAAAATGTTAGAACAAAAACTTCTTCGCTGTTTTTAAGCTCTTCGTATTCCGAGATAGCTTATTTATAATTTCTTTGCTTCCAACCCCGTGTCTGTTCCTCTTCTCACTGAAATTGGGATTTTTTTCACTGACCTCCTTGGAAACAGGCTCCACATGTTACCAGAAAAGTTTGTCATGAAATTCTGTACTAATTGATTGAGGTTGCAAGTCTATTAGCAGTCCTTCCTGCCAGTCAATAAAATAACGAGAGATTTATTTAAATTGGAAATCATCAGCAATAAGATACTCACTTAAGCCAGGAAATGAGCAGAGGTATGGTTGTGGAATCACTAGTATGCAACATCCACATGGTCAGACTCTTCTGGGAGTTAAGAAGATGTTAAATAAGTTCCTTCAGGCCCAGGAGAGACGTGTGCTACTTTACAAAGGCTAGGCACTCATGTCATATTCCTGCTGCTTCCTGTAGTTGTATTTTGAAAGAGAAAAGTGAGCAAATCATTTATACCAAAAGCAATTCAGGCATACAAATCTGGGGGACTGAGTGAGCTTGTAGAACAAAACTCAGAACTCAAAAAAGAAAGTCCAGAAATGAGGACATATTCTTTGCTCTATCTAAGGAGAAGGTTTATTAATCCTTCCTATGCTCAGGATCATTACCAGTCTTTATCTGAGGGTCCCCTCTGTTTCCATGCATGGTATAAGGAATGGCTTAAAGGTTATACATGTCAACCTTTCTGATAGAGCAGCACCATTTCTGCATCCCTGTGTGGTAGTGATTGGAAGTAAATCATGTCTGCATGGAGTGTGACGAGTTCACCTACATTGGGAATCTCAGATTTCCTAATCCTCAGGAAGCTTTCCTATCATCAGCAAAGACAGGAACATGCTAAAATACTAGGGTGGGGGTGTAGAAAAAAAATAGGACTCCTTGAGTTTCGGGTCCATCCATCCAAGTATTTTCTATTTATGATGCTGACATGGATGTAGCACAGAGAGAAGTCCCAAGTCACAGTTCTGTGGATTTTTATTTTGTCGTTTTAAATACCCAGGCTAAGAGAATTGAAGAAAAGAAATCCCTAGAAAGAGTCAGGCAGACTAGCCTGCATAGATCTCGCTCTTCCGCATAGTTATTCCGTCTTGGACAAAACTGGGTAATGAAAGCTGGATGCCCCCTGAAGAGGCAGCAAAGCAGAAAACAGTAATTTACAATGTCAATTCCTAAGTAGCATTAATAAATTGATTTTTAAAAATGATATTGGTGTACTAAGCATCCTTTGTGAAGAATTCCAGGCTCTTGATCAATACATCTGGGAACTGTTGGAGCTGTGCATTTTAAAAAAGAAGCTTTTGAAGTGATACAAACCCAAGCCCATTGTGTACCTGTTGTTATTCTGCTTACTAGAGTTTCTTCAAGTGAGATGACTTAAAAACACTTATCTAAATCAAAGTAATTCAAGATTAAAAATATATTTATATATTTAAAAGTCTGGAGTGTAAATGTGCTATTTTTAAAATTTTATTTCTGGAGGGAGGAAAGAGCAGATGGGAGTTTGGGGAGAATTCTATTTCTCTAACCTTATTAATTACTTCATGGCCAATATTGTGATAACCCCTACTTGCATGATGTTCCCTCCCAGTATGGCAGGAGATCAAGTGGGAAGTGAAGCTTTTGTGTGAGAAAGGGAGAGATTAACTATACTTAAACTGGAGGCAGTTTTTGCTTTGGAAAACCACGGCAGGCTTTTTGGTTTAGTTTTCTGGAGTACCGCCTGCTGCTGCCTTCTGATGTACACTGGGCTCAGAAGAACCAGTGCTCAGTGATGAGTGAAAGTCCACCATATCAGCTGTAGCTGTATGTAATTCCACTGTCTCATACACAGGCAACGTTAAGTATTAACACACTATTGTATTCTCCGAGGAAGAAACATCATCTGTGTGGAATGTTTGTCTGTGGTCCTTTAGAAGAATAATAAACTGAAGAACAAGGAGATACCTGGGTAAAAGGCTTGAACTAACAAGCATTGCAGAGCAGAATGGTGCAGAAATAAGGGTCCAGGATTCCTGGAAGCTGGGGAAAGCCCTGGGAACATGCCTGCAATTCGGTTTTTGTTCCAATACGTGACCTGCAGGGCACCTGTTTTAACTCACCTACACCACTTTTGTAGAGTAGCTAGTATCAGGAAAGCAGAAAATCTGCCCTTTCAGAGACTGATAACTTGTAGATAATCCTCTGTAGGGTGAGGGGAATTATATTTTAAGGGTTCAAAGACTTTTCCTTAAGTACTTATATCTGTGGGAGGATGCAGGTATTGTTCAGTTGCCTGACAACAGTCTTTAATTAATGATCTGAAGTGAAACACATCAGCTGTGTATAGGAGGAGTGTATTGAAATATATCAGTACACAGAAACTGTGAAGGCAGTCCATCTCCTAGGAAATATGACAACAAAGCAACTGCAGCCAATGTTTGGTGACTTTCTTGCCATAGCTTTAAATTACTGTGTGGTCTCATGTCTTCTGAAAATGACATGACTCACATGATAGCAATGTGCTGTTTTGTTTTTTTGTTTGTTTGTTTGTTTTCCTACAAACTAAAAGCTACAGTTCTGGAAAACCATTTTAAATCTATAATCCAAATAAATTATCTTGTCTGAGAAGCCACTTTTTTTCTAACCAAAACAACTAAAATATTATTATCAAATATCTGTTACAAGACCTTGGAGGCTTGCTTACTTTGAAATGAATAAGGCAATTTTTGGTAGAAAAAAAAATAGTTCTCCATAGTCTTAAACAAAATACAAACCTTTTTTAATGAAGGTGCTGTGATCTGGGGAAAGAGGAGAAAGGAAGAGGTGTTTAGATTTTTCCCTATTTAAAGCCCTACAATGTTTAATGTAGAGGCAAATAGAACAAAATTGTGAGTTTGGTAAAATATGTTCATTGAAGATACACTTAACCACTTAACAGCAACTAAATAAAGGCTGCTGGTCATTCGGCCTTCCTTTGAGAGTCTTACAGACTGTGTCTGATCTTTCATTCTTGCTTGCAAAATGTTACCTTGTTAAGAACCAGAATGAAAAAAAAAAAAAAAAAAAATCTCTATTACTCTTACTTAGCAGGCTTCAGCTACAGAGGTACAAATTGGGCCCATGAGACTGACACAAGATCCAATTCAGGTAAGATATTCTTTCAGTTTCTTGATACAGTCAATTCAGTGTTAATGGGTGAAGAAATAAAGGTTCAGCCCTCATGGTTAAGTATAATGTTTTCATTTTATTGTGTAAGGGCAGTGAGATGGATAATTGGTGTTTTGGTTTATGGGAGTGCCTTTGAAGAGACCTGTGGGTAAATTAAATTGGCAAACAAGGTGCTCAAATTTCCATTAACATCAAATCATTTATTTTATATGTCCTGTCACTACAAGTGTGTGTGTGTGCATTAGCAAGTAAAACAGCTGCCTCTGAATGTTAAAAACTGCCAAGTTCTGATATGGCACAGCTGAGAGCACCATTATAAAGTTTAGGTATCAGGTGAGTTTTGCTGGGTTTTGCACAGCAGATCAAAGAGCTGTGCTTTTATAGATCACAGATGCAAGAAGTCACATGTTCCAACAAGAACATTGAACTTTGGCTTAACAAGCAATAGCTCTTACCCGTAGTTGCTACTGTTTCTGTACAATTTGTTCCTGTGTCTGTAAAAAGATGGATGCCAAGACTTATTTTTTAGTGTGTAGTGTGTTTTAGAACTCTCAGATGATAGGAAATGATACCATCTTAGTCTTTAATATTGCTCCAGTGAGCAACATTAAAAGTTCATTTGAGCTAACTTTTTGCCTTGGATCAGTTAACTCTCTAAATCACAGAGAAATTTAGTCAGCAGTCACCCTTTCGGGTTTTTGTTTGTTTGTTTCTTCTTTTTTTCTTTTCACATCTGGCTACAAGAAGAAAAACCTACATGTGGGATATATGCTGTTCCTGAAGTCAAAAAGTCATGAGTATATATGTCATAAAGCTTTAAATTTCCTTTCTGTATGATAATACTAAATAAAGTATAATTCACTGTTAACTGTGACTTCCTCTGTTGAAACTGCTTATTTATAAAAGACTGTATAATGGTGACTTCAGCAAACAAATTTCTTCATTTTTGAAGGAATTTCTACATAAATATGTGGAATGTTTTATGGAAAAATGTTCCATAGACTGTGATCATCTTCAGTAAGATGGTCAAGAAAATACTTAAGTAAGAATATTCAGTGTTTATGGCAGCATTTTACTTGATTTGCCTTGTATAAATTGGATTTACCAAACTATCACAGTGTTTGTGTTAGCTATTATTATATAAATTAAGTGAAGATTCATCATAGAAGAAGGGAAAATGTTTTGTTTGTTTGTTTAGAAACATGGTTGACATTCCTCTTGTTATCTAGTTAGGTATGGATGTTATTTTGTCCCATCGTTAGTAAAGAGACAAATTGTGCTACAGAAAGCAGACTTTAAGTAAAACTTTTACCTGAAGAGTTTTTCATAAAGACTTTGCCATACATTAACTAAAGGGAAAATACTTTATATAAATTCACTTCCTATGTGGAACACATATATGCAAGGATTGTACATACCCACTCCTTTTAAAAATGTGTGCTAATCTTTTTTTCCAGCTTGAAAACAGAGCTACAGATTTCTCTGCGAAGAGCTACTAAACGTCACATTTTAAATATCTGTTTGTTGGTGTTTAATTGTGTCCTTAATTGTCTGATAAGTTAATTCAGCTTGTTAAAACAATTGTCACCAGAGTTTCTCTTAGCAATGTTCGTTTTATGCTGGTGCATGTTTTAAACTGTCATTTGGGACCGAACCTATGCCAGCCAGCGAATCGCCTGCATTTTTGTCTGGGAGGTGACCTTTGTTGTGACTGTGACTCATCATAAACCATTTAATAGATTTCACCCTAGACTTTATGACCATCTGTGTTAGAGGACAAACCTGTTGTGGTTTGTATTAGATCACGACCCAGGTGCTGCAGGACGTAGGAGAGGGGGAGGAGAAGAACCCAAAGCAAACATACCAGGTCCTACCCTCCAAACGCCCTCCCAGTGTGCAGCTTATGTGTCTGCCCAGATTTCATACCAAGGCTAGAAAATGGGCACAGCTTGGTTGTGAGACCTTAGAAATGACTGTGAAGAAAGGACATGTAAGTGTACTGTTTCTCCCAAGGACACAGGAGAAAGGTGTGTTGTAAACAGTGCACATAAAAAAGCTGTCTTACCCTTTTGCAGAACTGTTTACTAGGGCTGACAGAGGTTTGTATGTAGGCCTTCTTTATACAATTCTTAAGCCAGTGGCCTACATCATGTAAAGATCAGGAAAAAACAGTAAAACAAGCTGGATGTTAACCAGGGAAAATGAGTGGATATGAACAATCTTGAACGATCTCTTGTGTTTGGCACTTTGATAGAAGATGGCCTTAATGGCCAGGGCGCTGACTTGCATGCCATTCAGGCATGCAGTCAAATGGATTAAACTGAAACCTTTTCTGCTTAACTTGTGAACCAGACCAAAGATTTAAAAAATAATAATTTTTTTTTTTTTTTTTTTTTTTTTTTTTTGTGGAGAACCTTGCAAAACAAGAAACTAATCTATATCTGCAACATTAATAACTGTTAAAAAAAGGCCAGAGAGAGAAAGGCAGACTAGGTCATGTTTCAACATCCAATCTTGATGTTTTTTAAAGCAATGACCAATGGAAAAGCTACTGTGGTATTATTTTTATGTTGTATTTGAATGAAGCCATGAATGAGCTATTGATTTCCCTAACAACCAACAGGTTAGAGATTTGGAGAGAAGGCACAGAAATTGTAGTGATGACCATTCCTAAAGCTTATGTTAGCATTTAAGGTGAAGTTTGTCATCATCTCCTTGCAGCATTTAATACACTGAAAGTGAACTAGGTTGTCTATTAGAGTTACTGTGGCATTTTTCTGCATTCCTGGGTTTAATGATGAAACTGAGATGATTACACTTCTTTTCCCACAGTACTTGTCTTGCATATTAGTAAGTGCATTTCCTTCTTGCCTTAGCATATACCTCTTGCTTTCTTTCAGAAAACATCCGTAGAATCTGTCTGCCACCTGTGATCATTTGCTCACTTTGTTTTACCACAAAACGCTGTCCCCCATTCAACTACTTTATTTTCTCCCCTCATAAGACAATCATTGGTCATCATCACTTTCACAGCACCATGTTTGTTCTGATGATGATTGTCTTATCTGTTGAGCTGCAACCAAAGCATTAAGATGCCCAACATTTAACTGTTTGCTATGCCAATTTTAGGTGTCACAAGAGCAACCCCCTGACTATTAAAATTCTTTTGCTAGGATGCCTGAAATAACATAAAAATGTTTAGATAACTTGTTTTATGACTATGTAGGTTGCTGTTTATAATTTTCTCATTGTTTCCTTCTGGTGCCATTTGTCTGAACCCAGCTGTTGTCTCTTGGCTGCATTTTGAGATATTTAAAGTAGATCTCTGTCCATTTTCTTTGTTTGTATGATAATGTGGGAACAAGACGTGCAGCAGCTGTGCAAAACAAATACTCAAAAACACTGCAGGAATTCCAGTACATCACCAAAAATGCAAATACCTCATCGGCAGAAGTCCATGGTACTCCTAAGACAGAGCAGTGCTTAATAAAATGTACTATTTACAGTGAAACTGGCATATTATATGCCAAAACAACAACAACAACAACAAAAACACAGATATGTGCTTTCCATCAAGAAACAAAAATTAAATTAAATATTTTCCTTGTCAGTGTGTTTTATACAGATTGTTATGTTTTTGTATTGATTTGGGGATATATCTTGCAATATATTTGCACAATTATACTTATGTTATATAACTATATAGTTATTGCAGTTATATAACTATATAGTTATTATAGGTATGTTTTAATTCTTTACACTAAACTTCATACAAATTTTCATGATAAAGTATGGTAGTAATACATCAATGGTACTTTTAAAAAAAGTTAATATTCTCTGAAGGATTCACACACTGATATTTAGCTACTGGTGGGGGATCAGGTGGTTCATTTAAGGTCCTTTACTTTACATCTGGTAAATGACTGAATTTTTCAGTCCTTTATTTCCAAACTGAGAATGCTGAGAGAAGAGGATATCAAAATGAAAAACCTGTTTGCTGACCTCAGTGTCCCAATCAAACTAGGAACAAAATAAAACTAACATCAGTTGGAAACAAACAGAAGATTGTATCAGGGTAAAGATTTTGCTCAGGTATCTGCAAAGCTCTACAGCAGAACCATGTAACTGCTTTTGAACACTCCGATAGCTGGAAAAAGATAGGGATTAGATTGAGTGACAACTGTCACCTTAGATGGCAAGTGGCAGAAACCCAAATCTGCTTGTTGTTAACTGCAATTAAGAATACTCTTTCTAGTAAACTAAAATTTTTGGATGTATTTTCTGCTACCTATGGAAGTTCCAAGCACATAATTTTCTACCACTGTTTAATGAAACCTTGAGTGATAGTTCTGCCACAGTAACATTAATGGCTCTGTTTACTGTTTAGAATTAAACCATCTAGACAGCACCTTGTTATGGTCACCTTGTCTAGCTTCTAGGCCGATGGCGTTGTATTTCACATGGTAACATCACAACATCAGAACAGCATAAATAAAAGGTTATGAACCTTTTTCATGGGCATTTTGGGCAAAATGTGCCACATTTTGCTCAGACAGATTATTTCAGTGAAGTCAGAGACATTTTTGATTTGTGAAATGAACATAGATTATGGATTATTACAAGGCTGCAGCCTTTCTATGCAACGCGAATAGCTGTGGATAAACTTTTGACTTCTTGAGACCTTTCCTTTTCACAGCATTTTTACATCAAAATAATCTTTTTATTTATCTGTCACATAGGGTGGCATGGTTAGTGATCACTTGCGATGTATGAATCATTTTTTTCTGCAGCCTAGCCTTGTCCATTCCTGTTCTTTTCAGTTTTGAAAGAATACAGCTTAACTCCATTTTGTTGTACACTGAAGACAGGCTAGTGAATAAAACCATATTATGTTAATTGTTTGTCCCCGAAGAGTGATAATTAAGGCTGTTACATTTCAGGAAGCTCCTTACAATTAAAAATATGTGTAATTCAAAATACGAGAGTGGTGGTGGTGTTAGAACATTTACTCATCCAGTCTGGGTACTGATGGAACTTAAACAGGAGTCAGAAGAGACTCATCATCAGGCAGCTATTTGGATAGCATGTGTGACAAAACCACCTTAACATAGGAGTAATGTTCCTGAAGCTGTGATGCTCAAAGAATGAGCAAGGCAAGGTAACCTGTCATCACCTAACACATTTACATCCAGAACAATCACAGCGTACTCGAAAGCAGTAAATATCAGTCCTACACAGTTAATGCTCTGTTGATAGTTGCTCCATTTATTAATAAAGTCGTCCTACTGTGTCAGCTGTTTTACAATCTGTAGTCCAATATTTTCACTTTCAATGCAGACTCTATCTTTCTTAGGGAAGTGTTAGTTAAGATTTGAACCATGCAGGCAACTATTTTGTATTTTTTAAATTGTTTATGCTGGTTTTTGTACTTCTCAGGTTTTGCTGATCTTTGCAAAAGAAGACAACCAAAGTGATGGTTTCTGGTGGGCTTGTGACAGAGCTGGTTACAAGTGCAGTATTGCCCGGACTCCCGAGTCAGCACTTGAATGTTTCCTTGATAAGCAACAGGAAATAATTGTTATAGATCACAGGAACTCCAGATATTTTGATGGGGAAGATATCTGCAGGTAACCAAAGGACCTTATGCTTTCTTTGAACTTCAGAGCGTATTATACAAAGATGACCCTTATAATTATGAAACCAACCTCCCCCTGGGGAAAAAAAAAAATAGTACAATGAAAATTTGGACACTGAGAACAGGAGTTTTTCATACACCAGTAAGTACATACATAAGTAGATAACTTCATATGTTAGTACTGCAGCAAGGTTTTAAGCTGCAGGGCTTCAAAGTAATGCTATTGTTTGCCCACTAGGTCAGCTATTCTGCACTGAGAGCTCTTCACAGAAGTTCACATCACTCTTCTGGCACACATGCAAATGGAAAATTAGCATGCATTTTGTACTATACACCATACTGTATTAGTCCTTCATGAACTAACAGTTCCAGTCCTCATGACAAGTTCAAATACTTGTGCTTATGGAAATACTTCTAAAGGACAAAAAGCGAATATGAAGACTCCTCATTCAGGAGAGCATGACATGTTTGAAAAAGAATTATCTTTTGCCAGTGAAAGATGAGTGGCGTGATCTTCAGGTAGTTGGTCATGCTTTTTTCAGTTCATTAATAAGTGGTGAAAGTGGTGAAATTTTGGTTGCTCAGCATTTCATAAATGATACTCTGTTGTAGAGATGTGCATTTGCTATACCTTTTTTTCTTTTTACATATACACTTTGTAGCCTTTCAAGAAAATGTTACAATATCTGGAAAGACAATGGTAAGTATGGTAGAAGATGGAAGAGATTCTTGTTTAAATTAGATAATGAGTACTGAAAATGCATTGTATAGACATTGTATCTCTCAGCCCATGTGTTCAGGACAATCTGCTCTAAATGACCTAGGTAAGCAGGGCAAACCTGTATTAGGTAGGAAGAGTAGATATGAGTTGTGGTTCCTTCCCTATGCTTTTGGAGCTGTTGCCTCTGAGCTGCATTATGTTGTGCAGCACAACATAGGAGGAATCTGGTAGTGAAATGGAAATGGAATGTCTAAGTGAAAATGGGTAGGTTTTGGCAGTGTGACATCCTATTTTCTAAATTCAGCAACATCTTTCAGTCCTGGTTTTTGTTTATATTGTCTGCAAAGATGTTGTGAGTAACACTGAGAAAGCATGTGGTGTAACTGAGAAAATTTTGTTTTCTTAGGTCTATTCGTGCCACAAAGCCATCAGAACACACTGTAATACTTGCTGTGGTTCCACGCATGTACGTTTTACTCTGTTTTGTGAAATATTTTTATTTTACTCCATGAGAACGTTATGTAAAATAGTTATCTAATAACAGAAGATATCTTATTATTAAGCCTTATAGAATAAAGTTATTAGTTATTTTTACCTAAAATTGGTAAGTGAGGTATGTAGCGTTTTTAAGTATTAAATAACCTTCCAGTTATATAGAACAATATATCACCTTGTCTTCATGTGATCATAATGTAATGGCTTGGATACTAAAGAAAAATACACACCTATGTGTTAGTTTCTAAAATGAAAGAATAGAAAAATTTATATTATTTTCTAAAGGAAATAACAAGATCATGTAACAAACTGTGATTATTAGGGAACTTGGTAATGGAGTACACTTCATTAACTTCATTGTACTTAACTCAGCAGAGTGTGGTCCTGAAATCCTTCATGGATAATTCGTACCCTATGTATTCAGGCAGAATTCTTACTGACTGAAATACATGGTTTATCAAATATCTTAGAAGAAGAGAGCTTTCCCTTCTTTTTTAAAACACCTACACACTGCTGAATCCATCCCAATTTTGTTAATTTCCTAGTTAAATTAAAGTATTAGCAAATTGAGTGGCAGAAGAGGAACTATTCCTGCCAAGATTAGGAAATAGATTAAGTTGCTTCTGAACAATGCTTTACAGCTCATTTCACATTTTACTTAATAACACTGTTTTAGATTCTTTCTTGTAAGATATGACAGGATGTCTTTTATTCTCTTCATGCTTTTTTTATTATTATTATTTGTAACACCCTTGTGCGTCTGTGAAGAGATAGGTATTCTGTAGAATACCTGTCAGGTTTGCTATAGAAATTGTTTTCAGGTTGTAGAAACAGCTTCAAAAATCTACAAAAGAAGATTGTATCATCTTTGACATATTCAGAAGATCAACTTTTGTAATATTATGCTTTTATATGTGTATTTTATGTAAGACTATTATTACTGCACTGTGTTTTAATAACTGTCAAAGTGATACCATCTAGGTCTTCCATGTTGAGTGACCAACGTGTTTTATTTTATAGATCTGCTGATCAAGAAGAGACTTCTGTTCTTCCCCTTCTTAATGCAGGCTTTGATAGGGTATGTCTTCTTTGATAAATTACATGTTTGATATAGTACCTATGATTGCTTTGTAAATTACAGACACTTCTCTTTCCTCAAACTGGAAATGAATCCTCCATGTAAACTAGATGTTTGCTTCTGTTCCAGATTCATTGATGAGAAAATAGTGGCAGCTGATTAGGTACTTTTCAATAATGTTTTGGAGAAGCATTTGAAATAAGAGACTCTAGCTAGTCCTTCCAGAATAAGCAGGAATGTAGAGAGATTAATTCCATGTGGTCTGGGCAGATGGTGGGTGGGTTTTGTTTATGAGTGCATTGGAAAAAACAATGATGTGGCACTCTGATTAATGTGTGCTGCATGTAACAACATGCTGCCTAGTCATCTGGACATCTCTTTGTCATTGTGACTGCTAGGATTCCTCTTCTAAAAGGAGTACCAGCCTAGTCGAGCACATGCTGAAGTGAAAAAGGATTTTTATTTTTTTTTTTTCATTGAGGTTTTAATTGGGTTGTTGTGTTGGCCTGAACAATCTCTTTTCAAGACAGCATTAAAAGTTGTCCTGTACAGGAAGCAGAAGGGAAGAGAACTCTTTCATTCTCTTTCTCAAAACAGCTTTGTAGGTGAGAGCAGAAAGGCAGCTTGGTAAGTATAGCTTCAGTCTCTTACCATCTCCTAGCTTCTCAAGTCTTGTTTTCCCTTTAAAAAATGCAGGACAATGTATTTAGTGAGCTGTATTATGACTTCAAGTGTAGTATTGAGTTCAGACGTGGGAGACACAGTGCTACTGAGGTGCATTTTAGTGTAATGCTTTCTTCCAACAAAAATAAGAGTTTGTTGGATCTTTTTGCACCTGACAGCTGTTCTGGCAAGTGAAGAGAGAAGACTGTGTACAGTCTCCAACCATTGCCTCTAGCTGTCCCACATTTATTAGGGAGCTTGAATTATTCTCAAGCCTTTAAAAATATCTGATGTCAGAGATCCTATTTTCACAGAGGGGAGGCTGTAGGATTTTTTCTGCTTGGGTAGGGATTTCTAGGGCCTAAATGCATACAAAAAAAACAAAACAAAACTTAAAAATATAAATTCAAAAATAATAATAATAACCCCCCTTCTCCAAGTAGAGGAACAGTATCTCCTGGGATCGTCTCCTCAGCAGAATATTAGAATTGATAATTGATGTTTCTAAAATCACATCTGCTAAAATTATATTGTTCTCTTCACTATTTCTATTTTTACAGTCCATCTTTTCTGGAAGCTTTGTTTTTATCACTATTCATTGTATTGGTGTTTGTCACATTGTTTCCTCATCTTCCTCCACCCCTTCTCTCGACAAAACATGGATCTGTCTGGTGGTAGCTGTCTTCTGAATGCATCTCCAACTTGACTAATAAAATGTCTGAGCCTGTAGCCAATTAGTTGTCACTTTTTTTCTAGAGTTTTGTAGAAAAAAAAAAAAAAAAAAAAAAAAAAGAATTTTTACAGCAGGTTTAGGATCTAAAGATTGCCAGGACTCCTTTAACATACTCAGGAGATATGCTTACAAATGCATCAACCCTAGTGTTTTTTCATGCTGTGAATAGCTGATTATTTTGCTTTAAAATGTTCTGTTAACTTTGTGTGTACATGTGTTAACGGAAATACCTTTCTATGTTTATATGTACATATGTAATATACTGTAAGTATACTTGATAATCACTTCATTACTTTTAATGAAATCAATGAAGATTGATTGTCATCCACATCTGGATCACTAAAGATCTTAAGACCTCTTTCCAGAGAAAGATTTCAGGAATCTTTTGGCATTTTTTTCTTTATGCTGAATTTGCCCTGTTTTTTTTTCTTCCTTCTTCTCAAGAAAGGAATTTATTACATGTTTTCTGAATGTTTTTCCAATATCATTAATAGCTTTTGTGTTTGCATAATAATGGTCTTGTTCATGCATTACCTTCACTGTGTTGATCTTTCCCCCTAAGTCTCATGACTATAATAGAAATGGCCTCCTTAGGATGGACTAAGTTAAGTAAGTGATTTGACTTCCTGACTGATGTTAAACTGTGACTTAAATTACCAAAGGAGGAAGTCTTGATTTCTGCAGTTGCTCAGCTGCAAATTGTTTTGCATTTTGAACTTTAGTTCTTCTAAACAAATGTTGATTGTGTTGACCTGTTACTCTTAAAACTTGATGGTTTGCAACATTAAACCCGGTACTTCTTGCTAGGCAAGAAGAATGATGCATTTTTATTAGCTGATTAATTTTGTGGCTTGCATCAAGTTCTGTATGGGATGATAGTGGAATCTGATTATAATGAAATCAAATATAATTTAAAAGTAAATGTTAGTTAAATAAAAATGTACTGTATAAATAAGAGTCTTTTTAAAAAGAAGGTATTACTGTCAACATTCTAGTATTTAAGAGGTAATAGATCGCCCTCTTCTTGTGCCTTGTTTATATGCACAAATTAGAAAAAGAAAATGTTTCCTGCTTTTTTTCAGGTCCAAGCTGGTTTCTCAGGTTTGAGTGAACTAGTATGTTAATAATATATTAATATTATAAACTTAAAAAAAGGGATTCTGTGCACCTGCAGAAAAATATATACAGCAGTTAAGAGCAGGCTTAACACTTCCAACAATCTGCAGTTCTTGGTTCCTTGGCAGTGAATCATACCAACATGATTTTCTTTTAAATTTTGTCAGGAAATGACAATACATTAAAATTCAAACAGAAGAGACCTTTAATACATTCTAGGAAATTTAGCTTGTAAAATCAGCAGCCATCACTGCTTAAATACTATGTTATTGATAGATTTGTATTTTTATTGTTTTAAATTTCCTGTAAGTATATTTGAATCTTTAAAACAGCACTCTAAAAGTGAAAATCTAAATCTTCAGTACTGTAGAAGAGAAGTTTGCAGGCAGTTTGTTTTGCAAAAAACACATCATCATCTGAACCCTAGCTTCTACCAGCTTTATATTGTGTCTTTTGGTTTCCCAGGCATTCACTTAATAAGCAAAGTGACAGTTATAGAAATATTTTAATATCTTAACATTATAGAGGTGAGGTAGACCAATGTGAACAGTTATTTTTAAATTTACTTGTTACATTTTGGTGGCTACTTGCAATTAAGCTGTTGATCTCCAAAACACAAATTTTCAAACAGGAGAGAAGGAGAGATTTCTCAAAAACTTCCTTTGTTCTTCCGTTTTGACTGCTGGCTCTTGACTTCGCATGCAGCTGTAGTGTGAGAACTAATGACATCACAGAGTATTTTCTGTGAAAAACAAAGTCTGTGCATGTATTTATAAAGCAGTGATTTAGCTCCTTAGAGCAGAAGCTTACAGATGAGCATTAAGCTTTAATTGAAGTCAGAGAATCTACTAGTATTTTTTAAATGAACATGAAGTTTCTGATTTCAGCTGGACCAAGCACAATACCTTTAAGCTTACTGTCTTTGCCTAACAAGTAAAGGACATTCTTTCCATCTGGAGCATAAAAAAATCTTGTTAGCTGCTGTCAGCACGTTACTTACTTTATATACTTTTCTGCACTTCTAAATTGAAAAGTGATGGTTCAGTGAGATTACTTGTGGATCAAAGTTACTACAACTTGTGAGTTTCAGATGCAATACTTGCAAGAAAAAAAAAAGAAAAAAAAAAGATGAAATGCCAAATGTAATTATATTTTTTCTTTTTTCCTTTTTTTTTTTTTTAGCATGAATGTTTTATAACTCTAAGATTCCTTTTCTGTTCTGAATTAAGACACAGAAATGAATGTTCGAAATGAAACATCCAAATTATACTGTTTTTGTTCAAGACTGTGAGAGTTTTTTTTTAGATTATCTATTTCTAATTGAATACCTAACACCAAGTGGCAAAATTCACAGTTGTGATTTTAGCATATTTTCATATTTGCTTTGTATTTAACTAGTGATGTTGTCATAATGCATAGAAAATCATTCCCATGGAAAAGATGAGTCCTGAACAGAAAAGGTACAACTAAAGCTTTTTGTTTGTACAGAATCACAGAATGGGTGAGGTTGGCAAGGCCCTCTGGAGGCTGTCTGGTCCAACTCCCTGCTCAAACAGGGATACCCAGAGCAGGGTGCCCAGGACCGCATCTAGGTGGCTTTTGAAGATCTCCAAGGAGGGGGACTCCACAGCATCTCTGGGCAACCTGTGGCAGTGCTCAGTCATTCTCACAGTGAAGAAGTGCTTCCTAATAGAATCACAGAATTATTTAGATTGGAAAAGACTCTTAAGATCATCAAGCCCAATGATCAACCTAATACTCACAAGTTACTTAGTGCCCGGAGGAACCTCTTGCGTTCCAGTTTGTGCCCATTGCATCTCATCCTGGCACTGGGCACCACTGAACAAAGGCTGCTTCTGTCCTCTTTGCATTCTCACTTCAGATACCTTGAAGAGGTCTCCCCTGAGTCTTCTCTTCTCTAACCTGAACAGTCCCACCTCTCTCAACCTTTCCTCAAATGAAAGATGTTCTGGTCCCTTAATCATTTTTGTGGCCCTTTGTTGGACTGTTGCCAGCTCTCTTTATCAGGTTAGAGTTTTAGAAGCGGGAACAGGAATAACAGATTTAAAAGCTTCCAGTCTATTTCATGCACTATTGATTTGTTTTCCAGCGTTTCATGGAGAATAGCAGCATAACTGCTTGTTACAATGAACTGATTCAAATAGAACGTGGGGAAGTGCGATCTCAGTTCAAATTACGGTATGTAGAAGTGTAAGAAAGTGTGTAGAACATAAACTGTTTGGTCTACATTCCTAGCTATGTATGTATGTGCTTTGTTATACATAATAGACATGTATGTTAACCTATTCCTATAGCTTTATTTTACTGTTCAGTTCGTTTGTAACAAACATAAGTGATTTAGTAACTTCAAAAAGCTTCATTGGTGTGCTTCATTCAATAGTAGTTTAAATGACAGCTTTCCTTAATGCAAAAAGTAGTACATGTCCTTTACTCTGATACTTGCTTCTTTCCATATGTCTTGAGGCACATACATTGAATTTGGTAGTGTTACAGCAGCTATTACTGGTATCACCATCAGAGTCAGAACCTTTAGCAGAAATATTGCAGAACAATTTCTGCTCACTTAATTGCAAGGGTAGCTTTCCACAAATTCTGTCCTGTGTGTAAGATTTAGGGGCTGCAATTTTACAGGACAGGAAATTTTCACAAAATCGTTCTTGCTCTCAGATGTGTGAGATGTCATATCTGACAGCTTGAGCCGAGCACCGTCTTGAGCTGGCTATTCAGTTTTTACTTTCCTGTCTGTGCAAGACTAGACAGACCAAGATCACAACTTTTTATCTTAGTGAGAAACATCTAATTGTCTAATTATCTATTTCACTAAGGTAAGAAGAAATTAAAAGACTTTCCTTCCATTATCAGTTTAATATCACTAATTTTATATATAATGCCAGTGCTTATATCTACATGTAAATATCTTTGCAAATCAACTATATATGAAAAGAAACATTGAATTTGTCACATAGAAAAGTTGTAGTTCTCTAGATCTCATAAGTGAGTTCCAGGTCCTTCGACATAAAACACTATCATTTCTCTACAAGATTCAGTGTTTCTGTTTAAGCAGTAGATTTTTCTAAGATCCTGTTTGCAAACCAATATCAAAGAAACTTCATGTTCAAGTGTATGTGTTTATGTATACAAAATATGACTATAGTAAAATTTTCAGAAAAAAAAAATAGGATCCAGGCTTACACCATTTTAATAGGTGTTTCCAAAGGCTCAGCAACAAAATAAAACAACAGTGAAATTTTAGAAGTTAATTAGGTGTTATGGTGGTCCTGACTTGGTTCAGGAGTAAACACAATGTGGAATATGTGACTTCTGAATTAAGTCAGCATTGATGAGAAACATTAGTTTATGTATAAGATTAGATGTCATTCATACATGCAAAACCTGTGGCATATGTTTAAGTCCAATAAACCGGATTTTGTAATAACAAGGATACTATGGAGAGAAAGGAAACTTTTTCAAGGTGTTAGATATAGTTTTCAAGATTACTTCCCGTTTTACCACTATTCCAGTTATAGAACTTTGTTGTCTGACAATGTCCAAAGTCAGACTCCTGAAAGAAATCATAGGTCTGTGCAAATGGCCTCCTTAATTTCTTAGCTGAGAAGTGTTACAGCATTCATTACTTTTTATTCTGTATGTAGAAGCTTTTTGGCATTTCCATTGTTTACTGTTTACCAAAACATACAGGAATTAAAATTATCCTTTTGTTCCTTTAAGACGCTAACAAATGTATTAGTGATGTCTTGTGGTATGTTTTCATTTTGTTTTCATTTAATTATTTTTCTAATAAACTTCATGTTCTTCTCATTGTAAACTTCCTGCTTTAACACATTGAATAATTCATTTAAAGAACTGTATGCCAATACAGTTTGAGCATCTCTACATGAGTGATATCAATTACAAATACAGATAATTAAAATTTAGGGAACATGATTTGTTATCGGCTCTCATGTTTTGCCGTGAGTTTATTTAAAAACATAAACCCACAAACAAAACAAAACCTTAAAATTTGAAGGAAACAGTGTCAGTTCCCAGAAGCATTTCATCTACTGATAAGCAAAATGAACTCTTACAAGTAACATTTATACTAACACCTAGGGGCATAAAGTGGTCTTTTGAAAGATAAACTTTCTGAAAAGGAGTACTTGGAACTTGGAGAATCTGTTATCTTGCAAAAGATGATTTCTTCCTATTTTTGCCCAGTTAAGCACATGCTCTAAATGAATTTACCATAAAAAATTAACACAACTAGTGTTTGGTAAGTCTGCTTGGTTACAATTTGTTATCATCTGTGTGGTTTAATGAAATGGGGTGAAGAAGTGTTGCACCTTATGTTTATCCCACCGGGTTCCTGGTCTCTGATCTGTTTGCTGTCTCAATAGGTCTTCATTGCAGCTTTGTATATGTTGAAGGGAGGAGAGAGTATTTTCAGAAAGTTAATCAACAGGACTAAAAACAAGATATTTCAGGTGTTCACATACAAGAGAAACTCTGTGAGAATGTAGGACCAGCCCAAGGAAGCAGTATTTAAGGTCATTTCAGTGGACTGAAGTGTCTCCTATTCAAAGCAGAAACTGCTTCTCATCATAGCTTTTCTGCTTCTTCTGTTACGCAGCTTGGGTGGGCATCTGCAGGACGTGTGCATTAATCAAAAACAGCATGGCCCATTCGAACTATTAATTTTGTGGGCTTGGTTGCCAGATCAAATGATAAAAATAGGGTTTGAATAGTGCAAACATTGCTGTGTTTCCTTGCAGGAAGTTTACTTAATGACTGTTAGCTGCCGGTGTACCAGATGAGTATCTATCACTGAGATAAATTAGTTGTTTCATACAGCGCAAAATCACACCATGGAGCTGGCTTGGACTGACAGAGCAGGCTTTGCAAAATTACACTAAGAGCTCCTTTGCTTGTATGAACCGTTGTATTCTTTGTACAACACTTCTTCCTACAAATCTTCATCCACACAACTGCACGAGTATGTCTTTTTTTATAGTTCTTTTTGTTTCTGGTTTGTTTCTGTGTTACTTCAATGATAAGCAAAGCTGGCAATATCCTATATTTCTTAATACTGAGGCAGAATACTTCTCTGCTAATGATTCACTGGTCATCAGTATTAATTCAAACCCCACTATGCAGTCTGTGAGCAAGATGTTCCTTTTAGGTAATAACAAGGATGTTTATGCATGATGCACTTTATGCTGCCTGCAGTGAGAAGTACGTAGCAGATAATTAGTTAGTACACATCAAAGATAAAGTACTGGCATCTGCCAAAGTAGGTATGTCTGAGTTGTTTCTCCTTGTAAACGCTATATATCCTTAGTTTTCTTTCTTATGTTAGGAGCTTACATTGATGTTAATCCTATTCTATGTAGATTATAAGCAATTTAAACCCTGTAGCAAAAGGACAAGATTTTTGTTTTCTTTTGTTAGTTAAAGGATAGTCCTAAAAAAATGGGAGGTGGAGATTAATTTTGCCCTTATTTAAGAACAGGATCTATGGAGATCAAGTTGCTGAATTATTACTTGGAGGCAAGAAAGGTGATATTTTTCTGACTAGGAATCTGAAATGGCTTAAATTATTTCCTCTTATTATGTTGCATTACAACATCTTTGATAGTGGAGATCTTTTTGCTGTAACTTTATATGTACCTGTACTGTTGTGATTTTTTTTTTGTTCCCTATCTTTAATTATCATAAAACTTTCTATTGTAATCTAACAGCTGTTTGTTATTTTTATGGCTAATTGTTAGTTCCTGATGTCTAGAGCATGTCTAGAAAAAGCAACATGCTATTAAACTGATACAACACTCGTGACCAATTTTACAATGTGATCTGCAGAAAAACATGTGAACAACAGGAATGTCTGAAGATGAATTGCTTCAAAAAGTTATAACGGAGATGGGTACTTGGTTTAATCATAACAACATTCTGGTTAGCAGTTCATCTACTGATAAGTACAGTGTAATAATGCATTTATGGTAGGCAAAATATTCTAACAATGAAACTAATGTGAATCATTTACTAATTTCAGGGCATGTAATGCCGTGTTTACAGCATTAGACCATTGTCAGGAAGCCATAGAAATAACCAGTGAAGATCATGTTGTTCAGGTATGGAGAAAAAAAGTTAATCATTTTGTAGAATTTGAAGACAGGAACCCCAAAGAGATCTTTGCTTAGTAGTTTCTCTTCTAATTCTCTATTTTAATTTTGTTGCTATATTTCTGGAGTAATTCTGGAGGCTGCATGTTGACACTTGATGAATTTTTAAGACCTTTCTTTTTGTACCTTTATTTAGATGACTGTTTCCAGTGAAGTAGTGTTACTTACAGTAAACAGCAAAGAAATCCATAGCAGAACTAGATAACCTGTTCAGTAAAGTTTTTTTTTTTTTTTTTCTCTTTCTGTGCTGTCTGATAACAGTTTGTATATCCCATTCTGTGTTCAACTCCTTATGTAAATTAAATGCTTCCCCATTTGCATAGTATTTTTATGTGACAAACACTGAACTGTAGGGCTGTGTGGTTATGGCTTTGGATGTGTATCCTGAAATACTTAGTTATGTGCAAGTAACTGTCTTTTAAGTGTGCTCTTCTGGTTTGACAGTATGTTAATCCAGCCTTCGAACGGATGATGGGGTATCATAAGGGAGAGCTCATTGGCAAGGAACTCACTGAAATACCAAAAAGCGTTAAAAACTGTGCAGATCTTTCAGACACTATCAATACATTTATTAAAAAAGGAAAGGTAAGTAAGTAAAATTAAGCTTGTGCGATTTTGATTTGGATTTCCAGACTGCTTTGTTTTTAATACTCTAGGTTTAAAAACACAAGACACTCTTTTCATGAGTTGCATATATTTGACTAGAATTCTGTTCCTCTGATTCCTAAACTTCTTTGTAAATATTGGGTATTCTCTCACAAGAAAAATATATGAAAAAATTTTGCACTATCCTATGGTAAGCAAATATCTGTTAAAGGTGGTACTATGTATTACAACATTTTACACTATTTTAAAAATACAATCATGAAATAATATGTAATTATTTACTAGATAAAGACTATGTAATAATAAGTGAATGCTTGACTGCAAGCTAAGTATTCTTAGATACTTTCTCTGTTATGTGTGTTTGCTTAGGAATGGCAAGGGATTTATTACACAAGCAGAAAATCAGGAGACAGTATCCAGCAGCATGTGAAGATAACACCTGTGATTGGTCAAGGAGGGTAACTAACCTGTACAAAGCACAATTGCTTTCTGTTTTGGGGGGGGGTTTCTTCTTTCTGCTTTCTCTACCTGAGAGTCTGGCATGAACCTCTATGTATTTAGGAGCAGGGTGATGATAGAACTACTGATTTTAAGCAATGCAGAAAGAGTAAGCAAAATTAAGGAGGCTATGTTTTTTTACTGATGTTTGTCCATTTAGGTGTCTTACTACACTGGCTAAAAGGACTGTAAAATCATAACAATTGGTAGTGTTGCTCATCTAGGTATCTTAAAAAATGATGTTTAGGTTGATGTTACAATACATTTTTTTATGAAGTTATTCTACAGTATACCAGTATACAAACTGTTAACCAGTCAGTTGGAAGGATCATCAGCTAGGTGATTCTCCTGTTTTGTGATCATGCTTGTATGTGCTTGCACTTTTACAGTGTATTATGTGTATGTTGCCAAATTATACTCCCAGATGTGCAGGTGAATTCCTGCAGCAGCAAAACAGTCGTGTATCCTAGGACAAAAACATAGCTATAACACTGGGGTGTTTGTTGCTCAGTCAGCCATTTGGTGTTGGTTTTGGTATCTTGTTTCATAAAAGCATTGAGAATTTGATGTGGTAACAATTGATTATTTCTGTTGCTAGGAAAATAAGACACTTTGTGTCCCTAAAAAGGCTGCGATGCACTAATGAAAACAACAAGCAGGTACTGTATTCCTTCCACGTCTTAATTTTCATCACTTTTACTGATTTTTTGTTTAAGAAATGAATATAGATCACATCCTCTTTGAAAAACATTCTCATATTATCATTGCATGTTGGATCAAGCAAGAAAACTTCTGTATTTGCTTAGCCTTTTTATGCTGGACTATTTTCCTATTGTAGGATGGCTGAGTAGAGAATGCCTTTTATTCACTGAAACTTAGATATGACAGTTGAGTCTGTGATATTGTGGAGCCACACAGACTATAACTCAAAGGGAGTTCAGGGTATTTTTTTCTATAACTGCTCTTGCCAGTCTGATTTGACATACTTAGAGCTGATAATGACCTATGCTCAGCTGTCACAAGGTTTGCAAATGTGTGGTTCTTGCATAACGTACAAATTGAATAAAACATTGTCTGCAAGGAGGACCTCACGTACACCACAGAAAGTGTGCTGTGGAGGGGTGTAATCCAAGCCATAGTTCAAAACACCCTCGGTGATCCTTGGCTGCATTAGGCAAAGTGTCAACAGAGGTGATCCCCTCTACTCAGCACTGGTAAGGCAACGCCTGGAGTTCTGTGTCAGTGTCTACAAATACCCAAAGGGAAGTTGGTGGTATCCAGTGACAGGATAAGAGGTAATGGACAAACTACTGTAGGTGTCCCTTCTTGAGCAGGGGGTTGGACCAGATGATCTCCAGAGGTCTCTTTCAACCTCAGCCATTCAGTGAATCTGTCATCCCAGTATCTGCAGTCCAGGCACATATCCACCCAAGCAGGTTCTGAAACAAATCTGGTGGCATGAGAAGCCGTTCGATGTGATCTACTCCTAGTTCACTCCATCTGAAAGTGGCTCTGAACAAATGGTTATATTACATGTTTTGCCTCAAAAATACTGTAGTACATGGCTTGAAGAATAAGGAATTCTGGTCTTCTCTGAGCTGAGGATTGAAACCTATCTATGGTCTCTAGGAGTAAGAGGTAGAAAGCAGGGAGCATAGAGTAGCTGGCAGCATTGTGGAGTGAAGATGTACTTGTGAAACATGATATATTTCCTATCATTTCCATTTTCCTTTTTTTTTTTTTTTATGGGATGAAGTTATGTATCTTGTTTTGTCTAGAATTTTAAACGTTTTATCTTTCATGGGGGTAAAGACATTTGTGCATAAAGGTATGTGGAAAGTCACTATAATTTCTAATTGTCCCTTTTTCAGTATAACAAGCCTATAATACATTATTGTAATACATTATTGTAATACATTATTGGAAAGCTACCATTGGAAAAAGTTAATAGGTAGTATTCTGTTAGTTGAAACCATGTCCCTTGTACAGGTTTTTCTGCAGGCAGGTAGTATCAAGTCAAATGAGAAATCTTCATAGCTTCTGGAAGAACTGAAGCTTTACCACTTTAAAAACAAAGCTTAAAATGTTTTAACCGTACTTAATATTTTGATCAAAACATACATTTTAGTACTGGCAGCAAGGTATCATTTAAAGTAGCAGGATTTTAAAAGTGCTCAGGCTGGAGTGCAGGACATTTTTGTAAAAAAAGCAGTGTTAATGTTACATGTTATTCTTCTTTTTTTTTAATTCATTAATAAAACCACATAGTTCATATTGTTTCATTTATAGATGCTTTGACGTTGATTTGGAATTGAGATAGCATTTGATGTTTTTTCTGTAACATATACACAGCTGAAAGATTGGTGCAGGACAGTGTAAATGTCATACTGTTTATACAAGATCATCAGTACAGAACAACTGAAGATTTGCAGCCATCTAAGAAAGGCACCAGTAGGAATATAGACAAAAGTGCTTTTGTTTTCTGTTTTTAATCTCCCAATTCTTTGGACTGCTTAAACCAGTAAGCTTAGGACCAAAATTATAGGAACATGTGTCAAAGGCCACATTCATAGTCTTTATACTGTTCCACTCTTGGAAAGCACCATCAATAAATGCTTTTTAGTACTGAATCATGAGCAGTTATTAGTAAATAAAGCCTGAATCCAATGGGCTGTACATAGACGTGGACAGCCTTTGAGCTCTGGTGAGCCCAGGTTATATGAACTCTGAAGGGTTCTGAACAGAGTTAGATATCTGCTACAAAAATTAAAGATCACAACCTAACAGAATGTGTAGTCTATGGAGATTGAAGGTCCTTAGAAAAAAAAAAAAAAAAAAAAAAAGCGTGGCCAATAAAACTAAGTAATTTTTTGCATTTCTCTTCTGTGGTAGAAGACTCTCCTGTGTGTAGTACAGTATCAGGTGTTCCAGCATTGAACAGAAAACTGTGACAGCATCTTTGAAGTTTTGGTTTGGTTTCTTGCTCATTTTAGATGGGTGGTCATGGTGATGTGTAACAATATCTATTCAACATTCATAAGACTCCTTTTTGTAGTGTTACTGGTATGATGGTATTAACTGTGATGAGCATTTGACACTGCAGGTTACACACTCTGGTGGCAAAGAGAAGTGCAATTAAAGAGAAAGCATTGTGTACCTGCCAAGTTCAACCTGAACTTTAAAGAAAAGCTTCATTTTCTGTAGCAGTTAATGGAACAGGCTAAATATCCGTTAAAGCTTGATTAAAATTAAAATGAAATTTATCGTTGAATTAGTGACAAAACAGTGTTAATAAAATGGCTCCTGGGGTTTTACATGAGCTATTGAACTTCATTCAGTTATTTTTGTGGTAGCCTCTATATTTCTAATTCTCGGTAAACTGCAGTATTTTAAGGCACAGCACACCATCCTGTTTGAAAAGTCAGGGAAAAGAGGGCAAATGTCTCACTGTGTAGACTTTCTGCATTTTACAATTGAAATAAATGTTTTTAGGGACTGAAGAATTAAACAGTTAATAGCACTCTGTCTGCAGCTAGAGAGCTGAGGTAAGGACCATTATTTGAGCATTTGCTGAGATGTAGCCATTTCCCCTGTTCCTAATGCATTGACAATGTGCTGCCCTTGGGTTAAGTGAGACTGTAGCAAATTAAAAATATAGAACAGTCCCAAATGTAGGCAAGCCCATCGCAGACACTCCTGTTCTTTGGTTTTGGAGCTAGTAATCTCTTTCTTCTATTCATTTAGACCTTGCTGAAGTCATCCTCATGTTCTGCTGGAAGGCAGTCCCTTGCTTTCATCTGTCACTTTGTATCAGTACATTCCTGAAAAAGAAATTTACCTCTTCCTTGATAATATAGCAGCTGGGTGAGTTGATCATGTGCTTTCAGGCACTGTAGATTGCTTAGGGTGTGACAGGATGCTGCTTGATTTTTCCATGTGGTAGGGCTTGAATAGGCCAAATAGTTGAGGCTTGACTTGGCATTTCTTGAGGAGATGGGCCACGTACAAGTGTTGAGACTTCAGCATTTCAGCCACAGCTTCTGGTAGTTGAAAGCCTATTGGAAATATCAGAATATAGAGTCAAGCTACTGCATCTTGCTGTGCCATCTTGTCCTACCCAGATGGTGGTGTCAGTGCTTTTCATGAAGTTTTAACCTTTTGGCTCTCCGTAACATGATCCCATGCACTGGTGGGGACACAGAGTCTTTATGCTGATGCACTGAAATTAGCCTGTCTGCAGGTAAAGCTGAGGACTAAATGCATGGAAAGAGTAGCAAGGGGGAAGAGGAGGCAGTAAGACTGCAAAATCTGTAACCCAGAAGGAGTTGAGGGTGATGTCTGTCATCCTGTAAGCAGCACTCACTCCACTCCAAGAATATTTGTCCATCCCCCACAGCCCACTCACGGTCATACTGTGCAATTTCCTAAGTAAAATACCATCAGGAGTTTGAGTGATTGAATTCCAGTGTCAGTTATTTCTTTTAGAAAGCTGGTGTAGGTTCACAAGTCAGCATGATGGTATTATATATTGAATTGTATACGTCTGTGTTCTTTATTGCCAAAAGATCTGAAGATTAAATGAGGCTTCAGTTCTAAAATAAATCAGTTGTTGTATTTAATCACACTTTAAAGAGAAAGTGTTTTGTAATGAAACTCCTTTTGTTGTTGTTTTTTATTTTTATTTTTTTTACCTCTAGCCATAGGGACATCTTAAGCAGTGGAGCAAAAGACCACCACATTTCTTAATGCTTAAATGTTTCTTATTTTGCAGAACAAATCTGGAAAGACCTTTTTTTCTGACGCATACAATATTTGTGAGTCGTTTGTTTTTTTTCTCCATCATTTTTTTTCCTCCAGTTCAATTTGTGTCCAGCTTTTGTTGAGGATTTTTAAAACTTATTCTCTCAAAAGTAACTTCTGGGGAAAATTAAGCCCATATACTTGGTAAATCCTGGAATCCATTTCTGAATTCTTGCATCCTAGAACGTTCCTTCACGCTAAAAAAAAAAAAAAAAAGGTTTCTCTTCAGACCAAAGGTAATTATCTATGTAAGAATAAAAGGAAAACAAATAATGTATTTAGTTATAGGGTGGTAAAATCTGCTATGATTCAAATTTTGATCCAAATTTCTGTCTCACTTAATCAGCGTAATTATAAGTGACTTGAACTCAATATTCAGACACTGTATGCAGGCTTACAGGCATCCTTACATTACTGTATATAGTTTCACAGTTAAAAATGTAGGTGTGTTCTTTGGCATTGCTGACAGACCCTCTAAGGAATATCACAGTATTAGAGATTACAGTATAATCAGAAACCACTGTAAAGGAATTTTCATTTATTTCTGTGCCAGATTTATTACATACAGAAATTGAACATATTAGATTTATGCACAGAACATAATACATCTGAAACTGTAGGAATTATTTTGTATGGAGGAGATCTATGAATGAAGATTGACTTTCATGTGACTATTCGTGCATGCTGAAGCCTGGCTAATGATTAATCCTGCCTTTAAGAATTGAGACCTGGAAAGATAGAGTCCAGTGTTTGCACGTACATAAATCTGTAATGGAGGTTTAAGAAAATATAAGAGCATACCAGTTCGAGATAAATGTTGTAACTGCTCTCATAACTTACCCTACCTATCTCTTTCAGGTCGTGGCTACAGAAGGAGTAAGAAAGTATTCATGAATTTATGTATTTATTTATTTTATTGGAGTACTTAGAGGAATGTGCCAAGGTTTTCTTTCAGAAACAGGAACAAAGGTAGATATCCAAGGGCTAAATGCAGATCCAGTCTGGTACCAGAATGAGTAGTTCAGATGAGATGTATCAGTTCATAGAATCACAGAATCATTTTGGTTGGAAGGGACTTTAAAGACCATCAAATTTGAACCTCTTACCATGGGCAGGGACACCTCCCAGGCAGGGACTAGGCTGCTCTAAGCCCCATCCAACCTGGCCTTGAACACTTCCTGGGATGGGGCATCCACAGCTTCTCTGGTCAACCTGTGCCAGTGCCTCACCACCCCCTGAGTGAAGAATTTCTTCCTTATATCTAATCTAAACCTTCCCTCTTTCAGTTTGGAGTCGTTCTCCCTTGTCCTATCCCTACTCCCTGAAAAAGAGTTCCTCCCCAGCTTTCCTGTAGGCCCCCTTTGGGTACTGGAAGGCCACCATAATGTCTCCCTGAAGCCTTTTCTTCTCCAGGCTGAACAGCCCCAACTCCCTCAGCCTGTCCTCAAAGGAGAGGTGCTCCAGCTCCTTGGTCATCCTTGTGGCCCACCTCTGGGCTCATTCTAATACTTCCATGTCCTTCCAGTGCTGGGGGCCCCAAAGCTGAATACAGCACGCCAGGTGGGTTCGGTTCTCATGAGGGCAGAGCAGAGGGGGACAATCACCTCCCTTGCCCTTCTGGCTACGCCACTTTTGGTGCAGCTCAGGGTACAGTTGGCTTTCTGGGCTGTGAGTGCCATCTCATGTCAAGCTTCTCATCAACCAACATCTCCAGGGCCTCATCAGGGTTGATCCTGTTCAGCCCCATCTCCTCAGGGCTGCTCTCCATCCATTCTCCACCCAGCCTGTATTTCACCATATTCACCATATATGACAAGCTTCCACAACCCTACTCTACTGGGACTAGGTGATTTCTCTGACAATTCCTGCTGGATTTTAAGAGAGGTGTTTAAGCTTTTGAAATGAGTCTTCTGAGGGAAGAGTGGTCTCTTACACTCCTTTAAAAAACATTTATATGGGCCATTAGTACATAATTTCCCCTTCCTTTCTTTAATTCTTATTCAACACAGTAAACCACTCCTGAATTCTGTTTGCCTTTCCTTTCTATTCGCTTCTCTTTCTTTTTCACCCTCTTCATTTCCTTTCCCCAACAGCAAAAAGGAAAAGAAGATGGAAGGAGTTCAAGATTAATGGAAAAGAGAATTTCTTTTCTATCTTTCATAAATAATCCCTGTAGCAACTCTACAGCATACTGTGTCTTATATGGACACAAAGACTGCACAAGTGCAAACTTGCCTTTCTTTACTGTTAACTCACTGTTTGCAACCATGTTTTTTGCAAACTAGTGCTTTGCTATAGGCAGGCAGGCAATGGATTTGGTCAAAGGAATGGTCCACCATAGATTAGGTGACTGTACTGAATTTCAAAATGTGATGTGTAATGTAACATGTGCGAGTGCATTATTGCACTGTGCTTATTCACCTGAAGTAGATGGTAAGTCTACTTTCTCTAGTGAGTAAAATAAAAAGTAAAATAAAAGTAACATGTTGTTTTTAGTCCTTTTCAGCATCTTTATTAGCTCTGACAAAGTAAGTCCTGTACTTACTTAGAGAGAACTGGGGAACCAAAAGTTCTGTTCAGTTTTTCTATTGACAGCAAAATACTTTCTTGTAAGCACAAAACAAAGGAATGGGATGAAGTGCTCAGCGTGTATTAAACTATCATGTATTGGGCAGACTGCGCTTTGGTTTCTGAGCAGGATGGAAAGCAAAAAAAAAACATTTAATCTCCTATTGTATTACAAAGCAATAGGTGTAAACTTTAAGATGTTGGAAAAGTCCTACTTAAATTTTAGGAAAGACTGAAATATTTATTAAAAAGTTCAGATGTTTCGGAAGCACAAGCTAATAAGATTTTGTATTTGACTTCTTCATTCATGGGCGTGATTAAAAATTACTTAGAAATAAAGATCTGATGACTAAGACCTCTCTGCCCCTTAGTGGCTGGAGTGTTGCTTTTGTAACTGCCTGGTGTATCACTCAGTCATGAAATAGTGCGTGCAATCTTAGCTTAGACAGAACAAAGCAAATGGTGTTAAAATACTTGCAGAGTGCAAAAATTAGTAACATCTTAGGATTATTCTTTTCTTTTTGCATTTATTCTTGGAATCATATGCAATATGTACTTAAAACTTAGATGAAAATGAAAAAAAATAAAACTTAAATGTACTTAAAATCTAAAATGGAACATCAGTTCTCCTACAGACATGGGTATTAAATAGGAATTTGCTGTTAGTATATAAAAGTACTATTGTATCTGTGATTTCCTGCATTGAATGTCTGTTTACTTTCATATTATTTCTCCATGTCTCGCTACACCCAAAGAAGAGTCTTTGAGATTTTCTTTAAATAACTAAACAGAAAATGTTGCTTAAGGACAGTGTTGAATGTAGCCCTTTAAAAATCTTTTTGTGTTCTTTTCCCTTACAAACATGTTTTACTCTTGGTGCATCTTCAGCTCTGCAAGAGTCACCACGATAAGAAGTGTACAGGAGACAATTCTCAGTCAGGTTAGACTACTATCATTTACCTTTATACACCTGAATGCTTGAAGTTGTGACCAGATTCTTTGCTGGTATGGTATGTCTCTACCCTCTGTTGAGTCTGTGGTCAAAGACGGACAGTGACCGATGCCAGCTGCTCAAATGTTGCACAATGATTTGGACTTGTAACAATCAACAATAATTTGATCTACCATAGAGATCTCTTGCATTAAGGTGCACTGCTCTTCATTGTATTAAAATACCATGTCTGAACTGAAAGCTGGTGTATCTTGTCACTCCTTACTGTTTGAAATAAATGTGGAACTGTGCTGATTTGTGCCAGCAGGTCTGCCCGAGTGTTTCAAAGTTTAGGACCTGCCAACAGGGACTGTTAGTTTTGGCCCAGCACGAGGCTTAGATGTGTGTCTGTAGTGCCCAGGCTACAACTAGTCATGGACAGTCAGCATTGAGCATGATGGTGGTGTTGTGACGTGTCTGCACAACCCTCACTGTGTTTCTCAGGAAGCTTTGCTTACTTGCAGACAGCACAGTTAAGATCTCGATCAAAAGCTACCTGCAGAAGTTACTAAAGATAACTTTAGGAAGGAACATAAGGGGATAGTTACATCTTCCAGTGCTGTGCACTGTTTGGAGTAACAGTCTTCCCTGAAGAGACACTACAGGCCAATTTAAAGTTTGTAATGGTTTTCTATTGATCTGATCTTGATGCAGCACTGCTGTCTTATTCTGAGAGAGCATGTTCTTTCAGTCTGTTACCTTTTAGCACCCAAGACCCTTCCCACAATTAAATACTGGGCTACATTGCTGTGCATTGTCAGTCAGCTTCTGATTTTTGCATACCAGGGGTATGGGAAGTGACTGCATGACATCCCCTGCTTGTAAATTAGCTTGAAACTTACTACCCTTGTTACTAGTGTTGTCATTAGAACTGATCCACTGTGTGTTAAACTGTTCCCATGTCCTTATAATAAATGCAGTCTCTCCTTCTCACTGTTCCTTTTCTGCCCGCAGAGTCTGCAGAAAGGCAAGTTGAGAATGCCCCGAATTAAGTTGCAGAACACTTGTTACTAGTTAACACGTTGTTACTAGTGTACTAAGGTGCTTTACAAGTTGTAGTGAGGCATTTAGATCTGCTTATTATTGTGAGGGATTTCAGCACGACTGTTAAGCCACATCACATGAAGTCATGTTGATGACTTCAAAGCAGGCAGCCTTAAAGTCATACATATGTGATGTTGGTTATCCTTCCATGATGCCCACGGTTATGCTTCAATAATAAATTCCTAGAACTGGTTTGTGATGAGCGTAGAAAAATAGCCCATGTATATTATTCTGTTTGTGATGTGGTTTGTAACAAATCTGGATGGGGACACACTCCACTCACCTAGTGAAGGGTACATTTTTAAAGTATTTCCAACAGAAGCTAGACTGCTATAGAGTAGGGTTTTTGTGCCTGTGACTCTCTAGGTGGCACTAGCAAAGTTTCAGACTGGCTATGCTGGAAGTTTAGGAAGTAACAGAAGGAGAGTTATCTTGTCTCCTACTGCCACTTGCAGCTATGTTTATGTGTAAATGTTTTCTCTCATTCAAGTGCCTTATGTTAAACTTCTGCAAAAGTTAATGCAGAAAAGGGGTTTAAAAGAGGAGTCCTACGAAATAAATTAATAAAATAATTTATCATGCCTCAGTGATGCCCAACTGTTATGTATCAACAGGGGAAAAAGCCTTCAGTTTCTCCAATATGACTATAACAAAATTTAAAAGATCCAATCTTTCTTGTAAATTTGTGGTAAACAGTTCTTAAGACAGAAACTGCTTTCCAGTCATTTTTAAGAATAATCTATTTTTAATTCTGGAAGAGTGTATGCTAACATTTTGTTTTGTTACAGACAGCCTGTCTTGAAAAATGTTATATGATTTGGTCCTTATGTTAAGAATATCAGTTTTATGATATTTCTGAATCTTCACATAGTTGTTATCTCCCTTTGAAAGCTTTCAGTGATCTTTGATTTTTGAGAGCCTAACATGTTCTCTAGGTGTGGGCACTGTGGAGATTTTCACAAAGAGGTGCATAGGTATGGAGCTGTTGTTTTGAAGCATAGGGGAGAGTGCAGACTGTAATGTTTTGGAGATAAATGGAATTTTCCTGAATCTTTTTGTTGTTGTTGTTCAGTTGAGGCACTGTCCAGGCACTTATATGAGTTGGTTTCATTTGGGTTTTGCATTTGTCTGGATATTATGATTTCTCTTGTTTTTAGTAAATGGAAGTCTCAAGAATGACAGCTTGGTGTGTGGTTATTTTTCACAGCAATGAATTGATTGGTTTTAATCATTCTCAACATGTTGGACTTTTCTTAAACATTGTACAATTATTGAAATTAAAAGAAAAAGCTGTCTGAGCATGAAGAGGGAAGGTTAAACCTTGTACTGGCTCTGGAAGAGAGTTGGCTGAGATGGGATTTCTCCTCCTTAGCTAATTTTCTGAGCAGCTGAACTGACCTTGTTCAGTGGTCAGTGGAGAATTTGCAGAGGGGCAGAGGGAACTTGCTGGAGGGGTTCAACCCTCCTGCCTTAGGCATCGATCCTAAAGCAGAATGAGCTGTTCTGTGGTTGTGCCCCTCTCTATCCCCATTAACTCGAAGGGATCTTTGTTAGTTCCCTTAGGCAAACACAGGCTGAAACCCTGCTGCATTTAGGCAGCTAAAGTTAGGTGAAGCGAATTCCCTGTTCCATAAGTTGTCCTGCCTTCCTTCCAGAATAGCTTCCCAAGTGACCTTAGGCAAGTTGCTGTAACCTGATGTACTCTGAGTTTATATCTCAGTCCCTTTGTTCTGACATGTAGAGATTACAATATTTCCCCCCACTTAAATGGTATTGTGAAGATTATTTTATTAATGTTCAGAGTTTCAGATGGAGAAGAATCTGTAGAAACATTTACTACTGACACATTTTTAAAGCTTTTGTTTTGTATTTACAGAATCCCATTCCTTCAAATGCAAGAACAGAAGGAAAGACTCAGTTGATGTTAAGTCAATAACTTCTCAAAGCAGTGATGGTAAGAAAGTAGAAAACTGTAAAGAATAAGGTTAGAAATAAAGAGCAGACTTACCACAGGCAATGAAAACACAGAATGAAAGAGGAAGCAGACAGGTTCACAGGTGACTGAACAGAGATTTCTTCAGTGTCTTATAACTTCTTTAAAATTTCTTAATTCCGAATTGCAAAGCAGCGCCCCAATGTGAGGATCATTGTAGCTGTGTGATGGATGACATGCATGCCTTCACAGAGAGGAACAGTGGCTCTGCCACAGAATGGAGGACAGCCTGTTAAGAGTGTGTGGTGAAGCATCAGGTCCTCCACCACTGGTCTCTAGCCTCTATTTTGGTTTCATTAGTTTGGGACATGAAGGGATTTGTTGCTGTTGGTTACTTGAGAGCAGTACTTTTGGTCCTAGTCCTGTCTGTGACTGCCTGCCAGGCATGGTGCGGTGGTGGCGGAGATTTTTCTGCCACAGTAAGCAGTGAGAGAAGCACAAGTTAAAGGGTGCAGTAGTGTGTTTCATCAGAGCAGCTGCTTTGCTGAGATAAGAGGAGCACGTAAAGTCACAGGAGAAGCCATGTCTGTCAGAAATACACTGGCAAACAAGGGGCAGGGGGAGGTGCTGGGCATGAAGTTTAGTACAGCTTAAGTATACATCAAATTGGACAGCAGCAGTGAGAGGTGGCTACAAAGGAGATAGACAACAATGCAAGAAAATAATCAGTAAAGCAAGAACTTGCAGGAGAGGAGGTACAGGAGAAATGAGAGACAAGGTTGGGGTCTGTCATGCTGTTCCCTAATGACAGCCTTTGGTGCTCACTAAAGAGTGTCGGATGATTCACACTCTGCAGCATGTAATCAGTGCTCTCTTTAATGACAGCTCCAAGCTTACAGACCCGACGGTACTCCTCAATGGCAAGGATCCACTCAATGACAATAGAAGCTCCTATCACAAAGGTGAGCCCTGAGCCTTTTCCACAGACTCAGAATTTGTTGTTGCACTTCTAGGGAAAAACATAGTTTGTGGCAGTAAAGCCTGGAGTTTACTTTCTATTTAATAGAGTATTTAAAGTCAGACTTCTTTTTTTCTTAAAACTTTCTGCATCACATCATCTCATTCCAAGTCCAAGTTATGAAGAAGAAGGTAAAAAGGGGAAAAGGGTGTCCTTGCTAGGTGGTCTGCTTGAGGCAGGAAGAGAAACTTGCTTTGTTGGTCTGTGCATGTGTAGACCATGTACTTCCAGTCTCACCTTGGCTCTTGCCATTGGTATTTATGAGAGAGAATGCAGAAGAGGTAGCATCTGCACCACATTCTGTCTCCTGCTTTCCTGCACTCATTTCTTCACTGTCTGTGTTACACGAATTCTTCTATCACAAACCAGCTGCATAATCTATTGTCCCACAAACCACGGTGCCTGCCATCTCCTGTCCTCAAACCATTTTCTCTTCTCTCCCCATCTTCTCATCATCAAGCTCTTCACTTCCCAGAACCATCTGCCCATTATAGCAGCTGACTCCTTTCCTTTTCCTTCTCCCCAAGAACAGCCTGTAGTGCCCCTGCAGCAGCTTGTGGATAAAGCAAGGGCTTTAGCCATCTCAGTCCCAGCAGTGTCACGACCAGTCCTTAGTGCTGCCTTAGTGTCATTGCTGCTTTCCAAGATTGGAGCTGAGACACATTGTGGAAGACAAAGAAAAGCCATCCTCTTCTCGCTCAACCACAGCTCAGCTGTTGCTGCTCTCTGCCTTTCTGTTTTGCATTGAGAAAATGAATTACTCAGGATTTGGGGGAATTACACAGGATTTGGTAAATGGGAAGTAGCATAATCTAGCCAATAGTGTTTTGTAGCAAGAAAACAAAAATGTGGTATTCACTCTTCCTTGCCTGCCTCCCTAAACTGCTTTCAGGTTATTAACATAATTAATGCTGCCCAGGAAAACAGCCCCATCACAGTAGCAGAGGCCTTGGACAGAGTTCTGGAAATCTTGCGGACAACAGAACTTTACTCCCCCCAGCTAGGTACCAAAGATGAAGATCCTCACACAAGTGATCTTGTTGGAGGTCTGATGACTGTGAGTAAAATTAGTAGAGATTTAATTACTGTTACTAGTGTCCTGCATCACAGCTCAGTCCTCTGCTGAGCTAAAATTTCACTAGGAATGGGAAGGGGAATTGTAATTCATTGTTATTTCACTTAAGTGTTTTGGCATCTCTGCCATCAGTAAGCACTGAGATGTTGTAAGATATGGCTATGTCTCAGTCCATTGGATGCATTCATCCTCATATATAAGTGAATGTGGTCACCACTAGAAACTATATCATCCAATCTGCTTTGTCTCAAGGAGGTACTTTTTAGAAACCCTAGAAACTTAGATGGAATTAGAGGGATTGCTCTACAGCTACTCTACCTGACAACTAGATGATAATAGCAAGAGTAAGTTTTACTTTGGTTGGGTTGTGACTTTGGCCCCATAATGGTAGCAAAACTGTCTGCCAGAGACAGACTGCCTAGATTTCATCATGGATTATCTCATTTTTTAGCAAACACTGAGCTAATTCTTGTCAAAATAATGTAAAGGAAATGAAAAATAAATGATGGTGGTTAATGTGAATGATGAAATGGTGCAGGTGCCAGTAAAAGGGTCAAGGAGTACAGTAAGCTGTATGGTTAGTAATATCCTTCTTGGAGATCTCATACTAGTGTTCCTTGAATCCTTTCACATCTGTATTGAAATACTTTAAAATATGATGGTGTTTATAGTGCTACAGTAGGAGCAGTAATTTCAGTATCCAGGAATAGGACCTACAGAGAAAATGTAGGTGATGTTTTTACAAATACTGATGCATGGGTGTTGTTTTTGCCTAAAGCTTATAATAGACTTGTTTATTTCAGGATGGCTTGAGAAGACTGTCAGGAAATGAGTATGTGTTTTCTAAGAGTAAGCTACCGTTTTAAAATTTTCTTTGCATGTGTTATTTCATTTGTAGATGCTAGTGACATAGAACTTCATGCTAATTTGCAGTGAAATGTTTGTCTTTGGAAATGGTCATCTAGGTGACTGGAGAACAAGTGCTGGACTGCCTCAATTCTGGAGCTGAAGCAGATTCAAATAATTAAAATAATGCATTTCAAAAGGTAGAAAATCAGATCAGAAAATAATTAAATTGTAATTCAAAGAGATGTTCACTGATCTTTCTGGTTTATTTCCAAATCATTGGTGGTGATATAACAGTACAGGCTTTTACAGACTTTTTCATGTAAGAGAAAGATTTGTTTTTCTTTAAAAGAGTTGTTTTCTTAACTGAATTCTGCATGTTAAAAAAAAAAAAAAAAAAAAAAAAAAAACATAAATGCTGTAATTGCCCAATTCCATTTCAACAGATATGAACCTGAGCCATAGTCACCCTTCAGTGCCAAATACTATCAGTGATGTTCCACCTTGTATTGCACAGCTCCTGGATAATGAGGAAAGCTGGGACTTCAATATTTTTGAATTGGAAGCTGTTACAAATAAAAGGTACCTGACTCCTTTTCCTGGGTGCTTGTAAAAATGTTGCTGAGGTGCTGCAGCTGAAAGTGCTCTGCTCTGGAAAAAGTAAAGAAAGACACTGCAAGTCTGTGAGAGCTGTCTTCCTGGTTCTTGTGTGTGCTCACTTGTATGCATTGATATCCTACTTACAAGCCAGGCACACAGCAGGGTCAAGATGCATGTGCAGGCCATGGAGAGCCCTGTGCAGTCTGTTGTCTCCCATGACAGCATCTCCAGCCCTCCAAGATTGCTGCCTGTTCAATTTCTACCTTGTTTGACTCCCATCTGCTCTACTCAGGTCACACTGTTTGGCACAGTCCGCTGTTGTTACATGCTGTACGTCCCGGTTATGCCCTTTTTCTTAGTGCTGCACAAGTGGCCAGGCTGGAAAAAACAAGCCTTTCCCCTCCATCACCTCAATCACCCTATGATTCTGTAAGCTGTGAGGCAACTGTGGCTTTTGATTATAGGAATAAAAAACTGGGATGAAGGATACGCCAGCGACAGGATCAAAGCCCTGAGATTTTAAAAGATTATAATGAAACAAGCATCAGGAGATTTGATGTCATGCAGCCTGCAAAAATAAACATGTTATTCAGAGAGAAAAGTGATTTTCATTCCAAGACACAAGTGATTGGGAAGACTACTGATTCTCTTGTACTCTGTTTAAAGAAAGTAGCCGTTGTCTGAATTTGCATTTGCCTGTTTTTAATTTGCAGATGTTGGCTTTACTGTGTCACTCACTGGCTCATCGCTCCCCTGCCCAGCATTATATTCACTAGACCTCAAATCCCCTCCCTATCTGGGAGATGGCTGCTGGTACACAGAGGCCTGGCAGAAGGCTGGGTTTATTGCAGCAGCACAGTTACCAGCCTCTGGCATTAATGGCCACAGTCCCCAGGGACATCCCGTCATTCATCTCTGCACTGCTCTCTGATCTCCAGCATCTTCCCCTGCTTCCAGGGTCTTTCATCCAGACAGAATCTTCACCCACTTCTTTCCAGACCCCCTTCTTTCTGAGAGCAATGCTGCTTTTGGGGAACCACAGTCTTTCATCACCAGCTCTTTTTTTCAGCTCCTGGTTTTCCCAGTTTAAATAACCTCTATGTAGTAGCACAGCATGCCAACAGCCTCCTAAATGGTGGCTTTCCTGTACCTCTTTATTAGCTGAAGGATTCAGGACATGCCACTTCTGTTTAGTCCAGCCCACACAACTTGAAGCTAGAAAGTGTGAGGATTTTGGTGTTGTGTTTGTTTGGAAAAAGACTGGCAGGCTCCTGTCTCCATTCTAGAAAGTGGTCCAGTCCTCCTAAGCTGGAGCAGGTTATTTGAACTAGTGACCTGATGCTAACAACTTCTCCAAGAAGCATCAACACACTTTGTGTATTGCCAGCTTCCAATATTCAGGAAGTAGGAGTCTGTGCTCATGAAGTCCTAAGATTATTTGAACCCGTAAATGTTTGGCACTTTGTCATTTAAGCCTTGGTCACCTTTAAGACATGCCTGTGTAGCGTTCAAAGTCTGCTGTTTCTCTTCAAAAGAAGAGTTATTTTTGAATGGTTGACAGATAATCAAAACTCAAAGAAACTGTGCTTTTAAGCATTTTTTTTTTATTATTTGTGGCTTTTTGAAGGCTAAGATAAAATCATAGGAATTGGTGAAGCTATAACGGAACTGTGCCATTTCTGCAAAATGTATTAAGTCTGAAAGGATGGTAAAAGTAGTAATTTGTAACCTTGACTATTTAGAGACTATGGAGTCTGGCCAGGCTATTTAGAGATTATAGATGTGCAATAAAAATGTTTAATATTCCTCCCACTTTTTATTTCTAAGGTCTTGGTTTCTTTGAAGAAAACATCATTCTTTAAAACTGTAGAAGTTCCTCTTTCACAGCAGTGCTATTTTCTAACATTGTTTTCTAGGCCATTAGTCTATTTGGGCTTGAAAGTTTTTGGCCGGTTTGGGGTCTCTGAGTTTTTAAACTGCTCGGAAGCAACACTGCGAGCGTGGCTGCAGGTGATTGAAGCCAACTACCACTCCTCCAACTCGTACCACAACTCCACACATGCAGCTGATGTCCTGCATGCTACCGCCTTCTTTCTGGGGAAGGAGAGAGTGAAGGTAAAGCTGTCACCTGGGAGCATTTTGGGCTGGGATTTTGGTGTGTTTGCTCAGGTGTCTCTCTGAAGGGCCACTTTCTATGTGTCATCCAGCCACATATTTGCTTATATAATGGTCCTGGCTTCATCAAGTTGCTCTGCCCTTGATGTATTTTCCTGTCTTGCCCGCAGCCCACAGTTTCTCTGAAGTCTGTTTCTATGAGTAAGGAATTTGCACTTGTAGCTAGCAACTGTAGGGGAAAAAATCTTTTCTATCTGTTGGTAATTGATTGTTAGTCCTCTGTAAAGCTTTGCAAAACATACAAGGTCTGTAGGAGTGGAGTCAGAGCAGAGTCGTTCAGAAAAATGCACCAATTGGAAGAACACCTACAAGAGGACCTAAAGCAAAGACATTGCTTAGGTGACAGCACAGTTAAAAGCTTAATTAATGAAGTGGGGTTTGGGTGAGGTTGGGAGGGGCTTTGGGAGTAGGTAATCCATGTGCACAGTGGAAAATAATCACAAGGAGGTAAGGTCCTTACACTCAAGTTTACAGTTGCATATTTGTGGGCACACATAAATGAGGAGAAATCAATTTATTGTAATTTTTCTGATGTGTCATGATCTCTCTCTTCTGTAGGGAAGCCTTGACCACTTAGACGAGGTGGCTGCATTAATAGCAGCCACCATTCATGATGTAGATCACCCTGGACGGACAAACTCTTTCCTGTGCAATGCAGGCAGTGAACTAGCTGTCCTCTACAATGACACTGCTGTGTTAGAGAGCCATCACACGGCACTCGCATTTCAGCTTACAGCTAAAGACAGCAAATGCAACATTTTCAAGAACATTGATAGGTGGGTTTGCAGGAGAGGGGGAGCACGTGTGTGTGTTTGGGTGAACTGGTTGCTTCAGGATTTTAGTTTGGAGCCGATCGAGAGCCCACCTTCTAAATCAGGAAATATGATTTGAATTGAGACATTAAATATTTAACCTCTTCCAGAATCCAATGTAAACATTATTTTTTAAAAGGCTGTGATATTTTTCCCCCGCCCTGTGTTCTGTGTTTTGAGGCATCCAAGTTTTATATCGCTAGGAAGTATACAAAGATAGTTGCTAATGTTTTATGTACTGCATTGGCATGGTCCGGTTGGCAGCCCCTCCTCCAGCCAGACCTTTCATAATGGTGAAGGTGCCTGGTCCATGTGGATGAGCCCACGAGCTGTGTTTTGCAGTGCTGCCTGGGAAGGAACAAGGAGAGGATAGCTTTCTGTCCAGCAGGCTTGTGAGCAAGAACTATTTTTCTTCCCTAGAAATCACTATCGGACATTGCGCCTGGCCATTATTGATATGGTTTTGGCGACAGAGATGACAAAGCACTTTGAGCATGTGAACAAATTTGTGAACAGTATCAACAAGCCGATGGCATCTGAGGAGACCAGCTCACATGTAAGTGCCTTCAGGACTTTACACCTCTGGGCATTTCAGTGAAGTTCTTCCCAGACAACGTTAAGTATCATTTTCATTTGCATGTGGTAATGTCCAACACAATCCACAATAGGATTTATGACCTCACACCTCAAAGTGTGAAAAAATACTTCCTTAAGCTTTCTGTGTCTGGGCCTTTAGCTCATTTAAACACCTGCATTTTATAATCCTTGTTTTCAAAGCTATTTTGTGTTCATATAATGTGGAAGTAGATGCTTTTGTATATGCACTACTCTGTGCAGGGAGCTAGGTCAGAACCTGTGCCTGTGGTCACACCTCTGAGCAGTGGGATCTGCCTAAGCTTGGGGATCTGACTAAGGAAACTGCATAGTTTTGTTCCTCTGTGATCAGGAGGAACAGCTGTGTTGTTTCCTGAGATCTCTCCACCCCTGCCCCACTCCTGATGGCACCAAAAGATATCTTGACCATTATTTCTGTCAGTTACATGCACCCTAGTGCTCCATAACCAGCCAGGGCATTCTTCATGTGATGCCTCTGTGTTTCCCGTCCCAGGCCCCTCTTCACCTTCTTTTATTGCTTCTCAAAGCCAAATGCTCAACATCTGACAGGATTCCCTACAGCAGTGTTACCTAAACAAAGGTTATCTTATCACTACTTAGTGATAATAGTGCTTTATTACAAGCGCGCGCGCACACACACACACTCACAACAATATCAAACCAAAGTGAAGTTCAATGGTACTAACAAATAACAAATAAAAGCATCTCATGTTAGTTCTCCACAACTCAACCTTTTGCTTTGTAGACTGACATGGATACAGAAACCAATTAGGACTGGTGGGGCTTATGACTTTTGGGGCAGCATCATGTCAGTTTAACTGACAAGCCCTAGGGACTGCTGAGCTCTGTTCCGCCAGCAGTTTGAGCTGGGAATCACAAATGCAGCAGAACTTCACTGGCTCTGTGTGCATTTTGTATTGTTACTCCCCAGCACTCCCATCTCTGGAGTGCTCGCTGGACATGGCACTGGGTCTGAATTTGCCTGACCTATCCTCAGTGCCAGCACTCCCACGGGACAGAGGGATGTGGTTTAGGCACCAGTGGGGGCCTCTGATGCTGTGCTCCCATCCTAACACCTCAAGAGAGTATTTCATGGATTTGCCCTCATGTCCTGGCAAATCCAGACACTTCAGTTCAAAGCACACAGGAAAGTAACATCCACATCAGCATACCTCACTGTGTAGAATTAGCTGGTTTCAGATTTCCCTGCCTGTACTTACCTACAGCCACTTGCTCTAGGCCCAGCAATTACTGAAATGCCCTCTGAAGTGGCACAGGGAAATCTGTGTTCTCGAACATCATTTCTCCCTCTGATAGGTTGTTTTCTGAGTTGCCTCCTCCACTGCCCCCATTTTGAAACCTCTTCTGTTCTGGCATCCCTGCCTTTCACTGTAGGACTTAGATTCACAAGCCTCGCTGAAACCACAGTGTTTCCAAGCTCTGGATGCATTTTTTGGGAATCACACTTTTATCACATGCATTTGTTCTAGCAGTTGCTAAAGAGCTTTTAAATGTTCTCCATACGTTCTATTGCAACCATTATTTTTTAGCTACAGAAAACATTTTCATTGATTCATTCTCCTTTATCTTACCATCTTATGGCAAAGGCTATTTCAAAACTTACAGGGGTTGGGGAGCAATAAAAGCGCAGCACAAATTATATGTATTACAGATTTGTTTTTTTCCCTAATATTAGGTTGTTCTGTTCCTTATTGTTAACAGTGACTCTTCCTATTTTTGATCTTGAACAGCAGTTTAGAAACAGGTCTAATCTGGCAGCTCATTCTGGGCTACCCATGCTGAAAAAAATTAACTGTTAAACATAAAGTTAGAAGATTAATGCCTGAATTGGCCAAGAGTCACTGCAAAATATCTGCCCATAAACCTTCAAAGACATTAATTTAGCAGTGGTGGTAAAAAGTATTTATGTTCAATTTTTGACTCAGAGTTGAATTTAGCAGTGAGGGGAGGCCATAATTACAAAAATATATTATTTTGAGAATAGTGCTAATGCCATGTTGAGCTGAAGTGGAGGTTTTTTATTACTCAATAAGGAACATAATATACCTGTGCCCTTCTTTAAACTATTCAAGACCCAGATGATGTCACAGCAGACTTGTCACAAATACTCTGTTCACTGCACCCATTCTCCATAGCAGTGAGTAAGTAGTTCAACTTTTGACAGCAGAGCAAGCAGAGACCTTCTGGAGTCAGTCTGCCACTCCTGTATTTTACTACTGTTCGTCTCCTACACTAGTCAATTCTTAATTTAGTTGTAGCAAAGACGAACAGGTATTCCAGGGTATAAAATCCAGCACAAAAATGGCAATATTAATTGAAAACATAATGGAACTGAATGGCATATACTTGCTTTTCTGCCTCTATTAAGAGACGTCAATTGTGCAAATCAAATCACCGCTCTGTGCCTGCTTCAGTTTTCTCATCTGTGAATGAAAAACTGAAAACTGAACTGTAAAAACTCACCTAAATGAAGCAGTCCCCTACCACTCCTGCACCAAAGTTTTAAATGCTTAGCAGTGACAATGCTGGTTGATCAGCTTGCAGTTTGTGGCTGACTCCCCCACGCTGGTCCTGTTCCTAAAGGCAAGGCTGGGATGCAGAGAAGGGTAACCTACCCCAGCTGATAAGGAACCGTGACTCCTCTGTTTCACAAACTTTACTATTAATGCTGAGAATCTCCCCAGCTGCCATGTGGTGGCACCACCATTAGCTACTTCACACAGCTGCTGTTCTCAGCCATCCCTTTCTCCTCCAGCTTCCTGGTACTCTGCATGGAATGAGAAGGCATCAGGCTGGGTGCCCACTTACTGTATAAGCTCTGTAGAGCAGATAATGATGCATTTACTTCTGATGGCAGGGATGCTGGCCACCAGCCCTCATAACCAACTCTGTTGCAGAGTGAAGGCAGCAACTGTGAATGTACAGCCAACATAAAGAATTTTCCAGATAACCAGACACTGATCAAGCGCATGATGATCAAGTGTGCAGATGTAGCAAATCCGTGTCGCCCCCTAGAGCTATGTATTGAATGGGCAGGAAGAATTTCAGAAGAGTATTTTGCACAGGTGCGTATATTTTTTATCATTTGATTATTATATTATTTAAGAAAGGGCATGTCAGCTGGTCTGCTGCTCTACATGGAGTCTTGTATCACCAGAAGCATAATTTTATTCCCAAGTCACAATGGGATCTGTTAATGCAGAAGAATTTTCTCCCGTCGAAGCTAGCCAGTTTGCTTACTGGGAAGCTTGTAGTACAGAATGGTGGAAAGCTTGTACACCTTTAGTTTTCTCCATCAAAACAAAACAAAGTGACTTGACCACTTAGCAAATTTATTTGGCTAATACTCAATCACCATCACTGTTCTAGCTTCTAGTTCCAATCAATACCTCCCCTGAACAGAGCTTGAAAAGCGATTCCATGACTGATGAACACCTCAACTGAATCATTGGGCTGGCCCTTCCTCTGAAGATGGATACCTGAACAATCATTAGAGTAGGCAGATGGTGGAGCAGCTCAGTACTGCAGAAAAACGCTTATCACATGGGAGCCTGAAAAACAGAACTGGAAGCGCAACATCCTTTCTTAAAACTCAGTTTTTCTAACACAAACAGAGCAATGCTTTTAAAGTGAAACACTCTCCTATTTATTTGAACAACTCAACGTTTCTTAGCTTTTATTTGCCACTAATGGTATGAAAATCTGCAGTTTGGGCTCAAAAGACAGGTGGGTGTTCCTAGTATGCTTCCCATCCAAATTCAGATATGAGAGACAATTTTTACTGAGGAAAAAAAAAAAAGGGGGGGGGGGAGGGGGAACTTGTAGTACATATCTACCTAGTACATATCTTTAATTTCATTTCAGTCCTTGTGAATAATTTTGTTCACTTGCTCAGTAAGATCAAGGATCACTTAGGACATGCCTCCCTAGCAGTGAAGGTATTGTGCAAGCAGTCAAGCTGGTTCTAAATTGCCAGCCCTGGGCACTAGCCTACCTGCAGCAAGATGAGGTGCTGAGAACTGCTCATTCACCTCACCTGGTAATTTTGGGACTGCTTTGCTGCCACTTCCAGAATTAGGTTCTGCCTAAACTACTTCAAATATATGCTGTAAATAAAATCCTATCGAGTTGGTTGGCTCTTCCAACATACTGATAGCAACACAATCAGCCCTCTTCCATTTGTGGGCATATCATTAAAGGACATACTCTGACTTCTGTTATTCTTTTAACATAATACAAGCAGAGAGAGTAGAGACAGCAACATCCCTCTTACTTAAAAGATACATGGTTTGGAACAGCCACCAGAGCTATGGAAAAGACGAGTCTATGTCCTCTGATAGAGGACTGTGCAAGTCCATTTTCCACTTTTGTCTGGTGTGCCCTAATCACCAGGTTATGGGGTTCTGTCTCACTGGAACTAAGAACAGTTGCAGCAGTGCAGTAACAGAGTACTTGTGAAAGGGAAGAGATGTTGATTTCAGTCCCTGATCCAGAGCAAATAAAGCACAGGAAGCTAAGGCCATTCACCTCTGGGGTTCTGAGCTTTGTCTCAAGCATCCTACTGCAATTCATCTAATCCCCAGGCCTTTGCCTTTCTAACATGAAAGCCAGCAAAGCTTCAGGGGCTAACTGGAGTTTTGTTTTCTTAGACTGATGAAGAGAAGAGACAGGGTCTGCCTGTTGTAATGCCAGTTTTTGATAGAAACACCTGCAGCATCCCCAAGTCTCAGATTTCCTTCATTGATTATTTTATAACAGACATGTTTGATGCATGGGATGGTAAGTAGTTCTGCTTCTTCTTCCTTGCAGACTAAAAATGAAAAAACTCAAGCTGGCCCTTAGTCCATTTTTCTCAGGGGCAATACCTGTATTCTGTATGCATTACAGCACAGGATCTGAAGAATGATGCTGTTGAATCTGATTTATTTCACTGTAGAGTGAAATATTTCCCACTTTGCAAAAGCTGAGTATTTACCACTCTACATAAAGAAGGAAGGAGTAGTGGCTTAAACTAAGCTTTTTCTATCTAGGTCTTTCACTCCTTTAACAATGTATTTCTTCTGTAAAGCAGAAACTGAGATGACAGTGTTTGCATGCTAGGCCTAATTGGCTGAACTCAACATACTTTAAGAAATGGATTTGCTTGAAAAAAAGACAAAAAAAATCTTTCCCCTTTTAGTATTCATTAGCTTACAGCTGAGGGACGGAAAGAAATTAGGAGAATGCTAATTTCAGACAAGGCTAGGCTGTTCTGCTGCACATTCTATGTATGTAGTACAACTTATCCTCCACTTCATTTCAGCATTTGCACATCTGCCTGTTTTGATGCAACACTTGGCTAGTAACTACAAACACTGGAAAACACTGGATGAGTTGAAGTGCAAGAGTCTCAGGCTCCCATCAGAAAACAACAACTGACACAAAAGGAAGACAAACAGACCTCTTGATCTACCAGTTTCACTGTGAATCACTATACTAATTTGTATACAAGAGGGACAGTGTTTCCTTTCAAGTGAAATTAAGACTGTGTGGCAAGAAGGAAATACTTTATCCATCACTTCTAAGAGTCTCTGAATTCCACAGAATAATGTTTTTGAAAAGGCTAAGTAATCCACATATGAATTAGAGCTCTTTGGAAATACCAGTTTGCGGCAGAAAAGGTACTTCTGAAACTAATTTCTAGTACTGAATTTGCATTTGTCAAATCTTGTAGCAAATACAACTGTATTTGCTAACAGTTCACACAATGGTTTCTCAGACACAAACATGATCTAGTCACCAGTAGAAGAGCAGGTTGACAAACCCATAAAAACTTCCCAATTATCTGTCACAAAAATTGTACCAGTTCTGCTGATGTTCTTTAGCTCTCTCAGCCATAGTTCTGAAGAGAGCATGCAGAGTAGAACAAGTAAGCCTCAAGAACACATTAAAAACAAACCCTGTGACATTTAAAGCAACCCTTTTATTACACAGAGTATAAAACTGCTCTCTCGTCCTTCTTTTCTATGTAAAATTTCAGATTGAGAAGTCAAATTCCTTTAAAATTAGTTACAAAATGGAAGAAAAAAAGCATGTTCTGTATAATTGGTGCCATCCACATTTGTCTCTGCCATCTTAGAGACATTACCATGTGACGTTTTGTCAAGTTTTACATACAAACCATTGTGAGCTGATCAACCTCCCTTTTTATAAAGTGGTGTTTGTACACACGGTCATCCATTTTATTAGACTAATCTAAATTTTATGACAAGGCCATATATTGTGCTACTTACAGAAAGAACCTGTAACTTTTTTTAAAAACTGTTTCCAGGTTATAATTTACAACAGCATTATAATTTGTACTGTTTTTTCCCTCCTAATAAAATGCTGTTTTGTTTGATGATGTGAAAAAGTATTTCAAAAGTTGTAAATAAGTTAGAAATCAAACATAGTTTGATTAGATTTAAGATATAAAATTTATGCTAACGCTTCCAAAGCACAAATGTGTATTTTTGTACATCTCATTTTAATCACATGCAGACCATGAACATGAGTTCAAATTTTAAACTAGTCTCAGATTATTCAGTTAATAAATACTAGGAGAATTGCTGATTTTTTAACACTGTGCACTCCAGGCTGCAGGCAAGAGTGTAAAATATGTGACTTCAGCTGAAGTAGTCCATTTTTCATTAAAAGGAAAGGTCCTGAGGCAGACTCTTTACCACCCCCCTATATTGTATCAAGAACTGAACCAAGTAAAGGAAAAAAATAAAAAATAAAAAGCTTAGATTGCTGTGAAAGAAAGTGACAGTGATTGTTGTTTACTGAGGGTAGCTTACATAATGTGCCAAGCTTTTTGTATGTTTTGTACCAAGTTCTGAAAACAAAAGGAAACATTCATAAAATGTATCTGCAGAGAAATGTATATAAGCTATATTTTTGTTAGAATTGTAATAGAACCTTACTTTTGTCATAGCTAAGGCAGGTCGCTTTGTATTAAAATGCTGCACTGTGTATATTTGAAGAATGGTGTTTCTGGTGAAGTACATATATTCATTATTTCTTACTATATATTGCAACATTTTCAATGGATTTTTATTCAGATCAGATGGACCTCTGATTTTGATACAGGAAACTGTTTGCTTTTACCATTACTTTATTTAGAACTAGTGCTCTCAGAGGTTGTATCTCAACTGTTCTGATGGCTGAATGCTCACTGCAGCTTGCATTAGAGAAAAAGAACTTCACGAGTTTCAAAGCTTTGGCATATTAATTTATTTCATTAAGTACAGCATCACTGTAAGATCATGGCCATGTAAAACATCTCAATTCACAGTACTGTCACAAGGAGGAAAATGTCAATGGCAGAAGAAACCTAAGAAATAAAGTTCAGCCTCAGTTCTGTTACATGAGTTAAGGTGTTTGTGTGGAATCTGTATTTGTTGCAAATCCTGTGTTTCTTCCCCCCACCAGAGACTAAGTAAAATAGTATTTTTTGTGAAGAGATGTCCTGTTTAAGAGCAGAGGAAACAAGAATCTTTATGTATCGCTTTTGTCAAGACTCTTACCTGTCCAGCAGACCCACAGGCTGTTGTTTCATGCTATTGTTAGTGCACAGATACTTAAACAGCTTCCTCTCCCCTGTATAAATATTAAGGATATTTCTGATAAAGATACTTAGTTTCATGAGGTGAAGATACACAATTCTCCTTTACTAACCTGGAAAAATAAATTTAAAAGGAATCATAGAATATCCCAAGTTGCAAGGGACCCACAAAGATCATCGAGTCCAAACGCTTCTTGAACTCCTACAAGCTCGGTGCTGTGACTGCTGCCCTGGGGAGTCTGTCCCAGTGCCCAACCACCCTCTGGGTGCAGAACCTTTCCCTAACCTGACCCTCCCCTGTCCCAGCTCCATGCTGTTCCCTCAAGTCCTGTCACTGTCCCCAGAGAGCAGAGCTCAACGCCTGCCCCAACCAGCTACAGGCCGCCATGAGGCCTCCCCTCAGCCTGCTCTGCTCTGGGCTGAACACACCCAGGGACCTCAGCCGCTCCTCATATGTCTTCCCCTCCAAACTCTTCACCATCTTTGCTGCCCTCCTTTGGAGGCTCTCTAATAATTTTATGTCTTTCTTATGCTGTAGCACCCAAAACCACACATAGTGCTAGAGGTGAGGCCGCACCAACACAGAGCAGAGCAGGACAATCCCTTCCCTTGATGCACCCCAGGGTAGGGTTGCCCTTCCTGGCTGCCAGGGCACACTGCTGGCTCACGTTCAGCTTGCTGTTGACCAGAACCCTCAGATCCCTTTCCACAGGGCTGCTTCTCCAGCCTCTCATCCCCCAGTCTGTACGGATAGCCAAGGCTGCCCTGTCCCAGGTGCAGAAATCAGCACTTGCTCTTGTTAAAACTTCATGCAGTTGGTGATTGCCCAGCCCTCTAACTAGTCAAGATTTCTCTGCAAGGCCTCTTTGCCCTCAAGGGAGTCAATAGTTCCTTCTATTTTAGTATAAATTACAAACTTACATAGTATGCAAGTTTGAGTCCTGCACCCAGACCATTTATAAAAACACAGAAAAGTACTGGCCCCAAAATGGAGCCTTGAGAATCCCTAGAAGGTGGTGGGCCCATGATGTAACCCCATTTACCACAACAATTTGAGCCCAGCTCATCTCCTAATTGTTCACTGTACTATGTATTTATATTATGTATAACTTACAGGCATTTTGTCCAAAAGGATACTGTAAGAAACAGCATAAAAAACTGCTGAAATCCAAAAAGATTACATCAACTGGCTTCCCTTGGTCAACTAGATGAATAGACTTGTCATAAAAGGAAGTTAAGTTAGTTAAACAGGACTTTCCCTTTGTGAGCCCATGTTAGCTATGACCGATGACAAAGTGACAATGGAAAAGGACACTAGATTGAAGTACAATTTCTAACGTGGTCTCCAATTCTGCTCGCTGCAATTAACAGCGTGTCAATTTTTTATTTAACCAGAGTTGGCCAGTATCACCCTACTGTGTTCATCATTACGCTCAAAGCTAATGTGAAAAACAGCTGTTTAATTCTTTCAACTCAACGAACTTTAAAGGAGGAGTCCCTTAGGAGGTCTATTACCAACAATAGAACAATGGCACTTTTGGTAGATATAAATATTTTACATGCATGTAGTACTATTTAAGACTGAATTACATCCCTGTAAAATGCACAATGAGTTTTGTGACTAGAACTGTTTAGTGAAATAGATTTGTAACCCTACCAGGTATTCACTCAAAAGCAGTTACATAAAGATGAAATAGTTGTTCTCATGGTAAAGGAAGAAAAGATAATAAAAGATGATGTTCATCCATTCTAGTTGTAACTGATGGTAGCAGTAGCCTCTCAAAAAAAGAAAAAAAAGTTTTATAAGCTTTCACTGTAAAGTTTTAGTAACAACGTATATACACACTTTATGAACAACTAAATTACTTCCCAGCTGAAATGAGGGGAAAAAAAGCCAAAGAGAAACTGCTCTCCCCCAGTTTGTAGCTTTCACAGAGTAGCTAAAAACACAACACTTGCTGATGAAGACCAGCTAAAACAATGCATTAGATAGAGACCAACGGGCAGACCTGATGAACTGGTATTGCCTACTTTTCTTTCTTCCTCTAACACTTGGTGTAACTTCACATGCAAAAATTCTTTGAAAACTGTCTTTTTGTGGTAGATAAATAACTCTGAGCCATCAGTGACTAAAAGTCTTTCAGACTTCAGCTGTAAGAAATAAATTACATAAAGCAGAAAGCCTTCAATTTGTTCTTGTTCCTCTTCCACACACAGCATCGTGGAATAGCTCCAGGTCCTTCAGTTATCATCCAGCTAAGTATTTTTAACAACTCTTAATTTTGACATCCACCCATGAATTTTTTAAACATTAGGAATAATACTAGAAACTATTTAATGAGTCATCGTTATCTTCAGTCATTTAAGGGAACACCGTTTCTGCTGACAGATAAAGACAAGTAAGTTTCAACATGCAAAATTCTCCTTTGAGAAGAGTAGTAGCCATAAAAATTCCAATATAATACATGACATTAAGTGTAAACCTTATTGATAGTCACATTCCCAGTAGCTCAGAGTTTCCTTTACACTCACATTTAATGCACATCCAGTTTATGAATATTTAGCCTGTATTCAAGCTACTTAAAATTTGAGCTGCAAATCACCATTTTGTGCCAATTTCTGAAATAACGTTAAACTCCGTAGTCTAGATTCCCGTTCACCATCCTTCCACAAGATAATGAGGTGGTCAGCAGAGCATGTAACCAGTCCCAGTTCACCAAAGTACAGGAACATCTGCAATAAACCCATTACTATTAGCACGCTATTCACATGATATTGTCAGCTGGCTTAAACATTCAGTGAAAAGCTGGACTAAACAAATATATGTCTGAAATGGTTCTGTTTGAACATTATCTATCCAAAATTACAGCATATACTTTCTCTATGATTAAGATGTCATGAAATGTCACAATGGGCTAAAATTCCTGAATAGGTTTCATTTCTCTATAAACCCATGTTTAGATTGCAAACTTAAGATGAAATCTGGAACAAACATCCAGTTCCCAGTTGTAGTGTTTGCAGTCTACAGAAAAAACCCAATACCCCACCAGATTTCCTGTAGTATTTACTTGTACACCTATAGACACAATCCTCAAGTATCAGTCATTGTTTGAGTTCTAATGAGAACTTTAATCTACTGTTTTCACACCATACTATATACACCACACATCCAATGTACACATTTACTGGTCACTGTGTTTCTGGTGAAGTTAGAAGGACCTAAAACCCAGTTATCCCACACAACTCCACAGTGTGACAAACATATTCCCAGCCTCCAGAGCCAGATAGCCGAAAAGTTACAGCTGTTTAAGGAACATTTTGAAAATTACATCAGTAAATGAAATTCACTTTTTTTTCCTCTTACTAAAGCTGACCAACCTGCACAGCTGATGAATGACCAATCAAATCACCAACCAGCTCCAAAAAATGCATAGTTGTATTCTCCTGCGTCTTCTTAGCAGCTTGGTTTGCCTGTTTGTTTGCCCTTCCGAATCCCCACATGTTGAAAAATCCTGGGGGTTGGGAGGGGGAGAAACAGCTTTTATTTTGTGAAAAAAAAAAAAAAAAAAAAAAAATCACTTAAAATGTGTATCTTCTAGCTAAGAAGAGAACTATGGGAGTCAGTTAAAATCTAAAAGTAGGACATTCTGCATGGCAAAGTAACAAGCATTGTACTGCACAGCACTTCTATATCAGAGTTATTCATCTTGAGGGTGGAAGGAAGCATAGGTACTTTAACTCTTATTCTTACTTGCAATATGGCAAATATTAAACTACTTATCTGAACAAGATGATGTGTGTATTTAGCAGGAAAAACAGGAAATGCTTAAATGAACTATACAGGGAGGGCAGATGCCGGACCATGATGCTCTGTCTTCGTAAAGTGACTAGCTGTCTCTTGTCCTCAGAAGAGAGAGGAGAGGTGCCAATCTTTTCCCTGCATGTCCTGCACTAATGTGTTAGATTACTGCATAGAGGTAACAAGTAAGTTTCTGGTATTGTTTGTTTTTGTACTGTCTACTGACTTCTTCAGATTTAAAACCATCACCCAAACTGGAATATAGATAGTCCTCCACATGTTCCACTTAGATCACAAGAAAACACTTATCTGTGCCCCAGACTCCTGAAGAACTGTGTAACAATATTGACAGAAGAAAGAAGTTTGGGTTCTGTACACAATGGACTTCTGTCTTTCTTCCTGATGCCTACCTCAGACCTACCAGCACACGCAGTAAGTGTGCTATACCATGGCCCTTGTGCAAGGAAAATAGGAGAGATGAACAACTAATAAAAAAGGAATTGCTCAGAAGGAAAACAGAACAAACCAACAGCTGTCCAACCATCCCAATATGCACATAGTTCCTTTCAAATCTATCTGCAATTATAGGCTATATAGACTATACAGATTATATAAATTATATATAAATTATACAAAGTTATACATTTCCAATGTGAAACCAAATGCGTTGTGTAACAATGAGCAGCTGAACTGTGTAGATGAGCTGTCAGAAGCAATACTGAAGACAGAATATTCCTGAAAAAGTATTTCTAAACCAACCCAGGCAGCAAAAAGATTTGCAAAAACATTAGATAAAGATCTTTGCAAGAATTACAATCAACAGAAACATCCGGGCAGACTAAATACATCAACAAAATCACTCACAGCTCTAATAAAAATATCTGAGTAGGGAGAAGTCCAGGTTGGATGATGCTTTGAGTAACCTGGTCCCTTCCTGGGAGGTGTCCCAGCCCATGGAAAGGAGGTTAGAATTAGATGATCTTCTTTAAGGTCCCTTCTGAAAACATTCTATGCTCTATGAGAATAATCTATGAAAATAATAGCTCATTACTGTTCCCAATCCATAATACCAATTATGTTGTACAGACCACCTCTCCAAACCCACAACTACCAGTACCAAGGGAAGCTGCTGGCCTGGTCAAAGAGAAGCAAGCACTAAGCAAGCAGTGCCTATCCTTAGGGAAAATGCTTTCTAAAACAACAGTAACCAGCCCTGAGGACTGCAACCTGTATGCCAATGAGGTTGGGTACAGCCTCCAAGTGAGTCCCAGTCTCCATCCAAGTTTAAGAAGGGAATGTAGAACATTTTTTGTGTGTGTGTCAGCTGCTCATTTTCAAGCTTGCCTTCAGCTTTCCTCTTAAGATCTTGCAACTACGTACTCTCGCCTGGTAGGGTACCCAGTACAAGCAGAAGTGGATCAAAGTTTGTAAGGAGACATAATAATTTTTCACCAGCTAATATAACAGGGAACCCTAGACAAGGTTAATGGCCCATAACTGCTTCAGAGGACCTTCTAAATTCTCAAATCAGACCTTGGAGGGCTTGTATACCTTGTATACCTCCCACCCCCACTATAGACAAACCTGTTGGAACTGGTTCAGCTGGCACCTGCTGCTTTTCTCGGAGCTCCCAAATGCGAACACTGCCATCTTCTGAACAGGATATCAGCTGCCTGTCAAAACAGTTGATAAGCAACACTAGCATGGATACTTATCTGCACAAGTCACCTGGTGAAGTTTCTAAAAAAGACACAGAAAGTTTGTCCGGTGTCTCTCCTGTGTAGCAGGACGTCGAGATGTTCCATACAAAATAAACTGTATTTTTAGAGGACAAAATATAATGAACTTGCAAAATAGGTGGAAAATAAACACATTTTTAAACGCATTTTTAAAATAAGTACCACTCTAAAATGAAATACACATCTAGACACTGCAAAGGCAGGTGTACAGACTGATTTTCATTAAGCAAAACCATATTTTCTAATGTATGGAAATGTAACAAAAAGTCCTTTTCATTACATATAAACAATACAGAATAGTACATGCATTTACAAGATCAAGACGCTAATTTTTAGCTTCTAATACACTTTTGCTTCATAGAACAAGACTATAAAAGGATCTAAAAATACTACTATTGGATTATGAACAAGTTGTTCATTTTATTTTCATGAATTTCTAACTTCTCTGTCACAAATAAGTTCAAGCCAGAAATTCAGCACTACTGAACAAAGGCTTGAAGTTATTATTTGGTGTTAAAACATTTAGACAGTTCTGAAATATTTAATGAAAAATATTTTCTGAATCTGCCATAGGTCTTTGCTTTGTAAAGTAAAAATATGACATTGAGCTGTTATTTTCACAATGTAGGCGAAAGTGTGTTTGAGTCTGATTTTGAAAATAGCCAAGATATTTTACTTACAGTCTGTGCATCAAGCATAGATAGAGTTATTTCACATTGAATTACAATTACGTATTTTCAAAAGTAAGATCAGCAAGTTCTACATAATAAAAGCAGATCAAACTAAAGATCAAATCCCTGCCCTAGAAATGAGATGCAGCTTTGCGGACTGTATCTAGCAACCCTTCCAAATTCTGCATTTCTTTATTGCATGATCATGACTTTTACCTGTTTGGAAGCTTCTCAATGTGCAGTACAGAGGAGTCATGAGCAGTTCTCTGGCAGGCAATCACACGCTTCATTTGAAGATTATATACGTATATGCCTTTCCCAACAGCAGCAAACACACACTGGAAAGAAAATTCAATGGAACAACTTAGAGAAACAGACACTAAAATATCACCCTGCATGTTATGGATTTCCAGCAGTGCTATGATGTCATCTTGTCAACATTATCTGGCTAGTTTCTGTCCTCATGTTACTGCTTTATGACATACAGAAACAAGTTATAGAAAAAAAAATGTTTTATTTTTTTGTGAAAATGAGAGATACCCATCTACATTCTAAACAATTATTTCACTTCTGTATTTTCATCCTGTACTTACAGTCTAATAGAAATCAAAAATACCAATATATTAACACATTTCTACAATTAAACATTCTTATACTAAAATAACACTCAGTGTGTTGACAAACTCTTGCTTTATCATGAAGCAATTCCTGAGAATTCAGGAAGCTGTTCTGTGGTTTTCTTTTTAAAAAAAAAAAAGATATCTGGAGGTTCACATAGGAGTCTTGCCCAAGGGCATGGGCTCCACTAAGAGAAGCGTAGAAAAAGAACTCTCTCACAGAAAGGTATTACAACACTGTGAAGAGCTGGAAGCATTTTACATTCAATGCTCTCCTTCAGCAAAGCGCAACAAAGTGCAACATTGAACATATTAATAGTTCAGTGCTCTGTCCAATTGTGTTTTTTTTTGTTTTTTTTTTTTTCTCTTATGCACACCTGTGGTGGGAGCTCTGATACCTCTGAAACTAAGCTCAGATTTCTAATAGCACTCTGCCAAATCAAAGAGAAATGCTAACCCCATTTTTATACTTTTCCTAGTTTTGTGTAAAGGGCAATTCAATGTCCTTTCTACATCACTCTTTCACTCCTATATCTCAGCCTTTTCTCCTTTAGTCTTCCACATTGAGACAGGCTCTTTAGTTTTATATAACATTTTAACTCTTGAAAAGGTGCACTTCACAGATCACACTTCATTTTACACAAGCCTTGGCAAAACCCTGGCCATCTAAAACCCCAAGAAAATAACAGATGAGGAAGAAATGAATTGTAAACTGATCTTAACAGGGAAGTTAAAAACACACATATACATATGAGGATAGCAGATACACTCCTTAGTATTGCCAAATCTTTACCAACCCATTTGCTTCTGAATGATGCTATGCCTACAAGCCCAGTAACAAGTGAGGCAAGTTTTTCTCCAACTACCTAACTACCAAGCCTGCCAACAACCCTGACAGATCTCCCCTAAATACACCTTATCTTTCAGGATGTAGTACTAGAACCACCTTTCCTTCATGTAGTCTGAAATTCTGCAGCAATTTCTGTTTAGTTCAGTTCCATGAATGCAAGAAAGTACTCAATAGCCTCAGTTTCCAACCCATTCCATGTTCTTAACTGCTTCTGAACTTCTCAAAATTCCTTTTCCCTCTTAGACCCTATCTCATGTAGCTTTCAAGCAAGGAGTCAATGTTTTGAAGCTCAGTCACAGAACTTCTCATGAACAGGACTGGCTTTTACTCTTTCAGGACTAAGCACCCATAAAAAAAATACAGGAAATCCTACCTTTAAAGACAACTACACTTACTTTCACTCATCCCCAATGTTTCTTTTTCCATTTTTTTTAGGAATGCTCTTTTAATCAACATACAAGTACCTCAAGTGACTACTTGGCCCTCAAATTATGTTGGGGCTTTTCTGCAGTTTTTATTGTTTTAACTCACATCTTTGAATCTGTTTCCAGGAATTTCTTTCTTAATCATTCCTCAGTAATGTACCTACAGGCTCCAGAACAGAATTCCACCATGCCACAACAATGAAACGTATTTTCTTTTCCCACTAATAGTTGGTACATTTCACAAACATAATAATCCAATAATTTTACTGTTTCTTGAAGAATAACTGGGTTCTGCTTGAGTATTTTGACTGAAAGCTCCTATGTCAGCTCCTAAGTATGATTACAGGAGACTACATTTTGGACCCATCTTTGTGCTCTTCACAAGTAAGTATAGCCTGCCTGAACAAAAGCAGCAATATTTACTTACTACTGTGCAACTGCACATGCAAATTCTTTGATTCAACTCACAGTACTCTTAGCTGTAACTGTTCAAGAGATGCATTATTTTGGAAACTGCAAGTTCAGAACCATGGCACACAAAATACGTATGCCATTGAAATGCACCATCTTTCCTTATTTTTCTAGTGGTACTTTAAACAGATAATAAATTTTGATTTGTTGGTCAAAAAAGCTGTTGTTATGTTAGCTCCCACACGACCTGCACCCTACAACCCTCAGTTACCTCAATGATGAAAACTTTGTATAAAACTGCTGATTGCGTAAATACAGCTGTGTACGTTTTAAAGAAGCTTCTTCCATTACTTACAACAACAAACAAACTAAAAATGCAAAACACTCAGACTTCTATGGTAAGGTCATGCTAGCTCACTTGAAATAGTATACTCAGTTTAAAGCTTTTTACCTCCTCATCAGATGTTAAGTGTTGAACTGAAGTTTCATTTGGACTTTGGGATAACTTTATTTCTGTCTGTGAATCTGGATGGACAGAGGAGTCCCAGAAGTTGCACTCAGATGCCTGCTTTGTCCAGTCAATTGCATCCCAAACTATTAACTCACCCACATGTGAACCTGTCACAAAAGTCAAATCTAGAAGAAAAAAAACACACACAAAAATTATATAAAAAAATACATCCATTTCACATAACGTCACAACCCTCTAGAATGAGAGAGCTCATGTTAAGTGTGAAGCTACACAAAACGTACAGTCAGTAACTGACAGAACAGTTTGTTCAGTTCCATTTGTTCTCACTTTTTGAGAAGATACTTGTTTGATTACTTACAATAGCTTAGGTGATCAAAAGGAGAGGAGATCTCTCCTGTAAAATTTTAACTACCATACAGAATATTTACCAGACACAATGCACAGTATGGCAAAAGCAAGGATCACCAACAGAAGTGCGTACAAATATTTGAAATTCATGCTGTCTAGATGGTAAAACCCTTCTATTCCTTGGAAAAGTGTATCAGTACCTCTCAGACACAGAAAACCATGTCTTAGCCTCAACCAGAAATACTAATGAAAAATGAAACAAATTAATGGCAAGACTGAAGTAACTGCTCATGTTTTTTTTAATCACACACAGAAAGGAATTGCTTCAGAATACTTAGAACAGGTAGAATATTGTCTTTTTCTGCCCATTTTTAACAGAACCCAAGTTTTCTTCTTGCCAGCTTCTTACTATCTCTATACCACAGATCCCATGCAACAGCCAGGTCGACAAAATAAGCCAAAGGGCAAATATCCACTCTCTATCAGAGTTGGAACACTTTGTCCTGGGCTCAGAGGGAACTCCAGAAAACAAACAAACCAAAAAAAGCAGATGAGACAACAAAGTAGAAGGGGTGGGTATCTCCAGTCTTTGCCTAGACAGAGGTTCAGATCATAGCTCAGAATTGCCATGATAAGCAGCACAGACTGCATCACCATCTTCCAAAGCCTCTAAATAATGGACCTATGCGCAGGCCCATATCTGCATATCTTTTGAGCTTTTTCTAAATCATAACCTGCCTGGCTTCATTTCACCATTAATCTGTAAATAAAGCCATTTTCACATTTCACTACCTTCACAGCTACACAGAAGGTTCAGCTACTAGTTGTGAAGTTTCATTACAGTTATATGTTTGGTCCCAACAAAAACTGCATAGTTGAAATATCCCACCGATAACTAACAGAACAAGTAATATTGTAAAACCCCTCTTACCATTGACACTGACCAATGACAAGATGTTATCATGATGGTCAACAAGGCGTTTTACTTCAAGGATATTCCAACCTTCAGACTTATCACTGGAAGCAATCAACCTAAAAATGACTTCCAAGATAGAGAGAAATTGTCTAAGTAAGCTTTATCATTTATCAGAGTAAAATATAGATAGGCTTAAGTAAAACACATCATTTTCAGACACACAAATTAATGAACATTAAAAATGAGTCAGTGCAAGATCTTCAAAGCCACTTATGACCATCTCTTTAACTGCTTTTCTCATAACACACAAAATTGGAATAATTTATTACAGTGTTATTCCTCAGGTCTCTTGTTACAGCCGCTGTAGGATAAAACATTTTAACCTAGCAACTTTGAAATTCAGAGAATTGATCAACATCAGAAGTTGTAGAAAGCAGAAGTGAAAAGCATTAGACAGCTCTATTGATAAGTAAGCTAAAAGAGAAACATTTGTCTTTAAGACTTATCTGACTGGAAACTATCATTCAAAAATACGCAATAGTGTCTAATGAGGCAAACAAAATTTCCAGGAATTAAGACTTTCTTTTAACCAGTCTTGATATTTCTTTATGCTAACTCAAGGGCATTTCTAAAGATGTATGGGAACTTCAGGTGGAAGTTTACATTGTATACCTAAGTCTAAATACAAGAAGACCGTTTTTAATTTGCTCATGATTCTTTGATAAGAATTTTGATCTACTGTTTGGTGGACTCAGTGCTATGCTTTTTCTCTTGAAACTTTTTCTATATTTTGAAATTTCAATACTTTCATAAAATGCTCTTAGTAAGAAACTCTCCACTAACAGCTAGCAGATGACTTAGAGTTTGCAGACCTAGAAAAGCCTGTCTCTTAAGGAAGCATCAGAAACTGTCACATTGTCTCATTATAGGTTTGCATATAATTTCACTGGCAATATTGCACGCTCTTGATCTTGGGATACAGAGGCTGTAGGGAAGCCTAGTATTTAGCAGCTCTGAAAATGAGCTGCAAACCTTCTCCAGGACAAATGTAGATATCCATAATCAGATCTAGACAGACGGCTTTAACAGTAGGAACAAAGAGTAGAAAAAAATTTTTATCATGGCAGATCTCAATGAAATTCCTGAAGGAGATCAGTACTGTCTGCCTTATTGTCACATATAGGAAAAAAGAGGAAGATTGCTAATCGCATCTTGGTACCATCCACTTGTCCAGTACAATTCCAGCAGTATGCTCTTTACAGTTACCTCTGATAAACAGCCAATGACAGAGGAACGTGAAGACTTAACAGAAATGCAATATACTCACTTAGCTCTTTGCCCACAGCAGCCGCAACACAATTTTTAGGCAATTCAACCAAAGTACTGATACCTTTGGGGGAAAAAAAAAAAAAAAAAAAAAAAGAAAAAAGTAATAAGAGAGAAAACATTTATCGTATTTATTGACCAGAATAAAACACACTTAACTGATAATTCCTTGTTAATAAAGTTTTTTGTAACCTTCCTCCCACATAAAAGTTATTAACAGAATAAAAACATAACGCGCAAAGTCAAACTTCACTGGAAGTGAACAGATTACCTCAGATGGAGGCAGAGTCGGGAGGTTTGCTCCACAATATAGCAGAATTCTGAACACTGAACTTGAAATAGCAGTGGAAGCTGGGAATCAATAATATTTTTATTTTAAGTAGGGCTGAGATGTCTATGTTCTAATATAGACAATATTAAGGATTCTGTGTTAATTATTGAGACTCTAAACACATGCAGAGCTAAAGTTATTAGATACTGATACTACCATAGTACATAAGATTAAAATATTGTGCAGAGCCAGCTGAAGCAAAGCAAGGCACAAGACAGTACATTATTCTGCCTTCATCCTGCATAGACATCCCCCAGCCTGCACTGCCACACCATTAGGGGAAAAATCACTCAGGAATAAGCAATCTCTCTCTTTTCCCACAAAGGAAGCAAGAGATTAGGAGTACCAATGCTACACATCAAATTGACCCCTACTACAAAAGTTTCAATAGAAACACACACTAAGTACTACAAATACCATTTGCAACTTCTATTTGGCATGGTACTTTGTATCAAATCTAAAGGATTGTTAGGATCCTCAAAGACCCAGAAGGGTTTGACTTTCCATTACTATACCCGATGACAAAAATAAGGAAGAATATTGCTTCCACCTTTGAATTTGATTCACAGCTTCATAGGTATCTTTGTAAAGCACAGCAATAGTAAGCAACAATTTTCCTTGCTTGGCCAGATAATATATAAGGTTATAAATAGAAAAGCATGATTTACATTGATATCTGATTACATTTACTGTATTTCTATCAAAGAGTTCATTTGCTCCATAAAAATTACTGATTCTTAAGAACAAAAATCAATCTTCACTAGTCTATCACCATGTTTTACTTGGGAATAATAAAATTCCAGCTCCTTCCCAGAGAAAGCACGTCAAAGGATCACCTCCCACTACAGCAAGCATGTATAAATCAGTAACTAAGGTCTGTAAGATACCAAGTTAATTGGAACACACATTATTATAAAATATTTACAGTAATTGTAAAATATTACAGTTACTGAGATTTGACATATTCTAAAATTTACAAAGCACAGGAGATTTAAAGCAGTCTTTATTTTGAAAAGATTGAGTTTAACATTTTTTAAAAAGCAGCTCTAATACATAATGTTATCATTAGAATTAAAGAGAATTTGCCAAGTTGGTTTTGCATCATTATACAGATCCATTTTACTTGCACTTTAACAGCTCTAATGAGTCATTTACATTTTTACCTGCATCAGTAAGGTGACTGGTCTTACACAAGAGATCTAATTTTCGGTTCCAAACACATAGATCACTCCCTCCAGACAACCATACATCCAGTCTTTGAAGAACTGTCAAACACTGCAGAACAAAAATCAGATATATGTCCCCTGCAAAAGTTCTACAGGGAATTTTTCAATGAAATTATCATGATCTTCAGTGGGATAAAGCTGTAAGTACTAAGAAATGCAGTAATAAAGTGTCAATTTATTAAGAAGTACAGAATTAACTACACATTACATTTTTTCCTACCAACAGTGCAAAATCTGATTTTTCAATGAATTTTTCTAACAGCATTCAAGAACTAGTTTGACTGTAGCTTTTTCCAATCCAGTAACAAAACTAAGCTATAAGATGACCTTTGTTCTACAGACTTTCAAAAAGAAAATCAAGGTACTAAGAGTTCCAAGAAGAAGCTACAATTTGTGCCCAATTCTCAGTCGCTCACTATTTAAGGGTTACCTGTTCTTAAACCAAACACTCATGCTCACTTTAATGTACCTGCCCATATGGCTCATGATCCATATAGAAAAGATTGCATACAACAGACTGACCAATCTAGGGTTTCCTCAGCTTACCTTTACTGTAGAATGGAAACATGACACTTTTTGAACCTGTCTGCCAGTAATGCAGTCCCAAACCTGACTTAATTCATTAAGGAAACCAAAGAAATTTTATACACTATAAATGTAACTGCTGTGTTTTTAATTAAATGAAAGTTTGGGATATAAGCATGTGGAGAAATGGTCTTTTAAATCCTGATAGCCTTTTCAATATTTGGCCAAAATGACAAATTAATAAAGGCCTCTCATGACCATTGATCATTATTCTAGTAGGGCTTCCAAATAATTAGATTGCACCACAATTCTTTTAGCCACAATTATACCTACTAAATATTATCAGCCAATAAATTTAAACAACCTGCAGCCCCTGTCAATGCTAGCTGTAAAAACAAAAAAAAAGCAAACAAAAATTTTTGAATCTTCTCCAGATCTAAGGATACAATAACTGTTTTATCAGCTGAGGCTGATAAAATCAAATTACTTTTTTCTTCGGAAGCATCTGATGAAGAAAACGGTGCTATAGCTGTAATTTTTTGTGTATGTCCATGAAGTTCAAAAAGTTTCTCTCCAGTCTGAAAAATAAAAACAGGGGAAGTTAAGGGTAAAATTTGGAAAATACCTACAGTAACACATGAGATAGGTGCCAAACTACTTCTGAAAGCAAGAACTTCTAGGAGTCTAATATCCCAATTTCACAATCCGGTGTGGATTTAATTCTTACTAGACGTTTAACACACTTCAAGGTCTTACCTTAATTTAACAACATATTAAGTATAAATATAAAGAGTGCTACATAATAAAAGTTACCCTAAGTGTAAAAAAAGTCCCTGAAAGCACTCAAGATTTTGTATATTATACTAATTTCACTTCAATGGAAATAGTGGCCATTCACCCTATTTAACTTATACTGTAGTAACTCTGATTTGTTGACAAAGCCTCTCTTGGAAAAAGTAATTTTTAACTTATTTGAAAAACTTAACCTATCTTTATGGCAAACACAGTACTGTCAATTTCCTGACAGCTTTATTTACATTACCTATAGTTTTAAGCTGGTGATTTAGATAGTTGCAGCTACTTCTGCTCCATTTAGTTAGATAGCAGAACCTAACAAACAAATATTCATAAGCATATTGGTGCTTTAATCATGCAACTAAAACACAAGGTAGTTACAACCTAGAAGTGTAAATAAATAAATCATTTTTAAATTAAAACTATAGAAAGATTTGTTTAAACAAAAATGTAATGAAGATCCTACAGAAGCAGGAAATAGAACTTTGTTCCTAAATGAGTTCTACATCCATGAACTGCTCAGAACTCCAAGTACATATACACTCACATGTGTGTTTGAATATTCAGAAATTACCTCCTTTCCAAATTGCAGAATCATTAAAGGCCTTCAGCAAAGCACTAACAGAAACCATTCAAAAGAGACTAAGAGTTTCAATGTCCCCCCTTCCTTATTTTAAATTTACACCACAATGTAACATAAATTCTTCAGAATGTTTCTACAGAAAGTTTACAATCTGAGATTTCTGTCTTCCTTAACTAGGATGCTTGATATTTACAGTTTAGTCAGTACACTATGTCCCCCTTTTAGACTTCCTAATGAGCTTGCATACTAATACTCCTTGTGTAAGTCTAATGCTCATCCCTTCTCAATAATTTTGTCAATGATATGGAGACATAGAGCAGAGGAGTAGGAAGGTGATTATCGTACTCACAGAGCACATTTTCCATGATAATTCTTTTATCTTAGATGTTTTCAAAAGCTATAATTAGATTTTTATCACAGCAAGCAAGTAAGGCCTTGTTTTGGCACTGTATGAAATACTTAACTTTCACCAACTTTGATGTCTTTCCAATGCAGTTTTGCATTAGCTCTCCATTTAGTCTCTTCAGTTACACTGCAAACAGTTATTGCAAATAGAGCTACTAAGATACAGTTAAAATTAAAATAGATGTATGAGTCTTGTGAACCCTGGGACCCTGCTACGTATTTGTGTCCACATTCAGCATCTCCACATTTACAATGCAGACTGAACATATTTTAAATGAAGCATTAGTCACAAATTCATACATACTTCTGCTTTTCACATCCATATTTCATCCCTAGTATCTGTAAAAACATTATGTCTTCCCAAAACGCTAACTTTTAAGAATTCTCACATTTACTTTCCTAGCTCTTCTTTTCAAGTGATAATGACTCCCTCCAACTTCTACATTTTCAAATAGTTCTGATTTGAATCCATGCAGCAATTCTTTTTCATTAGTAGCCAATTCTAACTCCTCTCCTCAACATTCACCTTCTCTGAAACACCCATGCTACCCTTCCCCCCCCAAAAAAAAAGCCAACCTGAGCATTCCACAGAAATATGATCCCATCATCCCCTGCAGATGCAAACCTGGTAAGGGAAAAAAAAAAAAGTGAAATATTGAATATAGCATAATGTAATGGAACAGAAGAAAAACAGCTACATAAGAAAAATATTTACATGGTATTATACTCTGACCTAAAGAATAAATGCATATCCATAGATCCCAACTAGTTTCTAGTTTTCAAATTCAAGTCCTGAAGTCAGGACATACTCAATGTCAACACATCCTTAATAAAGAACAAAGTTTAAGAATTGCAAGACATATTATAAATAGGAGCCCACTTTACAGAACCAATTCTCTTGTTTAGTAATGACAGATCTTACATACTGAATAACACTACACCTTAAAACCAAATACTATCAGTCAAAGCCAATTGACTGCAAGACAAAGAAATTACAAATCACACATTAAGTTCAGCACAGCAACAGAGGAGTTGACTACCTACTATGACACGGTAGCTTAAGAAACTCACAAAGGATCTACATTTTTAGTGCTAAATGTGGCTTTTGGTAAAAATGCAGCTGAAGAGTGCACCATAGAACCAAAAAATAGGTCAATTTTAGTATTATGACTGCTGAATTCACATTAACAAAATCTGATCTAAACTCAAACTTTTCCCCAGGCTGGAGTGAGTATCTGTAAGCATCTGCCTACATCTGCATCTTTATCAACGCTACAGCTACACTGAAGCTGTAGCAAACATATCAGCTTTCCCAGTAAAGATGTAATATGTGTTAAGAAAGCTTAAAACAGAAGTAAAATCTTCCACAGAAAATTGAGTTCAGTTGTTAGTTGCAAATACGTGTACCTTCTATTTTTTCCTTTTGTTTTAAGCCTTTGACAAGGGTTGAACAGTTAAGACATAGATAACTAAGATGTGTATTGTGTGCAAGGAAGTAATGAAGTTATATCAACTACATTTTTTTTCCTGTTGCCAGCTGTGAATGGTTTCATTAACTGAAAAAAGTCCTTTCTTTTAGACTTTTTGCAGTTATGATGATTGTGAAATCTGCTAAAAGAGTAAGTTTTCTGTCACAAAGCTGCATTTCCTTCCACCCGCAATTCCTTTCCTCATTTTTTTTGTTAAAAAGTGCTAACTGTACTTTTCCCACAACTTTTGTTATTTTACATTCAATCATGCCTCTTTAAAAAGGTCCAAGCAAAGAAGAACTTTTCATGCACAACTCTGATATCAGTAATTTCTTATCTTTACTTGCCTTTTAGCTGCAGTACACCTTGTTTTGTCACAAGGTCAAGAACTTGCTATATTAAGACTCCCACATTTTAGCAAGACCCCTTTTATTACAGTTCCTTTCTTGACTGAAGTCGGAACTGTGTGCCACTTCACAAATTCTGAGAGAAAACTGATGTTTGAAAGAAGGTACAAGTATGAATCATCAGCACAGAAGTTCAATGAAGCACTGTTTTGTATTTTTCCTCTTCATCACCTAACCAGGACTTCTAAGTATAGAAGTATATTGCAGAGTCTGTTATCCTACAGATACACACTGTTCATGAAAGTGGCGTTTCATGGGTCACCTGGTTCTTTTCCAGTCATGATAACCATCCTCTATAACCTTGTCTGCTTCCTGACAGAGCAAGGAATGGTCAAATGAGCAAGCAAGAAAGCTATTCTTTAAATGTTTTATGAACTCTGTTTAGTTTAATGTGTCAAATGCTAGAGCATTACATGCAATTTTATCTCAGTCCATTTTTTGGAATACTCTTGCTGAGCCTTAGCCTTCTTCAGTGATCTTCCAATCAATACCACCCTCACTCCATGTTCAAAAAAATACAAGAGAAGAGAAGAAAAAAAACAGCTTTCTGTTACGTTTATACAGGATTTATTTAGTATCTTCAAAAACCAATCTGAGAAAATTTTCCACTCACTGGTTTTAGCTGAGCCACTGAGAAAACAAGAAAATCCTTCTGCAAAATTCTCAATAAGATGATATTATCTAAAGACCTGAAGCGTGAAACTTGGCTTACAACAGTCGACAAAAACACACACAATGGAATAGCTGCAGAAACTAAATAAAAACATTTCAGAAGCTGAGTAACAATACTAATTTTATTGAAAAGAACGAAGTGAAAAATATTATCAGCTGTTTAACAATCCATAAACTACCATATTATTCATAAATAAAACCTTTGAATTACTGTCCAGTGAAGCGACTCTCTTAAACTCCTCAAACTCTCAGAATATTAACCAGCTATGCAACTTACTCCTTATCCATATGCTATTTCATAACCTATCTTCAATGTAGCCATTCAGGCCTTAGCTTGATACTGATTACTGTTAGTTTAGCTTCAATAATTTACCTGTTACATACAATGATGCCCAAAATGGTACAATATTTCTTTACATCAAAAAATGCCTGCAATCTAAGTACACTCTGGTATTTCAATAAAGACCAAACAGATTATTTGGTGTCTGTTTTCAGAAAAGTATAATCTGAAAAAAGTTTTTTTTAGCAACTTCTCTGAAAAGAGAAGGATAGGCGGAAAAAAAAATCAGAACAATATCCCATTTTTACACGGATCTTCTGGTGGATTATTTTAATGTAAAAATAAATTTTATGGAACTGCATACAACTTTTATGGTATATGTTTATGGCATTAAGAATAAAAACTGAAAAGCTAAAAATTCTCCATGGAGAATTTTCTGGAATTTATATAAATCCCACATCTTGAAAATTATGTATCTTGCAGATACATACTTACACGGAGTGCCTCCTGTACACTGCAACGATATAGCATGGTTAAGAGTTTGGTTTTTAGGAGAAAAAAGAGGGTTTATAATCTTTGGAAAAGAGGGCAGGCCACTCAAGGGGACTACAAGGATGCTGCGAGGTGGTGCAGGGACAAAATTAGAAAGGCCAAAGCTCATCTGGAGCTCAATCTGGCTACTGCTGTTAAAGACAACAAAACACGTTTTTATAAATGCATCAATACCAAAAGATGGACTAAGGAGAATCTCCACCCTTTACTGGATAAGAGGGGAAACTTAGTTACCAGAGATGAGGATAAAGCCAAGGTGCTTAACACCTTCTTTGCCTCAGTCTTTAGCAGCAAAACCGCTGCTCTCTGGATGCCCAGTACCCTGAGCTGGTGGAAGGGGATGGGGAGCAGAATGTGGCCCCCACAGTCCATGAGGAAATGGTTGGTGACCTGCTACAGCACTTGGATGTACGCAAGTCGATGGGGCTGGATGGGATCCACCCGAGGGTACTGAGAGAACTGGCGGAAGAGCTGGCCAAGCCACTTTCCATCATTTATCAACAGTCCTGGCTATCGGGGGAGGTCCCACTTGACTGGCGGCTAGCAAACGTGACGTCCATCTACAAGAAGGGCCGGAGGGTAGACCCAGGGAACTACAGGCCTGTTAGTTTAACATCAGTGCCAGGGAAGCTCATGGAGCAGATTATCCTGGGCGTCATCATGCGGCAGTTGCAGGGCAAGCAGGTGATCAGGCCTAGTCAGCATGGGTTTATGAAGGGCAGGTCCTGCTTGACAAACCTGATCTCCTTCTATGACAAGGTGACACGCTTAGTGGATGAGGGAAAGGCTGTGGATGTGGTCTACCTTGACTTCGGTAAGGCATTTGACACCATTCCCCACAGCATTCTCCTCGAGATACTGGCTGCCCATGGCTTGGACAGGTGCATGCTTCATGGGTTAAGAGCTGGCTGGATGGCCGGGCCCAGAGAGTCTTAGTGAATGGAGTCAAATCCAGTTGGAGGCCGGTCACTAGTGGAGTCCCCCAGGGGTCGGTACTGGGACCAGTCCTCTTTAACATCTTCATCGATGATCTGGATGAGGGGATCAAGTGCACCCTCAGTAAGTTGCAGATGACTCCAAGTTAGGTGCGTGTGTCGACCTGCTCGAGGGTAGGAAGGTTCTGCAGGAGGATCTGGATAGGCTGGACTGATGGGCTGAGGCCAACGGAAGGAAGTTCAACAAGGCCAAGTGCCGGGTCCTTCACCTGGGGCACAACAACCCCAAGCAGAGCTACAGGCTGGGAGATGTGTGGTTAGAAAGCTGCCTGTCAGAGAAGGACCTGGGAGTTTTGGTTGACAGTCGGCTGACTATGAGCCAGCAGTGCTCAGGCGGCCAAGAAGGCCAACAGCATCCTGGCTTGCATAAGAAACAGCGTGGCCAGCAGGTCCAGGGAAGTGATTGTCCCCCTGTACTCGGCTCTGGTGAGGCCGCACCTCGAGTACTGTGTTCAGTTTTGGGCCCCTCACTACCAGAAGGATATGGAGGTGCTTGAGGGAGTCCAGAGAAGGGCTACGAAGCTGGTGAAGGGTCTGGAGAACAAGTCTTACGAGGAGTGGCTGAGGGAGCTGGGACTATTTAGCCTGGAGAAGAGGAGGCTCAGGGGCGACCTTATCGCACTCTACAGGTACCTTAAAGGAGGCTGTAGCGAGGTGGCGGTTGGTCTGTTCTCCCACGTGCCTGCTGACAGGACGAGGGGGAATGGGCTTAAGTTGCGCCAGGGGAGGTTTAGGTTGGATATTAGGAAGAACTTTCTTACTGAAAGGGTTGTTAGGCACTGGAATAGGCTGCCCAGGGAAGTGGTGGAGTCACCATCCCTGGAGGTCTTTAAAACACATTTAGATGTAGAGCTTAGGGATATGGTTTAGTGGAGGACTTGTTAGTGTTAGGTCAGAGGTTGGACTCGGTGATCTTGTAGGTCTCTTCCAACCTAGACTATTCTGTGATTCTGTTTAAATTTGTGTAGTACATTGAAGAGCATGTTAGAAATATCCTTTTGTTCCTAATCCATACAAGATAATAAATTACTGCAGCTCCTTAAGAATGAGTCTCCTGCCTATTACTTATGTTCTTAGTTCTCAGAGGTTTCTATTTAATTTTCCATGTCAGACAAGAGTCACTATGCTTATTGACTAAAACCTTCAAAACCTCACTTTAAGGCAGTTAATTTTCTCCTCTCTTTCAGGATTGGGTTAAGTGAGAGAGCATGTAAGGTTAATTTTACACTAACATAAAAGTATCTTATCTGATTCTCCTAGTCACGCTTCCAAAGTGACAAAGGTAAATCTAATGACTATCTTTGCTTCATAATCAGTTTTCCAGTCTTTAGATGACTCCTTCCTCAGAATTTGCAGGAATGTTGTAACTACTTACAAGGGACTAAGACCAGAACAGATAATCAATGTCAGGAAATATATTAAAAATGCACAAAGCTAAAAATGGGACAAGTAAAACAATGGAACTGTATGGTTTCAAAGAAGTACAGCAAGTTGAAAAATGGGAAATTGGAGGAGATAAGCCTAATTGCCATACTACACATGTTGAATTTTAGTAGGTAACCATTCTGCACAGAATTAAAGGACTGAAAATTTCAAGACTGGAGAAGTTCAGAAAAAAAGTTCATCAACCACAGCTCAAGTGAATTAAGCACTAGAGTTTCAGAAGAAAGTATAACAAAAAATATGGCTTTAGGCCCTACTAAAAAAGCAGAGATGTGAGAAACTTGAAAAAGATTGGAAAGAAAGGACTAACAACATCGAATGTTGTTAAGAATGTCATGCTCAAATGCTACATTGAGGGTATCTGTAGGAGTCTACTACATTCTTTTGTAAAACCAGAAAGTGAAATAACAGCTGTCCTCATATCAAAAATAAAAACACATGCATCCTCTCAGAACCGAAGCAGGCACTAGTCTATACTGTTTTGGGAGAAAGAGTGTGTATGCACATAAAGAAAGGAAAGTTCATCTCAGGAACAGATTGAAACAGAAAGGCTCAATTACCTAAAGGTATTTCTTCCAAACAAATGAACTTGCATCAAGAAGCATAACTCCGTCAAAATTCTCTTCTCATAAAAGTACAACTTACAAAAGATGCCAGAAGATGTAATAACATACCAAAAAAATATTTTTCACCCCTTGCCTTTTTAATCCCATTCTTTTCCTACCCTTCCCCAGCAAAAAAAGAAAACTAAAAATATGTCTATGTTTTCATAAATATTCTCCAAAGCGTTCCCAAGAATGTTATGAAACAACATGGAATGCAATTTCATACCTGCAATCATCTATTTGTACTAGAAATCGTACAATGTCTTGATGACCTTTCAACACAAGGAGCTCCGTGTAAGGATTTTGTATTTGTTCTTCACCAATGGTCTGTACAGATGATTTCTAAAATTCATAAAAAACAAAATCAAATTTATTTTTTACTGACATAATTTTCATCAGGTCTTTGTCATGTTTATCTATCTATATTTAGACTCCTATGTAAGTGTATAGATATATATGAAGTTAAACTAGGTTTCTGAAATTTAATTTTGCTTTAATGAAAATTATCACAAGGGATAATTTCTTATTATTTCCAGCTAATGATATCCTTCTACAGGATGTATTTTAAATCACAACATAACATTTTCTGTTTAAAAAACATTTTGTACTGCCTTAATCATTAATACACCAACATGAAATGACAATTTAGTCTCCAGCTATCCTGTGGAGCCAACTTCAGAACTCCATACATACACATTCAGATTTTCATTAAATCATACATCCTCCTGTGATGTTTGTGAATTTCTCGTATCTTTCATCTACGGTTCAAATTTAAAATTCTATATAATCCTTTATTATCCCAATACCTTGAAAGTAAGTGTGAATTAATGCAGTTCTGTTACATAATATATAAGTCATCCACTGGGACTCTGTTCACAGAATACCAAAGGCAACAGCTTAGAAAAACACAGAGAACAATTAATCATTTTATAGAACAGCATCTGCAATTACCCCAACTAGACTATTAATTAAAAGTACTATCAATCACTTGGAGCAAGCTGATCACCAGGCAGGGTCAACAAAACATTGTGTAGGACTGCAATTTCAAGGTATGATAGTTCTGCTAATCTCAATCATCAGTTTGTTTCAATATAAGACAACATTTTTGTGTTCACAGCCTTCTGCATTCTGAAACAACTTGCTCTTAGATATAGTTTTTTAAAAATGCGTGTAGAAGTAGCTGAGTAGTAACTCAGTGACAGAACTCTCATGCTTCCTTTCTTACTTCTAGGATTATCTATAATTTAAAGACATAAACAGAAACTACATGGTAAAACTGTAATTACTGAACACTGTAGCATAAATGAGAAGTAATCCTATGTGAGAGACAAACATATCCACAGAGACGCCGGTATTTTCTTGCAGGAGTAATACCTTTTTTTCTATTGCTTCTGTATTGTCACTGTGATACTATATTGCACAAGTTAAGAATAACAAAATTAATAAGTAGGGAAGGAAATCTGTGTTTATATTTAAAATGAAGAGGTTGTCAAAATGCTAGATCTCATGATTTCATCTTGGTTTTGTGTTATCTGATGCATTTCATGAAGCAACTGTTCCTCATTTTAAGCAATTACGTGAGAATAGCAATTCCCATTTAAAATAATGCAAGTATAGTCCTCAAAGTTATAAAGAAAAGTTGGACAAATATGGAAACTAAGTGTTCAGCTGTCAAAAGCAAATCAAAACATCCCCTGAAAGAATTCCAGCATTCTAAAAATTCTGAGAAATCTCAGTAGCACTTAACAGATGACATAAGCACTGCTGTGGTTAGAAGACTTTAATTTCTTCGTTTACTAACAGAAACATACATTCACAAAACAACTGCAACACTGCTTTGAAAAAGTCGTAATTTGTAACATTCGCATCCTAATTCTATACTCTGGCATTGCTTCCTCTTCATTATAAGACAGTGATACTTCTTTTGAATCTGTCTAATCTTATTTTTTTCTTAATTCTGTCTTAAGAATGCCTGTGAATATTGCCAGGAACCGTGCTGCAATGTGTTACAGAGAACAACAAAAAAATTTTTTTCCTCCAGTTCTTTCATACTACAAGCCATTCTCTCTTCAGATACTCCTTAGTATTTTCTTGTGCTAGATTACATGTACATTCTTTCTCTAAAGACTGCTTAGTATACATTATTTATTAAATGAACTTGTAGCAATACAAAGTTTTTAGAAGGCAAGAATTAGATGCAGATGCTAATGGAATCTATTCCCAACCTGAAGTTTTTTATGCAGGACCTGTAATCACCACTACAGTAATTGGTAAAATAACACAATGCTGAATTTAATTTCAGAGTTTCCTATAAACCCAGTGATTTGAAGCATATAAAGGTTAGATTTTCTAAAGCAATTTACTAAAAAAACATGGGTACAAAATTATATAGGCATTCCTCCATACCTATCACGTAGCACAATTAACCATCTTATATGGACTATGATGGCACTGCACTTGGACTATTTCCATTACCAGAGCTAGTCAGCTTACAACACATAACATTGCCACCAATTTAAGAGCTTCAGAAGCTTAACTCTAAATGATTTCCAGATTTTAAAGTGAAAAGGCTTTGCTGGAGGTTTTTACTATTCGCTCAGCACACCGTCAGACTAGTTATTAATTTTTATTCATTCTAGTTCACCTGGCCTCTCCAGGCCTGAATGAAGTCACAGCACATGAAATGAACATAAATCAGTCAGTCCATAGGCTACTCCCTCTTAGGGACTTCCTCATCTGTACTGTAAGAGTACACAAAGAATTAATGGCTACAGAGACCATCTTTAGGTGAAACCATTTTCCAAAATGCAAAAAAAAGGATTTTTAGGGCAAATCTTTATATTTATTTTTCAGTTTTTCACAGAGCAGCAGAACACCATCATTCAACAAATCAAATACTACTACCAGCAGCAATGGGAAGTCCCATGGATCAGGTTTAAAAAAAGCCATGAGTGCCAGAATGGAAGAACTCAACCACACCTTGACTCATGCTCATGCTTTATCAAATGGCTGTATAATCAAGACAGAGCTAAAGTTTAAACTTTGGAGAGGGACAAACATCAGTGGAGCTCTCTAGCCCCTCTTAGAATGCTATAATTTATTTCTTGTCTTCTTTTTAAGAAATACTGCACACTAAGCTGGTAAATACAACCATAATACAACCAGCATTTTGACCGATGACACAGGTCAGTGGCATTCCTAACATAACATGCTGGTATAAACTCGAATTTCTACTGAAGTAAACACTGGTATTTCAAACTGTTTGTGATACTGTCATGGCTTGCTCACATACAGCAGCTGAAGAATTACTTCTTCATATCCTTCTAGTTCACAAAGAGATTAATTAAAAAAACACCAGTAACTGATAATTAGCTCTTGTTAAGTCCAAGCTAAGAAACCCAGCAGACTTAGGGACGAGGAAACTGAGACGCTGTCTCCTCCACTCCCAGCAACACTCTTCTCCAAGTAAGGCACCGGGAGGGAAGCCCGAGTTCAGAGCCCTACGTATGCCCTGCTCGTTTTACGGACAAGAAACCGAGAAGAGGCGAGAAGACTAACAGAAATCAGCCAGGCTGTATAAATAACGAGTCGCCGCCCCAAACACACGTTATCGACAGGGGGTGTCCAGGGAAGGGATCCCGGTGCTGGGGCCACCCCAGCCCACCGGCACCCGGTCCCCGCAGCGCAGGGCCAAGCTCAGCCAGGCCGGGCCAGCCCGCCCCGCCAGCGGCCCTAACGGCTCCAACGGCCCTCGCGCTCCCCCGGCCCTGCCCGCCGCCCTACCTCCGCCAGGCCCTGCGGCTCCCGGCCGCCCCCGATCAGCCAGCGCAGCATCGCGGCGGCACGGCCACGGCCCGGCCCGGCCGCTGAGGGAAAGGCCGTCTCAATCGAGCTCCGCGCCGGGGAGGCGTGAGCAATCCAGCGCCGAGTGCGGATGGGGCGGGGTGGCGGTGAGGGGCGGCCGGCGGTGGGCCTGTGAGGCGCCCTGCGGTGTTTAAGGGCGGGAAGCCAGCGTGTTGGTGCCGTGTGATGGCGAAAAAAATAAAACGTTTTCCTTTACTAGCGCTTTACTTGCTATTTTTTACTTTCAGAGGGAATTTATGGTGCTGCCAGAGATAAACAATCCCATTTTGTCCTGACCCTCTTGTCTGTTCCTCAAAGCAAAACAAATAAATAAATGCATAAAAATAAAGATGTAAAAATAAAGACATAAAAATAAACCATGTGTATAACAGTCTTCCCTTGGCTACCCTCATTCTCTGCTGAGCCTCCCTCAGCTCCATGATGCCCGTGCCGAATGCAAGCACAAATACCCTACACAGCCTTCAAAACACGGCTGCCCTGTCAGGTTAAACCCAATGACCCTGACCACCCACAATCCTGCCCCTCACCTGTCCTCATGTGGCAGCCTCGGCAGCCCATCTGGGTCTCAGGCACATGTGGGGCAAGATCACAAAACCCAACCCAAAAGGCTTCGCAAATCATGCATCTTCGCAGACGCAGGTAATGGAGAGACCTTCAATGTGTGCAAACCCATCTGCACAGGTGCTATCCTGTGCCCCCCCGCACCACACTCCACTTGTCACCTGTTTGCCCACATTGTCACAGCTGATCAGCACCACACAGGGCCATCAGACACACCTGAGACTGCCAGAATGCCTGCAGCAGGAGGCAATGGTTCTTCACTCAAATCCCAACTTATAGCAGTGGCCAACCTGCATTTGGAAACTGCAGTTAGGTCTAGGGTGAAATGCCATTGTGTTGACATGATTGACACACGTGGGTGGCATGCAACCTGTATATTGCCATTGCATGCCTTCTGTGAATTCTTTGCAACTTCTCAGCAAACTAAACCACCATACATCAGTTTGAAAGTAGGATATGTTCACTTTTCCTTTAGCATACCTCTGCTCTTCTACTTAGTCACTGCAAAGCTCATTGAAGCTATATTGCCAACTATGAGATACTGTTCCTAAAGACTAAGGGCACAGCCACTGGGATTACTTTGCGACCGCAGCTATGACTGCCAGGATGTCCATGGTAATAATTTCTAATCACCAATCTGCTCTATGACAGTCTCCCTAAATAATTTGGTATCCTCTCTAAACTGGCAAGTGTTGACTCGTTCCATTGCAGCTCATTCATTGGAAGGAAGCACGGCAAAACATAACACTACACACAGTTGTATGAACTATGTATCCTCAAATATTCCTACCCAACACTCCTCCCCACACTCATTCCTCCCACCAAAAAAGAGAGAGAGAGAGAGAGAGAGAGAAAGAGAGAGAGAAGAAAGTACTTGATAAAGTAGGAGGGGAATTAAGCTTATTCAGATTAGCAACATGAGTGAGGATCTTCTTTAATGCACTGAGGAAAATACATTCCTGAACTTTACTTTTACTTTCTGCCATTTTAACTCACCACCTTATATTAACTTAGGCTGCTGTATCACTAATCACACATCTGGAAGGGGCAGGATAGAAAAAACACAGAGAGGTAAGCTGTGTTATGCAGCATTGTGTGGACAAATACAAAGCTTTGAACTTCATGGCAGCTAGTCCGGAAGGTTGTAGATATTGCACAGTCTTTGTAAAGACTGTGGTGGAATACATTCTTCAAAACATTATATGGAAGCACACCAGGTTCTTTTGCAGTACACATAGACCCAAGAGCCTTGCAAGGCTTTGATGGACTTAAGGAGAGTGCCTTTTGTCATGTTAATTAAATCTGACTTCAGAACTCTGCTTCTAAGAATCTTTGAAACCCTCCATTAAACTAACAACACAGCCTGCTTCCAGCTCTTTTAATCCATTTTCCTTTTCTCTATTTTTGTGTGTTGTAGGAATTTCAGTGTACCTCTTTTTAAATCTTTCTTTCAATCTTAAAAAAAAAAAAAAAAAAAAAAAAAAAAAAGTGTTTTTTGGTTCACAATTTTCTGGGTTTTCTGGGTGGTATTCCAAACATATAACATACTGTATACTTCCTGGAAGCAGAAATATTTTCTTTGTTTCCCAGGGTAATATATACAAATACTGTGTCTGTAGTGATGTCTAGGTAATGAGTGCAATCCACTACTGCATTCCAGTTACCTAGCCTGATGAGATTGTGTGGCCTCTGCTGTTGTGATTAGGAACTGAAACTAGCACTGGGTTCTCCTTCTTTCTGCTCTCTTAATTAACATATCTAATGTGTCACTTCTTTGGGGGGGTTGGGGAGGGTTGTGGGCACTTCTCATTTCTAATATGTTAGAGAAACCTTATTTTTAACAGATCAATTATTTATCTCTTCCTGCTTGCCTGGCTTCTCTTGATATATCAACCAAATAAACCAACATTAACCTTTAAAAATCCCAGTCCTTCAGAAACAGCTATTTTACTCTCACCTCCTTAGACTGATAATGTTAATATTCCTGTGAGTTTTGCATAGTGAAAGTATTGTGCAGCCATACCACTGGGTCTGGGTGCTTAATATTTTTTACTCTCTCATACAAATACTGTCATTTTTGTGTTATAGTTGGATATGGCATTTTCATTTTCTCATCATTTTATTTCTCAAATAATCATTAATAATAAAAAGCTTTTCACACAGTCATCTGCAGTGTCCTGTTAATAAACTGCATAATGGCTTAGTTTGCTGTAGGCATCAAGACATTTAAACAAATGGATCAATCTGTTTGCTGCATGAACATGCATCTATGTATAGGTGTCCATATATATACATGCACATACAAAATGTACAGAACTGTGTAGCTATACCTAACATATATGGACATCAGAATTTAATTTTACTTAGAAAAGGGAAAAGTTGATTATTGCACTAATGTTTCTCTGATTACTACTTCCTGAAGCATATTACAGTTCCCTCAACTTACAAAATTTAATTTTTATCTATAGATTATATTTACTGAATAGAGTAGCTAGATACAATTAAACAGTTTCGAATGTATTATTTTGAGAAGCACTTGGTGATATATTTACAAATAAAATTAATGGTTTATTATTATTATTATTTTACAGGTGAGTTTTCTAAATCAGGCTATATACCTTTGAGATAAAGTCAGATGTGCTTCAGTTACAAAATCCATGCCTAATCCAGACAATATTTTCCCTTATGCCTAATAAATATATCAGTTGAAAAGTGCCTGCAAGGATTTCACACTCTGCCAGAAACAAATATAGCCCAAAACCCTTCACATATTAAAGAAACAGAGTTAGAATCAGTCCAACCAACACATGATATTTTAACAGACTGTGTGTATCATACTCCTCCATGACCTTACAAATCCACTCTACTGTCCTTTATTCTTGATTTCTGTTAAATCCATTCTCTTAGGAAACAGCTAACAGCTAACATTACATGGCATTCCCAAGATAAGGTGAGTGATACAAATGCTTAGATGTCCACTGTTCCAGCAGATAAGTTATCCCTTCAATGAGCTTTGGGGCGAATGCCTCTAGGAACTTGCTAAGGAATGGAAGTGCAACCATGGGTGGTAATTACCTTGAATCTATGTATCTTTAGAGGGTTTCTGCAGTGCCAGTCAGTGTTGTCTCTGAGGGAGAAAGGTTTCTCCCCTGAGGAAGGGGTCAGTGATTTCCATAAAGAGTAGATGGTGTCTCCCATAGACCAAAGAATAGCATGGATTCAGATTCATAAATGCAAATATGTAATATTGCATTTTACCACATCCAGGAGGACTGCAAGAAAAGGCCTTGTCTTCCCTACCAGTCAACAGTTCCAACTACCCTTGAAGGAACATGAGAAACTCATGTTTTGCCCATTATACATGGGATCCCCTTTGCACACTGTCTTCTGCCTCTGCTATTCACGTGATGCATGATGTAGACAAATACAAAAGGCACCCTAGAGACAAAAGTATTTTATAGTCAGCCTTGCCACAATGACCACATGGAGTAGGACAGCCAAATTCCCAGGTCTTTAGCTTATGTGGTGGAAGTAGGTACCTGAAAGTTTTTGGGTCTTACGACTGTGATGCAGCTCATCATATGAGCTGTGATGGAGTAAGGTAGTGCAGTGCTCCCATCCACTTCTTTGAGGAGAATCTCAAGAGACTGGGAAGCGGAGAAGATAGGTTTGGGACTGTTTCTAATTTAAATAAAATTAAGTAATGACCTAGTAAAATTTGAAGGAAATGGGACTTCCTCGCCCTCTCTGGCTTTAGGTTTAACATCTAACTGTGCAAAATCTATACTTGGTTCTCCTGTCTGGTCTGAATCATAATGAAGGGTATAAAAGTTCACAACATTTCAAATTAATGCTAATAGTGGGGAGAGGTTACCCACATTCTTCTAACAGCAAGAATTGTTTTATACAGTTGTAACTTTTGGCAAAGACACTTTTGCTACACTGGGTTCATGATATCCTAACTTAAAGTCAAAGAAAGACTTTTATACTAATTTTATTGATTAGAAATGTGATTTGCATATTTCCATTTTTAATGCTTTGATTTACCACATTACACAATTTATTTGAGCTTGAGTGATCACTTTTCTGCTTCCTGGAAATCTGTGGCCTTCTCTGTTTTGTGGCTATGTAAGATAGTGTTTTCTAATTCAAGCTGTGAACAAATATGCTTATTTTTGTGTGTTTTGTGTTTTTCTTAAATTTATTTGTGAAAAGAAACAGATCATCCTACATACTACCATACAGCTTTGTTTTCCTTTGCAAAGCATATTGGTTTTCTTCTTCAGTGCCCATTTCTTCTATTATATTTTTGCTGAAAGACCAAGAAAGCAGATGCCATAAAATGGAATGTCTTCCTGAGTTTCTAAAAGTCTTATCGTGCTTCATGAAGAAAATGTAGAAAACATTTTTTTTTTTTTTTTTTTTAATCTGACAGAATAAATCACAAGATGCTCTGATCTTAAGTGGGGTGTGATGGCAACAAAAGCCCCCAGGTGGCATTCTAACCATGTTTTTCTAGATCATTTGTTTTCATAAGGAATGGATCTGATTCTTTTGTTTAAAAAGAAATTTTCTTCGCCCTCATGGTAAATTTGAAGAAAGAAATTAAAGATGTACTCTGTTCCATTTTTTATTTATTTTTTACATTTCCAATTTGTATACGTTTTGGTAATTCAAATGCAGTAGCCTTAAACCCAGCTTGAAATCTGTTAGGCATTTAATGGAATCATGTAAATTTTACTATATTCCAGATACTAAAGTCCATAAGCTAATGATGTCCTGCACAAGCTATTCAATAAAAGATACCATTCAAATTTTAAACATCACAATTACAGTAAAATTAGTTACATTTCAACAACTTTATGAGAAAAGTGTAAATCCAATTATGACTAATACTTTACAACACATGGGTATTAACTGATATTGGGTCATGAGGAAATCCAGACAGAATTTGATATTATGGCTCCATGAAACCAAAGGGATTCTGGTAGGATTTACATTCCCAGATACAAAGCCAGGTAGCCCTTCGCAAAGGGCAGAACTTGCACCTCCTAACTTAGGAACCCAGTGTAAGTGCTGTGGGCAGTCATGGCTCATCTCCAGCTCCCTCTGCCATCAGAGGAGGGAAGGCTTCCTTAAAGACTGACTTAGGACACCCCAGGTAGATCCTCACCCATTTTGCTCCTTGCCGAAGCATTTCTCTCCATCAGCTTCATGGTTCAAATGCAGGGCCTAATACTGAGCAGTATAAATATCCCCTTCTTACATTATTTTCCCTTTCAACTATCTCATGCCCAGTTGTTATTTTGCTGGTGAACACTTATGGATTTTCTTCCACACTTTATTGAACCTGTGGAAGAAGTACCCCCCTCTAATCTTTTCTTCCAGTTCTCAGCTACAGCTTCCTTAGAAACCACTGGTCTGGTGTGCTGCAGGTTGTCCTTATGGCACTGACCAGAACTGTCACCTAGTCATGCACTCCATGTACTGCCCCATCTGTGTCTCTTCATGGTCTTCTTGCTTGTTTTTGTTTTATAACCTCTTTGAAAGGCAGGCTGTTTTAGTTTGCATTTGTGCAGCTTGGACAAGTGGGATCTTTGTCCCCGTTTAAGATGCCAGTGGGATACAGCAGCACAAATACACAGTAATCATATTTAATAAAGCAAATGGAGCTAATTTAAATCACCACTTAAAATACATTGGTACTTGTGTCATAAATAAGAATAAACCTACAAAGTGCCCTGGAAATCTTTCAGAATGTACTTTTGAAGGAGAGAGTAAGTCAGAGTATTGTCAGTCACACCTCCTAAAGCAAAACTGCTGCAGCAGTGTAAGTTTGTAGCCAGGAGATGCAGAAGGAAAGTGTAAAGTTCAAACTTCCATCTGTTTTGTTGTGTTTCAGCCCAAAAACTCTCAATAGCTCATCTGAAAAGTCATATTACTATCTGTTTAGGAGCTAAGCTTCAGTCCGTTCTAGTCACTTGCACATGATATTACTGGATTTGGATGGGGCAAATGAAAATCTCTTTTGTATTTGAACAGATCTTGAAACAAAGCCATGTGTACTTGTGTACAAGATTTTCAAATAACCCATTCTTTTTAGACAGTCTTGTACTGTGCATGTGACATTTCACTTTAGTTATCCCGCTATTTGTCTTCAACACTTAAACCACAATAACTAACCACTGTGAGAGTACTGGTCACTTCTTGTCGTCCTCTGGGGTCTTGCTGACTTGCCACAGAAGAAGTTGTTGAATGTCGTTGACTGTTACTTGTTGAATTCACTTTGGGTGACACTCACTTCTTGGCTATATGAATACATTTGCAATGTGAAGCAGCACAGATAACGGATCTATGAAGACAGATGTACGAGATGGCAGCAAGACCTCACTTGCTGTGTTACATACCAGTCTGGTCACACAGCCAGAAAACATCAATAAAACACCATTATGTGAGCAGGGAGCAGTCACCATAACACTTAAGGCTGATCACACCAAATGACACCAAAATTTTGACTCAGCCAAGCACAAATGGAAAGGGGAGAACAGTTCTCTCTAGGCTATCATGGAAGGGGGGAGAAAAAGCTGATGTTGGATCAGAATGAATGGTCATATTTCAACTTGCTGTGAACAAATTAAGGCTGGGTTATAAGAATGGGTTTTAAACAAAAGTGAAATTTCAGTGGGAAAAGCCCTAAGGGACTGTGCAATGGCACATCAGCAGCCCCAGAAAGAGCCTATAGCGACAGAGGAGACTGCTCAGGGGAAGTCCCTTCCTATGCTCCTGTCATGGCACACCAGACCGGAACAAGGCCACTAGATGCCAGCCTCAACCACAAAATTGGATGGGAACAATAGATGCATATACCTTGCTCTGATCTGTGAATGAAGGCTGATGTAGACATTTTGCCATTTATTTGCCAAGGTCCAATCTAACAAATTATTTCCATCACTTTTCCAATGTGCACTGTATGAATTGATCTACTGATATATTAGAGGGCAAGCCTGTGTTAAAGTACATTACCTGATCTGTATGTGAGCCAAACCCTGATACTGTTTTTCATGTGGCACACCATTTCTCCCATTCAAGAGGAGTCTTCCCACTTAGGACAACAGATTAAAGCCAAAGCCTTAAAAATATTTCAGTATTTCATCCATTCATTCCAGTCAAACTATAAGGAAGCAGTTAACTAAGTAGCTAAAGGAGTAAATGCTCAGTCATAACAGTCAGGTCCAAGTGTTAAAGTCCAGCATTCTAGTTAAGAAATATGCTGAAGTGTAGGATACATGTCACCATACACTGGGCTTTTTTCTTTCACATCTCAGTCTACAGTCTTTGAGATAAAATGTCATTCAACTTTACATAATAAGTTCAAACAAAATTATAATTGATGAGCCATAATGATTTAGAAGATTAGCTAGGGAACAGTTCTTTTCTACATGTACCATGGCTAAAAAATATTACTATATTAATTCATACTGTGTCATTAAATAAAATGGTTTTCTCATTCTGAGTCCCTTCTCTGTGTGAAACCACTGAAATGCCACAAAAAGACAGCAGTATTAGGCCATATCCTTTGCTCCCTTTTCATACAAATTCCCCCTTGAAGTAATGAGTAAGGTTAAGTCAGGAGAGGGCCTCATTTTATTTGGCCTTGATCTCATAAATCCTCACATGATGTACAACTGGAAGTTTAAGAGTGGTGTTTTCAAGGCTAATTTTTGTGTTAGAAGAATCTGGATGGTGCAGCACAGTGTGTCCAAGTGCCAACTAAGTGGCCATGTCACTTACCAAGTTGCTGTGCTGGCTTTCCTTGCCTCCTTCCATAAGAAATTTGCCTTTGTTATTTTGCAGTACAAGAGAGGCAGATGCTGTACCTGGGCAGCAAAGAGAGGTGATAGCTGCAATCTTCCACTTAGTGCACAAATGAATCGCAAGAACATGTTGTCTTACAGTGTTTCTTTCATGACAGGAGTGGCAAGAAAATGGCACAAAACAGTTAAGATAGGTGACTGATGGTACTGGGAACCTTAGTGAAAAGATCAAAGCTCTTGTAATAGCAAAATGAATTCCAGGAGAAACAGTTCCATTGTCTAGATGGTGGTCCTCAGACTCATACTTCTCTCACTCTTCCCTCTTAAAATAGGACAGACTGTGCTGATATTACCACCAAGCCAGGTTATGCCTTCTTTTAATGCTGCTTTCTTGAGTAATGCACTGATCTCCAAGGTGTCCTGGCTCTGAAGAACATTTTAAGAGGCTTTTGGTCCTTTCTAAATGTTTCATAGAATCAGAGAATATCCTGAGTTGAAAGGGACCTACAAGGATCATTGAGTCCAACTCCTGGTTCCACACAGGTCTACCCAAAATCAGAATTCAGACTGTATGTCTGAGAGCATAATCCAAATGCTTCTTAAACTCTGACAGGCTTGGTGCCATGACTACATCCCTGGGGTGCCTGTTCCAGTGTGCAGCCACCCCCTTGGTGAAGAACCTTTTCCTGATATCCAGCCTGAACCTCCCCCGTCGCAGCTTGACACCATTCCCTGAGGTCCTCTTCTTTTTCCTCTTCTTTTATCCTAGGCATTCTTCCTACAGATGTCCAGCTCTTCAGAAACAAATGTTAAGCCAAGAGTTATTATGTTCAGCAACTCTTACCTTGCACATGACACAGACCAGAACATTTCACTCAAGCATTTCTACAGCAAGCTTCCTTGCAAGCTGAAACAATTCTTCCTAATAATTGTTGCTCTCCATGTATGGATCTCATGCAGCAGAATCTAGCACATCTGGTCAAGCTGTTCCAGGACTGGTTGATCTCTCTGTTTAAAAATGTCCAAAAACTTGAAATTTGTCTGGCTTTGACATCTATCCACAAGGATTATGGTGAGTCTTTTTCTGCTAGCCTTCAATAGCTAATTCATTCATTCCTAGGAAAGTCAGCACCTAAGTAAAACTATGTGCTCCCTTGTACTTTCAGGGGATGTTTTTTTTCTTTTATTTTCTTTCTCATATATATTCTCATTATCCACCTCTACATTTGTGCTCTCCTTCCTCCCCTTTTTACCATGCTAATGCTGTGAGCTTGCATACCTACTTATACCTCCTCTTCTGTCCATATACCTGTGGCATAGGCTCACTCAGTCTCACTATTATCTGTGATTATATAAGGGATCAGAGGATGGTGTCTACCAGTCTTTATCCGTGTTTATGAAATTTTATTAGAGGATTGTACTTTAGGGACTCCACGTAAGTAAAAAAAAAAAAATAATAAAAAAAATAAAAATAAAAATAAAAAATTAATTACTACTAAGTAGAATAGTTGTGAAATGACCAAAATATACCGTCTGAGTATTTCTGAGGCCATCTTATAAAGACCAAAGCTCATATCTCATCTGAACAGAAGTTTCTAAAACTAATGGTCAATTGTTTGGTAAAGTCTTACATATCATGAGTTCATCAGAAGATGATCTGGCTCCTGATTCAGCTGGGGGAACTCAGACATGATAAAGCAGAACCAAATTCAGATGATGATACTCATATTAAAAGCATCAAGAAACATTCATGGACACTTCTGTTCTGAGTCTGATGGTTCTTAAATTTTGTGGTGCAGCACACAGCAGAAGAGACAAAAAAGCCCAGTTACTACTGTTCCCAGGTATGAGCTGCTTCTTTCCATAAAGCCACAAGATAGGTAGCCTCAGCCTGACTGAATGAATTAGGGAACAAAATTCAAGAATTCAAGAGGAACAAAGCAAAAGGGTGAGAGAAATTATTTTTTCTTTGTACATTAACCAAGGAACAGCCAGGCTCTCCTGCACATGCTTCTTAGATATCCATATGGATATCAACCTGGATGTCTTGGTACTGTCTGCAACTAATGGTACAGATATTTTTTATTTTATTTCAGTGGGGCCAGAAATTCACTCAAATTCTTAATAGCGAAAGCATCCCTTGGGGACATAGTTTTGTCTTCTTGTTTAAGTTATAAGAATCCCATCTGATTTGCATAACGGCAAAAACAGCCCATCTGCACCAAAAATATATATATACATATATATATATATATAGTAAGTATAGGATAACCTTTCCTGAGATGAAGACTGGCTCCTATGTGTGGTCCTTGGCAGCACAAAGATGTGCAGTTCAGCCTTCAGACTGTACCAACACATATAGTTGACACCAGCATCGCCACCACTTTCACTCTGCTCCCCCCGACAGCCTTTGGGTGAGGTTTGGATGAATAGCTTACTGGATGACCTTTTTGCTTTCTCAGCTCTGGATTAGAGACAACCTTTGTGACAAAAACAGCTGTGAAGCAAAGCTGAATTGCTGGATTTGTGATTTAAGAGACAATGTGCCACACTTTTAGATACTCATGCCCCTTAGCTACTTTCTCCTTTTAGCTGAAGGCAATGGCAAGTGTTTTCCCTGGCCCCAGGCAGCCAAGAGGTACTAACAGCTAAGCAAATACAAAATTATAAATACAAGGCTTGCAGCTCCATGTAGACAGATATCTCCACCTTTGCCAGACGGCTCAGCTCTTCTTGTCATGTCCGAAGTTAGACAAAGAGCCTGTCAAAGCCAAACAGATTGGTACGTTCAACAAAAGCCCCTCTGACCCACTCTCTTCTCCCAGGAGGCTTCAGCTCCTCTCAGCTTTTACATCATTAGCACTCTCAGGGCAGGCAGGGGGTCATTTCTAATTTGTGAATGCCCTTGGACCACAAGCTGGGATTTTTAATTTGTTTACCTTGCATATTAAACAGGACTTTCAAAGGTACTGTCAATAAATCCTCTATGAATAGGGATATTCATTCCAAACCTAGTTGTTACTTTAACTTTTTTGATTTGATTAGATGAGATGCAAAAAATTCCTTGAGGGCAATCTCATCTGCCAAACACAGTGCCATCATGAAAATCCCCAGAGAGCTGAGGACAAGCCTCATGCTTTGTGGTGTTAGGGAAGAGGGCTTCTTTGTAAAAGAAAGGTCAAACCAAGCCCCTACTTCAGACCCAGAAGTGGGCACTCAATTTATAGGCATGTGACAGTAAGAAAAAAAAAGGTGTGGGGGGGAAGAGAAGGGGGAAGGAGACACATATCAGTTTCCTGACAGGCCAGCTCTGGGTGGAAGAGCTATAGTCACAGAAATAAGTATTCCCAACTATCTTTTGTGCTTCTGTTTTCAAGCCCTGCTTGTCATTCATTTCATGATATCCTGTTTGTATGCTTCTCCCTCTTGTTTCTTCTCCAGAAGAAAGTAGGAGGTTTTATTTACTTCTCAGATTTCATTTCCAAAAATACTTTTATTAAGCTTACAGGGCAAAAAGGGGAATGTTTCCATATGGCTGAACATAAAACAATGCATCACAGTCAATCAGTAGCACTCTTGCTCTCTCTCTGCATGATATGTCGTATTACAAGGCTATTGAGCTGTAGCACCTGTGTCATAAATAGAGCCATGTGGAACTCGACAGTTGTGGTTCACAGAGTTTGTGCTAACCTTGTTCCCACTTTTCGCTCCTGAGAGGTTTCCTCACATTTATAGACAAGACTGGGTCTGAGACTGAGGAGATCTAAAAAGTTCGAGAAAAACTTAGCTGAAGTCATCTGTACTCAGTTTCTCATGGAAATTGTGGGAGAGATATCAAGTGTTTTATGATACATCATGAAATGGTTATTTGAGAGAGGGGTAGTCAAAACTGTTCCAGTTTTGCTCCTTCTTACTTGCAAAGTCATTCAAAATGTTGCCTATGTCTCTGGAAAGATGTGGGAACCATAGCAAATACATGAGGACCCAAGAGATTAGCCAGAGAGCATAAGCGAGCTTAAGGTAAATAGGCCTCCTGTTCCTTCTACTCTGGGACCTCTCAGCAAATTTCACTCAGTGCTCCACAAAAAGCTGCAAAATGGAAAAAGAAAGGGAAAAAAAAAAAAAAAAAAAAAAAAAAGGAAGAAAGGATGAAAAGAAATGAAAGGAAGAAGAGAAGAAAGGAAAAAAGGGAGAAAGAGAGACTGGGAGAAAGGCAGAAAGGGAAAAAGTAAGGGAGAGAGAAAGAGAGAGACAGGGAAAGCGAAAGAGAGAGAGAGAAAGAGAAAGAGAGAAAGAGAAAGAGAGAGAAAGAGAAAGAGAGAGAGAAAGAGAGAGAGAGAAAGAGAGAGAAAGAGAAAGAGAAAGAGAAAGAGAAAGAGAAAGAGAAAGAGAAAGAGAAAGAGAAAGAGAAAGAGAAAGAGAAAGAAAGAAGGAGAAAGAAGAAGGGAGGAAGGAAGAGAGAAAGAGAAAGAGAGAAAGTAAGAGAGAGAGAGAGAAAAAGAAAGAGAGAAAGAGAGAAAGAGAAAGAGAGAAAGAGAGAAAGAGAGAAAGAGAGAAAGAGAGAAAGAAAG
>CM021797.1:24569401-24579798 GCA_011076525.1 Nettapus auritus | reverse complement strand
GAAAGAAAGAAAGAAAGAAAGAAAGAAAGAAAGAAAGAAAGAAAGAGAAAGAAAGAAAAAGAAAGAAAGAAAGAAAGAAAGAAAGAAAGAAAGAAAGAAAGAAAGAAAGAAAGAAAGAAAGAAAGAAAGAAAGAAAGAAAGAAAGAAAAAGAAAGAAAGAAAGAAAGAGAAAGAGAGAAAAAGGAAAGGGAACCATATACACTATTTTGATTTGACCTTCTTGGGCAAGGGTAAGCTGCTTTTCAAATAACTGTGTGTAGAGGTTGACATATCCTGAATTGTCAAGGATTTTCTGCACAGGGGGAAAAACGTGTGTTTTCAAATTAGCAATCTGAGCAAACATTGCCAGACGAAGAACAGCGAGAAGTTTAAAAGATCCCATTTTCAGGGGCAGATGGTACTTGTTGCAGCAGCTCTCACACAGGCACTACTGGCCATGGACATACGCATCTCTTAAGCTCCCCCCCTGCCTTACCAGAAGTGACCACAGCAGAGGGCCTGTCTGCCATCCTTGCTGGTGGCACCAGTGGCTCCCAGGTAGGGCTGCTTGATGTGAAAAGATGGTTTCACCAAGCAGTCTGTACAGTGGAGTTAGTGAGAGTGAACAAGAAAACAAGGAAAAAAAAAAAAAAAAAAAAAAAAAAAAAAAAAAAAAAAAAAAAGAGTGTCAAAAGGACAACAAATGACAGAAGAGTCAGTGGCTAACATTGGCCCAAGAGCAAAAAGGGCCACCTTTGTTTGCAGAATGACTCAGCTTCATCTTCCCAGAAGGATCTCTCCACCACTCCCCACCAGTGTATCCAGTACTGTGTATGAGTTTAAGAGGCCAGGCACAGGGATCATGTCGGGACTGTAGACTCTGTGTCCATGTTCTTCCATAACATGCACCACCACTGCTCTGGGGAAAGTCAGTGAAGGCAAACAACACTTTGGCTAACATAGCAGCAAAAACAATGCAGCAGGGCTTCCCTGGTCTGGGACTGGGGCCACCTTGGTGATGAGAGCAACACCCTGAGGGTCACAAGTGGGGGCCCCTGCAAAGTGATGCACTGGAGTGGAGAGACTGGCTGCACCACCAGGGACAGCCAGCCCAACAGACCTGGCACGCTGAAAAGGAGGTAGGAAGGCCAGAAGAACCCCTTAGACAATGATTTATCTAAATCAGGCAGAAGATGTAGCACTGATTGAAAAGCTTGTTCAAATTGCTTTCACTGTGATTCATAAACTCTTCATGCAAATTCATGTGATAGGATGAGCACAAAAATTAGAAAGCTGGAATAAGATTGCTTTAATTTAAATAAGAGACATGGTTGTGAATATTAGGCTTTTACACTGTTAGCAGTAACCCATCAGATGTTAACAAAATCTGATATGCAACAGTTTTACATATCCCCTTGTGGGAGAAAGATCAACTTGCAAACCGCTTTATAAATCAGCCACACTCCTAGAGTTAGGCTACTGTATCTAAATGGCTTTTAGATATGCTTCTTGTTTTAAGCTACCATATTTACAAATGAAAGCTTTTTCAAACCACGTCTTTTAATATAATTTGCATATTTAGTAATACATTGATTAACATTAAACACGGATTATTGCAATTTATTTCAGAAACAGATGGGATGCATTAAGTGAAAAGCCAGAGCGTTTAAACACAGCACACTCACAGGCTGACTCCCGATGAGTGATGAATACAGAAACTTTATTAACAAACAAGAAAAAGTGAAAGGAAAAAGGGAAGGACACATTTTATGCTGCCTACTCTTCAAGTGCCTTCCTCATTGGGGAAAGAAAAAAAAAAAAAAAAAAGAGAGAGAGAGAGAGAGTCTAAAAATTACTCTTAAAGAGGATTTAAAAGAAATAATGTAATTCATAGATGTTCATGTGTTCATTCGCAGCTCTGGCACAGCGAAGACAAAAGCCTGTCCTTTGGGCCCACCTGGAAGGGGCCAAAATCTGCCCCGAGAAGCAGGAGCCTCTTCCCCGCCTTGGGCTCGTCCCGGAGAGCCACCAGGTGGCAGCAGCCCCCAAGGCACACTTTTTCCAGCACAGACTGTGTTTTCTGCCATCCCAGGGAACTTCTCGTGCTGAGGGAAAATTCAGTTTGTTTCCCCTCTCTTCGGAAGGGCCTCAAAGCACTTGCTTTTCACACGCACTGCCTTGAATTAGCGCCCAATAGCCTGGTTTCTGCTATAGGTTGCGAAGCTCTTGTTTGTGTTTGTGTCTGCAATTATATAGATGATATATGCAATTCTGACCCACAAAAAAAATAAGATTTACATAAGCTACATTAATCAGCCATGTCTGCATGGATGTGCATGTTTTTTTTTAATAGCAAAATGAGCATTAAGAGCAGCAGTGCTATTCATTTTCACAAATACTCTCCTCTGAGAGAAACCTTTCTTTACTAAAAGCACAACAGCAGGTTTTGTTTTTTTTTTTTCCATTTATTTAGGAAAAAAAAAAAAAAAAAAAAAAAAAAAAAAGCACACCAAAATAGTTTCAGGAAAGGAACAGACTGTCTCATGAAAGGTAGGTCCACTGGTGGTTATTAAACATGACGGTTCAACATCTGCCTGTGCTTAATTCCCACAGCCACAGAAGGATAGTGAGGGAGGGATTGCTTATATATGTGGCCTGCTTCCCACAGTCTTAAATGTGTCCACCACTGGGCACCAGTGAACTTCTAGCCTGACCCAGTGCCTTGGCTTGTATCTTATTTAAATTAGCTTTCTGTATAATTAATGATGCAGCCAATTAGTCTGTCAAAGTCTGAAGTGCCATAGTTAAAATAAGCTTTGACACTTCAATAGATCTGGTCATGTAGATTACATAAATATTATTTCTATATAACCCATTCCTTTTGGTTTAGGCATTTGATACTTCTAACAGAGTTTCCCAACACAGGATGCTGAGATCTCCAAGGGGAAGCCGTTCTGCCTTCCTGCCCTGGTCGCTTGTTTCCAAGGGGGCTTCATTCTCCTCTCACATAGTGGCACAGAAACCTCGCAATTTAGGACACTAAAGGAAGGAAACCCCTCTCACATACCCTATATGCCACAAACAGACATGTAGGCAACATGTTTTTATTCATTCTTGCTAGCTACAGAACATAAGCTATTGTAAAGATGAGGAAATGCAGACTCCATCCATCAGACCACATAGTTCACACTAAGAGATGGGGAACTCTATTAATCTTTGGGCCGCTCACTGCAAAGACATCAAGGCCCTGGAGCATGTCCAGAGAAGGGCTGCAATGCTGGTGAAGGGCCTGGAACACAAGTTCTATGAGCATCGGCTGAGGGCACTGGGGTTGTTTAGTCTGGAGAAGAGGAGGTTCAGGTCAGGGGAGACCTTATTGCTCTCTCCAACTGCCTGAAAGGAAGAAGTGGGGAGCTAGGGGTCGGTGTCTTCTCACACATAACTAGTGATAGAGCCAGAGGGAATGGACTCAAGTTGTGCCTGGGGAGGTTTAGGTTGGAAATTAGGAGACATTTCTTCTCTGAAAGTGCAGTCAGGCATTGGAATGGGTTGCCCAGGGAAGTGGTAGCATCACTGCCCCTGGGATTTTTCAACAGAAGGTTGGACGTGGTGCTTAGGGACATTGTTTAGTGGGTGACATTGGTGGTAGGGTGATGGTTGGACTAGATGATCTTGGAGGTCTTTTGCAACCTTACTGATTCTACGATTCTATGAAGGGCTCCCCTTGAGCAAAGCCTGGGGGAAGAGTCCTGGGAAAAGGAAAGCATTTTACTCTAGATTTCACTTAGAAAGTAGTTTGCTCCATTTTTTTTTTTTTTTTTTTTTTTTTTTTTTTTCGCCCAACTAGTAGGGGCTAAATCAGTGGAATGATGCTGGAGTTTATCCCTAAATCCCCGAACTTCCCCAAGCTCTCTATGAACCAAGGAGAACTGGCAGAAGTCTAGGGTACCCCAGAGAGAAACCTGTGTGTTCAGGTCTGTGTGCCAGCCCAGCACCCCAGTGGTCAGTGTCCCACAGGCTGAGGAGGGTGATGCGCCAGCATGAGGGAAGTATTTCTTTTTTCACCACAATCTTCCTTTTCTACCAGCTAGGACACATGAAGCCCTTTAGAGGAGAATGGTTTTAGATGCCACTTTCTGTGGAGAACAGTGGGAAGAACAGCGCAAAACATGGGCAGTTCCTGCACAAACCTAGTGAGAACGTCACCCAGGATGTGTCCATACCAGCATGAAGGTTCATCCTCAGCCCTGGCTCCTCTCCTGCAGCCTCACCGAGAGAAGGCACATGTTTGTAAATTCAGATCCTGCCCATATTTCTTCATCTAATTTCAGCTAAGGTAGTAGACTACCTTGACTACCTTACTTAAACCTCATAATCTCCCTGTCCCTCTACCACCTTCCCTGCATTTAGCTTTGTTCTGCCGTTGCAGCATGCAGTTCTGGATACTGCTTTGGGTTACATTTTTCAGGAAAGATGTTCACAAAACAAGCCATGCTGTAACTTCACTTAAATCTCTTTCAGATTAACCAACCTTTTAAGGACACTTGAATAAGCTTCTTAGATTTCAAAAGAAATTTTTTCCGACCTGTGACCTTGTCCTTGGGGAGTGGGGGGGGTGGGATGTGGTGGGGAGGATACAGAGAATTAACTCATGAGCTTTCTGAAATGTATGAGCTCTCCCAGCACTGAGAAAGAAATTCTTTGTTAACATTTTGGTTTGCTGTGGCACAGATCCAATGTTCCAGTTACAATACAAAAAGCACCCAAAAATTACCAACACCTCCTTTCCCCTGTCTTCGAAGTTTTATTAAATACTCAAAAGTATTTAAAAGGTCAGTTACCCATTTTGCTGCTATCAGGGGATTACTCTAACATGAAGTGTTTGTCTCCTATTGTGAGTAGTGAAAATCCCCCTGTATCCAGCGTGTTTTGTTTGGATTGAGATGGCATGCAGCTGATGGCTGTGACCTTCATGGTGGCTTAGATCCCTGGCTGGCACTGATTTTTGATTTAGTGCCGATCTGCTGCGCTTGTCACAGGCTGCAAGGTGCTTTCCATGCACTAATGGAACAGCTCAAGGGCAGAGGGGCCCTGTAAATGTCTATCTTTCACCAACACTGTGCTAAATAGAGAGCTGAGTTTTCTACATGTGAATGACAGACCCTGAGATTATATACAGTAGTGAACTGGGAGTTCTTCCGCCTGGGCTGATGCTCAGTGGTAAATAAATGTCACTGTAAAATGGGAAGTTTTTATTATTCTGAGTGGTAATGAATATAAGTGTACAGGTTTAAACAGAATACTTAATATTGTCTATATATCCACAACGAATGGCAGGAACTGCCCCATAAGCAGTAGTGTATTTCCCTTGAATCCTAGAGGATTTGCACCAGAGCTCAGTTTGACTCTGTCTGCATTAATAAGTCATTAATAAATCCTGTTCCTTAATAACATATTCAGCTGAAAATGAATTCACCCAGAGCTCTCCCTTGAAGGAAACTGACACACTGGATTGCAAATGGCAAATGCTTCCAGGTTAACTCTTTGCTTATTCACCAATGCTAGGAGCAGATCAAGGGCCAACCCTACAGAGTCTACACAGGGAAAACCTCCTGTTACGCTTGGTGGAAGTTCCTTCTGTAGATGAATGCAGGGAGAGGCCATTAGATTTGTCATCAGTAGAGAGAAACACAGTCCAGTTTTAACTCTGCCTTTTTTAACAAAACAGGTTTTTGCAGGATAAACATATTCCTTGTACTCAGAACATTGTATCTTATTTGTAGCTTCCATGTATTAAACACAAGCTGGAATACTCAGATTACACAAACAAATGTGATAATAAATACATGCCCTCTTAAGTATAATGGAGCAAATCATACCCTCAGCTTCAGCACACAACTCCCAAGTGAAATCAAAATGCAGAAGAGCTCTGCATTGAGTTGGAGAGGAATGAGGTATTCTGCTTAAAGGCCAGAACTGTGTCTCTCTCAGCTGACCTGGTCTCTCCTTGTTATTGGAAAATGATCTATTTATTAACTACTTAACTGCTTTCTAAAGTTGTTGGTTTAATGATTAAAGTTGCCGTTACTAATTTCTAAGGTGAGAGAAGAAAGTAAAAAGACTGCTGCCTCCCTGTTCTGACTTATGACAGTGAAGTGTGATCTCAAGGTTTCTTGAAACCATGTCTTACTGTCCATTGCCCCACGGAGAAGCAAAGGGCAACTGACCATGAAGCAGTACTCAGCAACAGCTTTGCTGAATTCATTCCAGATCCTGGGTGAAGCTACATTAAGCCAGATTCCCAGACAAAGGGACACAGACAAGCCATGTTGGAAGGAAACAAGTCAAATGTTTCAACACCTTTTTCAGCCCCATTTTCTTACTCATGAAAAACAACAAGAAAATGTGTAGTTGAATTAAGATAATTTGAGTATGTGAATTATGAAAAGATCCAAGAAATTTTTATGGTGAAGATAGAGGGACTAACATCCGTCTTGGAATGTTGTAATAAGGGAATTTTAGAGTCATTTCCACAAGCCTTTTATTTCCAGCAGTAATACTGTACAACTTCAGTCTATAGCAATCATTTCCTCCTTTGGGCAAGGAGTGTAGTCTTCTCATTAGGTCCTGAAAAGTATTTTTACAGGTTTTGACAGACAGAGGCCAAGCAGGATCTGTCTACTGGTTGCAGAGCCTCAACTTCCTCATCTGCAACAGAGGTGAAGTGTTTTTCTTATGGGTGCCATTGGGCTAATTAATTATCATTACCACAGTGCAACAAGAGTCTTACACGGCAGAAGGATGCTCTGTTGGGTCAAATCCCTGAGCCTCTTCCAGTGAATCAGGCTGAAGATATGAGGGCCACCTCCACCTGCCCTGCACCTTGTCCTAGGGCTGTCTCCAGTCCCCCATGGCCCAGGACCCCCAGATATCTGAATTTCTGTCCATGCCTGCTTGAAGGTGTTGCCAGGAAACTGGCTCTGGTAGTGAAACTGGGACTTCTGATCCTGCAAATAACCACTGCGAAGAAGGACTGAACATCAGTAGCCAAGACTGTATGTGAAATATCATAGCAGTTGTTGGGCTTCTGGGAGACCACAGGCAAGCATGTCTTTGGTCATAGTTAAAAGACAATGTGCCTTTTTCTCTAGTGTGACTGTGATGCTCTTATACAAATAACCATACCTGAATACCCTTGTATATTCCATAGAATGAGACTCTAATAAGGGGGAACCATAAAATGACCCAGTTCACCTTTTTGTATCTTCTTATGCTACAAGAAGAAATCAAATATAGAAAGTAATGTTATTTGCTCCGGTTATAACAAAACTATCATCAGAAATTCAAGACATATAGAAAGCACAGAATAGTGTGGTCTTACCAAGCACATAGCTGAAACTGTTTAAGAACACTCCATCTTTACATTAACTTTTCCCCTGTGAAGCTGCCAAGGTCAGTAAGACCTTCATTTATCCTTTGCAGGTTGTGGAAGTCAGTGACGCTACGGGACGAGCCTCTCCAAACACCCCATGCTCCCAAACCTGCGAATTACTGGGGACCCTTACAGAAGCTTGTCAGATCCTTTTCCACCTCTTCTTGTCCCCTACTGCCATTTATGTTTTCTTACGCAGCATGTATCTCCATGTTGCTCTGAACATGCCTGCCTTCTCAGATGAGAAAACATTAGTTAAAATTGTTAGTTTTCCAGCATCAGGTGAAATCTGCCTTAGCAAAATGTGTTAGTGGCATTCACTGCTCTTCCTCTTGTTTGACTGAAGAGCAATATGTACGGTACTTAATGCATGTGAACCATAAATCCCTTCAGCTGATCCACTCTACAGAGCTATCAATAGGTGGATAATGCAGTCCTTGCATCCTATGAAAGACCTTCTCCTTTTCTTCTTGCACATGACTTTTTAAAATATTTTGTTCAGAATCATGTACCTAAGACAAATTCTATGGAAGTCTCTAGTTCTGTGGTCTGAAGGGACATTTTGTGTGTGTGAAGATGAGCACTCAGTCCCTGAAATGGCCAGAGATTCCCAAAGTGAAGTATATTAAAACCTAATTTTCAGTCTTAATTTTAGAAAAAGCTGTTTCAGTGTTATGTGGTACAGAGATATCTCATTAGCTCTTACCAGATCCCTGCCTTTGGAGGGCTCTTTCACTCTGCTAATGGCACTTTGACATTTTGTGGATTACTCTTTCAGGTTCCATAATCAATTTAACATTAACATTCATGTAAACTATTAATGAAATAATATTAAAAAAGAAAAATGTTCCTACAATACTGCAACATTTTAATGCCTCATTAAAATCATTAGTAATGCTAATATTAAAGAACTTACTTCATCTTTCAGAGAACCCCAAAATAAATCATAATCAAATGTTTGCTAACGTACAGCCAGAGAAATAATTTATACATTGCTGGCATATAGGCATCACGTACGCTAACGATGACACCGTAAGGTCATATTATTAAGCACTACCGACTAGTTATGGCTTTAGAAACTCATTGTATGAAGTATTATTTTATAATTATCATTAAACATAATGAATATTGTTTGTGTTGTGATTTTTTTTATTGTTTTTATTTATGAGAAAAATATATATTGTGCCTCTCAGGCAGACTGTGCTTTCATGGAATTCAAGTTGCAAACAATGACATGCTTCACCAACCTCAATGACTTACAAAAGCCATTTATATTCAGTACTCTCATTTATGCTATCTTTAAAAATGAGTAAGAGACATATATTAATAGCAAGAAACTGGTAGAATGATTGCATCACGACCCGTCTCCAGACTTATTGCAACACTTCATTCTCCATCAGTTGCACTGACATGGGAATGTAAATGCCGTATATAATAGTTATATGCATTTTTACTACATTTGCTAGAAGAGCAGGGAGGTGCTGTGGCCCCCCTTTGCCCACCAGCTTTTCCCCCCCAACTTGGAGAGCCATGGCCACGTGAGTAGTCTTCACTCAGTGCATCAAAAGGGTGAACCCCAGGAGCGTGGCCCCAGTTTGGGGCACACCAGAGCTGCAGCTGTATAGTGGGATCTTCATGAGGATGAGCAGCAAGGGAAGTTGGTGCCAGGACAGTTCAGCACTGCGGGGCTGCAGGCACTGACCTCATCCTGCACCAACACACTCTAAGCACATGGTCTGAGCAAGGACAAGGCTGAGATGGAAATGAGCAGACCTGTGACGTGAGGGGACATGCAGGTGGGTAATTGCCCACCAAAACCCATTAAATCAGAGAGAAAAATCCTACAACCCTGCCCTGAGAGCCCCATCCTGCAAACTGCCTCAGTACCCCAGGTGCCTGGCCTCATTCAGGGCAATGTCAGACCTTTCCCATGCCTGCTCACTGAACACAAGTCCCCTTTACAACAAGTGCATCTTTCATGCCCTCACATTATTTTGAGATTTGCCTCATCCAAGCTTTCATTGCCTAATAGGTTTTGCTTTGCAAAGTTCATCAAGGAAGCTCGACAAATAACTCCAGCAGCATGCTCTTGTGAATTCAAAATCAGAGGACTGATTCTGGCATTGTTTGCACTTTCTGTTTTAATTTGTCGTTTGGTTTAGATGAAAGGTTAATTTCATTTCCTATTAATATATTTAATACATTGGGGTAACAAGCAAACTCTAGAAATGATAAAACCATTTGTTAAAAAAATCAGCTACATCATCTTTAGCCATTCATGTTCCCTTCAGAGAGAAAATTAATTGTTCCAATCTAGTAAGCTACAAAAGAAAAACAGCCGACAAAGGGTAAAATATGAACATCAATGGTAAGTTTTGAATTTACCCTATTTATTTTGAATGTAAGATCTCATGACCCACTAAAATTCAGTTCACAGTGTTTTATGAAAAATAATGGCTGAAATTGAATGTCTTAATTTACATTTAATGCAATTAAGAATGGTTTAAATTATGACTGATGAACAGCACACACAGATGTCAGTCAGTTTCATCAGAATAAATTGAAGTCAGTGTCAATGAATGCTCCACTGATAAATCCCACTTTACATAAAATTAATAAAAATAAGGAAATATAATCCTTAGCTAATTGCAAAATGTTCTGGAATTCCCCTGAATTTTGGGGGAAAAAAATGTGTAACTAGAGAAAACCACAAAGTAGTGTCTGAAAAGTGATTTATTTTCAAAGGTGCCCTGTGTGAAATTGCCAAAGGTACTGTTTAAAAGGTCTCAGAGTTTACTACAAAGGACGCTTCTATGCCAAAATACCTCACTGTATAGAGGCGAGTCACGGCAGAGCAGGGTAGATGCCTGCAACATATATTTATGCAGGGTCTCAAGAGCGCTGTTCTCCTTGCAGCTTATGGGGGGGGGGGGGGGGGGGGGAGCTGGGCCCAACAAAACGGCCTTACACCTTTTATTTTTTTTTT
>CM021797.1:24552774-24569301 GCA_011076525.1 Nettapus auritus | reverse complement strand
TTTTTTTTTTTCTGAGTTACCTTTGTTAAAGCTGGAGGGAAAGGTCCCACTGATTTCACAGGCACAAGATGAAAAACACTCTCTTGAAGACAAAAGGTCAGGTTCATACCAGTAAGAACGGGCCCCAGGTTTCCAGCCTGTGCAGTGAGCATAATCTCTCACATATCATCAGTGCCACCTTCTCAACACGGGCATCCTCTGTCGGCTGTTTGCATAGGGCCTGCCACAGCAGGACCATAGCTCATTACTGGCCCCCCCAAGCACTTCCAGTGTATGCTGGACAATGACGAAAAATAATACAAAAGTGGGCTGATTTACAGAATGCTTTTGACATAGAGCAAGTACATACCAGAATTCAACCAAATATTTCTCAAATGGTTTTCCTGCTAACAAATGAGGGCAGCCTTCATTCTGAATTTTGCATAGAGGAGATACTGTTGCCTCTTACAGGAATATAAAACATATGAACCATTCTGCAGTCTTTTCCAGGAGCAAACATAAAACATAGGGTGCACAAAAAGCCCAGTTCTTGGCTCGTGAAGTAATTATGGGGCTAATTATGGGGTAGTCCTGCAATCCTTGTTCAAGGGGGGGCGGGGGGGGGGGGGGGGTGTTAAGAAATGAAAGAAATGCAACAAACATTAAATCCCCAGGCTTTTAGGCATTTTTTCTGTCTAAGAACTGCAGTGGCTGCTTTTTATAAACCTAAATTATCAGAGTAAACAAAAATCCTCTCTGTGGAAGATAAGGGAACAATATTTACATGCAGGAAAATGTCAGGCTTTCACAATGTCATATTCATGACAATCACAAAAGCTTCTTTGCCTTTATGCATGGCCATGCGAGAGCTTGGCATAAATTCAGATCCTCTGGCTTCTGGACCTCAAGCTCCTGTACCCAGGATAGTTCTGTAGGACAAGCTTATCTGCGTAAACACTTTCCTGGGTAGAGTCCATGTTACTGACCATTTGTTCATGTATATATAAAACAACAGTCTCCAAGATACTTCTGTCTTCATGTCAAAGAATTTTTTTAGCCAAGATAAAACTGGTCTTTTGTGGGGGGGAAAGCCATAGTCATCTAAGACCAAGACAGCAAATCTTCTATAATGTATGCAAAGGGAATTTACGATGCTAGTATAAGTAAGCCCCCAATGATATTTTGCAGTTAGAAGAGCTAGTTAGTTCTCTTTTCATGGGGCAGCTTTAGAACAGGTGGCAATAGCCCAAGTTTAAATTGGCACTTAAATGCATGTGGTATGGATTTTGCATAGGTAGATAATTAGTCTTTACCTCTTTCAGGATATGCATATTCCCCCTTGTATCTCTGCTCTGTGATATCAAATTAATCAGGATGCCTTAATTGTGTATTCTCACTGGGTGCATGCATTCATTGTATGTATGTTAAAGAGTTGAGTGTCCTACCTGTCCTTATACAACACGGCCACTGGGCCAATCTGTGCCCCAGAGAGGTCATTTGCAACGCATGCCCTCCCAGAAGAATCTGAATGATTTATGCAACCCCCTTCCACAAATTCCAGCTTAGGCCCAGCACCACATAGCTCCCCTCACACTTCCTACCCCAGTGAAATGTTTGCCTGTTGCACCAAGCTCAGACCATTGAAATTGCATTTCCATAGCCCTGTGCAAAGCAAGCTGTTGAGCTGAGATCCTTGGGAAGGACCCACCACCAAGTAATGTTCAGCACCTCCACTCCCCCATCAAGACACTGGTGACCATGGGTGTCCCACACATGTTTTTTGTTCACCTGTTGGTGTTTAAACCATGCTTGGAGTGTACAAATTGAAAAACAGCTCATTCAGTTCTTGCCAGAGATCATCAGACTAAGCTGTTTTCTAGGACCAAATTCTCAAAACGGAGAAGCCCAGGACAGCAAATCAAAAAATGAGGTATGTTCAAAAGTGCACTCAGAATTGCATACAGTATTAGTACAATGTGTCTTTGCTATGCCCTTATTACCTTGTAGATATATAGCATAATTTATGCTAATAGACTGACTCCCAAATTTACCCTTGCTGTGATAGGTACTTCTCTAGAAAGTGCAAATGGCACATAGTTAGCAAAGAAACAGAAAAAAAAATTGAAAGAGAGGGAAGGGGAAGCAACCCCCTTTTCACCAGATCAGCCTCCATTTGTGCAGAAATGGGCCTTATGTTTTTTATACTTATATTTTCTAATGCTTTTCCAATTTAGTTTTAAATGCATGGGGCTTCATGTGATAGGGCTTCTCTGCTTCCTTAGAGAAATTGCTCCAGAGTGGTATTATATATTTTACTGTCAGGAAGCTTTTTCTGATTCTTAACCTAAATTTTTCCTTTGTTAACTTCATCCTATTACTCCTACTTATATCTCCTTTGTCAGCCTAAATAACTTTCCCACCCTCATTTGATAGCTGTACCCTTCAAACATTTGTAGCATGCCATCCTGTCCTCCCCACTTAGTCAAGCTACACATATTTTGTGTTTTTTTTAACCCTTTTTTATCAGCCATTCTTTCCTTTCCCTTACTCACATTTGTTGCTGTTCTTCACACAGTTTGCTCTTTTGTTCAGAACAGAAAGCAAATGATATTTCATATACAAGTTTCTTCCCAAAATAAATGCTATGCATTTCGCAGCTTACCTCCTGTGTCCACAAATTTTCCCCTGTGGAAGCTAAGCATATAGATGGAAACACAGATGAAGGTGACGGGATTTGCATAGGCATGGTGACTGTGTTGGAGTGACACAGAATGCTAATAAAAATGGCTTAAGGATTTTTTTTTTATGTACATTTCTTTTTCCATTTGACTTTAAGAGCTCATCACTCAATGTTATTTCTTAAAGTGAAGAATCTAAGGCGAATGCTTTGACTTGATTTTAAAGACATTGAATTTTTTCTGCTGGTATAAATAGTATGGACACAGTAAAAGTACTTGAGAGAGCCTAATGAACCATTTCTTACACCCCATTACCTTTAGTCTGATATGACTGAGAGTACAGGCACTAATTATCCTCTCTTTCACAGGCACCGACATAGATCTACTGTAGGTCTTAAAACACAATATTCCATACAACTCTTAGCAGTTCCTCATGTAATACATTTCTGTATTTTTTTTTAATCGAAATTTAAATTAGAGGCATGCCACTTCCCATCTACCTGCCACTTATGTATGTTTTATGAACAATTCTTTAAGATGATTTCCTACCAAAAAAGGGCAGGTAGCAAGCGGCCAGTCACAGGGAAAGTCCTAAAATATTACAGGATTTTTCTTTGAAAGGAGCCAGGCAACCACTGCACTCTAATGACAGGGGAGCTCCATGTGGTGGAGGCTCACAGAGGGAGGCTTCCAGGCCGGGGAATCAGGCAAGTGCAAGATGAGCGCAAGATCAGAGCTCATCTCCCCTGGGTCCCTCTGTGAACGGAAAATTGTTTTTGCAGGTTTGGCTCATCTCTTCTCTACTAGATCAGGGTGAGGAGCAAGACTGGTCTGGGGGGGCAAGGAACTGTGTGTGGCTCCATGCTTCGCCCACAGCCATGCTGAGTGTTGGGTGCACCCCACTGCCACCAGTGGTGATACCCTTGCACACTATCTGTTCCCCAGTTGAATTTCCCAGGCTCGTCTCATGCGTGGAAACCTACTGGCACGCTCCAAGTCCTACCCTTGTCCACCCAGCCATAATGCAAAGCACAAGGCACCCTCATCTCGCTGCCCTGGGAAAAGCACTGCTCCCAGTGGGGCAGTGGATGTACACCACTGTAGCTGGGCTTGAACCTTTACCTCATGTCAGAGGGAAGATGAAGTTTTCTGCTGGTTAACGAGGAAACACTTGGAAACATATGAGCTGCATATTGGGATGCAGATGGTTCTATAAGACAGTACATACATTTATAAAGGAGACATGTAAGGTCATTGGGAACCATCTGCTTTAAATATTTAAATGTCCTTACACTAAACGTATGAGTAGTTTTGCCCTGGACTTGTAATATTAGCCATCCACCAATTTTTTATAATAACAGTGAAACAAAAGAAAAATGGGAGGGTGGGAGACAATGCATGGCAAACAATTTACAACATCTGGGCCCTACACAGCCAGCCCAGAAGCAACTCAACCCACCCAGGAGCAGTTTGTACTCTTTGCAGTGGTTCACCCCCATGTACACACAACTTTTGGGGTGTGCTGGACATAGTGCCACTCTGGCTCCAGAAGGAGGCACTAAACTATCAAGATACCAGGGAATCTCAATGATCCTCCTCGTCTTTGTACAGTGGCTTTCTGCAGAGCATGGGTCTGGTGTGACTTGTCTCCTCTGAACAGCAGGACTTCCACAGCTCCCTTTGTTGCACTAGCTGGTGGTCTAGCACTGAGGCAGCTACTGGTTTGGAAACCCTCACCTCTGTTCACTCTGCACTGATTTCCCCAAGTAGACAGGTTCCCAATTTCTTCCGGTTACCCCCAGTAACATCCATAATCAAGTCCACTGTCCTCTTCTCACAATATTGTCCTCTTCTTGGAGAGAGACATCCATTGCAGGCAATGGCAATGGCACTGATAGAAAGCTGCCATCCTCAACTGGTATGGTCTAAGCCACAAAGGCCCATGCTGTTTGTGAAGACAGATACAGCATCAAGTTGCTTTGGTCCTCCTTTTACTTTGAAGTGTCCCACACAGAGCAGGGCCCCCACCTGGAGAAAGAGGAGCTAGAGGGAGCACAGCAATGCCAAGCCCTGGTGCTCAGATCCACCTTGGGTGATGGGGAAGGGGACGCCCACAGCCCACCTGTGATCCCAAGAGGCTCCCAAGGACCTCCATCCCAAAAGAGTCCAGGAACACCAGCTTTAGTTCCTCCCTGGAGCTCCTGGCACTGATGTGTGAAAGGAAAGAGCCATTCCGTCTCTGGATTTCTCATCTGGGTCCATCTAAGTCATGTGTGTTTGGCTTCTTGGGCTACTGCATCCCTTAGGGTTGGTCAACACCACTGAAGGCCAAGCTAGAACAGACAGGACACATCTGCCATGGCTAGCAGAGTTGTTCATGCCTGTGCCCTCAGCAGACTACTTTCTTTCTTTATTTTATGTTCCTTTATGTCCCCTCTAAATCTGAGGAGCAGCATCCACTCAGCAGCTACCAAACTACTCTTTTAAACAGTCACTGGATTCACACCTTGGGGTCACACTTTCCCTGAGATGTGTCACCACTCCACACCAGATGCTCTAGCAGCCATGTTAGGGTTTACAAAGTCTCTGGGACAGCTGGACTGCTTTTGGTGGTTAAAAACTGTTACAGGAAGAGGGAAAGCTGATGTGTCACTCTTCTCTGGAACAGAAGGGGGAGGAAAACCGTGAAATAAACCATTGGTGGTTATTTGATTTCTCTGACTTGTCCTGGGCTGTAGGAGCCACTGTGCCTGCAGTTGCAGACATCTAGGAGTGGACTGATACAACCTCCTTCTGCAACATGAAGCCTTGAATCAGTCTATCGAAAATTACAGTCGGTCGCTGTTGCAATTGCATGTCTCTGATATTATAATTTTGAGACTTGTCTCTCACCTACTGAAGAGAAAGGGCAAACTCCACCAGCCTGCTGGGAGCCCCCGCCCTCTTCCGTGTTTTCTCTGTGATTGCCTTTTTTTTTTTTTTTTTTTTTTTTTTTTTTTTTTTCCCAGGAGTTATTAGTCTGTGCCATTACAGATTCACTGCATCTATCTTGTTATCTTCATTTCAGTATTTCTGTCCTTTTAAAAGACCCCTTTACAAATATCGTTTGCAACATCTTGACAGCAGTTTTCAATTCACAGCAACAATGTGATTTTTTAATGAAATCTGTGCATCCATCTATTCTTGGATAATATTCATAACAAGCCCCAAATGGCTACCAAGAGAAAGAGTGAAGAATCTGAAGAGAAGAGAAGCAGCAAAAATAAAAGATGAAAAGCAAAACTGTGAGAAATAATTGCACCGCTCTGTTCACGCAATTAAGAAGCATATCAGAGGAAAACAGTTAAATTAGCTTACTGAGTGCTTACAGGAGTTTTAAAGCTCTACTGTCAGTTCAATTAGAAAAATATCCTAACAACAGCACACTGGTTTCTAAAGGAAATGACATTCTCCAGCAGCCTGAGATGGTCTCTGTGACACTGACAGCCTCCCCTTCTCCTTGTCCTTTGGAGCATTATAGCCTACCGAGGATGGTTTCCGACTGTCAGGGCTCAAAGACAGCTGTTCCTTTTCTGGAAACCAAACAGCCCAGCCTTCCACTTTCTATGGCAACAACAGTGAGCCCTTCACAATCTGACCTGCTGAGGAAAACCTGCTGTTAATTAAATGTTAATTACCTTAATGCAGTCTGCTTTATGTGGAAAAGCTCAAGTTATTTTAATCTGTATTTTAAAGAAAACATCTGAGGCTTAAAATGCCGGGCAGAGGTAGCTTATAAATCATCAGATAGGTATTTCTCCTGCCCCTTTGGTGTTGGGAGAGACTCCTATCAGTTTAATAGATGCCTTGGTCTATTTCTGCAGGCATTTAGGTAGAGACTGTTCCAGGCAATTTAATTAGATTTCTGTGAAAAACACAAATGCAGCATTAATACCTAATTTTAAATGTTATTAAGATGAATCATTATTTTTATTACAACAATTATTTATTTCTATTTAAAGACACATCAGAACTTGAGTCCTTTGAAGTTTCAGCAGAGTGTGCGCTTTGATTGAAAGGTCCTGTTCCGCTGGTGCACACGAAAGCATCCGCACTACTCCCATTGGGAATGAATGTTGAATGTTGTGGATGAATCCATTCTCAGAAAGATCACACCATGCCAGGAGCCACTGCCAGCATCCACAAGAAAATGGCACAGCCTGGTTCCCAACCCTGGGGGTGTCTTGATAGAATCACTCCTGAAACCTGCTGCCTACACACTTTGCCTTCTCTTCACTGCTCAGCAGTGGGCAAAGCTACCTCACCACCAGGACTTCTGCCAGTTTGTACCAGCACAAATGCACCAGGAAAGATTTATGGTCCAGATTTATGGGTCTGCTCCTCTCATGGGCCTGGAAGAAGCTGGCTGAGTTTATTACATGGCTTCTTCTCCAGACTGAGTTTATTATTGTATTTTACCTGACATGGACCACTTCAAAGGCAGAGGTGGTTTGTGTGGAGTGTTGTAGGTGGTTGGTGTAACTGCAGAGTGCTGTGAAGAAGATGGAATTTACTTAAGGAGATGTTTTCCCTGTGTTTGACATACTTAGACTCTTCTTGTTTTTGTTTTTGTTGTTGTTGTTTGTTTGTTTGTTTGTTTGTTTTCTTTTTTGACATGACACCAGCCTTGGGGATACCTGAGACTGATTTCTGAGATTTCACTGATAGATGGCTTAAACTGTTCTGTACATTCCCTTCCTCTCTCTTTCTTATAGGAACACCAACAAGAACAACAATAAAACATTAAAAAAAAAAAAAAGAATTTGGTTTATTCTCATTTGCGTTTTGCTGACTGAAGAAGATGTGTGGGTTAAAAAAGGTATACTACTACTGATGCTTGGGTAAAGCCATTGATCATGTACATATGTCGCCCAAATGGTCTTTTGGAAAGAATTTGATTAGGGTTGTAAAAGACAGACATGGCAGCACCAGCTACAAGTTACATTTCTCTCTGCTTTCCTCTTTTACTTACCTGCAGTTTTGCAGGTAAAGGAAAAACAGCAGGGGTGAATAACAGTGATGGAGAGCTCGGTTCTTTGCTGGTACAAGCTGGTGTCACACACCAAAGCTGGTGAGGTTCCTCCAGTTTGCACCAGGAGCATATAAGCTGCATCTCTGCTGCAGTTTTCTCATGGGTATATGGGAGTAGTGCTTCTGCAATTTGATGCAAAACTATTTATAGCCTCAGAATTTCACCCCTGGGAGAGTCAGCTGCCTGAAGGAGGATGGTAGTGAGGTCGAGTGTCTCCAGGTCCCCATCCAGACACAGACCCAGTCTTGGCAGGGACATCCATTCCCCAGAGACCCACCCTGGTCCCTGCCACACTTGGGTTTGATCCCCTGTGTTTACAGAGGTGGGGAGTGTGTCAGTGGGTTTAGACCGTTACGTGCATTATTTTTCTTATCTTAAAGCTGCCCATGTAGAGAAAAATACAGGACTTCAGTAACAGTTACCAGCATGATTTGCTTTTATTACCTTTCTGTTCAAGACCCTTGTTTCCCCTTGTAGCATGTCAAATTGCCCCCAAAACCATATTATACAGCAGAGAAATGTCGTTCACACTTCACTGGCTATTGATTTACTTTATTTATTGGCACAAAATCAGCTTGAGATAAACATTTTGTCCCCCATTTCCACTATTGTAAGCGATATAGTTCACTGCAAGATAGGCAAACCCCAATGTGCTGGGTCACAATTCGACATGGCTTTCTAATCAATGTGTGAAAAATTACCTAATGAATAATGGGTTGCACATTTCCACAAACAAATTAACCAGGGTGAGACTGAAACTAATGATTATATTTATCTAATGTAATTTCACATCTGTTACTAGTGCTAGTAATTTTTTTTTTCTTCTTTCCATGGCATCCTCAGAATTACAGCCTGGCTTCTGAGAGCCGGACATTTTGAATCCATTTGAAAACATAATGTTCAGATTCATCAGATACATACTCTTAAAGCCATGAGATATATGGGAAGGGGGGTTGTCATTTTGCAGTGCTTTGTGTGGGCTGAGCTGCCTGTTGAAACACAGGGCACATCTCTGCACCAGGAACACTATGAGTGTTTTTTTGTTTGTTTGTTTGTTTGTTTGTTTTTTAACCAGTATACAGACAGTTGAGAGAAACCCTGATAATTTTTTCAGACTTGCATGGATGCCATCTGAGCACAAAAAAAAAAAAAAAAAAAAAAAAAAAAAAAAAAATGACAATGGGAAGGAGCCTCCCAGGGTCGTACTTTATCTTCTTATAACTAAATGGAGGTAAATATCCTAGGGGAGGGTGCTGAGAGGATGGAGCCAGTCTCTTTTCAGTTGTGCCCAGTGACAGGATGAGGGGCAACGGGCACAGACTGAAGCACAGGAAGTTCTGGCTGAATATGAGAGGGCATTTCTTTACTGTGAGGGTGACAGAGCACTGGCACAGGTTGTCCAGAGAGGCTGTGGAGTCTCCTTCTCTGGAGACACTCAAAACCTGCCTGGATGCCATCCTGGCCTGAGACCTGCCAGCCCAGGAGCCATACCACAGGGTTCCTCCAGATACAGACTGCTCCAGCATGGGCTGCTCTCCAAGGAGAAGCACAGGAAGCTTCTCAGATGAAAGGAGCTCCATTTGGGGTAAAAATAGGCCTGTTTTACACCATTGGTACCTCTTACCCATAAGAAGGCATAGGACAAGGGGGAACAGTCTTAAACCAGAAAAGGATAGACTGGACATTAGGAGGAAATTCTTCACTGTAGAAGGGCGGTGAGGCACTGGAACAGGTTGCCCAAAGAAGCTGTGGATGCCCCATCTCTGGAGGTGTTCAAGGCCAGGCTGGATGGGGCCTTGGCCAGCTTGATCTATTGGGTGGCATCCCTGCCTATGGCAGGGAGGTTGGAGTTAAATGATCTTTGAAGTCCCTTCCAACCCAAGCCATTCTTGGAGTCCTGTAGCTAGTGATGTCTCCCAGTGCTCAGTGCTGCATCCAGTCTTGTTCAACTTATTCCTTAATGACCTAGATGATGGAATGATGGAATGGAGTGCACCCTCAGCAAGTTTGCCGATTACACAAAGCTTGGAGGAGTGGCTGATACCCCAGAGGGCTGTGCTGCCATTCAGAAGGACCTCAACAGGCAGGAGGGTGGGACGGAGAGGAACCTCATGAAGTTCAACAAGGACAAGTGCAGGGTCCTGCACCTCGGGAGGAATAACCCCAAGCACCAGTACAGGCTGGGGGCTGACCTGCTGGAGAGCAGCTCTACAGGAGAAAGACCTGGGAGTCCTGGTGAGACCATGGGAGATCGTGAGTCAGCACTGTGCCCTTGTGGCCAAGAAGCCCAACGGTATCCTGGGCTGCCTTCAGAAGACTGTTGCCAGCAGGACAAGGGATGTGATCTTTCCCCTCTACTCAGCCCTGGTGAGGCCACACCTGGAGTGCTGTGCCCAGTTCTGGACTCCCCAGTGCAAGAGGGACATGGAGCTACTGGAGTGAGTTCAGAGGAAGGCTGCTAATATGATGAAGGAACAGGAGCACCTGTCATACAAGGACAAGCTGAAAGAGCTGGGCCTGTTTAGCCTGGAAAAGAGAAGACCTAGAGGAGACCTCATCAATATGTAAAAATATCTGAGGTGAGGATGTTGAGAGGATGGAGCCAGTCTTTTTTCAGTTGTGGCCAGTGACAGGATGAGGGGCAATGGGCACAAACTGAAGCACAGGAGGTTCTGGCTGAATACGAGAAGGCACTTCTTTACTGTGAGGGTGACAGTGTACTGACACAGGTTGCCCAGAGAGACTGTGGAGTCTCCTTCTCTGGAGATACTCAAAACCTGCCTGGATGCCATCCTGTGCAACGTGCTCTAGGTGATCCTACTTAGCAGGGGTGTTGGACCAGATGATCTTCAGAGGTCCCTTCCAACCCTGCCCATTCTGTGATTCTGTTCTTCTCAAAGCAGATTTGCATCTTTTTGGTGAAAACACCAGTTCTGCCAAGTGCATGTTCCTGGAGCCTGGCTGCTGCCTCTACACAGGACCAGGAAGGGCCCAGGGCCAGATATGACAGCTGCTTCACAGGACATAGAAAGCGCTTGTGGAGAAGGGCTTACTTTCCACTAGATGTTTCCATTCTCCAAGCATGTCAAAATGTTTTGCTTGGACATCCTTCCTGCTCTCCTTAACATGTGGCATTGACACTCATGTCCTTCTCCTAAAAGAAGCATTTCACAGAAGGACTTGTCAGATGCTCAACCAGAGAAGGAAAAAGTGGACAGCTCTGGGATTTCTCCCCCTTGATCCTGGCTCACCTTCACCTCCAGGGCTGGTAGCACGGCTGACGGATCCCCTTCTTGTCTGCTCACTGGGGGTGCACTCCTCTTGCTTCAGGCACTTTTCTTCTCATTGCCATGGGCTGTATCTACTCTGTCACATCCGGCAGCTCGCAGTTGTCTTTAAAAAGATGTTGCAAAAAAAGCAAAAGTCTCCAAATAATGTCACTACTTGAGTCAACATTATTAAACAATTTCACAACCTGTCTCTGTCGTGGTGGCAGCTTTCATAAGGATTTATTATCCAGAGAGAGAAGTAGGGAGGGGGCTGATAGTGTGCAAAGGTTTGAAAGTCATTGTACCGAGAGTTTAATTATTGTATTTTTCACTGAAGTTGAAAGTATTGAGGAAAATCTAGCCAACTTCATATTACTTCATTTGATTAAAGAAGTTGTATGATTGTTCAGAATGTGTAATTGCTATTCAGCACAGCCGAGATGAAAAAAGCTTTTTGACTTCACATCCATAATACTTGGCTTTATTTAATAGCCTCATTGGATTATCCCCCCCCCCAGAAAATTAATAAATGGCACAGCTTTATTCTGAAGACATTTTGATGATTGATTGATGAAAAATGTGGGTTACTCAATGTGTACTTCTGTTAGTTTTATTATTATTATTATTATTATTATTTATTTTTAGCATTTACTAGTACACATTTTTTCTTAGCAGCATTACAGCCATGGCAGATATAGCACAATATGTAACTTCATGGGTGAGATTTTCAAACCACAGGTAATAAAGTATAACACAATTTCAAGTTTATTATATGAAGAAATACGTGCAGACACCCAGCAGTCATGTGCCTCATAAGTCTAAAACAGCATTATATATTTATCTTCCTTATTGAGGAAAGAGGCTCTCAGTGTGTACCATTACAAGTATTTTTTAACCTGCAAGTAGCCCTCACGCCCCCTCAGCACTGGTGCCAGAAATAAATGACCTTGTTCTCTTCAGAGTTTTGCAGAATAGCTGAGGAACATTTTGTCTGGGTCAGTCTTTGGTTGTTTTGTTACCTCTGGCGTCCTTATTTTGGAGAGCTGTTGTTTCCCAGGTGGCAGAAGAACTGGTCCTTGTACCAGCACATGAAGAAGCAGATGCCAGAGAGTGTCAGACAGCAGTAGCTGGCAGTAGCTGAGATCCTCCTTTCTGTGCTGGCACCTTCTGCAGCTGTCTGTTAAGCTCTGTCCATGGAGCAGGCAACCCTGGTGCAGTGCCTGAAGAGAAGTCCTTCTGACCTCTGGGGTTGAGGAAAGCATGAGAGACATCCATCCCAGCTGGAGCTCATAGAGATTGAGACACATGCTGCCTCTAGGGAATGTGATGAGGTGTCTCCATGCCAGTGTGGCTGTCCCATCTGTCTGACACCTGACATCTGTCCCATCTGGCTGAATCACTCCACAGCCACAGCTTGTTTCAGAGGTAATTTTGGTGGAGTTCTGGGGCACATGGGACAAAAGTTGGAAAACAGGGTGAAAATAACAAGCAGCATCCAACATATATGAGGTCATCTCTCATATAACCAAGCTGCCCTGAACACTTGATTGCCAGAACTTACTATGCTTCCTAAAACATCTCATCTTCCCCTGCCTTTAGCATGATGCCATGGAGCAGCACAGCTTGCAAAGGAGAGGCAGCCAGAGGGCTCTGACAAGGCATTGCAAACCCTGTCTGCGTCTTTATTCCCAAGGAGCACCATGACAAGGACAAAGCAGCTGTGAGCAGCTGCCGGTAGAGCTGTCTGGGGCTGAGCTCAGGGCACCTTTTGCCTACTGTTGGTAACAAGCTCTCTACTGAACATATTCACTTGGTTATTTTCACTTCTCCTTTATCCAGTGTATCTAATCCAGTTAAACCCATGGTAGTTACGACAGGTTGGTTCATTTCTGGAGATACAACTCAAGATAAGTGACACCTGTGTTTGTAATAATTCACTAAGCACTGTGTGGATATTTGTTGCTGAAGAGAGCAGTGAATGCTGTAGACCTAAAGAAAATAATAATAATAAAAAAATGGAAATGAAGTGTGGAGTTGTCCAAAGGGATTCAGACCAAACTTCAGCATTTGTGCAGAGAGCACACATGGCAAGATAAATACATGCACCATCTTCTCTAAGACATGTGGTGCTTCAGTCTCAGCCAGAGTACAGAAGGAAGTCACACTGAGGAGATGCTGTGGTGCTTCAGTCTCTGTGCCTTTTCATGGTAACCACTCCACACCACTTGCGTTTTTCATTTTCCCTCTGGTAGAAAATTCTCACTGAAGGTTTTGACAATTTTCAAATAATGTCGTGGAGAGTGTGACAACATGAAATGAGAGTAGAGCACAATGATGCAGTAAATAGTTACATTATTAGAAAGGCAGATGCTGGCACTGAAGCAGGGTTGTTGGCCTAAAAAATAGATTAGGAGGGAGAAAACAGAAAAAAAAAAAATCTGTGAAGTATCAGATGCAGTTGATAGCATAATAACATTCATATGCAAGCAAGGGTTTTCTATGGCAATGTGAGTCAGCCTACATGCTAATATGACCAGCAAATAAGCCATAGTGAGGATCTGGAATTGATATTATTACTCACCAAATACAACTTCAGGCCAGTGAATCATGTCTGGGATTGCATTTTGGACTCCAAGCCCTGCTGAAACTTGTGACTGCATTGCCGCGTACAAGACGCAGACCCTGAGGGTCCTCAGCAGTGCTTGAGCCACACCAAGCCGTCTGCAAACAGCCTAAATCCAGCATAAATTCTGTGCTTTGTATCTCCTACTAGCTTATTCCTGGCACTCTTTAGAGTCCTCAGAGATATGCCCCAAGAAAGCACAGGAATATTGGTGAAATTTAGAACTTATGAATATGAGCTCTGCTGTAGCACCTAAGTCAAAACCATCAAAGGGTGATTTGGAGCAAGGCTACTGTAGTCTGTTCCCCACCTAGGCAATGGAGAGGGACTGGGTCTCCTCACCTGGATGTGAAATCCTATCACCCATTTATTGTGCCTTTCATCCTCTCCCCCAAATGACTACAAGCTGCGGTCTGATTGCAGAGCCTAAGAATTAACTTTAAGGGTATTTGAGGAATTATGTTTCTCCAAGTGTCCAGAGAACCATGCATCCACATAAGAACCTGACCTTCAGAGAGGCTGAGCACCAGACACTCCAGTTTCATATATCATCAACTTGAGAATCAACCCCACCTTCATAGATGTAATCATAAAAACCAGCTGTGAATGTGTGAAAATGCAAACCCAACTTTAGCAAATGTAGGAGTGCATGCTACTAGTTTGGAAATGAGAAGACCTGGGCATGATCCAGAAGTATCAAAGTTGTTTCAAGGAGATTCACCAGTGGATTGGCACACATAATGGTAGCTGAAGGAGTGGGGAAAAGGCATAGCCAGGAATGGTGTGCTAAATCCTTTTTTGACTGGTATGAGTCATACAGGTAATCAGAATTGTATCTGAAGTGTCAAAATCCTAGAGGCATCAGTGAAAGCAGAAGCAGGCAGGTAGATAATATTCCCTGTGGAGAGTGCCACACTGCTTCACTCAGAAAGTCATTCTGAAGCTAGAGATAAAATACAAGGATCAAAATGAGATTTAAAGATGAGATGGGGCTTTGCAGCTTGGTAGAAAGAGCACTTTAAGAGTGACTGGACAACTGTGCCATCAAAGGTGGCCAGGATGAAAGCAGCACAATTAACGGTAAGAGGAAATGTGTGCATTGGTTGAGCCTTTGGGCAGAACAAGTTCAGAGGATGTTGTTTGATAAAGAAGAAATTTCTAAACTAGATGTGGAGTGTTTTAAGAAGGTTGTGGAGGTAATGAGGAAGAAAATTGATGTAGCCTAGCAGCCTACAGTACTTTAAAGAGGAGACTTGTGTACTAAGACAGTTAGACACGTTTTTAAAAAAATACCTGCAGTAGTGGATGCTTTCATTTAGGAAGTAATGGTGTAACCATCTACTGTCAGAGTTATAACATAAAGAAGGATGTGTATGGAAAGCAACAACAAGTAAAAGACTGGCTTTATATATTTTGGGTGTAATTGATTGACTATAAGGTCCACGAATGAAATATACAGATTTACACCCCACTGGAGAGGCTAAGAGAGAAGTGGGTAATGAATGAAGGACTATTAGGGCATTTTATTGTAGAAAGGGCAGTAATCATCTCCAACAGAAATGAGAAAGGTCTGATTCAAGTGAGAACACAAGCCAAGTGGTGAGTGGGTCAGATGCAGCAGTTCCTGGAGTAAGATACTAAGAAAGGCCAGAGCAATCAGCTAATAACAAAGAGCCCCACTTTCTTTATAAACAGCTTTTTTGCAGCTGTCTTTATACAGAGATGGGACCCCTCAGAGCCCAGGAGGATCCCCCACCCCTGCAGTGCTCTGTCCAGTTACACTTTATGGCAAACCTGGGCTTAAAATTGCACAGAAGTTAAAACAGAAAGGGCAAAGTGACAGTACTATAAAATACAGTGGAATTATAATCAAGTATTTCTTAAAATATTTAAAGTTTCAGGAATAAAGAATGAGTCATTTATTTGCTACCAAGACCTGAAGATAAGAACACGGGCTGACAAAGAATACAGTTGTGGGTGTTAATTATTGCTTATAATAGACACAAAGATTAGAGCCACCAACTGTACCAAGTGTAATTCTTTATTTAGTAATTTAATATTCTTCCCTGTTCATCTCAATGCATTTTTATATGTCTGACCTTCTGTAGACTTCTCATTTTGTTCTTCAGTTGAAAGAGCAAAGCTGGTTAATTTCTGGTGACATTTTGTGGCTGTGGAGCAGCTGCAATACCTTTTTACACTCAGTTTTGTTTATAAATCTGAATTCATTGGATGTCTGACCAAATACACAAGCCTGTAAGCCAGGTGACATTGCTGCAGTGAGAGCTCCCTCACTGATGGGGACTTCCCTGGGCATGTCCTGACCTCATGGGTCACCAAACCTCATCAAGCAATGGGTGGACTATGGAGAACAGTAGCTGTACAGTGCTACGCCCCCTTCCAATATCCTGTCTTCTGCTCACTCAGTGTGCACTGACTGCAACTGCCCCAGCTCACACTGTGACTGTGGCACAACCAAACCCTCTGGAAACAACAAGACAGGGATTGATCCTGTTATGGTCAAATCGAACTTTGCCCCTGCTCAGATATAGGGCAGGATGCTTAGCACCACATGCATCCAGTATGTAAGAATTTAATTACAAAATAATGTTTATGGCTTGAAACAGGGGTGGTATTTTCTCTTAAGTATTAGATACCAAAAACAGGCAAGGGTGCTTGTAGCCATCCTGAAATGGTCTTTTAAAAGTTAGCAAAAAATAAACTTTACAGGCTTGTAAAGGAGCTGCAGGGAATCATAGCTGCCACTTAAATTATATTAAAGGGCAATAAATTGAAACCAGTAAAAAAGAAATGTGTCCTTACAGGGTGCATCGTCAGCTTATGAAATTCACCGTAGCAGGAGGTCAGAGAGAGAAAGTCTGTAGTTTGTTTTCTCTCTCTCTCTTC
>CM021797.1:24505011-24542155 GCA_011076525.1 Nettapus auritus | reverse complement strand
ATTGTTTTTTTTTCCCCTCTCTTTTCTTTTTCCTTTAATGCCTACTCGGAGCGCACCCTCTGCCCTACCAGGTCTGGCTCCCGGGGCCCCGCGAGGCCCGCGCAAGCCCCGCGGCACAGGGGGGGATGCAAGCGGGTGGGCTCGGGCGGCCGGGCGGGCAGCAATGGCCCCGCTCGCCCGGGGGGTCGCGGCGGGGGCCGCGGGCAGGATCCGTCCCTCGCCCGCCTGGCCCCGACTGCTGCGGGGCGGCGAAGGGAGAGAAACTTCGGCGAGTGTCCCCCGAGCGACCCGGGCCGCGCCAGGGCCCCTTGGCCCCCCGGGGCTCCCCGCCAGCCCCTTCCCTCTGTGCTCGGCGCACAAGCACACGGCGGCTCGGTGGAAAGTGAGCCAAACACGGCGCGTCCCAGCAGCCCGGGGAGCGCTACCCTCCCGGCCGAGACGTGAGAGCCCGTAAGCCTCTTTTTTTTCGGTTAAAGTTTCCAAGTTCGGCTCGCCTGCAAACTCAATTTAAAGCAGTAAATAAAGTTAAATGCTTTTTATTTTCCTCTTGAATATGTTAAACTACTTGAACAATTTAAAGTGCTTTGCACAAGTGAAGCGAACCATTTCTAATGTTCTGATTTTTCAAAGCCAGCCAACAACAAAGTTTAGATTAGTAATATATTTCTAACCAGAGTAATTTTCAAGATCATTAGGCATTTATGTAATTAGTGCCAAATCTATAAGCTTTTATTACGATTATTAGAGTAAAATCAGTATAAATTTGTACTAATTTACTACTGTTTAGACTTGGCTGTCAAGCCAAGAGGTTCTTATTGTAAATGATAACTGAGGAAATTAAGTGCAAAATTCTGTACCATTTCTGATCCGCTCCTAAACAATCCGTTTCAATTGTATTTGTAGCAGAACATAATGCCCTTTTAAAGTTATTTGACTTGTATTTTTATTTGCAAAACAAGAAATATACCCTCTACCCAGGCACAATGAAAACTGATATTTACTACTTCCAACTTGATTAACATTGATTTTTAATTCAAAAGTGATGCAATTAAGATTATTCATTTAGTGCAAATAAAGCTTCCACCAAAAAGGGAGCCCAGTGAAGTCTGTGTTAAATAATACAGCGCCAATGGCCTTTTTTTCCGCCGTCCAATTGACTTACACAAAACATTCTAAATACTGCATGCGAACAGATGCAAGAGTGGTTTTGTTTGCAGCTCAGATGTGCAGGGTTTCGGCAGCGACTGAACAAGGAGACAAAGGAACCGGCCGGCCGATCTCTAGGGCAGTTTTGCTGCCTTTTTTTTTTTTTTTTTTTTTTTTTTTTTTTTTTCCCCCCTCCCTGCTCAGATCTTTGGCTACATTGATTGAATTCAGCTTTCGAGACGTCGGGCTGTCGCAATGAACCTGGCTGCCCGGGAACTGCAGCTAAGAGCAGGGAGAGAGAGACCCAGAGCCGGGCCACAATTTAGCTGCAGAGAGAGAGAGAGAGAAAGGTGGAGGTGGGGTGGGAGTTTCGGGATTTCTTTTTGTTCTTTTTTTTTCTGTCTTTTTTTTTTTTTTTTTCGGTTTTACGGGGTGGGGGTCCGCGGCGATGGCTTATTTCTTTTGCTTTATTTTTTTTTTTTTCCTTTGAAAATTATTGTCTCCGTGCAGCTCCTGCGGAGGAGGGGAAGCCCCGGCGATAAAAATTCCCGAGTGCCGCCCTCCCAAGCCCGCTGTCGGGTCCTGGAACCCGCGGAGCGGAGCCCGCGAAGCCGTTGCCGGAGCGGTGCGTGGCCGGGACGAGCGCCCGCCCGGCGGGAGGTGGCCGGCGGCCGGCGGGGCCCCCGCGGTGCGCGGCCTTTTTCCGCTGAGGCGGTGCTGGTCCTGCCGGGGCGCGGGCTCCGCGGCGGAGTCAGGCGAGCGGTCCGGGCTCGGCCGGGGGCCGTCGGGGGCTCCGTTTTTAGCCGCCGCTGCCGGCATAAAGAGCCGGGCGGTGTAGGTGCGTGCAGCCTGCTGCTGCGGAGCGCATTGCGGGCAGTCGCACGGCGTGCGTGCGTATCTGTTCCGTGTTGTTGTGTGTTTCAGGTCGATAAATAAATGTGTAATAGTTAATGTGCAGACACATCAGAGTAATAACAATGGGATGAAATCAAAGGATTATCAATCTCTGTTAGTAACTGCTGAATACCAATGTTGCAGTGTGATTGATAGCGCGCTTCATTTTATGACTTTTCTATTGCTCTTGATTTTTATAGCAGTATAAACAAACTAAATCATTTCTTCCAAGACTTCAGAGCACAATCGTCTTAAGGGAAGGGGAGAAATCGGAGAAGGAAGTCTGCAGGAGGGAAAAGACGGAGCAGGGCTGACACTTAAGCGTGTCAGAGAGAAAATGACAATGGGGTATATGTAAAATACTCTAATCACATTCCGCTTCCGCACACTCTTGTTTTGTCAAGTGCCTGAATTCACCTGGGCAGCGTTGGAGATGTATTTACAGGGATTTTATTCCCCGTCATCTTTCTATTTTCCCAGCGTAGCCAGAAAACTGCCAGTCAAGTCCATTCCCTGTTATAATTTACGGTATTCCCCACATGATCAGAGGAACTGAAGTTCCTAACAAGAAAAGGCTTTAGCACAATGGCCCAAAATCTTCAGAGTGACGAGAGTGTCTTCAGAAATCACTTCAGAGCAAAGTAAAAGGATTTTCTATGACGGATCCAGTGATTTTTCCTCAATAAATAGGTTTTAGATTGTTACACACACGTAGAACTGGAACAAAGGGAACTACCAGAAAATATATTGGTTGCCCCTAATAAAATTTATTTAGACAGTTTACTTCTCATAAAAAATAGAGATTGAATTTCGTACAGGAGCGCCTGCCAAGGGGCTTGGCACTGGGAGATCATCTCCCCCCTCGCTCCCCTCTCCTTGCCTTCCGCCAGGCGCTCAGCGGGCCCGATCCCGGGGTCCCGGCTGGGGCCGCCGCCCCCCGCCTCCTGCCCAGGCTGCCCGACCCGCCTGAGTAAGGGCTGCGGGATCGGGGCGGGCTGCCTCGGAAGGCAATATAACCCTAATTCTCCAATGCTGTGACCCTGGGAAAAAAGGGTAGAGAACTTTCCAGCCCCCAGAGCTCTCTCCCTCCCCTCCCAACTAAACTGAAGCCCTGATTGAATGAGGCTGTAATATAAACAAGTGTATTTAACCAATTCTGCTCTGATTTAGGAACAGAACCTTCTTTTACCAGAATAATTATATTTGGAGCAAGAAACACGATAAAATAAGGTTAAACTGCTAAAGTCAGCGGGGTGGCTTGGCGTAAATGGCTGATCAGGTTTGTAATTTGATATTTTATTTATGTATTTATTGAGCATCCATCCAGTTAAGGGGACTGCTGTATGCAGAGCAATGTAATTGCTTTTTACACTTAGCACGCGCTCCCAGCGTTTATCAAATGTAACTTTTGGTTGCCTGGCTTGTTCGCTCTGCTTTTTTGGTATTTCCAGACAGCAGCGCTGAAATATCGGATATTATTATTCACGTTCCTGTTCTTCAGTGCTGCATTGTAACATTGTTCGCTTTAATGAGAAGCGCCTCCCTCAATAATTAACGACCTCACATTTCCCTATTTTCTTGCCTGATGAAAAGAATCAATTTTAATTCATTGTAAATTACAGCTATGCTTTTGAGTGTTATTTGCTTACAGAAAACAAATCAAGTGACTTAGGCTCCTGTTTACTTTTCCACATCGGCATAGCCTAAACACAAATGACAAATCAAACTATATCCTTTCGTTAGGCGTAATTTGGAGTTAAGAAATGGAAAAACATAAACACGTGTTTTTATTTCAATCAACCCTCTCAAAAAAAAAAAAAAAAAAAAAAAAAAAAAAAAAAGACTTATTTGGAAATGAAGGACAAGGTTGCCAGCAGCTACAGATCCCAATTTATTCATTCTAGTCAGAGCTAAATATGATGATCATCGCTGCTTTACGACATTAGGCTGCAAGCAGCATTTTGTAGCTGTAATAAATATACTTCTTTGAAAGCAACTTTATGAAGTTTAAACACATCCGAGGCAAGAACGATCGCAGCTGATAAGAAAAGCAGCCGTCTGATGTTCGAAAATAGCCTTTCCCAGCAAGGCAGGGAAAACTCGAGCCTCTTGTCATCCTTTCTCAAATACGTTTAACATCGTTTTCCTATTTGCTTATTTACCTAAATATCTGTATCTCACTCCAGCTAAGTCAAAGGGAGCATCTCCGATTGTCTCCTCGCTGGCAGGCTGCGGGGAAGCGCTCGACAGCGAAGCGGTTGCTTTAGATTGAAAGGATGGCTTCTATCAATTAATTTTCATCAGAACTATGACAACCAGTCTTTTATGGGGAAAAAGCTATTTTAATATAAGGTACGCCTGACACCCCCACCCCCCAACCCGATCTCCCCCGTCCAAATGTAAACTCTCTATACACAAAAGTCACCTCCCCGTCGCCCTCCAGCTCTGTATGTACGTACGTATGGATGTGTGTTTGTATGGATGGATGTACTTATAGTCTTTTGCCATAATACTAACTTCAGAAACTTGATGCCGAGCTCAAACACAACGCACGACATTACTCTGCTTATTCGGTCAGACACGACTTATCGGGGTTACCCCGAAAGCGAAGGGAACGCCACCTCAAAGAACTTATAAAATACAGGTCTGGTCAGGGAAACAGCACGGTCCTAGGAAGACTATTCCTACTGGCATCTGAGGAATGTATTTAACACACTCGCATATTTTTTAATCCGAATTTTCCCCGAGTGGGTAGATAAATAAGCCGCCAGGCATAGCAATAGAAGGATATACACTGGGGAGTGACGTGGAGTATTTAACTTTCTCCTTTTTAACACCGTAGTTTTAATCCCCTCAATTACGTAGGTGGTATATAGTAACAAGGAACATACATATTTTGTTTGTATGTGTTAAGTTCGCTGCTTTTCTGATTTCTATTTACTCAAGATAAATAATCATATATCAGTTATTCAGTTAGGTGACAAGTCTAGTAATTGGAATAAAAAGAAAACATCTCATCCTTATCTCTTCCTATAACTAGATATAGCGCTAATAAGACTGCATCAATCTTATCTGGCAAATAAATAAAATAGACAAACAAACAAATTCGCCTCCAACAAGTTAATGTGGTGTATCTGAGTGGAAAGTAGATATTTTCACGCATTCTGGAGATGAGGAGTGACTTTTAATAAAATCACAAGAAAAACAAATGTAATTCTGTAAGCAATTTCAGAGCTCAGCCATCTCTCCCGCGCGCCGTTACTTAGCATTCTCCACCCGTCCTAACCTTTTCTTTTAAAAACCAGTTAGTTCCAGAAATATGACTGTCACTCAATCTGGGACCTTTCGATCCACTTTCCTTTATTATTTTGGGGGCAATTCTAGAGGTAATATGGCTTATTTTACAAGGATGATTTTTGTTGACTTTTTTTTTTTTTTTTTTTTTTTTTCCCCTTCCCTTTCCCTCTTGCCCGACTGCGGCTAATTCGGGGCGTCTATATTCACTCAATTAGAGAAATCTAAAGAGAAAATCGATCTTCCATCTACAGAAATGCCAGCTTAACAAATTAGATTCTTGTTTCGTGCAGGTGATTTGGTGACAGTCGGGGAATTAGAAGTAATAAGTTGTTGTGTTTGAGACCACCTCCCCGGCCCCGGCCCTCCGCCCTGCCCCCGGCCGGGCCCCGCGAGGGGAGCGCCGCGCCCGCGCCCGCCTCGGCGCCTCCTCCTCCGGCCGGGCAGGCGAACAGCCACCGCCACCGCATCTCCCGCTGTAATTAGTGCTGCTGCCCTCCATGTGGGCTCGATTAAACCGTGATTTAGCCGAAAGAAATATAATTATGGCTGCAAATAAAATAATCAGCATTGAAGAGCGATTTCCTTAATGAGATGGAGCGGTTGCACGTCACGGAGTAAAGGGGTCTCATTAAGAGGTGGTAATGAGGCTTGGGTGAATATTGGGAGTTGCACAAAATATCTAAACTGCCGAGAACGCCGGCACCGGGCTCCCGCTCGCGTGGACGGGACGGAGCGGACGGGAACCCCGCGCTGCGGCCGGGACGGCCCCGCGGGGAGCGCCCCCGGCTCTAGTACCCCTGGGACCGGCCCCGGTCCCCACCGCCTCCCCCGGGCCGAGCCGGGCCGTGCCGCCGCCCGCTCCCCGGCCATAGGACGGGCACCCCCGGGCCCACAGACATCCAGCGAGCACGGCCTGAAGAGAGGCGTTTGATTATTACTATTTTTTTTTTAAGCCAGTAGCGCAGCCTTTTATTTATTTTGAGCAGAAACACCTCATCGGTTCCCTCCACCCGGGCGGCTGCGGCACCCGGCCCCGAGCCTCGCCTGCCGCCCTCCGTGCCCCCGCGGGGAGCTGCCGGGCACGGCTCCCTGGGCGAGCGGGGAAACAAAAGGCCGGGGCTACGAGCACGCCGCCGGGCCGCGGAGCGGGGGCGTGCGGCAAACCCGGAGGAGGCTGATTAGCGCCCACGAGACTAATTAGGGAAGCCAATTAGAGCGGGAGCGCCGCTGAGCGCCGGGGCGGCTTCCGCTCGGCGAGGCCGACAAAATGGCCGCCCGCCGGCCGCCTGCCAAGCACGCGGGAGCACGGCGCTGGGCGGGCGGCAGCGGCAGCAGCAGCAGCAGCAGCAGCAGCAGCAGCAGCAGCGGCGGCGGCGGCCTGGGCCGGGAGCGCCGGGGAGGCCGACGGGTTGCGGCCGGGCCTCGCGTGTCCCAGCACCGCCTCGCGTCCCGCGGCACCTCGGAACCCCCCGGGGGACCGGCCCCGGCCAACCCCGGCAGCGGCGGCCTCTCGGCCCGGGATGGTGTGAGGGGGCGCTGCCGCTAGCGGTCAGGCTGGGGGCCGTGAGTGTCCGCCAAGGCTCAGCTAACGCTGAGGCGATGTCTTCGTCATCCCCGAAAGACAAGACCCGTTTGTGAGCAGAGTGTTATATTTACATAAAATAAAAGGGAAGCAAATGGGATAATAGGCTGCCTAACGTTCCCCGGGGAAATTACATGCTGGCTCTGCTGTGTGACAGAGGGAAAAGCATTGTTTTGCTTTCACCCCCAGCTTTTTGTTTTGGTTTGGTTTGGTTTTTAATAGTGTAAAATTGGGCACATCCTGGTGTTTTTTTCCCAGCTAATCAAGAAAAACGGCTTGCATGTGAAATACTAAAATTAAACAAAGGGCAGGATATTTTTCTTTCTTTGCTTATGCTCTCAGTAACTTAAAGCGGAGATGGAATCTACATTTTGTTCTTACTGTCAGCAAAAACAGTTCTCCTTTCAGCCCAATACCTGCAATTGATGGTAAAGGTCAAGTTACTTGATTAGGAAAAACGTCTGTGTGACTTAGAAAAATAAAACAAAACAAAAAAAACCCACACAAAACAACAATAAAACAAAACCAGGGAAAGCTGGGCCTGGCAGTGGAAGAGCTGAGAACTGTAAGAGCACTGGCAGCCCCGTGGCTGAAGGTGCTAGCTACCACAGTGTGATTTAATTCTCTTAATGGCTACCTCTGTGTGTTCAGTGTTTGTGTGTGTAGAGGATTTTATAGCCTTAAGTTATTTATATATATGTATGTATACATATATGCATACATACATATGTTATACATATATATGTTGTATATATTACCACATATATATATACATTTTGTAAATATAGCCATAATACATATATTTCTAAAAACACCTCACAAACACTGATGTCTGTCACCTATTTTGGTACTTTCTAACATGATGGAGATAGGCAAGTGCCATCCACTCTATTTATGACCATAGTGCATGTTAGGAACTTAAAAGTAATCCTAAGAACAATGCTCTCAAAACAGTTTTGTTTTGTTTTTAATGATCACCTCCTGGGGGGTAGAAAAAATACGGTTTTACATGATTGATTCTATTGGAAGAAATTGCAAATCCTGGTCAGATAAAAAAAAAAAAATAAATAAAAGGTTCCCAGGGACTCTCTGCTACTGGCTGGAAAGAGGTAAGATGTTTTCTGAAAAACTCTTCTTCTCCTGTAGGTCTTCATTTTCAGACCTCCTACCATGGTTTGTTTAGCCTGCATGCTCTGATCTGAGAAGCCACAAACTCTCCTTCGTGTAGACGACTGTCTTCCCAATTAGTCTGTCCAGTGGCTAATTTTGTGATCATGGCTTACAGTGTTTGAACTGATGTCCTCTAAAAAGAGGTATCTCTGCCTCCTAAAATAATAGTGAGTGTGGGACTGCTTTCCCATATTCCAGCTCCCTTGGAGAGTCAAACCTCATCATGAGACTTGTGGAATTCTTCACATTTAAATCTAGCTGACCCTTCACAACTGAAAATACAGGTTAGCTGTAGCAGATATTTACTGTAAGCAGTGTGTTCTAAGGGGAGCTGAGACTCAGCACTCAGACTCTTATATACCCTGTTGCCAGGGAAGCTACAGTACTCAAAGTCATTTTTTCTTTATGATCCAGAGGAGGAGAAAGCATCAAATTGTCTATCAGCAGAGGGTACTTTGCATGTTGGCAGAGTGTTTGGGCTTGAGGATTGAAGTACAGAAGTATTCTATTTAACTGTAAAGTAGTGACCAGGCATTAAGTAAGCAGAGCCGTAAGACCTCCTTTACCTCCCATGTTGAAATAGTGGTGTATGCTCATGATTGCAGCCAATCTGCAGCTGCTTCATCCCCTAGTGGCAAGCGCTGGGGGAACTCTATTCTTGATTAACTGAGGTTTTCATACAACACAGTGGAGCAATAACATATCACAAGTAGTATGTATACGTGATCAGTGTCTGACTAGGTTTACCTTCACCTGGTATAAACACATTCTGCTGTAGGTGGATTACTTTCAGCCTTGATTTACTGGGATAGATAAAATTGCATGAAAACAGACCTGAGAGTCACAACATCAAAATGTTTAGCCTTGCAGCCACCAGAGACAGAGAACATGATGGCAGTGGAGGCACCTTGTAAGACTGGACTGAAAGACCTTGAGTCAGGCAACTGAGCAACTTCATCGTAACTACTGCACTTTTCATACTTTGATGTTGAGGCCACAGATAGACACCATGAGATGATTTTAGGCTGCATGTAATGGATTTTCTTTTCTAGCACTGTAAGCAAAAGTGTCAGTGACGTTTTGTTACTGTTCATTTCCACTGGTTGAGGGGTGAGGAACTAGAGCAAAAGTCATGTTTTAGGATGTCCAAATTGAGGAGGGAGCCAGAACAAAAGGCGGGGCTTGGCAGCTGGTAATCAGCAAATTGAGTCTCAGTGTGCAGTGCTGGCCTCTCTGAATGTTAATAAAGTTCTGCTTCCTTCCTAAGCTACATTATTTACAGCTAATGAAGCAGTGAGAGCCTGCAGGAGAGAGAGCCTGGTGTTGGGGATGGTGCCATGCTGGGGGAGGAAACCTCCTGCAAGTGGCCTTCTTTACTTTGGATGGCTCCCAGCTGTCACTGCTCTTCTCTCCTATGCTGTCTTTGGAGTATGCCTTCTTTGTGCTCTGCAGGGGGAGAATTAGAGAGGCAGAGATAAAATAGCCCAATACAGTCAGGATAAGTGTGTTCCTTTTTGAACTCAATGTTTGAAAACAGTAGCTTGTTCCTTGGACTGCTTATTGAGATTCCTAGTGGGAATAAGAGCTCGAAGAAGTCTTGTCTATATATAAGCATTGGTACAACTTCACTCACCTCCTTATAGCTCAAAAAAAAATAAAATAAAATAAAATAAAAATAAAAAAATAGCTGGCAGGTGTATGTTTTGTCTTGTGACATGTTTGTAAGCCTTTATCCTGAATTGCAGACCATGCTGTCCTTTGTGATCATCTAACCACAATTCCATTTTTAGCATAGTGTATATGCTTTCAGGCAGCTGTTGGGTTTTGGAAGGTAGGGTGTGTTTCGTTCTTTGGTTTGAGTAATGTGTTTGGACTCATTCTCTGCCTGGAGACCAACTCTAGTGTATCCAGTTGGTCTAAATACCTGCCAGTAGGCTCTCCAGCTCGTACCCCTCTTCATCCTGCATTCTCCACCTGGACACTTCAGTTAGATTTAGCACAATTTGAGTTCTGGTGCAGAAGACTTAAAAAAAAGTATGTTGAAAGTACCTTTTTCATGTGCTAATTTGTCAATGCCTGCAATTTTTCTCTTGTAAGAAAATAGTTGCTTCGGCTTGATTAACAGTATTAACTACCTGTAATGCAACATACTACATACTTAAAACATCCTGGAATTAAGTTCTGTGCTTAAAATTATCAAGAAGTTCTGAAGCTTGCATGTTCGAGTGTAAACTTGTCAATGATGAAGTATTTCTTGGCTCTTCAGTTAATTGTGCTTTTTTCACTTAACAACTTTCACCAAGGATGGAACTACTGAACTGAAATAATCTGGACATCACCACTGTGAGAAAAATACTTCAAACACTTAGGAATTAGCTTATGGAAAAGCTTGGAAAAACTGATTTACTGAAGAACAACAAAACAAAACTGCATCACTGTTGGTAACCTGGCCTTGATAGCAGTCTACTACCCTGTCTAGTAATTGCTCTACAACAAAGTAGACTTTATCTGTGTTTGTCTCATCAAGTCTTTGGCCTGTGTGCAAGTGCTTTTGCGTATAGAGTCACAAAACATTTTTTTTTTTTTTTACATTTTTCTGTTTGAGCTTCATGAGGGAAAAGCAAAACTTGAACGTAGATTGGCTCAATATGAAGAGTAGCACATATCTTTGAAGTTAAGCCAGCTGTGAAGTGCTCTTGATCATAGGCAGCTGATGATGTTGCATTTTTTGAGTAAAGTTTTATATTTGGCAGCGTAAATAGATAGTATTGGTCTAGCTCCAGCTGAGTTTTTCATTAAAATTGAATAGGAGCCTTTCTGGAAGGTGCAGAACTTGGCAAAACCGTCTTGACTTTTTTTTTTTTTTTTTTTACCTTGACTTCATTTCTGTAATTTGTCTTGACCCCACTCTAGCAGTACTCCTCTTAATGATAAGAAGATAGTTTAGCATTAGGAAGGTAATTTAGTTTCCATGTCAGCTCAGCTGTAGGCTCCTTTGAAGGTGCTAGTATTTAGGATGTGAATTCTTCCCTCTTGCCCCTCTGTTATCCATAAGAGAAATGTCTCTACCTTGGAACCCTTCACAGTTTAGTAGTATTGTATTTGCCACAGGACAAATGCATAGATAATACACTATTTTTCTTGGCACCTCTGCTCTCACAGCTGTCCTTTGCTCTTGTAAGACTGCATTTTTTTTTCCATAGTTTTTGTTGCATGTAGCAGCTGTTGCATAGTTGCTTAAGTTTGAAGCCAAGTGAAACATTGGTTGTCCTCCTTCCAGTTACTCATGTAGTCTCAGCTCTGCCTAACTGTGGTAAGAAACTTGACTTCCAGCAGTAGCAGGGTGATGTGAGCATTGTTTCCTTCTGGCTAAGAGACTTACTTGGTTGCTCTTTTCTTTTCCTTATTTTTTTATTTTTATTTTTATTTTTTTTTGAGTCTTTGCTTGTCTCATTCAGTGGTTCACATGAACATCAAGACTGTTAAGACCATAAACCCTTTTAGACTATTGTGCTCCTTTATTGGTACAGCCCCTGGCACAGCAAGGATCTAATGTGATGACATCTGTAAATGCTCAATAATATTCAGAAATGGAAGGGGTTCACCATCACACTTCATGTAGGCTGGTAGCACTGCTGATTATTTATTTGAAGTTGGTTTTGACTAAATAATCAGGGATTTGAAATAGGATGGGAACTAGGAAATAGGATTTCCACTGATGTGAAAATTGCTTCATTTTGATCACTAGACAAGCTTCTTGTTTTTCGATAGCTCCATCTAGTGCAACAAAAGGTACATGTGTAATGTCAGATGTCTTCAGCATACGTTCTCATGAGTCCACATTACCCAGAAATTTCCAGTTGACGTGATACTCCTCAAAGCAGAGAGGGGCACTCCAGAAATAGCAAAGGCAAACAAAATGAGAGTTGATGCTAGGGTCCTTTAAAAGCTGGTTAATGAATTCAACATAGGAAGTGGTATATATTTGATATTGCTTATTTATTTATTTTTTTTTGTATGTCTTCTTAATTTAAAGTAATGTAAAACTTCTTAATTGTCTTCTTAAAATGTCTTCTTAATTTAAAGTAATGTAAAACTTAAGTTTACAGCTGTGTAATTTGCTCAACTAAGTTTATTATTACTGTACTGTTTAGAAGACAGTTTACGCTCTTGTGATGGTTACAGTTCTTACTACAGTTTTAGGGGGTATCATGATAGTGTAGGTGATGTTTGATACATTCATGGGGGTGAGTTCCATTAGTGGCTATTGGCCATGATGCAGCCTTTGCGGTAGGAAGTCCTTTAGCTCACTGATTTCCCTGGCAAAGCCTCCTAGTTTTCATCAGGGATCACTGTTATACTTGTTCCTTACAGTTTTCCCTCGAGCATTGGCTACTGGCTTTTGTGACCCCTGCCCCTTCCAACCCCCAGCTCAAGAGAGAGAGAATACAGCTCCCTGCTGCCACAAATGATGCAGTTGAGTTCTCTGCATCTGGGAAAATTGCAAGAGTCAGCATGTGCAGAGTGTGAGGGTTGCCTTCGCCCTGAGAAAACTGCATTCTTACCTAGGGTGTTGACCAAGGCTTCTTCTGTTGGCAGCAAGGTGGTTGGAAGAGAGAGCCCTTGGTCCAGCCTGGTAGCAGGAGTTGTCCATGGTACAGCCCCGTATCAGCAGTTTTTAAAAATCCTGCAATGTGCTGGGTGATAGTTGTTAAGTTTTTCTGTTTGTGGTTCAGCACCATTTCAGCTTGATGCCTAGATGACTTGATGATAGGTATTGTGTAAACAATCTGAGAGAATTAATTGTAACACATGCTAGTCCTTTTGTAGAGGCAATGACTTTTATGCAAAAAACCAAGAAATTTATCTTCTGTGTCCTCTGTTTTCAGAGGACAAATTACAAGATTGACACATCTGATCAATTATTTTTGAAAGGTACCATCTTTGTTGATTTTTTTTTTTTTTTTTTTTTAAAACCAACCCCCGGGAATGATTGGGAAAAAAAAAAAACAAAGGAAACAAAACAAAAAAAATGTATCTAGAGGAATTTCATATTATTTTCATAAACTAATCTACCCACTCACATCTATCTGTGTAAACTAATTACTTTTTTAATTATGTAGCCTTTTTGATTACTTGTGGAGAACTGTGGTGAAATTTGCCACTAATTACACTGGGGCAGGAGGAGGCTGCTGGATTGTTAGGGAGGATGAGAAATTTTATTTCCTTTCGATGAAACGGGGAGCAAGCAGTAATTGATACATAAATAATGTGCTTATTTTTCCAATTTCAACCTATACAGCTTCTGTTAACCTTACTAATTGAGGCTCTTTCTCTGGGTCATTGGGTTTCCTTCCATCTAATGCAATGTCTACAGGAGCTGCAGAACAATAGGGAAACCAAACTGTTGCACGGTTGAAGTTTTCCTTCCTTCTGTTAAAGGTAATGCTTATGCTGATTGATTCTAGATTTTTGGACTTTGAGTTCCAGTGACATTTGACCCAAAATGCTGTATTCTAGGACATGCTAGCAAGTAACCTGCAAAGTTCAGTCACTTATTGTTTGTTGTTGCTGTTTTCCCATTGTGGTTAGAGATACATTTAGAAAACTAGGGGGAATGACAGGAGTTGCACATCTATTGTGCCTTCTCCTCTGAAGCTGTAGGGCCATAATTTGGATTTATCATGAGGCTTATATTACATATAATGACAGCACACAGCCAAGATTGTACGCGTAAGAGAACCCAGCAAGTGAATCTCCTTTGTGTTTTCTGTCCATAGTGCAGTCCTGGCTCCTTATAAAGAGTGGATGCCTGGAAAGATCAGAAGGGATGAGGGCCATTAGGATGGCTAGACTATAAGCTGCATATTTTATTCTCCTTTTCCTCAACTGTTAAAAGCCTCTTCTGAGTGTGTACTTTGGCTGTATTTGCTGCTCCCCTCCCAGTTGCTTCCAGCAGGCCCCACAGTTCACCTCTGATGTCATGCAACCTCCATCCATCAGTTCTCAGCTTCAGGCCAAAACTCTGACCTCCTCTTTGCTGGAATGAGTCACTTGTGCACAAAATAAATGCCCCTGTCTAGTCAGAAATTTGAGGTACATTAGGAATTACATTAATGGCAGGTGTTCAGAAATGGGAATAAAAACAAGTAGGAAGCCAGACAAAATGACTTTATCTGGATCACAATCTACTTCTTTCAGTCCACTGCATTTTAATGTGCAGTGCATCTGAAAGGTTTGATACATACCACAGAAATCCCTTCCGTTGAGGGGGCTCTGGGGATCACTTCATTGCTGCTGCGGAGGGATGATTTTTTTTTTTTTTTTTTTTTTTTTTTTTACATTTCCATGTGGGTGGGTGAGCTTTAGGCATGAGATGGTTGTTCCATCCACTTTTAGAAGGCTTTCTCTAATGTGTATGTATGAGGCAGGATCAGCTGTACCTGCGTGATGTTGAGGCAAGTATGCTTTACTCCTGCATGTAATATAAGTCTTGCTCCTGCTTACGAGCCACAGTAGGCCTCAATGTGACCGTTTCTTGCATGTTGGAGTTCAAGAGCATGGTGAAGAATTGCAGTTTGACTACGTGAGTCATTTGATCTTATAAATAAAATGGCTGGTAAAAAGCCTATTTGGGCTCTTCAAGGATCGCAGCAGGCTCTAACCCTTGATCTCTGTGGTGGTAAAGTTCTTTCCCCAACTTATCTATGGTTCAGGATTGACTGATGTTACATCAGTCCTCTGTTGTCCATGGGCAGTAGGTATTACCAGGTGAGTATAAACAGGCACTCCCTGATCACGTCTCAGACCCTGCAGTACCAGAGCTGTATGGTCTGTAGTGTACCAGAATGGCAGGGTTGGTAGAAAATACCAAAATTGCCTTATCTGAACCATAGCCAGGATGAAAAGTTACAGTCAATTGAAAAGTCAGTTGTCTCACAGTCCTCTCAATATTCCTTCTAAGTGAAAAGCCCCTTGAGCTCTCCATGGACCGCAACAGGCTGCATTCGCAATCTTCCCACAAGCTGGGACAACTCTCAGGGTACCCGGGGGGAGCACATCATGGGGCTGGCTCCTTGAGCAACAAGCTTGTCTGTGGACAAACGCTGATGAGGGAGTGGGGTGAGTAATTCACCCTAAGGGGGAACTTTGGAAGTGCATGACTGTATTTAGAACCTCCCCCCAGGACCCTGCAGTAAGTCTTGGGTGAACCTTTCCATTCTCAAGCCTTTAACTAAGGTCACTGCTTCTGTTGTAGCAAATTCTCTTGAAATCATTGTGTTGATGATTAAATGCTGTTAAGAATCATACAATTCTAATCTTGTGATTTACCATAAAAGTATAAAATATATCCTAAATTGCTACTACATGAAAGTTTTGTAGAATTCCATGATGGATGTGTGACAGAACTGCCTTGTCCAGCGTCTGACCGCTAGGGATATACCTCTGGCAGCCTCCAGAGGCAGCCTGTGCCAAGAGCTTTGGCTTAAAGTTAGAAAATTTCTGAGGTATGGGCAACCATGCTACCTTTTTTTTTTTTTTTCTGTGCTGCAACAGAAACCCATTGGATTTTGTTGTGTCTGCCAAGCAAAAGTTCATTCCTTTCCCCCACTATCTGTCATGTGCTTGGAGACTATTGCCATTACCACCCTCAGTATTGTCCAGGTTAAAACACCTGAATTTGTTCTGTCTATGCAGACGTACCGTATTTTAGTCTTTCTCACTGTTTTTACACTGAGTCTTTCCTATTTGTTCGTTCCTTTAATTGTAGCTTCTAGTTACAGCTTCTAACTGTAATAATGCTTCTAGATGAAGCCTTAGTGATGTGGAGAGTGTAAGGGCTGTTACCCTTGTCATGTGTGCTAGGCTAATGTATTTTGTGTAATTCACTAAAACCTCTGCATCTGTTCCAGAAATGTTGAAGAGCTTTTACCTTTCCCTCTGTTTATGCAGCAGATAATTCCTGTCATGTATTATTTTGCATTTTTCCTTATTGAAATACGTTCTTACTGAAATACGTTTTTCTAAACTTTCTCCAGTTTGTTAAAAACCTTGATTTCTGACCTTGTCTTTCAAGATACTCAACTGCTTTGTGTCACCCACATAATAAACATGTACACTTTCTCTTTTGCCTCATTTGTCATGCTGACCACTTCAATGGAACTGAGTCTTTTGGGATGGTCAATTTTAGTAGTAAACACTTGAAAATGACTTGCTGAAAGGAGCTGTGCATGCGCCTGTCCTACTTACGTGGGAATTATGAAGACCCCAGTCTATGAGGTATTGTCCAGTAGTTAATCATTTTTTTTCCGGATATGAATCCCTCCGCTTGTTTTAGACCAGTAACGTGAATGCTTTTTTCCTTTTTTTTTTTTTTTTTTTTTTTTTTTTAAACTCCTCTTTAGGAGTGTGTTTAGAACCATGGCTGCTAGATATTCTGTGGGAGAGCTCTCTGTCTCTGCTTTTAAAGACAAATCAGTCAGTGTTAGAGGAGTGTGGGAAACTGATGGCAGCTCAGTTGATGGCTTTCACCAGAGGTATGGGAGATGCGGGAGATGGATTGCCAAAAACATTCCATTATTCCTAAGAAAGCAGAGCAACTCAGTGGTTATTTACTTCTTTTCTCAACTGGCAGATCTGGATTCAAACCTCTACCTTAGGTTAAGCAGAAAGGATTTGAAAACTGATCTTCTGGGTAGCAGAGAAAGTCTTGTTACCTGCTCCTTATGTTGTTTCCTGCTGGTGAGAAACTTCCTGTGTAGTTTATTGCTGTTTGAGTGCTGTTGTGAAAATCCAAACGTTTTCTTTGCCTGGAAGTCAAACTCTGACAGAGCATCTTGGAAGTGTTTGTAGCATGGGGTACATAATATTCTGTAGATCCATGAGCATTACACATTTATGAAATGGTTGCCCTTGGATTCAATGGCACTGTGCTAATTGGCTCGGTGCTCTGCAGTTAATCGATCCCGTTTTCCTACTTCAAGGCTTTTAGCAGGGCTTCTAATATGCTGTGTGACCATAGTGAAATTCAGCTTATTCAAGTCAGTGAACAATATTTGGATGGGGAAAAAAATACTTTGTTCTGTCTCATCCCTTTTATGCTAATAAGCTATGGCCAGGAACGGCCCATAGGTAGGGATGCTCCCTCTGCAAGTGCTTTTGGACCAGACTGCATTATCCTGCTCTCTAGTTGGTTGGTCTCTAGGATAGCGGGGTCAGTTACATGAACAGATTTCCATATATTAAAGTAAGTGGTAGGAGTTAGGCTAATGAAAATAAAAGGGTGCAAGGGTGCAGTGGCAGCCATTTCCTTTGCCTGTGTTTTGAGAAAAATAACTTATTTAGACATTGGACTCTGAGCAGAGGTTCTATGTTGCAAATCCCAGTCAGAGGTGCAGCTTACTTATTAGAATCAGAGCCACAAGAATAGGGGTGGCAGATGGGATGTGGCTTAACTGTGTGCTTCCTACAATTCATGCTGAAATGTGGGGTTTTCATGAATCCCCTTCTGAAGTATTCAGCTAGATGTAGTTTTCCAAAGAAAAATGTTTTCCTTGTATCTTGCTCCCAGAACATAAACACTGTAAAGCAACACCCAAAACTTGGTGCTAATAAATTGCAAGGTTTACTTTTCAATGCAGATTATTTTGAGGGACTTTATTTTGAAATACGTCATAGTAGAGGCCATTATTTAGAAGCATTATTTTAGAATCATCAGTTACTGTTTTGAATATAAAAAACTTACCTTTAAGGAATTATTGAGAAATTATTGCTAGGGAAGAAAATGCTGTGTATTAAAATATTTTTTTGGTAACTAACAAAAGCAACCAGCCTGTGAATTAGCCAATTACAAGAAATCACCTGAGCGTTGTGGAGATTTTTCAAGTGAAGGAATGAGTTTAAATTAGGTGACAAGCAGTTTTGAAACTACTTTGTTTTGAATGTAGAATATAACTGAGGACTTGAGAAATAATAGATTCCAGGTGAAGGTACCAAGTTAGTTCTGCCTCTTGCTTAGACTGCTGTTGTACTTCAGATGCTGTACGTCTTCTGAGTCAGAGGACAAGAATCTTAACTGTGCAAGGGTAAACTGATAAACAGGTAGTAGCTGGCAAGCAGGGAGCTAGAAAATAGCTCAGGCAAAAACGTGGAGGCAAACATGGCTCAGATTGTGACAACTGCAGACACAAGAAAACATTCTATTCTAGAAACTACTGCACCAAGAAACTTTTCCCTGGAGTCTAGTTTATACATTAATTACCATGCACCCTTAATGCCAACTTAAGCCATTCTGCAAGGCTTCTTCTATTCAGCCACTACAGGTAACACCTATTTTCAGCATTCATGCTGACATGCATTCCTTGTGGTGTTCAGCAACTGCACACCACTTTTCTGATGTTTTTTTCTCAGGAGTGTGTATTATTTCTTCTGAAGAAGAGTAATCTTTATTTGAAGTTCTGCCTTACCCAGCAGACTTGACATTTCCCCTGCCCCAAAAGCTCCTTATCAGCTCAGAGTTTATTTATCAGATTCCACTCAATGGCCTGCAAGCATAGCTAGTTGCACTGACTGCAGCTGGTTAGCTAGGGATGCAATCTGCTTTGTCTGCTCGTTTGCCCTTCCTGGTGAACATCCATAGAAGATGACTGAAATGTGCATGACAAGACAGATATTCTCTTCAGCAGCAGTTCACTTGCGCTGTGAACAGGGCAAGGTCATTTTGCAGCTACATACCTAGGGTATGATGCTGGGAAGAAGGTGTGCATACGCTCTATGAAACCATAGTGCTTTTAGCTCTTAGAACTGTTTAAGATCTGGGATCTGGCATCTCCTAATTCAAAGTAGGTCATTCTGCAGCCAATCAGAAATCTTGCAGTGCTGATAATCTGTCAAAGGAGTGCTTAGGAGTTATTGAGAAGTACACATTTCCTTCATTGTGCTAAATAGATGTAGATGGAACTGCAGTTTACAAAAACTCGGGCAAAATAACAAAAAAAATTATAAAGAGCATTCAATAGAGCGCCACAAAAAAGGTATACTTTGCTTTGTGTTGCCTTTAAGGAACAAGCCAAAAAAACTTAAAACTATAAAAGCTAATATAAAAAAAAAAAAAAAAAAAACTTTTTTGTTCATCAGCAGAACTTTCTCTTTGCTGTTTATAGAAGCCATTCTGAAAGAACACAGCTTTTGTACATAGTGTTTTAATGATCTTCCATGTAGATCAAGCATTGTTCCCCTACCCGTTTGTTTTCTTTCAGCTTCTAGGGTTTGAACTTTGTACAGAAAAGTCACATTGACCAAGGTGAACAGCTGTGATTTCAGGAAGAGTTCACTCCGGAACTCCTATGAGCAGATCCAACTGACAACATACTAAACAGCTGCAAAATTATTTTTATTGAAAAAGTAACTTAATTTTGATCAATGGAAATTGTGTGAATTGGGCTCTACAAATTGGTTCTCATGGGGGACTTCAATTATCCAGACATCTGTTGGGTAAGCAACTTGGCCAGGCACATGCAGTCCGAACGGTTCCTACAGTGCGTTGAAGACAATTTTCTGATGGAGGTGGTGGAGGAGCAGACAAGGAGGGGGGTGCTTCGGGACCTTGTCCTTACCAACAGGGATGGGCTTGTTAGGGATGTGAAGGCTGGGGGCAGCTTGGGATGCAGCAACCATGAGATGGTGGAGTTCAAGATGGAAGTTGGTGGAAGAAGTAAGACAAAAACCAGGATTGCTACCCTGGACTTTTGAAGAGCCAACTTCGACCTCTTCTGGGACCTTCTTGGGCGTATCTTATGGGCTAGGTTGCTAGAAGGCAAGGGTGCTTGTGAGAACTGGGCTACATTTAAACAGCACTTCTCCCAAGCTCAGGATTGGTGCATCCCTAAGAGTAGGAAATCGGGGAAGGGGGGCAGGAGACATGTGTGGATGAGCAAGGAGCTCATCGATAAGATCAAAAGGAAGAGGAAGGTCTATGAAATGTGGAAAAAGGGCCTGTCCTCTTTGGAGGAGTATAGAAGTGTTGTCAGGGCCTGCAGGGACGTGACGAGGAAAACTAAGGCCCACCTAGAAATGAGGCTTGCAAAAGAGATAAAGGATAATATGAATGATTTTTTAAAGTATGTAAACAGTAAAAGGAAGACTAGGGATAATGTGGGTCCCTTGCTGAACAAGGGGGGTGTCCTGGTACTGGGAGATGCTGAGAAGGCGGAGATGCTGAATGCTTTCTTTGCTTCAGTCTTTGCTTCAAGGACACTCCCCTGAGACTCCTGGACCCTGGTGGGAGGACATAGGGTCTGGGTAATGGAGGGCTCCCCCTGGTTGACGAGAGAGAGGTTCAGGAGTGTCTGAGTGGGCTCAACACACACAAATCCATGGGTCCCGATGGGATGCATCCATGTGTGCTAAGGGAGCTGGCAGAGGTGATTCCCGAACTGCTCTCTATCATCTTTGAAAGGTTCTGGAGAACAGGAGAGGTGCCTGAAGACTGGAGGATAGCCAATGTCACTCTGGTCTTCAAGAAGGGCAGGAAGGAGGATCTGGGAAACTACAGGCCAGTCAGTCTCACTGCTGTCCCTGGAAAGGTATTGGAACAGCTTGCTCTGGATGCCATCTCCAAGCAATTGGAAGGGAAGAATGTTGTGAGGAGTAGTCAGCATGGATTCACCAAGGGGAAGTTGCGCTCGACCAACCTCATTGCCTTCGATGATGGCATCACCAGCTGGGTAGATGGGGGGAGCAGTGGATGTCATCTACCTTAACTTCAGCAAGGCTTTCGATACTGTCTCCCATGACATCCTGCTAGCAAAGCTGAGAAAGTGTGGGATAGAAGAGTGGACAGTAAGGTGGGTTGAGAACTAGCTGACTGGCCTAGCTCAGAGGGTGGTGATCGGTGGTGCAGAGTCCGGCTTGAGACCTGTGACTAGCGGTGTTCCCCAGAGGTCAGTGCTGGGTCCAGTCTTGTTCAACATCTTCATCAACGACCTTGACGAGGGAATAGTGTCTGCCCTCAGCAAGTACGCCGATGACACAAAGCTGGGAGGAGTGGCTGACACGCCAGAAGGCTGTGCTGCCATTCAGCAAGACCTGGACTGGATGGAGAGATGGGCAGGAAGAAACCAAGTGAGGTTTAATAAGAGCCAGTGTAGAGTCCTGCACCTGGAAGGAACAACCAGATGTTTCAGTACAGGCTGGGGGATGACCTCCTGGACAGGAGCTCTGAGGAAAAGGACCTGGGGGTCCTGGTGGACGACAGGTTGACCATGAGCCAGTAGTGTGCCTTCGTGGCCAGCAGGTCAAGGGAGGTGATCCTCCCCCTCTATTCTGCCATGGTCAGGCCTCACCTGGAGTACTGTGTCCAGGGTACAAGAAAGACAGGGATCTCCTGGAAAGAGTCCAGCGGAGGGCCACAAAGATGATATGGGGCCTGGAGCATCTTTCCTATGAAGACAGGCTGAGAGACCTGGGTCTGTTCAGCCTGGAGAAAAGAAGACTGAGAGGGGATCTCATCAATGTGTATAAATACCTGAGGTGTGGGAGACAGAGGGATTTGGCAAACCTCTTTTCAGTGGTTTGTGGGGACAGGACAAGGGGTAATGGCCACAAGATGGAGCACAGGAAGTTCCACAACAACATGCAAAAGAACTTCTTCACGGTGAGGGTGACGGAGCACTGGAACAGGCTGCCCAGGGAGGTTGTGGAGTCTCCTTCTCTGGAGATATTCAAGGCCTGTCTGGACACCTACCTGGGCAGCCTGCTCTAAGGAACCTGCTTTGGCACGGGGGTAGGACGCGATGATCTTTCAAGGTCCCTCCCAACCCCTTCAATTCTGTGATTCTGTGAAATCAACCTCAGGCAAATTGAAAAAGGTTTGGAATCAGCTCTTAATTCCATTTTAGGCTCAAAAATAAACAAGGAGTAATACTTGATAAAATTACAGATTAACTGCATCACAGAAAAAAAGAGGTGACTTGGAAGTGTCATTTAGTTCATCTCCTCTTTCAGTACAGATTTTATGCTATAATGGCTTGAAATTATTTCAATTACAAGGTGCTTCTAAAGTATTTATTAGCACCTCACATTCTTTACATAGCTAAACACTTGAACTGTACTTAATATAAGCTTAGGCTAAGAAGTAAAAGATTTATTTTTTAAAATTCTTTTTGTACTTGAGGTGAACTGGCAATGTTTCTGTTTTGCCTGAATTTGGAACACACAGATGTTTCAGAACATCCTTTATTTGATGCATCTTGCAGTAAGAGAAAGGCCAGTTTGCATAAAGGGAACCTTAGCAAGTCAGCAGTAGTAATAGAGCTGTAGTAAAACAAAGGTGTGGAATGGACCCAGTGCTAATGCATATAAAGAGTACTGAAAAACTTCTAAGCTTCCAGCTTGACCGACTCTAGTATGGAACGTGCTTCTTTATACTCTTCAGCTTCTTCCAATTCTTTTTCATTTTCCTGGAATTAAAAACAAAACTTTTGAGTACTTCAAAAATAACTGATATTGGAATGTTTCGAGGAGTAAATTATGAAACGTATGGTATATCCTTATTGAAAGCACTAGTTTTACATGACTCAAAATACAGGTAATTTCTTTTGTCCTATTTAAGGTCCGTTATAGTATCTGTCACGTGTAAGTAGATTTGACTTAAGCATAACTTTATTTTATGAATATTCTGAATATTTTTTTAATGAATAATTCTGAATAGTTTACTCTCTGAATAAAATAAAGCATTTAAAAACAAGGACAGAAACTGGAACCAACAACAAGAGAACTCAGAACAAAAGTACCATTAGGAAAAAGCTTAGAGTCTGACAGTTAAAAAAATATATAACTACACAGTTTTTATTAAAACATTGAAGGTGATCTAAGAGAAGAAAGCAACCTTTAAAGACTTCCAAATTCTTAACAACAATAGTAACTCCCCACATTTCTCATTTTGTGTTTGTATAGCATGCTGTACAGATCGACAGCATCACTTCTGTGTGCCAATGAAACCTAGATCAGCTAGCTGTCAAGTAACTTGCTGAATGGCAGAAGGACCCTAAATCTTGCCACATTCTGAGCGGGTTTTTTTTTGGAAACAAGTAGAGGCATACCACCCAAGGACAAGATGCCTTATGTTTTCCCCTGAGAAAGGATATGCATTTTAGCCATCAAATGTGTTTGAAGCTTAATTTACAGTATATATTTTATAGCCTCACAGTAGCATTTACCTTCGTAGTAGAAATCTTGGTGAAAAGTCAGCTTTTAAAATAAACATAATAGCAGCCAAACCTAGTATATTTTCAGTGAATCTATTTGTACAAGATACTGTTTATCCTTGCAGGTATTCATATCCTAAAAATGCATCCCAGTTGCTAACCTCAATAATAAATAGTATAGAGGCAGTACTCAGCAATGACTCAGCTGTTTTGTTTCTTGTACATAGCATATTAAAAGTAGTAGGCAAAAGATTTTGAATATTTTAGTTCACTACCAGTGTACTGTGTACATCTGTATAAAACTAGAAAGACTACCTAATATGGGTGAACTATTTTTTCTAATCATCTAAATAGCAAAGGAACTGAGTCCATTGTAGCAGTATTGAAGAATATGTGTTGGATATACATTCCATCAAAGACTGTCTCTAGGATATTATATATGCATAGGATTTTTGTAGACTGAAGGCTAAGTCTGCATAGATGGTTATCTGAGATGGAGTACTGAAATATGTTACAGAATGCTAGTCTTAGGTCCCATAAAAAGGTATTTTTCAGTCCAGCTCTATTCTGCTGCAATTGCACTGCAGACTAGTATGTTTATCCATGTTCATCAAAGCACATCAGCATGTCATGGTAAGTAGTTTTGGTGCTATACTTACTAGTAGTTGGGTAAGATCTGCATGTGCAATTTCTAATCTGCGCTGACAGTCTGGAATCATCATTCGTGACTCTTGTAAGATCTCGACCTGTGAAAATTGGAAGCCAATGAAATGAAAATGTCATTTATCCACAGATAAATGTTGTTTTTTAAGACAAGTCTTTACTATGAAAAATCAGTAGTCCGGTCATCATCTAGGAACTTCAGAAGAATTGTACCTATTTTCTGAATTTTTGCCTATTTTAGTAAAAGTCACACACTTAGCATAATTGCTTAAAACTCTGTTAATTTACAGGACATTTCACTACTTGGTGTTTAATTAACTATGAAGTATTAAGTAGAAAACAGTATTTACAACATTTTTTCCCTTAGAAAAGAAAAGTACAGCCTGGTAAGCTTTCCACACAACATTTGTTAAAAAAGGCTATTTAAAAGAAACTTTCTCCTGCTGTCACAAAGCAGCTTCATCCAAAATGGGATCAGCTGGTTATATAAATATCTCCTGCATCTTTTGGGTAATAAAGAAAAACAGTGTTCAGATAATACCACATAGAGATAATTACTGCATGAAAAAAGTTATTGAGTTATTGATCACATTGTGTGCACACTGCAGGAGGCTCTGACTGAAAGACAAAGGTAAAGAAAAATGAAAAGCAAAGACCAGCAGGCTCATATTTTTGATGCTTATCATGCATAAAAAGTTATTACTTATCCTTGTGCTTCATTTTAGGAGAAAGATTATTCTCACCATGCACTTTGAACAAAATTACTAAACTGGCACCCCACTGAATCTGAACATCCTGCCTCCTCCTACAGAAAACAACTTCAGATTTATATAAGGGAACATTTATTTCATGGAACATTTCTGGATCTGAAATCCGACCACTGAGAAGAAAAGGTATGCAGAGTTGTTCAGTAAAGTTAAATCTATTTAGAGATGAAAATCAGTTAGATATTTAAGTACGAAATCGTTTCTGCGTTCACGATAACCTGCAACAGAAGGTATTCACTTTAAATGGCTCAACACATTCTGTCATTCCTGTGTTTCATTTTCCTTTAGGTATTAATGCTGCCATACTGAAGGGAACCAAAGGGAAAACCATCATCACAAAATGGAAGAAAAACTACGGCTAAGAATGTTTTATAGGAAGGCCTGCTGTTGTAAAACATTATTTCATGTACTTAGATATCTTATGTTTAAGTTTTCTGTTCAAGACGTTTTTGAGAGAGGGTTTAAAAACTTTGTTTCTAGCTTCTTTTCAGAGAATCTAGGGCAAAATTCATATACTTTAATAAAGCAACATAAGTGATATGTTAAAATAAAGTTAAGCACCTCCAAGTTACAATTCTCATCAACATTACCATTTTTCTTTTAAGCACTCGGTATTGGACTGTGTTAAAAATGTAATTAGTCACTCTGCACATTACACTTTGATAGCAATCAAATAGATAAAGACTTGTAAATTCCAGCGAGTGAGGTGTGTCAAAATTCATGAGATGATGCCTTCTGCTTTATGTACTATAACTCGTTTCTATAAAGAATACCTATGGGAGTGAGAATATCCACTGATTATATCCTTGGGATGGTATTGCTAACTAGTTGTGTATTGTAAAGCTGATGGATGATGTGGAAACTAGTCATTTATTTTATATCTGTCACTCAATAAGCAATGTGGGAAGAGAAGACACAAATCTAGGATCTGCAAGCTCCAGTCCTGGCTACTGTAAGAAAAGTACAAAACTAGCCAAATCCCTCAGTTCAAAAAAGAATATGAATGAGATCCAAAGGGGTGACTGTGTTTTATTTATATTTGCCAGCAGTTATGCAACAATATGAAAAAGAAGAAAGACAAATCCTGGAACTACCTTCAATAGGTGAATACAGTTGGAGACTGGAACAGGGATTTTATGGAACCAAGATGAAAGTTAATTACTGAAGGACCTATACAAATTTTAATAACTTCTGCACTCAAAAAAACTTTTTTTCCAAGTAATACTGATTATGCCAGACAGACATTTTACTGTTGCAAATGTATATAATAAAGCATAGTCTAAAGCTCAAATAATTAGGTATGTTTTAGGACTGGAATTTAAAAAAGTGTTTACTCTCATACTGTTTTGGAAATTGAAGAACAACCCTCTCTCCTCCCTCAGCACATTCTAGAAACATTCTGACTGAACTCTAAGGCGTTTAAATTATAAGCAGGTCATGGAGGAAGTTATTACATGAAACTGATCTAACTTTGCAAAGAACCATAAACATCTTCAAGGTTTCTGTGAATTACAATGCCAAATAGAAGTATTAAAAAAGTGGAGTAACTTAAGTGCAGTTAAATGAAGTGTTCAGACAAAGCAATAAAGCACAAAACCATACAGATAGCAAATTCAATTTGTTGTCAATAAGTGCATATAGGACCAAAAGAGTTATGGTAACTACAGTGAGGATGATGTCCCCATTCCTTTAAGTATATTTAAGAAGCCAGTTGAATCTCTTCAAACAGCCACATTTCTAGCCAGTTGTCTTTCAGGATTGAACGTATTTCTACTAACGGAACAGATGTTTGGCATCTCACAAGGGAAAGGAGCCTGCTCAGATGTGATGGAGCTCTCTAACTGTTGAGGTGTATTTAGCCTATTTACTAAACACAACGTGGATTTTTCATAAATTGGATCAGATCTCAAAGAACTGGTGTGCCTAATATACTAATATACTACTTCAAACCATTTTCCATAAATTCCAGATTGCAGCAACAGATAAAATAGGACTGCAGACAGAAAAGCCAAATAGATGCAAACACACAGACCAGTTGATTAAGTGGAAGGGCACCGTAACAAATAAAAAGAAAACTATTTTACCTATTCACAATAAGCACAGAGGCCAAACACAACTCTATGGAAAACAGATGAGGATGCTTTACACATAAGCTGAGGCTTTAGACATAAGTAACTTTGATTTCTTTATCAATGACATAGACAATGTGATCGAGTGCACCCTCAGCAAGTTTACAGATGACACCAAGCTGAGTGGTGAGGCTGATACCAAAGAAGGAAGAGATGCCATCCAAAGGAATCTGGACACACTTGAGAAGTGGGCCCATGTGAACCGTATGAGGTTCAACAAGGACAAGTGGAAAGTGCTGCACATAGGCTGCGGCAATCCCAGACATGAACACAGACTGAGAGAGGAACTCATTGAGAGCAGCCCTGCAGAGAAGGGCTGAACCACCACACCAGGCCTGGGGCCCCCAGCACAATAAAGATGTGGGGCTCTTATAGCAGGTCCAGAGGAGGGCCGTGAAAGTGATCAGAGGGCTGGAGCACCTCTGCTACAAAGGAAGACTGAGAGAGCTGGGGCTGTTCAGGCTACAGAAGAGAAGGCTTCCTCACTGCAGGTTTTCCAGTAGTTAAAGAGGTCTTAGCAACTTTTTGCTCAGGCAAATAATAAGAGAAGGGGAAAAGACAGGGGGTTTTAAACTAAAAGAGGGGAGATTTAGTTTAGAGGTTAAGAAGAAATCCTTCACTCAGAGGGTGGTGAGGCACTGGCGCAGGCTGCCCACAGAAGTTGTGGATGTCCCTTCCCTGTAAGTGTTCAAGGTGAGGCTAGATGGGGCTTTGAGGTCTGGTGGGAGGTGTCCCCACCCATGGCAGGGGGGTTGGAACAAGATAGTCTTCAAGGTCCCTTCCAACCCAAACCATTCTATGATTCTATGATTTAAAAGGTCCCATACTAAAAGTTCAAAAGTTTCAACTTTATCTAGATCAGAACTGCTTAGATGAGAAAGATTATCGACTTTTTGGATCACCAGGCACTCACATTAAAACATCAGATTTTTGTTAACTTGAAGAACAGCAATAAAAGTAACTGCTTATGAGTGTCAATACCAAGTAGTCTGCAACAGGAAACAATTTTGCTGAGCCTGACTGACCTGTGCAATATAATGGGGACACATTTTATTGGCTTCAAGAAGGCGAAAGCAGATTCTGTTTTTCTTTTCAGGTGACCCACAACTAAGTAAAAGATTTTGACATGTGTTGAATCACAGATTGTTTGAAAACAACGGGAAAACCCTTACGGGGCTATCTATTATTCCTTGATCTTAGAAGAAACTCCAGTAAGCTGCTATGTCACAGAGTACGGTGACAATAATGTCTTTTATGACAGGAAAGGTGTTCTAAACATAGAAGGCTATGAAAAATCAGGAATGTGAATCAGTCATATATATATATTTGTGAACTAAATGAACACGAGTATGTATGTGTGTGTTCATGCTTTTAAATACTGTCTTACAATCACATGCACTTTGACTGTTGCACAACTGAAAACAGATAATTGTAACAACAGATGATTTAAGGTGGAAGGGACTACCCAAGGTCAACTTGTCTAATCCCCTGTTCAAGCAGGGCCACCAGGAATGGATTGCCCAGGACCACACCAAGGTGGCTTCTGAGTATTTTGAAGGAAGGGGTTTCTACAACCTCTCTGGGCAGCCTGCACCAGTGCTCTGTCACCTGCACAGCACAGAAAAGCTTCCTGGAGTTCAGGGAGAACCTCCTGTGTTCCAGTCTGTGTACACTGCCTCTTGTCCTGGCACTGGGCACAAGTGAAAACAGCCTGGCTCTATCTTCATTGCCCTCTCCCTTCAGCTATTCTCACAGCCTGTCTTTATAGGAGAGAGGCTCCGGTTCCCTCATTATCTTCATGGCCCCTTGCTGGACTCCTTCCAGGATGTCCATGTCTCTCATGTGCTGAGGAGTCCAGCACAGTACTGCAGAGGTGCGACCTCACTGATGCTGAGTAGAGGGGAAGGGATCACCTCCCTCAACCTGCTGGCAACACTTTGTCTAATGCAGCCCAGGATAGTATTAGCCTTCTTTGTGGTGAGCGTTTTCCTTCTTAGCTATTTCAGGAAATAGTCTGTCTCCATCTCAACAAAGCAAGAAAAATTTTGCTGTTTTCATTAATATGTGAAAAAAACTATACTAGCAAAACTGTATGTACTCTGTCATGCAGATATTAAATTCTATGTTAAGTCCATTAGAGTTTTAATTCATCTGGAAATGACATATTAGAAGTAATTTGGAACTGTAAGATAACTATGAATAAAAAAGGCAATTTGTTATCAGTAAAAACTCTGACAGTTAACAAAAACTCTGAAGTAGATCTACAATCCCATTGAGAGGAAACAAACAGTAGATACCTCATTTTTTTGCACATTCATAAGCCTCAAGATAAAAGCATTAGATGGGAAAGAATGTAATTCGTACCCAGGACAAATCAACAGCCACAGAAATACAGAAATCTACTGGTTCCTAACATTAGTCTACTCTCATAAGTGACTACAGTGTGAAGTTTCTATTACAGATAAAGTATCATGAAGCCCTCTCTGAAGACTTCATATATGGAAAACCATTACAACTGTGTAGAAACTAAGGCTTCATTCCAAGAAAAAACAAACAAAAAAACCCACACAGAAGTACACTTGCATTAGTTTCTGCAACCAGGGCTCTTAATGAGTCTTTACAGAAACAAAATTCAGAATTTGAATTTAGTAGAATGCTTCAGAACTCTTTAAACATTTCTCATTCAAAATTTTTGTATAAATTATTTGAGTTCAGTTTTTAATAAGCCTATTTGCAGTTTAGTATCTTACAAAGATACTTAAAGATTCTTTCCTTCCTATTTTTTCCCCTCATACTGCTCCTCATTTATTACAACTTATTTTTTATCTGCCAGTTTGGCCAAAATAAATTGTTATAATTTTTTCCCTATTTCTATACTTCTCATCTGTCTTTTATAGATAAAAAGTAAGTACTGCAGAGTTGTTTTTTATTTATATATTTAAATAAGCTGCAAGTAATAGGAAAGAAAGGGCTTCCTTGCCCTATTATACTAGAGATTCTTTCCCTGGGATACACAATCTACCACACATAGTTCTTGCTTAGTACATGAGCTGAAATACAGCAAGAAGTATAAATACAATGTGCACCAGGAACAAGGGTACTATACAAAGTCTTTGAATTATATTCTTGGTCAGAGCATACTAGCATGGAAAGTGAACTCTCCTTTTTGTTTCTCTGATACTGAACCTGTTCCACATTAAATTAGGCTTTCTGGACTAATGCAGGTGAAGGCTAGCACCCAGCAACTGCCAACAACCCGGTTTGGTCACTATCTCTGCTAGAGACCACTTGAGATTGCAAGAACTGCAAGTTGCCCCACTACCTAACGAGTTAGAAGAAAAACACTGAGTCAAACCCTAACTATTGTTCTACAGAGGGACTGATGCCTTCTTGCAGACCAGACACACTGAAGTCCAACTGTGCTGTAGGAACGTGATTATTCTTTTTAAAGTAAAATCTTCCTTAGTCACTTCTGTACTGGTAACCCATATTCTACTGCAGGGTTCTAACTAGAAAGCTAAACGAGACTAGTGGTGCATTTAGAGGTAAGTAATGGTTTTAAGCTTTTTAAACCTTCCTCCCTCAAGTATGGATTGACGCGCATCTGTATATACTTATCTATTTTAGATGATACCTCATCTAAAGTAATAGTTAAAATTATAGTCATAGTCTCAAATGATTGAATTCATTCCCATCCTTTCCCATTAAAGGACAAGAAAATCTTCAGAGTAGTCAGCATGGATTCACCACAGTGAAGTCATGCCTTGCCAACCTGATCAATTTCTATGATGAAATGACCAGTCCGATGGATAAAGGGAGAGCAGTGGATATTTTCTATCTGGACTTCAGTAAGGCATTTGATGGTGTCCCCCATAAGATCCACATAAAGAAGCTGCTGAAATATGTGTTGGATGAGCAGAGAGTGAGGTTGACTGAAAACTAGCTGAATGGCTGGACCCAAGGGTCAGTGGCACTAAGTCCAGTTGGAGGCCAGTAATGAGTATGTACTCCAGGGGTCAATACTGGAACCAGCCCTGCTTAACATCATTAATGATCTGGATAACAGCGCAGAGCTCACCCTCAGCAAGTTTGTAGACAGTTCAAGACTAGCAGATACACTAGAGGGGTTGTGCTACCATCCAGAGGGACCTCAACAGGCTCGAGAAATGGACTGGCAGAAACCTGAAAGTTCACCAAGGAAAAGTGCAAAGTCCAGCACCTGATAAGGAACAACTCCAGGCACTAGTACGTACTGGGGTCCACCCAGTTGAAAAGCTCTGCAGAAAAGGACCTGCGAGTCCTGGTGGACACCAAGCTGAACATGAGCCAGCACTGTGCCATTGCCAGAAAGAAAGCTAGTGGTATCTTAGGCTGCATTCAAAGCGAGTTTAGGGAGGTGACCCTTCACCCTCAGTGAGGCTACACTGCTCTAGTACTGCCTCCCATGCTAGGATCCTTAGTACAAGAGAGACATGGACATCCTGAAAACAGTCAGACAAAGGGCCGTGAAGATGATGAAGGAACCATATCACATCTCCCATGAGGACAGTCAGAGAGCTGGCACTGTTCAGCCCAGCAAAGAGAAGACTGAGGTGGGATCTTAGCAATGTATACCAATGAATGCAGGGTACAAAGAAGACTGAGGCTCTTCTCAGTGGTGCTCAGTGACAGACAATGGGCACAAACTGGAACACAAGAGGTTCCATCTGAACATCAGGAAGTACTTCTTCACTCTGAGTGATGGAGCGATGGAACAGGTTGCCAAGAGAGGTCATGGAGTCTCCCTCCTTGGAGATTTTCAAAAGGCAACTGGATATGGTCCTGGGCAACATGCTCTAGGTGGCCCTGCTTGAGCAGGGGGCCTGGACCATATTGACTTCCAAAGGTCCTTTCTGACTTAAAACCATTCTGTAATTCTGTGATCTCACAAATGCTACTTTTAATTACTGAAAGACTATAACCATATTTTTAAATAAACTCTGATTAGGGTGTTACTAACTAAAAACAATCCTTAAAATGTTTAACTGCAGGGTTTTGTTTGTGTGTTTTAAGAACTTCTCAAAATACTAACTCTATCCGAAATATGTTTTTAAGCAAACTATTACACTAAACAAAATTATAAAATACCAGAAGAGATTTGACCTTATGACAAGTGTGCACATTGGTTTTAAGCCTCCAGGTTCTTCCTAACTGAAAAATATGACTTTCCGAATGCAGAGTGCACTACAAGAACAGATGTCATTGTAGGGATTGCTTTTCAATTCAGGCAGTTCTGAATGATTCTAGACTGTTCTCTTTGAAGGCTTTTGTTACTGGTCTCTGAAAATACTTTCAAGTAGTGTGTAACATTTCATTTCACAGCAAAAGTTCACAGACTGCTGGATTTCACTTCAGTGATTTCTTGCATGTCATTGAGGAAATACCATTGTTCAGTCAAATAATCTGATAGATGTGGGACACTAAAAACGGGAATTGCATTCATTAGTTCTTGTTACCATCAGCAGATCTTCAGGAATACTGCTGTTTCTGTAGGACGTTGGAGTCTCAGTCAGTGGTGAGGCAGAGACAGCTCAACTCTAGAAATACAATGTCTTAGAGAAATTTTATATCTGTATTTCTTTCCCATATTACAGTGAAAACAAGAACAGATATGCACACATGAACTGAAATCTGAATTTATTACATGTTTTACCTTGTTTTAAAAGGACTTTCTCCTATTTTTTGTTTATTTTTATATGTGGGTTTTGTTTTACCTGTTCTTCTAAAATAAAGATGGGACAACAGGCGTTTTTATAACATCAGGCCACCAAACTAGTGAAACCTGCTTGAGTGAAAATATTTTTTATTTATAGTTTCAGTGAAGACTTAAGAGAAAACACCTAGGAAATATTTAGGAAAAAAAAAAAAAGTTCAAAGACAACCTTCTTAGTTGAAAAAATACAGTCTGCAACCACTGTCCTTTGTAAGGAACCTTCTAAGAAAAAAAAAAAAACATCGCATTTTAACAGTGACTGTAAATGATACTCTTGAGCACACCTAACTACAGCATGCACCTTGCCAGTTAGTGCCTTCACTACAAATTCGAGCAGCTACTAGGACAGGCGCATACCCATTGCTCTCCCTTAGAGGTCTGTGATTTCACCAAAGTGATAATAGCATACAAAGAAGAAACATTTCAATTCTAGTATATTAACAGGCATTCTCACTTCACAGTAACATCCAGAACACTTATTTTCAGGTTGACAGTATTTCTGAGAATGGGAGTTCACAATGGCCTGATATTCATTGTTAGTGATAGCCATCTTGATACCAAGTGGTAAATAATCTATACCCAGTCTCCTTATAGTTAACAGGTCTGGAGGGCAGGAACTTTCCACAAATGCATATTGTGACTTTTATAATTGATTGTGACTTTTATAAATTGAAGTCTTGAGGAGTCTGAAAAAAGTGCATTTGTTTTTTTGTTTAAGGATGACTATGATTAAATCAAACCAAAGAAGGATTTTACAAGTTTTGGGATAGTTTACCTGCTTCTTTATTCCGTAATCATCACATGCTTCAGCTTTCATTTTTTCAATCTTTTCTTCTTGTTGTTTTGCTTCTTTTTCATACATAAGTTTTTCTTTTGCCAATCTGCAATTAAACAAAATGATTGTATCAGTCTGATTCTATTATGGTATAAAGTTACACTACTGATAACAACCCTCCTGCCTCCCCCTGAAAGCTTCATCCCTATAACACAATACACAATTTTATGTAACATAAAAGGCTCTTAAATACTGTAAGAAACTGCATCTCGGGAATGCTGAATTTAGCTCCAATATATAACCGTTCTTATAATAATTATTTAAATTAAAATGTTTTAAAGATTCTTTGTGGGTTTATCCATACCGAATATCCTATAAAAGCTATACACTGGTACTTCATTTTAGATACATAACAGAAACAGCCAAGAAGCTGCCTGGTAAGTCTGGATGACTGATAATGAAGACCGTACAGAGGAGAAAGCAAAAGCTACAAAGTAGCTGAAACAAAATTAATATTAAGGTGTCTACTAAGGCAATGTTCTAATACTCAGCATTTGCCAGACTTTCTTATTATCCAGGTTCTCATAGTTTTGTGAGTGACCTATATATTCTCTATTACAGGCATGCGGTCTTTTCTTCTCTCTCACTACTAAACACAATTGCACTTGCATTTTTAAATGAAAAATGACACTAAGGTGACATCCTTCTTAGTAGTAACTTTGAAAAAAGGTTATCACATGTAAATTAAAAGGAACAGCATTTCCAAGTTCACAAACTGTTATTTCATTTTTTTTTTCTTTCTGATCACAACTATGTGTCATACCATTAAATGCAATACTTCATATACTAGGTTTTGCACAAAATAATAAAAATTAAAATCCCCAAATAACACAGTAGCCTCCTAGTCCTATGTTCCTTAGAGTACTTTCCTCATTGGTCTGGAAGCAGACAAAAGTAACAGTTCAATAATTTATCTTACAGCAATTTTCCTTATGGCCTGTTTTTTAAAGGGAAAATAATCCATCTTTTAATCCTACTCATGGACCCACATTTCGGATCAGGATGCTTTTTGCTAATGAGTATAGATTCAAGAATAATGTATTTTGTTCTTCTCTTCCTATATTGCCTATAGAGAACTCAACATGCAGCTAGAAATATGTATAACAAATTACCATCACTACTAAGAAAAACACAAATTTTCTTTGGCAGTGAAGTTTGATGCCATTAAGCAAATGTAAACCCTGAACATGTATTATAATGGATGAGCTAAAAACACATGTAGGTCTTAAATGTGGAAGAAGCTGATGTCTGTAACAGCTAACTTTGAGAATAACAGTTGAAAAACATTAGTCTTAGACTAACTTACTCGATTTCAACATGCAAAGGTTGAAGCCTGGGTTGTAGTGACCAGGCCCTGGTTGAGTTTGTGATCTTGAGGGATATGGGCCTAGCTAGGAGCAAAGTCAGGCCCCAAACTTCAGAAGAGCCAACTTCCAACAGTTCAGAGAATTAGTGAATGAGATCCCATGGGACACAGTCCTTAGGGACAGAGAATCTGATCAGAGATGGCAACTCCTTCATGATATTTTGCTTAGAGCACAAGAGCTCTGTATTCTAATATACAATAAATCAATTAGGGAAGGTAGGAAACTGGCATGGTTGAATAAGGAAGGACCTGCTGGTCAAACTTAGGCAAAAGAAGGAAATGCACAGATGGATGTAGATGGTAGAAACAGGGCCATCAGGGGAAGAGTACAGAAATGCTGTCAGGATGTGCAGGGGCAGGATCAGGAAAGCCAAGGCACTGACAAAACTAAACATGGCCAGGGATGCAAAGACTAACAAGAAGGGGTTCTACAAGTACTTTGGCCGCAAAAGAAAGACCAGGGAGAGTGTATAGCTTCTAACAAATGAAGACGGAGAACAGGTAACGACAGATGTGGAGAAGGCAGAGGTACTTACCTTCTTTGCCTCGGTCTTCACTAGTCATCAGGCTTCCCACATCTCTCGTGTCCCTGACACTGGGCAGGGGCTGGGAGAGCAGAATCCCTCCCACTGTAAGTGAAGAGCAAGTTTGGGACCTCCTGACACAACAACTGCAAGTCTATGGGCCCTGATGACATGCAGCCAAGGTTCCTGAGAGACTTACCTGATGTAGTCACCAAGCCCCTCTCCATCATATTTGAAAAAATTATGGCAGTCAAGCGGAGTGCCCGGTGACAGGAAAAAGGGAAACATCACTCCCATTTTTTAAAAGGGTAGAATTGAAGACCCAAGGAACTACAGACTGGTGAGCCTCACCTCTGTGCCTGGCAAGATCATGGAATGAATCTTCCTGGAGGCAATGTTCAGGCACATGAAGGACAAGGAGGTGATCTGAGACAGCCAGCACAGCTTCACCAATGGTAAATCATGCCTGACCAGACTGGTGACCTTCTGTGATGGAGCGACCGCATCAGTCAACAAGGGAAGACAACTGATGTCATCTACCTAGACTTGTCTAAGGCTTTTGACATGGTCCTACATGACATCCTAACCTCTAAATTGGAAAGATACGGATTTGAAGGGTAGACCAGCCTGTGGGTAAGGAATTGGCTTGATGGCCCAAACCAGAGAGTAGCAGTCAATGGTTCCCTGTCCAGGTGGGGGCTGGTGATGAGTGGTCTCCCTCAAGGGACTACCTTGGGACTGGTGCTTTTCAAAATCTTCATCAATGACATGGACAGTGGGATCAGGTGCACCCTCAGCAAGTTTGCAAATGACACCAAGCTGAGTGGTGAGGCTGATGCCAAAGAAGGAAGAGATGCCATCCAAAGGGACCTGCACAGGCTGGAGAAGTGGGCCCATGTGAATCGCATGAGGTTCAACAAGGCCAAGTGCAAGGTGCTGCACCTGGGGCGGGGCAAACCCAGACAGGAATACAGACTGGGTGAAGAACTCATTGAAAGCACCCATGCAGAGAATGACTAGGGCATTCTGGAGGATGAAAAGCTTGAGATGAGCCAACAGTTCACGCTTGTAGCCCAAAAGGCCAACTGTGTCCTGGGCTGCATCAAAAGAAGTGTGACCAGCAGGTCAAGGGAGGTGATTGTCCCCCTCTGCTCTGCCCTCATGAGACCCCGCCTGGAGTGCTGTATCCAGGTTTGCCCCCCTGCACAAGAAAGATGTGGACCTGTTAGATTGAGTCCAAAGGAGGGCCACGAGGATGATCAGAGGGCTGGCACACCTGTGCTATGCAGAAAGGCTGAGAGAGCTAAGGCTGTTCAGCCTGAAGAAGAGAAAGCTTCTGGGAAGACCTCATTGCAGCCTTTCAGGACTTAAAGGGGTCTTATAAAGGACAGAGAAGGACTCTTTTCTCAGGTAGATAATGATAGGATAAGGGGGAATGGTCTTAAACTAAAAGAGGGTAGATTTAGACTTGGCATTAGGAAGAAATTCTTCATTATACTGGTGGTGAGGCACTGTAACGGGTTGCCCAGAGTGGATGCCCCATCCCCTGAGGTGTTCAAGGCCAGGCTGGACAGGGCTTCGACCAACATGATCCAGTGGTAGGCATCCCTGCTGACAGCAGGGGGGTTGGTGTTAAATGATCTTTAAGGTCCCTTCCAACTCAAGCCATTCAATGATTCTAGGATGCAAAGTAATTTCAGTTGTGGATGCAAAGCGAGTTTTTTTCACACACTCTATCAACTATAACAAATGTTGAACACAGAAAATTTCAAAAGGTTGAAATGGAAGATTAAGGTCTCATCTCATGCCCTGC
>CM021797.1:24475011-24500011 GCA_011076525.1 Nettapus auritus | reverse complement strand
ATTCAATATGCACAAAGAGAGCAAGCAAGTCAAAATCACTCCCTGTTATCTAATGTAATTTCTTTGGAGAATCTGCTGTTAAGAAGTACAGGACCTTTCCAGCACAAGCTTCTTCATCCCATCTTCCCCCAAAACCTCAATGACTCCAAAACCTCTTTACTACATTGGTCCCTTTTTAGTGCATGGAGGGAGGAAGAATAAAATTCAGTTTTTAACTTTAACTCTTCAGATATTCTTTTTCTAAATAAAGAAAAAGAGATCCTTATGAGTTCCTTAATTAACTTTATTAACATATTAGAAGGGAAATCATTTAGATATTAGCTGAAAATTTACCCAATGATCTTTTCTTTTATTAAAACTTTTTAGTAAGTACAAAAATACAAGTATCTATAAAATAAGCATTAATGAAATGAAAAAAAGCCTTACAGTGAAATGGTTGGAATTTTTTTTCCATTATATTGTTAAATAACTTGTATTGTTTGATATTATTAAATATAGTGCCCCTTAGCCAGATTTCAAAATAGGTGTAAGAAACCTAAGACATCCTATGTCTACTGGAAATCTTCTGAAGTTAACAGTAGCTTACATTGATTTAATTGAGAACTAAGATTATTAGTAATAAATTCTTTTAAGCATATAACAATAGGGCATAGCTTGCTGTTTATATATATTTTGAGATTTAAATACCACCTAAATCCCCAAGTATTATAACTTAAAATGTGTTTGGACAGTGATGAAACAACCCATAGATTAAAGGTACAAGATGAATCAAGGAGTTTTCAATATCAATCTCATGTTGCTTCCAATGAAGTGCACTGTATACATTTTGTAAAGAAAGTAAATTTGCCATGCTAAACAATAACAACAAAAACAAACAAAACCAGAAACTAAATATTGTTATTCTTTGGCTGTTTTATAAAGAAAAAATTGTACACCCCCACCCCCCCCAGCTATCACTACAGTCTGTTTTAAACACAATGAGTTTAAACACAGAGTAAACACAGTGTATTTTTCCTGATATATTACCGATTTTTCCAAGGTACTCATATTTTCCTAACAGACAGATTTATATTGAAAAGCATTTCTGTCACTGATGTGAGTAGGATGAATTTTCCTAGCACTCATATCACTGGGAATTAATTTTCTTCGACATGTAAATGTACTTACTAATGCCAAATATCTCCAATCTAACTTCCCATAACACACAGCTAATGGTAGTCTGTGCATAGGAAAAGATGCACGTAGAATAACTGAAGGTAAGTTGTTTGGTATTGAACTTTTAGAAAATTGGTATTTATCAGCTTCCATGTAGTGGGGGGAAAAGTTTAGTGCCCCTTAGAAGAGACCAACAGTAACAGGAACATAAGTCCTCCATTTATTCATGGAAGAGAACAACACTGCAACCTTCAAAACATTACCATGAACATCACAGCTCCTTAACTGTAACCTAGAAAGATATACATTTACTGTAGTTAATCCTGGGAAAACTGCTTAAACCTGAAGAGCAAAGTTGCACCCAAGTTACTGTTACTGTACTAACTGTGACTCAAGAAATTAATAATCTTTACTCCATAGCAAACCAAACCATTCCACAATTCCTTATCAGTGAATTTTACAGAACGTTTTAAATATATGTAGCTGTGCACATATGTAGGAAGCCAGAAAAAGGGAAGACAAATACTTGAGTATTCATCTTCAGTTAAAGTAAGAAACAGTTGCCAAGCTTTGTGAGAGAACCACTGAAGCCCTGGACTACATCTCCCAGAAGGAAATTCCACTGCACATAAATAGAACAGGTTGATGCTACCTCTAAGTAAGAGCCTCAGGCCATGACAGACCTATTCTGTGAATGACGTAAGTATTTTAAAACACTTACATACTTTCTCCTCATAGGGATACAGCCATGTTCAAAAAACTGATTACTTATCTAACCAAAATGCCTTTTATTTCTACTCTACTATTATCTGTCATGAATAATAATAATAAAAAAGCAAATTTGCTTTAATGATTTCTTGGATCTCTTTCACCTCTGATTTGATTTTTTGCTTTGGGAACATCTGCCTTTTGGCCATAAAGCTGCTTCTTCACAATTCAATCTTTATCCTAAAGTTTCAACATAAGTTCTCACATTTTAAGACATCTGAATGATTTCAAAAGTTAAAGTTGCAATAAAGGGTAAGTTATTTAAAAGTCATGCCAAAGAGACTGTCACCATTTAAGTGAAAAGGATAGCATATGTTACAGTTGGAACAGATGTTAAAAAAATCTGTAAGAAGTTGTGTGTGTGCGTATTTAACATTTTGAACATCCTATTCTGGTTTCTGGCAGCTTTTGGCAGGCTTTACAGTTCAATGAGCAATAAGGAAGTATTCGAGAGCTTTTGACTAGAGATACCTGGTATACAGTCAAGGAACCAACTACTTACTGGAATTTTCCTTTATTTTTTTTCCCTTTTAAATAAGTCTACTGACCAAAAACTCTCAAATTCTCTCCTTGCATTTTTTGAAATAAATCAGAAAAGTAAATATTGTCAAACTGCATCTAATAATAGCTGATTCTGATACTTCATGTCTCCATTTATAACAGCTCTTTTCAGGCTACAGACTGCCTTAAATTTTCAGTGAAGACTCCCAAATATCAAGTTTAAATTTACTGAAAATAAGCTTGCTTTCCTTATTTGTCTTTCATGGACCCTGAAGCAGAAGTCCATGCCCCCAGAAACAGAGAAGAGATAACCCAAACAAAATAATTGTGTTTTATTAGCTTCTCCCAGTCTTCCAAAAATGAAAAAGAAGAAACATAAGATCCAATTATTCTGGACCTTGTCTCCAGTGGCAGCCAGTAGTTAACTATTAGGGAAAGCATATAAAGCAGCAAATCAAGATTAAAGTGACATTTCCTATGGTATACCTGCCTCCAAAAATCAAGTTAAGGACTTCTTAACAAGGAAGAAAAAAACTAAACCATCAATGTTTACTACACACTAGGTCAGCTCCTGGCCATGGCTGCTGCCCTTTTAAAATCCATTACACATTTGATTTTCACATGACTTAACAATCAATTCCACAATTTGTTTGTTTTGCATAAAAAAAAAAAAAAAGAAACCCACAGAGTTTTATTATTTCAAAGCTACAGTCTAAAACTATAAGAGCTGAAAGAACATGAGAGAATCATGAAATAGAAGGAAACAAAAAAAATTCTATCTTATTCATACCATTATGATTTATTTCCTCACCTATTTTCCTCTACACACTTTCACCCCACTCCTTAAGCTGAAGAGTAAGCTGAAGTAACACAAGATGGTTCAAGACTGTCAAAAAGCTGCTGCTAAAGTGAAGTCTGCATATTGGGTTTACATGGCAAGGGTTTGGTAGCAGGGTGGCCTCTGTGAGCAGGGTCCAGCAGCTACCCCAGGTGAGATCAGAGCCAGCTCCAAAAGGGACCCACTGCTGGCCAGAGCCGAGCCAGGGAGAGACACTGTTTGGGCCTCTGGAAGAGCAGATTGAAGGAAGAAAAAAACCTGCTGTGGTACAGCTCAGAGAGTGGAGTGAGAACCAGCCCTGCAGACCCCATGGTGAGTGTAGCAGAAAGTGCTCCAGGCAGGCAGCAGCAGTTCCCCTGCGGCCTGTGCAGGGAGAGGCCCCTGGTGGAGCAGGCTGTCCCCCTGCAGCCCATGGGTCCCACACGGAGCAGATCTCCACGCTGCAGCCCGTGGGTGGAGGAGCCCCCGCTGGAGCAGGTGGATGTGGCCTGGAGGAGGCTGCGGCCCATGGAGAGCCCACGCAGGAGCAGGGGCCTGGGGGGAGCTGCCGCCCGTGGGGGACCCGTGCTGGAGCAGTTTGCTCCTGAGGGATGGACCCCGTGGTACGGAGCCGTGTGGGAGCAGTGCTTGGAGAGCTGCTGCCTGTGGGCAGCCCCCGCAGGCTCAGTTTGGGAAGGACGGCATCCCGTGGGCACTGAGGGAGCCGTGGAGATGAAGCACCCTGACCGCAGCCCCCATTCCCTGTTACTCTGTGCTGCTGTGGGGGAGGAGGTAGAAGAGGGTTGATGGAGGGGGGTTGGGGGTGTTTTTAGTTTGCTTTTAGTCTCTCACTGTTCCAGTCTGCTAGCGATAGGCAATAACTTACATTAATCTCCCTATGTTGTGTCCGTTTTGCCTGTGACAATAATTGTTGAGTGATCTCAAGCCTTTAGCCTTTTTCATTGTATTTTCTCACTCTTTCCCTTTGAAGGGGGGAGGGAGGAGGGCAGTGTGAGAGTGGGGGGCAGCTGTGGTGGAGTTTAGCTGTCCAGCTGGGTAAAAGCATCACAGTCTGCTCCCTGCCCCAGCATACGTCCCTGCCAGCACTAATGCATAAATAATCTCTCCATGAGCCAAATTCAGTTCACCAAACCAGGAAATTAACAAAGTAAGAAAAAAAAAAAAAAAAGAAAAGAAAAAGAAAAAGCTGACGTTTTTATCTCTTGCATTAAGCAAACTGAACAAGCTCAGCAAAAGATTTGAAACTGATGTCAGAGAGACAAGAGAAGTGGATGGGGCCAGAATGAGACCTTCAGATTTAGGATTACACTGATTTCTCAAGAGACTACATCCTAGTCTATTTAGGATGCAGATTGGCAAGTGGTTTAGACTGTTCTAACTTCTGGCTGCTACTGAAAGAGCCACAGATTTCTCTCCTTTCTCATTTCCCAAAGGCCCTAAAGTTCCTACCCTGTTCTTTATACACCAGTCCCAGTGTCATCTCCTGGAGCAGCATCACTAGCAGCAGCAAGCAGAGCTACCACTCTGACCAGTGGATCACAGGAAGAGAACACAGTTTATCTTAAGGCTGACAGATGAAAAAGGTATGCACAATAGACAGCATGGCAGAAGGCTTTTTAAAATCTTGTTAATATCTTTATATTTTCTATAAACTTAAATCTAACAGGAGAAACACCTGTACTAGAAAGACAAAAAAATCCATCTTTCTGAGCCATAGTCATAGACACAAAGTAATAATAGATGCTCAAAGTAAAAATTGTAAAGCAGTGTTAAGAACAGTGTGAAGCACACACTACTACTCTTGGTATGCTTTCTCCAACTCCAACAAATCAGGTTGTGCACAAGCTAGAATGGTGCTTATGTGCTTAAGCCACCAGACACAGACTGCTCTCCAGTACTAGAAAAATCCGCCCAAGAAGCACTTCCCTGTCTGGACTGAGTGAGCTCGGCGGAGCTCTGAAGATTAGAATGGGGTCAGAATTTCTCAGGTTTGCTATTGAATAGCTTCACTGTTGAAAGGGCATGCAGGGTAAGGAATTGGCTGGATTGTACCACTCAGGAGTTGCGGTCAATGGCACTATGTCCATGTCCGTGACGAAGGATGTTCCTCAGAGGTCAGTACAGAGACCAGAGCTGTTTAACACAGCTGGTGACAAGGACAGTGGGATCGAGTTCACCCTCAGCAAGTTTGCCAGTGACACCAAGCTGAGTGGTACAGTGGACATGCTGGAGAGAAGGGATGCCATCCAGAGGGACCTGGGCAGGCCTGAGAGGTGGGCCTGTGTGAACCTCATCAGGTTCAACATGGCCAAGTGCAAGGTCCTGCATCTGGGCGGAGGCAATCCCAACCAAGCACCAGTACAGGCTGGACAGAGAATGGATTGAGAGCAGCTCTGAGGAGATGGACCTCGTGGATGAGAAGCTCCACAGGAGTTGCCATGTGTGCTTGCAGCCCTGAAAGCCAGCTGTGTCCCAGGCTACATCAAAAGAAGCGTGGCCAGCAGGAGGAGGGATATGATTATCCCCATCTGCTCTGCTCTTGAGACCCCACCTGGGGTGCTGCATTCAGCTCTGGAGCCCCCAGCACAAGGACATGGAAGTATTAGAACAAGTCCACAGGAGGGCCACAAGGATGATCAAGGGCCTGGAGCACCTCTCATATAAGGACAAGCTAAGGGAGTTGGGGCTGTTCAGCCTGGAGAAGAGAAGGCTCTGGGGAGACCTTAGAGCAGCCTTCCAGTACCTAAAGGGGGCCTACAGGAAAGCTGGGGAGGGACTCTTGGTCAGGGAGTGTAGGTATCAGACACGGAATAATGGCTTTAAACTCAAAGAGGGTAGGTTTAGATTAGATATAAGGAAGAAATTCTTTACTCTGAGGGTACTGAGGCACTGGAACAGATTGTCCAGTGAAGCTGTGGATGCCCCATCCCTTGAGGTGTTCAAGGCCAGGCTGGATGGAGCTTTGTGCAAACTGTTCAGGTGGAAGGTGTCCCTGTCCATGTCAGGGGAATTGGAATTAAATTACTTTTACAGTCCCTTACAACCCAAACCATTCTGTGATGATTCTGTGATGATCTCTTCAAAACTAACATTAACATTAACCAGTGTATTAACATAGATGCTAAGCATACAGGAGACTAAAAGCTGACAAAATTGTATTGAGTAAATAATGAAATTATCTATGCTGACTTACTTCAAACGTAAAACTCAGTAATAGCCTAACTGGCTTTATGGTTTTTGTTGTTGTTGTTGTTTTTTAGCTATATGCATATTCCTGGTTACACTGAGGCTTCGTAAGCTCGTTTGCATTACAAACCAGGTAGAAAAGTCAAGATGGAAAGGAGGCAAGAAATACGGTACTTGACACAAGTATCACCAGCTGCTGTATCTCCTCAGCCATCAGTAACTGACTGCTTTTTGATTTGGACCAGACCTCTAATTTATGCATTCATTTTCTTGACAGCAAGAAAATAATCAGGAAAGATAAAACTTCTTGAGTCAAATTGAGGTATAACAATGTACAAGTATATACATGTCATTTTTAACCCCTCCTATATCTATACAGCTCACAAAACTAAGCTACCAGGACATTTTCAGGTTATCTTTGCAGGCTTGGCACTTGTCACAGATTACTATTGAGAAGACTGTAAAAATCAGTTACAGGGTATTTTTGAAGTTAGAAAATTATTTCAATTTTAAAATGACTTGTTTTTAATATTGTATAGCATATTTTTAACAATAAATAAGATGCAATATACCATTTTTACTTTAAATTTTAGATCTCTCTGAATCTCCAGGGCTTCACATTTCAGCCCTGCCTCTCAACAGTTATTTTCCTGCTCTTGTAGTACGTTCATGAAGTTTTATTTTTTCCCCAAAAATTCTTGTCACAGCAATAGCTAAAGTTCCCCTTTTCCTCTACTAAGAAACTTGGATAGAGTATTACTGAACACTAGCAGCCAGCGCGAGCATGTAATGGGGCAGATGGAATGAGGAATGGGAGAATCCAACAGCCAACATGAAAGCTTAATTTGTGCACTATTGAAAAAGCAGATTTATTGGCTATGATACTGCAAGAAGCAACTTGGATAGTTGGCGGAAAAGAGGAGGAGTGGGACTGAAAAGATGCTGAAAGAACATCTCTAATGGGCTGAAGACAAGAGCTGGAGAGAAGCAAAAAGTTTATTGATAAAGTCTGAACAGATTCTGAAACAGCAAAAATTCTCAGAGAACAGCACAGAAGGGAATTGGATAGAGGTTGAAAGTCGTGAATGTAAAGGAACACGAGAACTTCACTTCTAGAGATCGGAGAACAAGAAACAAGGCTTCTGCGGGGTCAACTGCCTCCCTCCCTCCCAGCAGAAGTAGAACAGCAAAGTGGAAGTGCTACAGAGCTCATCAAACTTAAATAGAACTAAAGTCAAACTATGTCTGTAGACAGTTCACGATGGATTGGGAAAGAGGCTGAGTACAGCTTAAAGAAAATATAAAAATACAATAAGTCCCATGATCGTAAATAAGATTTCCACATGTACACTGCACAGAACTTCCTAATATTTAACTCAAAGTCTAGCCACGATGGGTAACAGTTGTTAACACAGCTGTAACTCACCTTCTGTATATAAAGCACTACCATAAATTTAATATAGCTGTTCTTCCATACATCCACATTCTAATTCAGCACACAAAACTATTATTTGTAACTGTTTTATCTACATAGTTGAATATGTGGCTGCATGCCATGGATTAGAATCCCATGAAGAAAATATACAATCATACACAAGATAACAGTATTAAAAGTATGCATAATGTCATCAAACAAGTGTTGCCAAGCAACTATAACTACACTATTTCCCAAATTTTAAAGACTGCTGAAAGTTTTTAAGGTTGGAAATACACAGCTGAACATAGGTACCCAAATATATATATATATTTCCTCCTCAACATAGTATTACTACTGACACCTATGGCAACACACCTGATGTGTCATATAGTTCTGCCAATTAAGATGACACCAACAGATTACTATGGTCAACATGGACATGCATGAGATTATTTTTGTGTTAATAATTATCTTCGGCCCCTGAGGCAAAACTATGAGATTTATTTCACTGGAGGCTTTTATGTGTATATATATATTTTTAAAAGAGATAATTGCATGGTGGAAGGAATGTGAAGGAGGGAAACTTTTAAAGGTCTGAACATTAGTAATTTAAATTTCCCCCAAAGGGAACCACTGTTTATATCTACTCAAAAGGTAAAACAAATTACATCAAAATATATTTTTAAAAATCTACACAATTTTCACAAAAAGCCTGTGCTCTTCTCACAGCTTTTAAAGACAAAAACAAAACAAAACAAAACTGTGTGCATACTGTTTGGTAGCCCTGAAGTTTAAAAGAAAGCATACATTTAAAAACACAGAGAATAGGATCCCTTTCAAACAAGTAAGTAGCTTTGCTTCTGGAGAATGGAGTCAACTTGCAATTACCCTTAAATTAATCACCTGGATTGCCAACCGTGCACATCACAGATGTTAGACATCACTGTGTAAATGCAGTTGCAGCATTTTCAGTTAGTTCATATAGAGAAGGCTTTTTGTGGGACAGAGACAGTTAATAAATCTAAAAGACTGTAGTGTAATTCAACTGCAGGGCCAACTCAAGACTTTCTGTATGGGATCCTGATGCCAAGAGCAGTACAAGAGGTACTCAAGACATATCTAAGTAGCTCTGGACCAACAAAGAAATCTGTCTGGCTCTGAACCCAAGTTTACAGGGTGTGCTGTTATGACTCCAGGATTGAACTGGCCACAGCCCTAGACAGCAGCTGCATGATGCTCCTGCACTATGAGAAAGGTTATTTAATTTGGATACAAGAGCCAGCTTATATCTAATAGCTCATGCAATATATTCACCCTCCTGAATCCCTGTGCTCTTGGATGTGCAGTGTAAACACATAAAACAGCTTTATCATGCTGACTCAGTATAGCTGAGCAGCTCTGCAGATCTTTCCCCAAAACCCATATAATCCAGGATATTCCAGCCTTTTTCATTAATTGAGCTAATGTGTAGTTGTAACATACAATCTTTTAACTGTAATGAGAATAAAGAAAGGAGACTTGAGTTTCTTATCAATATGCTAATGATAAGAGTAACAACTGGTGCCCATGGCTAATGGGAAACAAGTAAGACAGTTCATGTGGCAGTCAGAAGACTAAGACCATATGTGATTTTCACCAGAAACAGCAAATTTCTTGAGTAATCAAGAAAATTAACTAGTTTTGTGCTCGAATTAAAACAGTCACCATACAGAAAAAAATGCATTCTCTGCAATATTTCATGGCAATATTTCACTTGTACAAAATGTGTCATGAACATAGCCATACAACAATTTAACTTAAAAATATTTACAATTATATTTAAAAGAAACCAACTGTTTTGAATAACTTTGTCCTTTTTTTCAGGTTTCAGTTAGGAGAGGGTTAATTTTCCTCCCAGTAGCTGGTAGAGTGCTGTGTTTTGGATTAGGATGAGAAGAGTGCTGATAACATGCCGATGTTTTGGTTGTTGCAGAGCAGTGCTTGTACCAAGCCAAGGACTTTTCCGCTCCTCGCTCTGTCCTGCCAGCAGGCAGGCTGGGGGTGCAGCAAGAGCTGGGAGGGGACAGACCCAGGACAGCTGACCCAAACTGGCCAAAGGAGTATTCCATACCATCTGACGTCATGCTAAACAATAGATAGGGGTGGCTAGCCGGGATGGGGGGCCGGCTGCTAGGGATAGACTGGGCATCGGTCAGCGGGTGGTGAGCAATTGCATTGTGCATCACTTGTTTCGTACACACTACTATTATTATTGTTATTATTATTGTTTTCTATCTTAATAAACTGTCTTTATCTCAACTCTTGCTTCACTTTTCCATTTAGCTCCCCCATCCCAGAGAGGGAGGGAGAAGGGTGAACGAATGGCTGTGTGGTGTTTAGCTGCCGGCCAGGTTAAACCACAACAAACTTCCAGAACTGTCTGTACTTAGAAAAAAAGATGACCGTATAAGCTACTTGGTAATGTAATTTACAATAACAATATTTTACAAAGAGAAAAAGCAGAATCATTGCCAGTGATATAGGCAAAAAAAAAAAAGACTATATTGGGAAGATTCCATAGTTTTAGAAAGGTGGTTTTAAAAAGGGCTGCTTCACAAAAATCAATACACTTTCCCCATAGGTTCATGATGTAAAATTCTATAATCAAGGCTTGTAGATTCGTAATTATGGTATGTCAGCCACATTTAAACAAGAGTGTTAAAAGATTGTTAAAGTTAAACCAACACAATTGCAATGTGAATTGTCTTAGTCTCATTCTAATCTACTGGTGTCACTTCCATTTAATCAGATGGAAACTATGGGCAAATGTCAGTGCTATTTTCACATGCCTCAACTTACTTTGTTCACAGTAGTTTTTAAAACCATTGCCAATCTGAAATGAGTATAAGATATTTAATATATTTTTTAATCAATTTACTTACTGTCAGGTAGGTTTTCTGAGCTTGGATTTACTGAGAGTAAGATGATTTTGAAGTGACTAAACAGAAGTACTGCTTTCTTGGACATAAAACACAAACCAAATAAGTTGTTATTATTCACGCTCATCAAATCTACTTATCTGAATACTGCTTAATGAAGGTATACTATCACCAAGAGCCTGGCTATCAATTTTGTCAGAAAATGCAAAAAGTTCTCCCCATTCCTAGTACAAGTTTCTTTCATCAATACACAACAAATATGAAACACAAAATAAATTATCCACAACTACAATAGACAGTCTCAAGAGGGGTACATGAAGTATCTGTGATATACAGCTAAAAAAATCCCACATTAAGCAGCTGTTTTGTTCTTAGCTCAAAAAAAGTGGTGAGTTAGGAAACTGCTAAAAGATTAGAGTGGGCTACAGCAGGTGATTAAAAAAGACAAAAGAAATTTCAAGAAAGTTCAAAATATCATGGCAGTTCCTGCCTTTTTATTTATTTATTTATTTATATATATATTGTCGTAGTCTGAGCATTGACTGTTTGGAAAAAAAAAAACAAAAAACAAAAAACAAAACAGCTTTACAGACTAGATTCTTCTCAGAAAAAAATAAGGAAAATTAATTGAAGCCTTAAGTCAGTCACTTTTGGCATGTTAAGCCTCTGTGTGAATCCTCTCAAACATTATGAGTAAGTATCTATATAATTGCTCTATTATTTTCTATGGAAAATGTTAACATTCCTAAGTTGACTCAAGTCACATGCACACCAGCTATAATACAGAGTCCTGAACAAGGATTCTAGTTTAAGAAGGTGGGGTGGAGTGAGACAGAACCATGCTCTTCTTGCATCTGAGGGCAACATACAGACATAGGAGCTGTTGCTACTGTTATCAATACCTAGGCAACACCCCTTATGTCCCATGTGCTTGGGCTATAATTACATCCATGTGAAAAATGTTCAATCTCTAATGATGTATTACACTAACAAGATATAAAACATTTAATCACATTACCACTCTGTTAAGCATTAAAAAAAAAAAAGAAGTAATTTTAAGAAAGTTGTGGGGTTACAGGGAAAGAAACAAGAAAGTTAACTTTAATCTTGTCCGTTCTTTCGCAACCATTACCAAGATGTACCACCTCCCCCACAAGGGCTGTAAGATAGCACTTTCTCCTTTAAAAAAAAGGTTACCTTTACTTACAGGAGAGCTACAGCAGAGTAACAGTAGCTCTGCATACTGTTACCACACATAAAACACAAGCTAAGCTTACTTGCTTATTTACACAGCCATTCTCCAAAAGCAAATCTGAACCTCGCTGACTGCACTTGTATTGTCACTTCCTTTGTACTAGCCCTGACATGTACGCAGTTGTGTGACAAACTGGTCTAATTAGGCCTCATCTTTCAAAATAGCTTTTTTATTTTTTAAGTCTGATTTATTTTTCAGTGTATCAGCTCCCTAAAATATTCAGATGTGTGGTCCCCTGAGGAGGTGGCTGTAACATAGCAGTTCAGATTTAGATTCCTAAACTGCAGTCCAACACTAGGTGTTCTCCTACCACAACTGGGAACTGTTTCACCTCAGTGGACTGCTCACTTATCCAGAGCCCTAGAACTGTGCTGTAACTTATTAAATATTGTGTTACCATTGCTCTTAAGAGGCCACAGGACTTGCCTTGGTTAACAAAATCGCTCTCAGAAGTCACACTTTGGACTTGTCTTGGCCAGCCTAGAGTTTTCTTTTACCAGTTTAACTGTAACTGCTATTATGACTGGGTGACACTTACTTTGTGCTTTTGCTCACTTTGTACAATCCTGTAAGTGGATGTTATTGTATTGATTTTTTAAAAGAAATTATTTTAGGAAGAATGAGTTGTCTCTGACTTTGAACTAAAAAAGCAGCATAAAAGATCAAATTTGGTAAGAGCAGTAACATGGGATGATAGCAGAGCTTTTGAAAGCACCATCACAAGAAGATGCTGAAATGTCCCACTGCTATGAAGAACTTACCTACAGTCAAGTAGCGATCAAAGGAATGCAGCCCTGAGAGATGGGTAAAACTAGTTTTAAGACAAAGAATAATTATCCAATGTATGTAGAACACACCATATACAGTAAAATCAGATAAAAGGTGGAGCACAAAACAATGAAGAAAAAACAACATGTCAGACTCAGAAATGTAAGAAACCGTCAACATCATTTTCCTCCCAGCAAAGGATCTGGGATGTTGATGACTTGCTCAAAATTTCTGCCCTCCCCACTACCATATTGAGCCAATGGCCGTAGGACCCAGAGAGGCAATAAAAGGGAGGGTACAACATCAGGAAAAGGGGCTATTAGAAGCAAAGTGGAAACATTACAAGCTTTGGGTATATATAATTTTAACTGTATATTATTTGAACTCTGTTAGTATCATTGTAACTGGACTAATATTGAGTGGGAACTTCAGCAGCCTACTTTGTAACTTTGATGCCACAAGGTTGTCACAGTATCAAAATAAGCATCCCTGGACTTCCAAGCATGACTTGAACAAGCAGAAGAGCCACACAAACAAAAAGAAGTTCTTCACATGCAATTGTGAAGAAACATACCAAGTTCTAATCTCTTGTTCTCAGCTCCCTCAGACTCACTGAAACTGCAGAAGCAGAGAAATTCAAACTAAGAACATGCAAGCTCATCTCAGAGCTAGAAGCACTGAGGACAGTGGCATATAGACACTGAGCCAGCTCCTTGTTCTGCACAGCTACGTTGGGATCATTAAACTGTTTTGAGGTCCAAGAAGACATAGCCACACAGCACAGCATTCAACATGTGAACATATAGGCCTGCAACAGCTCTGACTGACTGGGGTCTCCAGTCAGCACAGGTCATTGTCTGGCGTAGACGTACCCTCTTTTCCGGTCTATGAACTGAGAGCTTTTCAGGTAGCTTATATGATGATGTATGAAGTAATGGTCATCTGGTGCTATTAGATACTACTACACTGTTAGATACTATCATAAAACTACGAAACAGCTGCAATAAACCAGCACAGAAACTTCTACAAACTACTAAAGTAAAAGTGTACTGTATTAGATACATTTTTCTCAGAAGTACCTAGACACCAACAAACGCTTTTGACTAGAATACACCCCCCCAAAAAAAAAGTATTTCTAATTTTGCTACACTTTAGAATACTTTGCCTGTGAGCACAGACACAAAACACCACAAACTTACAAATGCAAAGATGGCATTTATAATGTTGTTGTCCAAAGCCAGTAACCATAACATAGGCCATGAAAGGGACCCAGAGCAAGAGGCAGTCACTAAGCCACTCAATCAGACCACACTAAAGTTACCTGACTCAAAAACAACACATGCTCATGACTTGCATGCCATGCACAATGAGAAGAAACAGGATATTAGAATCATAGAATGAATTTCTTGCTTGTAGCAGCACTTCAGAACTGCTCCCCAATTTGAACCTAGAAACTCAAATTGTTATCTAGAGTTAATATGATAAACCTTTATCCATTTTACTTTTTTTAGTCTGAAGTCCAATCTTTTAAACCTCATCAGATATGAGGAACTGTGCCCATTGTGCTTTTAGGCTTTTACTGGTGTAAATTAATAAGTCATAACAGAAAGTTGATGGCATGAAACCGGACTATTTAACATCCTGATCCAGCACACATACTAATTCATGTGCTTGAGTCAGTGCAAGATTTCTAAGCTCTCGTCATAACAAAACCCACGGCGACCAAACATTAAACATGAGCCTCGTACTTGTAGTCATAACATGAGGAATTCACACATTCAGTGTGTTAAAACTAGACAAAACCGAGGCTCGGGCTCCACTCCTAAAACCAACCGGGCAGCGTGACCTATGCCACCGCGCGCACCCCGCCCCACATTTGTTTCGGTAACGCAGCTACGACTCGCAGCCAGTGAGCGCCGGCAGGGCAGCCCGACCCCGGGGGACTGCCGGGATCGTTCGGGCCCCGGCACAGCCCCCACAACCCCCCGGCTGCGGCAGGGACAGAGACAGGCCTCCTCCTCCTCCTTCCGGGCACAGCGGGGAGGCACAAGCACCGCCAACCACGGCCGCCGGCATCGCGCCACGCTCGGCGGCCCTGCCCTGGGCCTCCCCCAACGGCCCCCAACGGCCCCCAACGGCTCCCAACGGCTGAGGCGCGTGGCGGAGCCGAGGGGTGAAGGTGGCGGCGCCCTGCCCCGCACTCACCGCTTGACGACGCCGGCTTTGATCTTGATCTGCCTGAGGCGGGGGTCGGCCATGGCGGTAGCGGCGCGGGCCGGGGCCCAACGGCGCTGAGGCGGCGGCGGCGGCGGGCACAGCGGGGACGGTACGGCGCCCTCCCTGCGCAACACCGCCTCGCGCATGCGCACAGCGAGCGGCGCCGGCCTGGGCGGCACCACCGGGACAGGCGGGCGGGGCTCTGCGCTCAAACCTTGCAGCCCCCCCCGTCCCACGGCCCGTGGAGGCGGCCGGCGGGATGGCGCTGTCCCCATAGCGACCGGCAATGGCGGGCTCCGAGCCCAGCTCCTAAGGGGCGTTAGCGGGCGGCGCAAAGCACGCGGCCGTTTTAACGGCGTCTGTTAAAAATAATAACTACCTCAGTGATGTGTCCTGACTTCTGATACTATGCCCTGCACAAATCACCTATATATATATATTCAATGAGTACACACACAAAAAGATGGAGTCCAGACCAGGTTCTGCTCCAACTTTAATACAACTTGGCATGTGGCATGTAACAAGCACCAAAAGGAGTTTTCCCACTGCTGAAGAAACTGAACAGGCAACATTACAACTGGTAGCTTCAGTCATAGTGTGCGTGAATGGTGGTTCAAGGAAGGTCTTTCTTCCTTCATGCTAATTAGTTGATGCTTGCTATTTAAAGGGAGTGAATTCTGGGAAATGAAATATAAAATAAAAAATAAAATAAAATCCTGCAGGTCAGTGTTCGCAAAACTTCCACAGCATGAACACTTAAATTAATAGGAAAAAAAAAATAGTTTCAACAAATAAATAAGGCAACTATAATAAATAAGATAACTACAGCTGTGCTACAGATCCCAGCAAACCTCCCCAAAGGCTGACAAGCTGGGCCAAATCCAACACAGCCTTCGCTGAGCCAGGTCAATGCTTGCATATTTGAATTCAGCCGTGGTGTTAGGTGGGGCTAACACTGTGTGTGCTCTGAGGATCATGGCCACACCACCTGCCTAAGACGGTCCTTAAATTAGCAGCCTGGCCATCTCCTGGGATCAAGGGAAGATGGCAGCCACCTCTCTTAAATGCCCTGAACAGCCCTCTGGAGGAACATGTATTTCTTAACTGTCTCTGTGGGGAGAAATAGGTCTTCAAATCAGCAGCCTGAATAAACCTCATGAATATCTGTGATCTGGACAGAGGCTCACAGAGGTGTTCTTTCTACACAAACCTGACACCACTTGTGCAGCTGGACGAGGAAGGAGAGCAGTGTTCTGACAGGTCAAGAACAGCACATAACCACTTTTTTCCTTCAGTGGAAACCCATACCTTGTTGACCCAGCCTCAGAAAGTTACAGCAAGTCATTCTTGGGCTGAAGCTGTTCTCTCAGCACCTCCAAGGCAGTGAGGCTGTCCTCTTGTGCTGCACTCCCTCTGGAAATACAAACCAGTACACGTTAGCTACATTGCCACATTGGGCCTACATGTGAATTTATTCCTCTGAAACCTTCCCTCCTATGTCACATCTACGTTTGACATAATTGTTGCAGAACAAAGAACAACAACTAGGTGTTGGGAGAAAAAGCAAAAACAAAAACAAGTATTAAAAATAGTAACTCGTTTACTTCAAGTGCTGCAATTGTTTCATTTTTAACCTTGAAACATTATCTCACCTCACAGAGTGTTCAGACTCAGCTACTAATCTGTAAAATACATTTGTTTTCCTAAATTTAATTCAGATAACCAAACAAATGTTAATATACCAAGTATGAGCTCATATTTAAGCACATAGGATGATAACATGAAAAGAGTGCTAATGGTAGATGCTAAAATATATTGTAAAACATTTCTAAAGCATGACCTACTTTATGGCTAGGAAGTGTTGGTGTTAGTACCCGCAAATTATAGCCTAACACTTAAAAATGATTTTATTTCAAAGGATCAGATCTGGATATCCAGGAAAGCATGTATATTGCTCTCCAAGGCAGACACATATTTTTAATCAAAATGGTTTTCATTTTTTTTTTTTTTTTCAGAACTCCTTTGAAATAATTTCTAGCCTAGTAATTTTCAGATACATTTCCAAATGAATTAGTCTCCATTATGAATACTATGAGCCTTGCTGTACCTTTCAAGTGGCAAAGAAACTGTCAATCCTACCACTCTTTGGGAGCACACAGCCTTTTTGCTTTTTTTTTGTTGTTGAACATTTTTCATATCAGTTTGCAAATCATGCAAATTAATGATGTTTCATTTGATTGTGTAGTGGCATTACTAATAATAACAGGGCTGGCTCTACTGTTGCAGTGGGGCTGTACTGAAATGTACCATGAGTTCATTGGAACTACAGAGCCAGTATATTCACCAGCTGATATTGTTCAAATTAAAGGCCACACACTACTTCCATCTATGTTGCTTCGGTCAACATGTACTTGTAGAAGGAGGTACAGTCACCACTAAAATCCACTAATCCCCAGTGACAGTTTCCATCTTATTGTTCATTACTAGTTGGTTTAGACAGCCTAGAAAAACTGTCCATAGCTGTGCCAAATGTATGTTCGCCTCAGCTGAGGATTGAGACCATTACTTCCCTAAGTAAATGCTCACTCAGCTTTTAAACTATTTTGTTTATCCATCAAAACCATCTGTGCAGTGTGAATATAATTTATTTTTTGTTTATGATAAAACAAAATGTGGAAGTTATTTAATATTAAAGTTTTTTATTTCTCTCTGTGTGTATATGTGTGTAGGGAAGGAGAATTTCCTTCTACCTCCCTAATGGGTAATGGATAAATAAGATTAGATTTTGAATAAAGGTTAGTAGTGTCTCCTCATTTTTTTAAGGAGAATGAATTAGTCAGTAGATAAAATTAACCTCTGTACAGCTGGCCAGCACAAAGCTAGAGATTTGAAGTGCACAAGAATGAATTTCTCTGGTTGGAGCATACAGTGTAATATTAGTATTGTACTTGTAGTGTAGATCTCTCGACCCCATTTTTTATCAGATGATCATTGCTGGTGAGAATGATGAACCCCACACACCTAAAATGCCTAGATAGCTGTTCAGTGCCAAAAATGTAGGCAAGGGCTATAGATCTAATAATCTAGCCATAGCCAAGTAGCCATGGGACAAAGATAAAAATAGGTGCATCTGCAACATACCCACCAAACATGAATCAAGATGAATCAAGAGGAAGTAAGTGTTTTGTTACAGGAGAGGTTTGATTACACTACAAAATTAGGTAAAGAAAAAATGACTCACTGGGCAGAAGTTGGAAAGTATTGGGGACAAAGTCTGTTCTCATTTCTGCCTTTGTAACTTCACCAAACACAAGGACAGATTTTGTTTTCCTCTATACTTGTGTGAAAAGGAAGTTGTCCATTCAGATATGGTGGTATAAAACCGGAAGGGAATCTACTCATCTAGAGGAAAATGATGTAGACAGTAAAATTCATCCTGTGTAGAGAAGGCAGCAATGGTGATTCCTCAAATTTTACACTAACAGCATAGGTTACAAAACATCCCTCATACAGTTTTAAGGAGAGTTTAACTGTGCCTATAATAAATGTTAAGCTACAATTCAAACCTTTTTAGTTAAGTCAGGGCTTTTTTTTTTTTTTTTTTTTTTTTTTTTTTTTTTTAAAGCAGTTTTTCCTAGCTCAGACCAACCATTAGGTGAGGAGCTGGAAGTAGTGAGGGAAAGGGGGATTTATGTGCATGCATCAAAAGGAGAATATATCTCTTTGCAAATTATTTCCATGGGTTCCCTACTTACAAATGAAGAGATATGTGATATAACAAGTCATTGTTCTGGCAGACATTACAATCATGATGTGCAGTTTTTAATGCATCATGTTACATTAAGCTTAGCCTAAGGTCTAACACCATGTAACATAAATTTCTGTGAAGGGAGTAACATAACAAGATACTGTATTTTAAAAGACATACATGATTTTTTCAGATCACCTACCTTTTATCCATGAATGCCCAATCCAAAAATCAAGGTGGCAGACAAAAGTGGAGTGAATGAGTATCCACAAACCAGAGTATTTATCTTGTGTAGTTTTGCTCATTGGTACCTGTAGTCAATGAGTCCAGTCCATTTTGAATGTGGTAATGCATGAGCATGAGCAAAGTTGATGGACATATTTTTCTGTCACCCCCGGTTAGATTTTATTAGGGGTCAATCAAGGGAGACCTAACAGCCATTAAGACTGTAAAACACACCAAGAATCTTCACAAGTGTTTATTTCACAATACAGAGAGGGGCTTTGGTTTTGAACCTGTCACTATTTTGGTTACGTTCCTTTTATCCTGCCTATGGGACAGTTTTTCTATTTTAACTGAGAATTAGCTGAGGAATACTTTAGAATAAAACTCTTGTGTAAGTGGTTATCACTGGAAAGAAACAAAATGAATTATTGATTTGACAATAACTGAATGTAATAAAATCTCCAGTGAAAAATCAAATTCAAATCCGAAGTTAAAAGAACTCACAGAAAAAGGCTGCATATGATCAATCTCTTTGAAAACAAAACAAAAACAAACAAACAAACAAAAAAAAGGGGGGGTGTAAATTTTATCTATTAATATATATATGTGTGTATATATATATATATCTTTTTCTCAAAGTCATTAGAAAGCTTCAGAATTTTTGAGGGCCTTTTTATACAGTCTTTAAGCAGTCTTGAAACTGCTTTTCAAAGTCTGCTCAATTCCTGAGTGATAATGTCTCACTCTAAAATAATCTTTTTTATTTGAATCCTTTCTCTTGTAAGATACAAAACAAAACATTCTGAAACATATGGAAATCAACTGACATCTGTGTGGGTTTGACTGATCACATGCTTCAGTGCAAAGTTTAAATGCCAGCAAAAGGGATTCCTCCTTTTTTGGCCACATCTGAGAACCACAATTTTTAACAGATAATGAACACTAGGGATAATATTCTCCATTGAAGATACAATCTTTGCTGGTGCTTAGCAGACAGGAACACATTGGTAGCACGCAATAGTAGAGAACTTTAAAGTAACTGGCATCAAGAAGGCGAATGATGCTAATATCCCTTATGGTGACACATGATATTCAGAAAGTCTCTTGTGAGTCAGTTAAATAGGAAACTAGTTTTTGCAGACCATGGTTTTCGAGCCAGAATTATTTAGAGGGTCTAAGGGACATTAAATATATATGCTTTCAATAGGGCAGCAATTCTTGTTGACAGAGATAAATACACTGTCATGATATAGTTTGACACTGTAAAGCAACAGGTATGAAATCACACTACATTGTCAAAAAAAAAAAAAAAAAATCTAGCACTATACAATACCATTTTAGCACACATTAAATAGTATGGAAATAGGTGTATTGAGAATTAGTAATTGTCATAACATGACAATTTCTGGTGAGTTCTTACAGGAGTCTATTCAACAGACCTAAGCTGTTCAATTTATTTATTGATCTTCTGAGAGAAAATATAATATAATTGCTAGCAAAGCCTGTTGCTGACACAAATGTTGGTGACATTGTAAGTAATAAGAACATATTAGTTCTGAAAGCAATTTGGATTTCTTGGTAAAATAAACTGACTCAAAATGCATAATTTCAACACAACAGAAATCAGGCTCATATATTGAGGAGAAACGATCTTGGGTCAGACTTACAGGGTGAAAAACCGTGACTTGGAAACAAGTAAACCTGGAAAGAACCAATGAGTTGTGAGAGCTGACCAGCTGAACAAGAGCTTGACTACAACACTATGGCTCACAGAGAGCAGATACCATCCTTGAATATAAAGACAGATCAGCATTATGTGGGAGTCTTAAAATCCAGCAATGTGAGTCTCCGACTGGAACTGCATGCTCAGTTCTGCAATTTAAAATGGACAAAAAGCTTGTAAAGCTCACAATAAATCTACAAGAGTGGCACAGTACATGAAGAACATACTGCACACAGAAAGATACAAAAGGTTGTGCGTGCTTAGCCAGCAAAGAAAAGAAGAGATTTGGTCAATCTGTAATCTACATAGAGAAGCAATTTCTGGCAGCAGCATGTTCAGAGCCCAGCGTAAAGAGTGAGCAGTAGGATGCAATGACAGGAACCTCAGATTAGTCAAAATTAGGGTAGAATTAGGAGGCCAAATTTTAAATACTGAACAATTAACTACCAGGAAAACTACTAATGGATGAGGAAGCTTAAGACCTGTAAGTGAAGATCATATGGTTTCTGGAAGATATGTTTTAGCTTAACTGCAAGGAAAGGCTCAGGGCAGATATAAGCAGGTGAAATCTGTGCAAGGATTTAGGCCAGACATCTTAACAGTAAGTAATTCACTAAAAGTCTTGTCAAAACATTCACACATCTAAACTGAGTTACTATGTTCCTTTATCATTTTCCCTTCATTTTTTTTCTCATTATTCTCTCTACTTTTTTTGCCTGTTACCTTATATTCCTGCACAATGCTTTAGATCACCCATTCAGAACAAAACGTAAGACTGAAGACTTGCTCCTAGACTATAAATTTTCTTATGGGGAAGGAAGGCAAGATAGAAATCTGTTTACTTCTCTTTTATGCAAAGGACATGGAGGTGTGGGAGAAGCTAGAAATAATTACAAGTAAACATCACACTGTAATTATTATTGCACTGATGATTTTGCTAAAATTAGCCTGATTATACAAGCTTAATGAGATTTTCATATTTTTAGCCTTCAGTGAGGAATGAAAATGTTTCTGTTTGCAGAAATATGATTTGTTGTTTTTGATATATATAAAGCTCTCAAAGTACATACTGGAGCAATCACTCCTCATCCAGGAGAAAACATGAGCATATCAGGGAACTATGACCTTGAAATAACAGCTATACCTGAATACACTTTAGGAGCAGGTCTTGTCTTGCTTTATTTAAGCTGCATCAGGATTAGGTGTCTAGCCTGTTCCTATTAGGCTTCATTTACACTGAAAAGAAAAACATCTCTAGAGTTCAGTTCATGTTGGGTTTCTAAAGCTGTTTGGATGATTTGTCATGTATAAATGACTGAGGTTACATGAGATGAATCCCAGACTGAATGCTTAAATTCAAAGAGTGAGCCCCCTAATCCAGATCTTTTTTTTTTTAATTCTGAAGATGTTGACAGTTTGTAGGCATTTAAGTTTCCAACAATGACTGTGAGAAACTTCTTTGTCACACGCATACACACCATGACACACCCGTGACTACTCTGGAAATCCCAGGGATGCTTTCTGTCACTAGTTCATCTCTGGAGTGACTGTTTGTTGTTGTTTTACTACACAGCTTAACGAAATGTACCCTGAGTTTAGAAGAATGGAGGTCAGTGCACACTTTTCCCTGATAGGAGAACAACCCCAGTGGGAGAACAGAAAGTATCTGGAAAACAGCCTGTTTTTCTCCTGTTTGTGCTGTTTTATGTTTCCTATAATAATTCCATGTGACTGACACAGAGAGAGAAGAGGGACAGCCACCTCCCTGTGGGAATATATTTGTATGCAAAATGATAAAACCTCAGCAGGTGGATTAGGGAGGGTTCTTGTCTTAGAAAGTCCCCACTTACCTGGTTGTATTGGTAGTGTCTTAGGGAATTCGTGAGGTGAAAGCTTGAACCACTGACCTATTGGATATTGTAGGGGTACCAATGCATTTAAGCTTTTAAAGAAAAGATGCAGCCATTTAAATTCATTAGAGAGTTCAGGAAAGGCATCCCGAGTTGAAGGAAGTACCTGAAAGTAAATCAGAGAAGGCCTTGAGAGGCCAAAGTGAGAAGGTAGGTGTGCTTTTCCCACTGGTACTTTCAGCAGTGCTTTGTTTGGTTTCTAGCTGGAAAGTTGTAATGCCCCAGTGGCTGTACTAGCAGCCCAGGAACCCGGTGTGAATGCTGGGGACTCCTAGACAGTTAGACTCTACATAGATGTATATATTTAATTAAAAATAAAATAAAAAGATACAAGAAGTCATATTAAGTGCCTTAAAAATAGAACAGTGGAATTGGATTTAAAATACTGATAAATTTTACTAAAGCTTAGATTTTTTCAGCATTTATTTCAGTCTATCAGAAGATGCTCCTACTTCTCCATGTCTCAAAAAAAGATACCTGAGAAATTAGTGCAAAAACTTTTAAGGTCAGCATGGACTGTATTAAAATATGCCTTCAGACCCAAACATTTATTATTTTTTTCTGCCTTTACTGTAAAGCTACTAATTTTTGTACTTTTCAAATGTTTTATTTTACAAAATCCTCATTTGTTTTTGATGTTGGTTTTAGCTGAACTAGCAGATGCAGCAAATAATTTTGTTATTCAATTTGTATTGCACATGCAAAATTCAGAAATCAGTTGAAAGCTGAAAATGCAGGACTGTTTTCTCTTCCAGTATATTAATAAAAATAAAAATTTAAAAAAAAAAAAAGTGAAAAAAAAAAAATAGTACTGATAAAACCCCTGTGGTGACAGGTCAGCTTTCCCAAGATATTTTGATGCCTGGAGATGGAGACAGATGACCAGTGGGACTTAAAAATCCTTCCTACATATTAAATGCCTAATTTCTATTGACTTCAGTGGGAATGAGGCACTAAGACATAGAGGTACGTCTGATAATCTCACCAACCATTTATCTGCATGGTAGATATCTGACTGAATCTCCTGGAGAAGGGAAATAATCTCTCACTTCACTAAATAACATATCCACTTCATTCGTTTAATAATCTGGCTAGTTTTAAATACATTTCCTTTTTATGAGGAAAAAAAGTGATGCCATATATTTTAGTTAAATGTAATTAATTAAACTAGTTTTATGAATTTAAGATGTTTTTTTGTTTGTTTGTTTCTATCCCAATGCATTTTGAGATAAACCCCAAATAAAACTATCATTTAGTAAAGAAAATTCTTTGCTATTTTCTGAGATAGTATGAACATAAAACATAAGCATCTGGAAAAAAAAAAATATAATAATTCTCACTCTTTCACTGCTTATATTTCTGTGCTAAAATAAAAAGATATTGAAATGTATTAAATATACATTGCAAATACAGTTGCAATCAGCATGTGCTAATCATCATGCTTGTCAACGAGAATGAAGATAATTACTGAGTACAAATTCAAAGCAAAAATAGTATCATCTATTTAAATCAAGGTTTCCTTCTCACTGGTTTTAATTGTGATTAAAATTGGAAGCTTAAATTGCTATGAACAGGTAAAGACTAATACAGATCTTTAAGACATGGCCCTGTGAAATACAGCCACAATTTCTTAAATCTGTTCTTTCCAGCACCACAAGAAATGATGCATCTTGTTCTCCTGTTTGTTGACCCAGATCTGTTTACCTTAATCAATGCAAATATAACATGGTGTAAGTGACCTGCTTTCCAAGTTTATGACTATCCTCAGCTCTGTTGCCAGTATATCACAGGTAATGTTTGCCAGCAGTAACCTATAATTTTCAGAGTTTTTTTCAGTTCTGTGTAACTCTGCCCATGTAACAGCTGGGCCCTTTTAATACCTGGGTTTAATTCAGAAGTTTTCAGAATCCTCACCACATTCCTCCTCTGTGTCTGTCAGGCAAATAAAGTATTACAGAGGGGAAGGACAGAGTCCAAATCTCAGACCATCAAGTTTAGAAGGGTATATAAAAGATACAGCTCATAGGCATTAACACTAAGATCTACAAAAGCTTTGTTTAAAATGTGCATAGAATAAACTAGACTAAATCATAATGCAGAATAATTTGATGAAAAATAACATCTTCTTTTCACTGACACTCAGACCAAAACATTTTATCTCATCGTTTTCCGCATTTTGCTGTGTCTTGCTGGGAAAGCTGGGAGAGGTGGGGTGAGTGAAAATTTCTTAGTTAAGTGCAAGTGTAATGAGACTTATGTGCATAACTTTTTTTGTGCCACTCTGAAAATTGCCTCATACTGCATTTCTTTGAGGCTAGAAGAATAACCTTTATATCTCTAAGGATTATAAAAGGCCTAAAGTAAACATTTA
>CM021797.1:24439989-24454989 GCA_011076525.1 Nettapus auritus | reverse complement strand
ATAAAGCAGGCTAATAGATACGCGCGCTTAGAAATATATTACCAGACAATAAAATGATTAAGAAACCCACGATTAAAAATTGGAGCCATGTTACTTCATTTGTTTAAAAAGATTAGATGTTTCCCCGTTGTTCCCATTTCTGGATTTTTTTTTTTCCTTTCTATTTTTTTTTTTTATTTTTTTCCCCTCTCCAGTAATAACCTGTCGCTGACCTAAAATTGCAATCGAATGATATTTGTGAAGTTTAATTGCTAACTTAGCATCTCTGTCACACCTCCCAGCCCATTAGATGATGAAATCTCACCTGGTTAAACGGGAGAGCTCACTGGCCTCTGTGCCGCATGCCTGATTATACAGCGAAGCTGCTAATTTACCAAACCACCTTTACAGGGAGGACTTGATGGACACCACAAACTGTATTCATGCGGTAGCTAAGAGAAGGTGCCGTATTCCCCGAGCCGCCTCCCAGCTACCCGCAGAATGAGAAATGGAAAATTAGTGGAGATGTGTGCATGAAGGGAGCCGAGCAATTAGCAAGGAGCTGCCGCCGGCTCGGGAGAGAGGGGGTCGGGGCCGGGCGGGCAGGGACACGGACAGGGACAGGGACACGGGCACGGACGAGAGACAGGGACAGGAACACGGGCACGAGCACGGCTCCGGGCTGCCTCCCGGCTCCGTGATGCCTCCGCGGGGCGCGCAGCCCTCCGCGGGAGAGGGCGGGGGGCTCGCGGGGCTCTCGGCTCTGCCCTTTCCCCGTTTGTTTTTTGGAAGCTCACGGACCCTTTTCTGGGGGAGAGCTGCCTACGTTTCCCCCATTCCCTCCCCCCGGTTTTCTTTGCTTTCTACATTTGGGGATGTGCCTGGAGATTGTTGTTGCTTGTGTTATTAATTGCACCCGGGCCTTTCCTTGCTCTTTGCGGGAGCGCGGTCTAAATTGGCTCTAATAAATATTAGCCGCTAGATTAGGCGAGGTGAAGCTGGCACGGCGCTCTATTTTCGACCTGTAGCCTCTGCAAAGCCGCCAGTTCTGCGCCAGATTAGCCCCATCCATCCAGTGTCAATGGTTGTCTTGTTGAGAAAATCAGTGAGTAAACACGGCTGACAGAGAGGGGTATCAGCTGATTACTCATACAAATAGACTGCAAACTCCACCAGGAGAAGCTGTTTCCAGAGATGGGTTTCTCGCACTGACAGGGCTGCTTCTCCCAGGATCCCGTGTCCTGCTGTTCCCACTTTGTCCTCCATCAATCACACAATTGTGTCCGGGATGTTTTATAGAGTCACTTAATATCCCTGCCTTCATCTCTATTCACTTAGAGAATGATCTGCCATAAGGGCTAAAGGCTTTTGCAGGTTGGGATCGGAGACAAACCCGGGCCACAATGGCTCTGGTGGAAAACAGCAATTCATGACAGCGCCTGGCTTTCTGATGCTAATGGCACCGCCACGGGGTATTACAATAGCGGCCAGGCCGTGCTTTAAATCTACTCCTGCCATTACCCCGCGGTCCGGCGTATTAAATCACCCCTGGCAGATCAGATGCCAGCGGGCCTGGGGGCTGGGGCAGGGGGGAAGCCGCCCCCCAAGCAAACCCCTGCCAGTCTGCGAGGGACGAAGGGAGACCGGGGATGGGGGGCGGAGGGTGTGGGGTGCGGGACACAGACCCCAAGGCCCCCTTTGGGGACATCCCGGCTCTGCGGAGAGCTGAGGAGCGCGGGATCCGCCGGTGTTCGCGCTGCGGCATCGCCCGAGGGGCCCGAAGTGGGAGCGGCGCCCCCCCGGCAACCCCCGAGCCGGCGGGGCAGCGCCCTCCCAGCCGCAGGCCGAGCGGCCGCAAAACTGCGCCCTAATTGCGGATTTTAAAGACGGACGAAAGAGTTACAAGGTATCACTGTTTAAGTGCCTCATCTACAAATTAGATTGCTACACAATTAATCAGAAAGTTAATTAATGAGCAAGTTACTAATTAGGACATTTAAAACCAGTGTTTACAGTGTCTTAGTTAAAAAAACCCTATGTAGCTAATTGGCCTATACACTGATTTCATAACTCATAGCCGAGGTTACAATACCACAGATGTATTATTATGTACAAACTGTAATTATGTCACTATTTTATTAAGCGCACCTCACCTGAATCAATTTTATTATCGGTTTTGAATTAGAAAATTCCTTAAACAGAAGCCGAGCGGAGGCAGGACGCTAAAATCACGGCCGCGGCGTCCCTTCCGAGGGCTGGCGGCGGGGTGAGGGTGGTGGGAGAGGCGTTTTGGGAGAGCCTCACAAAAGTCTTTGGAAGTGGGCATGGTTGCGCCGCGACTTGGCGGAAGGAGGGCTGGTTTTTGCCCAGAAGCGGATTTTGAGGAGGCTGTGCGCCCCCGACCTGGCCCCAATTTGGGCAGGATTTGGCCGAGCATCCCCAAAAAACAGATTTTGTCCCCCACACCATCCCCGGTCACCGCCGAAAGGCGGTGGGTCCCGGCCTGCGCTCGCCCCGCGGCCTCCCGGCCTGGCCGGGGGAAGTGGCGGCCGAGAGCCCCCAGCCCAGCCCGGCCCGGCTCGGCCCGGCTTTGTCCCGACAGGGCTGTCCCGACAGGGCTGTTCCGGCCCCCGCGTCCCCCTGCTGTGCGGCCGGGCTCAGGGTCAGGGCCTCGGGCACCCCCCGCGGCGGCGCGGAGCCGTGGTAATGCAGAAAACTGCTCTTTGTAATCTCCTTTTCAATAGTGAGGAGTACATATAGGTAATTTTAATGAAGAGGTTCCTGTACCACATTATTAGCAATAAATCTACACCATTCTTTGTTGGTTAAAATCATTATCATCATCATCGGTATCATTACTGAACTCATTATTCTTGTGTTACTATCAGAGTAGATTTATGATAACACCCACCATCACGCCTGAGTTAAAGAAGGTGTAAAGGTTTGATTAATAGCTGCTTTCACGTTTTAATACTCGACATTTTCTCACATTTTTTATAAATAAGGGGCATGATAATTACAGGAGGTAATTACTGCTTTTGTTATAAAGTGTCTGATGAGGCGCACGGGCGCTTTTCCTGAAGTAAAATATAAATAAATAAATAACCCGCTGGACACAATAAGTTCTCGTAACGACGCAGTAAGGCAGACTTTGAAAACAATTAGTCTTTTGCTCCATCACAGCGACATTTTCGATTAATAAGCGCTAACAAAAAGAAATAAGTGCTCTCTCCCCAACCCCCCCAAAAACAGAGAAAAAAAAAAAAAAAAAAGGAAAAAAAAAGAAAAAGAAGCCCTTTTTTTTCAGAGGCTTGCGAAGAAAGGCACAAAACTGAGGGTAGGAGCCGGAGCAAAGCGCGCGGATCGGGTGTCACCTTTCCACCTGCCCTCGCCCTACAATAAAATAAAATAAAATAAAATAAAATAAAATTTTTTAAAAAAAAAAAAAAAAAAAAAAAAAGTGGAAAACCTGAGAGCCAAGTGCTCCGAGCGCCGTGTGGGGGGAGCGGCGTGCGTGGCTCTGCGGGGCACGGCGGGGCCGGGGCAGCTCGAGCGCCGTGCGGGTGTCGGCTGCTGCCCCCCGCGCCCCGGTCCCCCTTCCCCTGCGGGCGGCGGGGGAGCACCGCGCTCGCTCTCCCGGGAAGGTTACACGGCGCTCTGCCTCGCTTTGTCTTCCCCGTGCCCTTTCCTGGCAAAAATGGAGACATCACATCCTTGCCCAGCCCCGGCTCAGTATTTATGAAGGTTTTCTGACAAATAGGCAGGCTGGCCACGCATGGGTGACTGCCTTCATTCCGCACTTGGCTTGTTTACATAGGACCAGCACCATTTCCACGGATTAAACAAATCACAGCGAGAAGGAGACATTTATAATCCGCCAACGAGGCCACAGGCAGTTAAAAAATGTGGGCATGTGTGTGTGTGCCGTGAGAAAGAAAAATAAATGTTCATGTCCAGGGAGCTGACCTTCTTCTTAGAGGGTAACTCAAGGGGTATGGATATAAATATAGGTTGTATATAATGTGTTGCGCGCGAGTCCGAAGTATGCATTTAATAATTATCCGTTATACCCAGTTATTGTGCACAAATGCATAGCATTAGTTTGCATCTCCCGCCGTCCTTTCAGCGGGCTCCCCCCCGGCTCCCCGGCGCGGTTGCCCGACCGCCCGGCCTCACACAAAGCGATGCGCACACGCCGTCGCGCACGGGGGCTGCGCTCCGGGGATGGCCCGGACGGCGGGGACGGCTCCCACGCGTGCTCGCCCGCACGCCCGAGGGGGCGAGCCCACCCACAACGCACCTCCCGGCCCCTGCGGGGGCACCGCGGGGGCGGCCGGAGCCCCCCGGCAAGGCTCGACAGCGCCGGGCGCTCGTCCCTGCTCCTCTCTCACCCGGAAGCGTTAGCTTAAAAATAATAGTAATGATAATAAAAATAGCAAGAGAGGGAGAAAGAAAAAAGGGGGGAAAGGGAGAGATGCAATGGTGTAGGAGACTAAGGTATTTTTCAAAGTAAGTGCGTGCGTTTTACGATCCCTCTCCCTCTATCTGCAGGAAGAGTGATGGTGCGGGGGAAGAAGCTATAACTGGAAATGTTGCCCTTTATCTTCTGTCAGCTCTCAGGACACTTGGCTGCTGCTGCTTCTCCGGCTGCTGCTGGGGTTTTTATGACACATGTCACCCACCTCGGGCAGCCGGAGAAGGAGAAGGAAATTCCCTACAAAATAGCAATGGTTTCGAAAAAAAGGATCGCAACAAAATATTGAATAAATTCCCTTTTAATTTATTTGATCATTCCACATTACGGGGCTATGAATTGCTCAAATTTGATAACAAGTACTCAATTCAACTCATTATGTAAGTTAAATTAGACTTCGATAAAATTTCAGTGGCGCGCAGTGGTTCCTAGAATGAAATGTAATTTGTGCAAGAATTTGTTGTATCTGTCACAAATATTTCCAATTAGCGACCGTAATTATTTGATAGTTTCTGCAATTATGGCTTAAACGGGTGAATTTGGGACTGTGGAGGACCCTAATTGGCCTAAATTTGATATTTTGCATATTTGCATAATGAGGAAATTGGTAGAAAATTGTGTTCATTCATTTGTGAAAAATCCTATGAATTTTATGAATTTGAAAGCTCTGTTTGTGCAGACTGTGACTTTGCTTGCTGATCCCTGAGGAGCTGACGCTGAATGCCTGAGTGGGCAGCGCGCCAACTTCTCCACCCGGAGGAGAGGCGGGGGAGGGAAGGGAAGGAAGGGGAGAGGGGAGGGGGCGAGGGAGGAGGGAAGGGAGGGAGGGAGGGATACGGGAGCCGCCGGGGGTCGGGGGCCGGGGACCGAGCCCCTAGAGCCGCGGCAGGGCCGCCCCCGGGGCAGGGGCAGCGGCGGGGTTTGGGGTGTCTGAGGGTGGCATTGGGGGGCGGTGAGCGCGCACTTGGCTAAATTAAATTGCCAAAGCTTCTCCGTTCAGTAGAAGTGTTTGATCTATGGCGCTGTCAATTTAAAGTGTTTAAGGAGAAGCAAAAGCATGGATTTTAAGATGCTGGCCCAGCACCCATTCATCACGCCCGGGGTTTGGCGGTGGGGAAGGTCTCCGCCCGCAGCGCCTGCATCCCGCTCGGGGGCAGCCCGAGCCCGGCAGGGCACGGAGGGGGAAGGAAGGAAGGAAAGAAGGGAAACAGCCCCGAGGACGGTGGGGGAAGGCGCAAAGGAGGGCGTCCTGGCTTTATTTGTCTTCCCGAGACACCGACCGGGAGAGGCAACGCGCCGGCTGGTGATGCCCTTCTTCCCTCTGCCTTGTGTACAAGGCTGTAGGACAGACCTGAAGGCCTCCGGACGGCCGCCCTCCTCTCTTTCCCTGGCTAGGGATCTCCTTCTGTCCCGGTTTCCAGAGATTAGGCTGCACAGGCTGAGAAAATCTGCTCCCAGAAGCTGTATAGCCAGAACTGGGGATGTAATATGTTCCCCTGAAGGGTTTTACACACTCCAGCTCTCGACTGTAAGTTCGGTTGGTTAGCACTTTCCCCATCAACATGGATGTGTGTAATGTGAAGATGTAACAGACTCTAAATGCTTAAGTGCTTTGTTTCACAGTACATTTTCAGTAAAGGTCAAAATAAATTCATCTTCCTTCATGCAGCATTTATGTTTGGCTTCCCAAGCTATTTGCACAGAGCTTGGGGCAGAATCGCCATGAAATAAGTAAATGCACCTGTGAGTGGGCCCTGGGACCAGCTTCCCATGGCCTCATTCTGTGAGGGGCTGAAGATGATGCCATGCACATCACACATCTCCATTGGACATCTGTTGGATGTCACTCTTCCATCAAACCACTGAACTCGTCCACGCCTCTGCTTCATTGGGGCTTGTGAAGGTGGGAAACGTGGAGTAGCAGACCTGATCTGGATGAACTGGGAATTTACTGAGCATTAAGATGAGGGAATGAAATGCCTGAAACATTCCCTAAGCTTAGTCTGAATTGTTTTCCCTCTTTCTACATTTTGTTTAGCTCTTGCATCCTCTCTCTTGGCACTCCTTCCTCTTTTTATTTTCACTTTCACTTGATAGTTCCTCTCCTAGACACCCCCGCCCTCCCCATGTTTTATTCTTTTTCAGATACATCCCTTTTTGGCAAAACAAAACAAAACAAAACAAAAAAAACTCACATACATACTCTGGACATGTGTTGCTTGAGGAGCAGAGGACTTACTCGCACAGGACAGAAAAGGCATACCAACAGGATCTTCAGATAAGCAGGAAATTGTGAATAAATTACACATTTTATGCAAACAAAAACAGACTAGTTGGTATCAAAGTCCTAAACGTATGCCATGCTTGCACCCAACACCCTGTAAGATTAGAATAAATGAAGACAAACATGAGCCCTCAAGAATGACTCTGGTTGCAGGACACGTTAAGGACACAAAAGGCTTTTGAATGACCAGATTTTTTTTTTCCTTGGGGGTTGACGGGCACAGCTTTTTTGTTCCCTTGAAGCAGTACTTGGAAGCATCTCATTACATCTCTCTCCAATTACTTTTATAGGAAATGCATTTCTTAAAATAAATCCGTAGGTGCTCCAGTCTGCAGGGCAAGTGCCTTTGGACAGTGCCATACTGGTGAACCTGGGATGCTAAAGATTGATTTGGATCTTCCAAACTTCTATCTGCATGGGCTCATAGGTGAAAAACTGACCTTCTACAGCCCATATGGTCAGGCATGTTTCCTTGCTGGACCAGGACCCCAGCTTTCAGAAAGCTTCTTCTAGAGTGGTGGAGTGAAGCCTGTAAAACTGTGTGAAAATAAACTCAAACTCAAACTCAAACTCAAACTCAAAAAAAAAAAAAAAAAAAGCCTTATTTCAGTTACAGCTGGGGAAGAGAGTCTAAAATCAGTAAAAGGTGCTTCCTCTTCCATGACGTTTTTATTTCTAAGCTTTTAAAATATCATCATGTGGCAGCTGTATCATCTCCTGTTATTTATGTAAGCACAGTTCTAGGGAACTGTTAACATGTAAACTCCTGTGCAGATTACCAAGCAGGTAAAGCTCATAGGAGCAATGTAAATGTTTAGGAGGAAGTGTTATACTGCTAAAATTCACCATCTAAAGTTACAGCCGTCTTCATCTCCAACAATACAGGAAGATGAGCCTTAGGTAAGCACGAATACGGCCATTTGGCACTCAGTGTGAGAGCTGCTGGCAGGTTTATTTTCACTCTCACGCTGCCCTCAGGGCTTACCCAGGTTGCAAAGGTGCTCTGCATGGAAGCAGAGCTTGATATGGGGTGTGATACTGGGGGATGTGGCACAGACACATACAGTGCAATCTCCTCCACAAGTATTCTTCAATTCAGTCAGTTTGGGGACCCGAGGATGGGTTATCCGAGAGGAAAGATAAGACTTTCCTTGGTGGCTTGAGCAAGTAGCCCACTTAATCACTCCATACTATTTCACATACATAGGCTACTGTAAACATGGTGCATTCTGGTAGTAATGAACTACAGGTGTTAGAGGGAAAGTGAGTAGTAAATACACTTGTAAGACTAGATTACCACTGGACACAACATAACATCATAATACACTCAAATTTTAATGTCTAAGACAAAGCAAGTAGGCAAGCAGGCCAAGAAACAATCAATTATCCTTTATCCTAAAGCAAATAACCTCCCAACCTGTTTTCTCTTTTACCTCATCCCCATAAAGCTCCAATGGAAAAGGGCAAAGGTATTATGAACAGGACATGCAACAAGCCAACACTCATACTTTAACTAATCCACCTTATGAAGCTGGCTATTCAAGTTGATAGATACTTAATCTGTGTCAGAAGCCTTTTTCTCTTTCCAGTGCTATGATGCACTATTTCTTGTAATAACAAAGATGAAGCTGAACTACTTTTTTTAAGTTAAATAAGCACTCCACATTTGTCATGTTTAAAAAAATACTGTATGTCTCCATATTCTTACTCTTACTTGTACTCATACTCTTACTCTTACATGCAAATGTATTTTTACCTGAGATTTCAAAGTAAATCCATTTGATAATATAACTGTTACAACTAATAAAATATATATAATAAGATAATGAAGAGCCAGGTCAAGTCTCTTTTTTCCATGCTTTTCCTAATCACACAGCCCACAACTGGGCTCATATAATTTCTTTATCTGTCAACTGAAGCTCCATTTCCCCATTTCTACTGCAAACATGGAACAGAGTAGCCCACCAGGATGAGTCTTCCTGGGCATCTCCAAAAAAGTTACTGTACAGCATTATCTGCTGAAGAAGGAACCTGCACTAAAACAAAATGCTGGAAGACATTTATCCCCAGGTGTAAGCATTTATTTTGATTAGGCATATGCTGCATCTGACTGAATAAACAAATGGTATAGAAAAATTTGGGATAGGTAAAAGAAGATGTTGGAAACAAAAAGGACACTAGGGCTTGGACATAAGAGGACAGAAGACTATAAGAGAAGCCTGACAAACTGGGGGAGCTAGGGTTGAAGAGACCGTGGAGATAGTAGCTATTTTGCATCATTCTGCAAACATCCTCCTAATTTCTTTTGATAGGCCAGTATGTTGCAGTACTTCTGTGCTGTTCAAAGCTGTTTAGCGCAACCACACAGAGTGGGAAACCTGGCCATAATACGTGACATAAAATACTTAGGTTGCACATGCCATACCTTCAAATCAGAAAAAATACACAGCAATGTTTTCTCTTGAATTTTCTCTCTAGTGTCCATGTAGCACATTTATAATAATCTTCTCCACCATGCACATAGGCATACTTCATCCCAGCTGTGAAAAATTATGTTAAACTTGAGCTATAGTTAAGATTATCTATTTGTAGGGAATATAACGGATGCTGTAACTGTCAAAAACCAATGTTTGAGAAAATTTCGGTGTTTCAGAATCAGGTTGAAATTGAGAAAAAAGTATAAGGCTAAATATATTAAACTTTACAAATGCATATACACCATTCACTTATTTGCCTTTCTTTTTCTTGTGCTGGAAGAAAGGAATAAAAATATTCCACAGGCCTTTAAAAACCTCACCTAATAACAGAATATCTTTGTGTGGGGTCACAGTAGGATAAAATATACATATTGTGACAATTACAGCTTTCATTCAGTGAAGTATTTCCCTCTAAAGATTTGCCAGATAACTCAAACCATTGTATTTACAATCCTGAGTCTTTTTCTGTTATTTAATAATACAGAGCAGTTTTCATTTCTGACCAACAGTCCTAAAAGTAAACATCACTAATCTCAATTCTGTAAAGAGTGAAACAGAGATAAAGTTCTGTAAGAATATCTTGCAAATTCATGACGGGCTCAGAGAGACTTTTCAGTCTCTAGGACCTCTTCCCACACATCTGCAGATGGTTTGAAAGAATCTCATTACTGCTGGCCGAAGGATGTATCTCTGCCTGACCTTCAGCCCCCATGAGCGCTCCAGATGTTGCCCAGGACATCTTCACTGGGAGTGCTTTGTGAGAGAACTGCAACCCATGCCTACCCGGGAGTGACAAGAGTCTGCAGAAGTGGAGAAGAGAGGGACCTTCAACAAGTCACAGCAGTTTTTTTTTTCTATGTCTGTATCTTCGGTATCTGGGGAAAGAAATCTCCTGTAGCAGGTGTTAACCAGCAGCAAGCTGGGGAAGATGTGAGACAGTCTAAGACGTAGAAGATATTTGGGACTGGCCACAGCAGGCAGAATTATTGTCTTTTTAAATTCATCCCTTTGAATCCATCTATCCAGGAGTAGCATGTGCCATTCTTTTCTGTGTCCCAATTAAATTAGACAAGTCTGAGAGCTGTCAGAGGTAAGTACCGCACATGTGGGTGCCTCTCACCTGTGCTACCATGGGTAGCACAGAGTGTGAAAATGCTGTAATTCCAAAGATTTCCTATTATGCTATTCTCTACACCAAAAAAGAGCTCTGCTGAATGCAAATGAAAATCAGAGATGACTGTTCAGCTTCCCATTTTATGGGGAGAGGGAACAGGGGACATGGTTGTATCTTCCACCCCTCTCCCTCTGAGTGTTTCCTCTTGGTGTCCAAAGAGGTGGAGTCCCCAACATCCTGGTGGAGTGGGGAGAACATACATCTCCCCATGTCCTGGCAGGGCAGGCTACTTCCACAGGAAAGCAAAACAAATACCACCTGCACTGCCTGTCCCATACCATGCACCAGGGGATGAGTGCACCCCTCTTGGTTTCTAGTGTCATATCTGGGCAATGTCTCATCTTTGTGTTTTTAATATAGAAAATGAATGGTGGTGCAGGAACAAAGGATTATTTTCCTCACTAAAGTTTTTGGCTGCAAATGTTTGGATATATGATCAATTGGCCTAAATGAACTCTCTCCCTCGGCTTCTTCTCCAGACGCCTAAGTGGTGGCAGCTCCACCCACCTTCATTTGCACGCTGTGTGGCTCCTTCCCTGGAAGGGAATTAATGGAAACTGCTCAATGCTCAGTGCTTCTGAAAAATCAGGCTTCACTGTGGATGCTGCAGCCAAACTTTATTAGACTACTATTTTGAACATACTAGTGCTGGGTTTTATTCAGATTTATTAACATTATGACAAGAATATCTGCGGTGTGAAAAAAAAAAAAAAAAAAAAAAAAAAAAGAGCCCCAACACTCAATTGGCTTGATTCATTTTCCTATAGTATCTCTTGCAGTCCATCTGCTGAAAGGTGAAGCCAAAATGTTTTAGAATTATGTTTTCATAGGGAATTCTCTGTTAATTAGTTATCTCTCTCTGCCATGTGTAGCAACTGATGAAATCAGCTACTGTAATTTCATGAAAAGCCATGCTGGACTGTTTGTTTGTATCAGCATGAACACTTTCTTACACACAGCACTTTAGTGGAACACAAGTGGTCCAAATAACATTTAATTTTAATATAATGAGGACACAGAACTACTGTAGCATCACAATTTCTTATTTCCTTGTGTCTAAAAACATGATCTTAGGATAAATACAGCAGAAAGATTTTTTGTACTTGGATTAATTTTTACATATTTATTTATTTATTTATTTATTTAACAAAGTAGAGATTATCTTTCTAAAGTTACTCCTAAGATTATTTATTTATTTATTTATTTATTTATTCTAGAATAAAATAGTCTGTTCTGCTGTTGTATTTAAGAGGCCAAAGTTATAGATCTTCTACTGTCATTTGCTGTTTGAGGTTCATTTAACGAGGACATGTCACTGCCATGCTAAGGAAAGTGTGTTGTATAACTGTAAATGAAGTATTTCAACATTTATACCTTTTAATACCATAGAATATTCTGTGTAGCTAAAGACTGACTTGTTTCCAGGGAGCTTTACTGCAGAGGGAAAACACAGAATACCTTTTTGTGTGCTTTCCATATGCGTGCTTTTTTTTTTTTTTTTTTTTTAATTTTTATACCTTCTTCTTAGATAGCGCTTTCCATCTATAGGTCTCAGTGTGCATTTTAAAGTGTGGGCTTCATTCACTTTATCTGGGATCAGATCAAAAAGAATATCAGGGACAAGGTGCAGGAGGAGAGCCCAGTCAGCAATCTGCACTGACCACAGGATAACCAACCACTGCCTAGTGGTTGGTTATCCTGTGGTCAGTGCAGATTGCTGACTGGGTTACTCTCTGGGTTACTGAGTTACTCTCCTAGAGTAAGATCATCTCCCCCTGAGTTTGACTGATCTCACCAGGATGAGGAAGATGAGCCACAGGTTGAGCCACAGGAAAAGGGAGAGGATGAATCAAGTGACTACTAACTTGAAGGCACTTGTGAAAAGGAACATTAGGAGCATTATTGCCTCTTTATTCAGCTTCTCACTTAGGGAAAAGTGGGATAAAGATCTCCTCAGAAACACACTTTTTCAAGACTAGGGGAGAGTATGAAAGCCTCTTGCTTTTGGTGCTCCCTCCTAGAGAGGTGAAAGGTAACAAGTTGACACCAACTCTAAGAATTTTGGGCTTTAATGACTGTTCTGCGGCCTGTTGTGTGAAGAAACCCTTACTCAACCAATGTATAGTCCTAGGTCTACTGGTGAACACATATGATGAAAGATGGGTTATATGAGAGTGGGAATCAACAGGATTATATTGAAAACAACTGGCTAATGGTGCATAGCACAATTTGTGCAACTAGTGATTACCTGCTTTGGAAAGAAATGTATTAGAGCTTCAACATAAAAAGGTTCTAAATATACCACTTCAATTGCTTTCAAGATGTGCTCTGTAAATCTTTACAAAGATAGACTGAAGATGGTAGATTAAGTAGAAAATATTAGTATAAAAAGTGGGAAATATTTCATACAGAATTTGAGGTAGCTATGAGATGTGTGAAGGAAAAAAAAAAAAAAAAAGAAAAGAAAAAAGAAATAAATTAGATACAGCATTTACCTTCAGGGAGACAGAGAAAACACTGACCATAGCATTTGACAACGGTGGAATTCAAGAACCATCATTTAGTGTGTCCAAAACCATCAGCAGATGAAAATTTCTCAGTGTTCCTCAGAAGAAAATACTAGGGCTTTATCAAGGCCCTCTGGGATGGAGAATCCTGAAGGAATGGGGAACTCAGGAATGTGAAGAAACAGAGAATAGTAGCATGGGGGCTTAAAAAATAGGTTCTTTCAATATTTTAGTAGCCTTCCCCTTCCTGTATTTTACTTTAAGATATCTACTGACCCGGTCTGTTTTGTGAATTTGAAATTTAATTAACAACATATGTATGTATGCAGAATCTATGAGGCAGAATTCCTAAAGAAGCAATTTTAATTCTGCAACACTCTTCATGTCAAATATCAGCTGAGAATAATGGAGATTCTGCAAAGTGATCTGTAGTGATTGTGATGGGTTTGTCCTCCTTTTCCCTCTCTCTTTATGTATAGAGAAGGTATTTCTGCCTGAGTTCACCTTAGATTTAACAGAAGGTTCACAATTGTTTTTTCTGCCATTTCTAGATGATTTGTTTATGTTTATGATTTGTTCTATGTTTAGAAATTTGTAATGTTTTGAGACTTTGTACATCAGTTGAGCAGAATGAGATAAACCTTGCCTTGCTGAAATGCGCCACTGCAGTTAAACACTAGCAAATGAAAATTGTAAACAGTGTTAAAAAAGTGCTACTTCCCATTTTTTCAATTTGCCAAACTTTCACACCTTCCAATTTTCTGACTTTATTTTTCACTGATTCTTACTGTATTTTCTATAAGCTAAGACCTAGATCTCTAAAGCAACTTTTTTTTTTTTTTTTTTTTTTTTTTTTTTTTAAGAAAGATATGTGTTTCAGGACTTCTCTGAATGTCAGGAAGAAATAAACTAAAGGCAAAATACAAACATCTTCTCCATTTACTAAGTTCCCTCCATGTGGCAGGGCTATACTATGTTTTCTGAGGCTTACATTCTGCTCTTGAAAAGCAGGGCTACACAAATGTATTTCTAATACAGATCACAGATTGTCCACTAACAACCCATAGACTGACCTATTCAATAAATACCTGTCTGAGATAAAGTTCTTTGAAGAGCTATCTGGTTGGCTGTGGTTAGTTTCTGAGTATTCACTACTAGTACTATGTTGTGTACCTGTGACGGGTCTAGCCAGTTGCCCTGGGCTGGTTTTGCTCTCTGATTAAGAAAGAATGTACGTGCTTCTGAAGTGGTCATTTCCACGTGCAAATCTGAAAACTGGTCTCTGTGAATCTTATTAGGCAAATGCAAATTTCTTTTCATGAAAATTTGTGTCAGTAAAATTGAATTACACAAATTATTTAGAAATGCCAAACACATCTTTTAATAATAGTGTTCAACAGCTCCCTCTGCCCACCCATCAGTTAATCAAAGAGAGGAGGTGCATGAATTTTGTCCTGGTCTTAGCAAAAGATGAAAATTTGAAATCTTTGGGTAAAGCCTTTAGCAACTATCTTAGTTTGAAATAAATAGTAATAAAAAATAATTATTTTATTTTAAACGAAGTTTAAAACTATATATTTTTTTTGGGTGGGGGACAGAAATCACATAACAATTTCCTTAAAAGATGCTGGGGATGTTTATGTTGGCAAACAAGGGAATTTGGCTCTGTGCAGAAATATTCCATACACCTGTATGTCCTAAATAAGATATTATTTTACATTTGTGGATTTACAGACCTTGGGTTTTCACACAGCAGTAAATTTCACCCACAAATTGCTTTGGGTCTTGAAAGGTGTACCAGAGAACAGGAACAGATAAAAATATAGGGCTCAATCCTTCTGCTAAAGTGAATGTGAGCTTTGATGATGATTGCAGTGGAGATAAGTTCATATACTGCATTAACAATGTTGTTGTATGCTTTGACTTGCATATTGTATAGACTGAGTCATGTACAGCAAAACCTAATGAAAAAAATACTATAATGATGTCCCAAGCTGGCCCAGTAAGTCAGTTTCCTTCCTCCCTCCTTCCCTCCCTTCCTTCCTTCCTTCCTTCCTTCCTTCCTTCCTTCCTTCCTTCCTTTCTTCCTTTCTTTCTTTTTTATT
>CM021797.1:24363740-24436596 GCA_011076525.1 Nettapus auritus | reverse complement strand
TTTTTTTTTTTTTTTTTTTTTTTTTTTTCTGGTGGCAGTCTATTTACATGGGGGGACATAAAATGTCAGGGATGGATCAACTTATATAGCGTCTTTAATGGAAAACAGAATATTTTAACTGCCACTTTCTAGCCAAGTGAAATGTGTATTTTGAAACTTCAGTGAAAACAAATGTGGTAAACAAAATATCTGCCTGCCGTACTCCTGTGCAAGTGTAACTATAGAGCTATTTACAGATTATTGTCAGAGTAAACTAAATGCCAGTTTAAATCTGTGATCAACCATTCTGTGTTATCACAATCTTTGTTATTCCACAGATAATGTAGATCCAAGGTCTGATGCATGTTAGATTAGGTGAACAAATAGTACATAAAAGTATGTGCTGTATTACAGTCAGGTTTGTCTAGGATACTGCATGTCAGTTGTGTAGTTAATATGTCAAGTGAGAAATGGTAATACTTCTCATACCTGAGAAGGAGTCCATTTTTAAAGGCATCAATATTTCAAACCTTTTTGCTCATGTATTATAACTTTTCAGTCATCTTTTCATGGTTTTCCATATATCTCAAATATGCTTGCCGCCTTCCTCTGGTACCATTTGAGACAAGGTGTGCAACAGTACTATTAAAAGAACTTTTTATTGAAAGAAAAACTAGACCATCATGCACAAAGTGCTTTCACAGGCTAGCACCATTCATTCCATGACCTTAGTAGGCACTCATCAGCTTTTAAATGAAAGTACTTAGCAGTCATCCTCTAATTGAAATTCTGGCATCCAAAGTCACAAATCTGCAAAACTATGCCATTCAAAGTCAAACATTTTACATACACTTCACCTTCATTATATTGCTATTCTAGGTAGTAAAGCATTTCAAGAAGTTATGAGGTGGTTGTGTTAAGAAAAAGGGTAATTAAAATGAGTTTTAATGTAGTTGAGAAGCTGGTAGTTTTACACCAAAGAAAATTATATACTTATGTACGGATGAACAATAAAATCTAAGCCCTCCTACGTGACCCCAGATAAAAGCACCTCTCCCCCCTGCCCCCCCCCCAAAAAAAAAAAAAACAACACAAAAACAAAAAACACAATGATAACAACATTCACAAAACACTGAAAGCTTTCACTTTAAGCAAAATAAATCACAAATGAGCTGTTAGATTTCACAAAGCATGATGATATCATTCTTTAAAAAGTTACTCTCTTTTGTCAGGGGAAAGAGCACTTATGAATCACAGATTATTTTAGGCCAAATCTTGCAAAATAAAGAAGCATGTGGCTAGATTCATGTGTGCGAAAAATCTGTTGCAACGTGATGGAAATATCACAGCAGAAGAATTAGGGTTAAGCATTTTTGTGGGTGAGAACCATCAGTTGCTTCCATTTGTTGGGTTCCAGGTTGTGTCAGAATATTGCTCCAGCCTGTAGGTATCTATGTTCACTGATCAGACGGTTTAGTTTCTTGGCACTCTTTCTGGCTTATCTGGTTGAATATATGGGGTACGTCATAGAAATGTTTTATAATCCATGTAACTAGTGAGAATGATAAATCTGATTTTTTTTTTTTTTTTCACCTTGTTTTGTGGATATCTTATCAGACTCCAGGATGGCCAGAATTCTGCCTAAATCCAGCATTTCAATAAGATGTCTGGTTTCAATATTCATAAACTGATTTTGACTCTGTAGTTTTTAGGCAGTTTTCGTTTGTACTGTTATTCTAGATGCCTTTGGACATGTTCCGGTGTTTATGCTAGTTGGATTAAAATTGACTTAAGCTATGGCATTTCTAGACTCAGAGGTGGAACATGAGCCCCTAATTCTGGTAGCAGTCCTAGGGATCCTCAACTGGGAGGCTCTAGCTGAAGTGACTGCTGCTTAGCTATTGCATCACATATATGAATAATTGGCATCACAAGGTTTTTCAATTGGAAGCTGCCCATCTCCATCACTGATGTGGGCTCCAGCACAAAAACAAAATTTAAGGCCGGGGGGATGGGGTGGGGAAGGGATTCAGGGGAATGGCAGGGAAAGGAGGGGTTGAAAGAGCCAGCAGGAAATGAGAAAGCCTAATAATAACAGAAAGGAAACTACAAAACACTTTTCACCACTTTTATAATAAAATATAAACAAACACATTGATTTAAAAAACAAAATAAAACAAAACAAAACAAAACTGTTGCTGTCTTTTGAAAATTGAGACAACTGCACTGTTTTGCATTAAAAGATGTTATCAGTCCAAAAGAGCTAGTATGGTCTTATACAACTAATATCTGCTAAAACGTACCTGACCGCATTGGAAATGTTGCAGTAGATTGGTATAGCAGAGAATAATGAACCGCTGCACCCCATTGAAATGTAATTACACAGCACTCTTGTTCTTAAACCTATAAGGTGAAAGAAAGATGAATAGTGAAAGTAAAAATCGCTGACCCTTCAAAGTTTAATTTACGTTATGCATTCCCTCGCCCTTCTGATAGGTTTTAGAAAGGTCATAATTTAGGGTATTTTGCAGTTGATAAATGATCTGTATGTTTGTGTTCACACGCACCGATTGATTTGTTATAGCCAAAATATTGTTTCTATAACAACCTGCAGGTCCTTAACTAGGCAAACACCAGATGAACAGGAATCCAAGTGGGAGATGAAGCAAAATCCGATCCTCCTCAGAGGACAAGGAGCAGGAGCAGGAGGAAGATGAGGAAGAGGAAGGAGAGGGGGAGGAAGCAATTCTTTGGGAATGAGGGGGGAACTAGGAAGTGGAGGTGGTGGCAGCAAGCTGTCTTGCTCTCTCTGCTCCCTCCCTCACTCCTACTGAGCTCTCCCTCTTCTGAGGTTCCTCTGGTGCCCAGGGCCTGGTGTCTGCTGGCGAAAAAGCGTTTGTAAGTTGTATTGCTCCCAGGGTGCAAAGGGCTGCTGGGGCAATTTTCCCACCTTCCCAGCCTTGGATGAGGCTCCTGCTTCCGGGCCCAGTTGATGCATTATGCATCAGGGCTGCCTGCAACTGACAGCCCCTCAGCCAGCATCTACTTGAAAAGCAATGGTGCTAATCAAAGTCGACACATTTGAATGTCCAGACACACACACAGAGAAATTTACTAATCAAAAAGTGTATTTCCTAGGGCTGTCTCCAGAGAAATCCGCAGGAAGAAATTGGAATAATTTATTAGCTTACAAGTTTTCGTTGACAGTTAGCCCAAGGCTATTTATCTCTGTAATAGAGAACGTCTCCAATGTGGCAAAATTGACCAAATCAAACAGCTTTGATCAGAAAATGAATCTGGCAAGGCTGTCTGTCTGTGGGTCCCAGGGGAAAGGTGGGAAACAAACAAAAAGATTTAACAAGTGGTCAATAGGAGAAAGAGAGAGAGAGAATTTGCAGCCTGGAAAGTCAGAAGCCTGCAAAATCTTCACACGCAAACACTGAAATGAATTACTGGAGAAACAAATTATGTCTCACATCATAACATTTAACATTGTGCTTGTGCATAATCGGAGCTATGCAGCCCAATGTGATTCTTGCATTAAGTTGATGATAAATAACTGCAGGAGGGGGGAAATGTCTTAACTTCTCCTCAAAGGAAAGCAAAATATGGAGGACTACACGTCTTCACAAGAACACTGGCATCTCCACTGTGGTCTACACTTACCATCCATTATTAATACCTGCTTTGCCACCAAGAGGCAGATGCCTGATAGTCTGAACTGCATTGAAAACATGCAAGGCCACACTAAATCTTGTTTTAGGGGAAATGGCACATGTTCCAGCTGTTTTACTGCATAATCCAGCATAGTTTTGACAATTTTCCAGCTGATCACTGAAGTTTTCTTAACTCTAATATAATCAAAAATAAGAACTTCCTGGAATAAGATTAAAAAAACAAATCCGGATGTGCAGAAGTTTCTTTATGGAATAAATTAGGCTTGCCTTCTCTTGGAAGGAAAACCTTTATCCATCAAAAATCAACTGACTAGAGTATATAGAGGAAAACGTTTGGGATAAAAATTAGTGGCTTTTACTTTGACACAGCTCTTCTATTTATTATTCATTACTCACTATTTCTAGTCATCCATATATAAAAAGGCATAACAATAGCTAGGAATGAAAACCTCATATTTGGTTGGAATTAAAGTTCTTTTTGATCTTTAGGTATAGATGTTTCTGACGCTCATAACATTACTGTAATATATTCTCAATGTTACTGCCTCACAGAGAACAGAGTAGGAACAGGAACAATTGCTGATTCCCTTCTGCAAAGAATCACAGCTTTTCTCCCCAGATAAGCAATGAGTTTATTTATTTAGATTCTGGCTTTATGCAGGAAAAGGTAGAAATAATGTTTCTTCCCACCTCCATAATAAATGTTATAGATTATGTGAAAGAAACAAAAGTGCAAGCACATCTTAACTTAATAACAAAGGATCAGCAATTTTGCTTTGTTTATATTGGTGAATTGAATAAGCAACCTGCAAACTGAACCACTCAAACAAGTTCAGATTGAAAGCACTCCAGATAGTAAACAGGCAGCCTAGTCAGATATCCAGCAGGAAACCAAAGGCGACAGGCTACCTTCCTACATCTTTCTAGGCCATTTGATGGGACTGTAAGTCCTCACACCTAATCTATATTGTTATTTGTGCTTAGAGATATCAGGAGGGAATAGCTTGGGAATTTATTTATTTATCACTATTTGAGGTGATAAATATATCATTATTTGAGGAGAAGAGAGAGGTTGGCCTCTTGAACATTGTTCATCAGATTGAATTTTGAGTGGTTTTGTATTTTTATATGAAATCTCCAACATGAGCTATTTTTATACATGGAAAATGCAAGATATTGCACTAGAAACTCCAGATAGTCATAGTCTGAAGATGTCTAGCATCCATGTAACATGCTTTGATATTACTGGGATGAACCATGAAGTCCTTAATGAGTTTTTGGCTCACTGAAAACAAGGAGGACTTCTGTCTTATTAAGAAATTGAGAGTAATTTATATTTGCATTATAACATGCTCTACTTATACAGTAAATATTGAAACAGTTTAATTAGAATTTCTATGTAATATGTCAAGGTTCAGCATTTTCGTGTCTTGGCAATATAGGAAGCAGGATGGTACAAAAGATAAAGTTGAAGGAAGAACATATTTCTAATCCCATCTCTTCTACTAGCTCACTGTTTTACATACATTGACTCTTTTAATGTTTTCAGGATCCAAGGAACAAGAATACCTGAACTGATGAGTTTGTGCCATTGCAACTGAAGTCAATATTCTCTTTAGACACTCTGCTGCTCCTGTGAGAAACAGGTCTTCTGTCTCAAGCTGTGCACCCTGAAGTTGCAGACAATTTTTAACGTATTTCCGTTTGTGACTTTTCACTTTCATTTCCCTTTTGGTAAAATGGCATAATGTAGTTCAAGTGGCTCTGAATGCTACACACAACAGGAATTGTATGCTTCTTCAAATGGCCCAATCTGGAGAGCAAGATTTATTTATTTATTTATTTATTTATTTTCCACTGGCTTCTGCAGGGGTTAAATTAAGACCTAAAAGTGCTAAGCATTATCTTAAAAGTTGCAGCCGAGATGGTGTGGAATTTCTCCATATATATGTGATAGGATGGCAGTATATACTAGAGGTGAATGCAATAAAATTTTGAGAATATGCTATGTAATGATAAACATCAGTGGTTTCAAGTTACTCTAAAATCATCGGAGTTTATCAGAATACTGGTAAAAACCATGGATGGGATTCAATAGTTTTAGAGAAACAGTCATGTTTTAGGTCTGAGTCACCTTATCATAAAGCAACAGTGTAAAGAGTCTGGGTAAATTTAAAAGAGAAAATGTGTTGATTAGTAGATATACGGTAATCCAAGGCATAGATTTTTAAAATTTAGCAAGTCCTACTGCGTGGAAATGATTTATGCCAGGCTCAGTCCAGAGTCTGCTGAATCATAGAATCACAGAATATTTTGGGTTGGAAGGGACCTAAAAGATCATCTAATTCCACCCCCTGCCATGGGCAGAAACAACCTTCCTCCTTTCCCTCTCCAAACCTACGTCCATCTTGGGAGTGAAACGAATAACCTCTCTTAGATAAAATGTACATGCATACCTAGAGGGATTGACTATCTCAAGAACAGATGAACATTTAGTCTTGAAATTCCCTGTTGTGAATTCCCTGATGTGTGCTGTTCATCACTTTGTTGAAGTAGTTCAGGTTTCAAGAGAGTAAATCAAAGGGGTACTGATGTAGTGTGGGAAACTTAACCTATACCTGTTAAGTTTTATGTTGCTTTGTGCACAACCAGATATAAATTATTTGTGCATAACTTTAGGCTAATGGTTTCCACTCCATGGTCCTGAGGAATAGCTCAAATCATGCACACTTTCAAAACTTGGCTGGTGGATGCTTAAGGATGTCCAGGGTTACCTCCTTAGCCAAGCATGGATATATCTAAGTGGAAGATTAGGGCTATTTAGGTGAATAGTTGCTAGGCATAGGACATATGAGGAGGAGTGGATTGCATGTAGAAATAAATATAAAGTAAATGAGGCAGGGCTGCTATGCTGATAGCTGGAACATCCTGATGCATCTGCATGTAACAGAGAAGCAAGCAAGCAATCTGAACCACCATGCAAAAGTTTTTTCTTCCAAAGGGCTCTTTTACAGCAGTAAGAGTAAATGTGGGAAGTTCAACTGCTGGCATAAGAGACACAGTAGCAACTGAGAGCTTAAACACAGGCTCACAGTTCAGGTAGTGCAGATTTCTTGTAGTACAATTATATTGATGAGATTCAAGCTGACGGAGAGCTGCCGAGAGTATGCTGTGCAATATGACAGGTGGTAGGATCTCCTGGTAACAGGTCCAAGGTGTGCCTGAATATGAACACAGATGAATTTGGCCACAATGCACTGTGATGTTCAAGGGTCTGCTTGCACACAGATATTTCTGGCCATTTTATTTTACAGCTATTGCAGGAGAAGTTGGAATAGGATCCAGCCTTTCATGGTCCAATATACAGGGTCCTGAAAGGTCTTGGGCTTCTGTGCCCTTGCTGTTTGTGTGTGCAATATGCAGCAGGACGCTTGTAAGAGCTTCAGTTTAAGTTCTGAGAGCAGATCAAGATCCCAAAGATAATTTTTGGAGCTGTGGGTGTTGTGGGACTCTGTTGAAGAGAATACATTCTGCCACATACCCCAGAGAAAACTAAGTTGCAAGGGGGTGGTGTCAGTTCATAGGCAGAGCACAGTCACATACAGGTTTACCAGTTTACCACTTCTGTACTCTTTGTACTCTTCATTTTGCTAAGACCTCCCTGCCCTGTTCTGCAAAGGATAAAAATTACTCAGAAGAACAGTCATATCTGCTGACTACTGATTCTTGTTTGTGGTAGCAATTCTGGCTATGTGCTGCCAGTCACAGGTTAAACGTCTGGGCTGGGGCTGCTGAAGAGAAAACTCATTCTGTTTCCAAAATGCTCACATTTTCTTTTGTGATTTTGTCACATAATCTCACATCACCTAACATATTCTTACTTTTGCTTCCTAAAAAGGCCACTGTGTCTTCCTTGGAATGCTGGGAAGTGTTTTTCCAACACACACCAACACACACCTATGCTATTTATTTTTTATTTTTTTGTGTGTGTTGGGGGAGGGGGAAGAGAAGTAAGCACAGGCAAATGTAAACTATGGTACACTTGCCCAGACTTGGCTTCCAAATTACTCTGTGACCTTGAAGCCTTCAGGTGACAAGTCTTCCCTTGTTTGCTCCTCTTTATTTTTGGATAAATATTATCACTGGCTGCAACTCCTCTGACCTCCCACAGATGTCTTTAAATGAAATTGCTGATATACTTTGCACCAGGAAGAAGAGAAACTGATGAAAAAATAAAGATACCAAACAAACAAAAAAACAAAATGAAACACCAAAAGGAAAGACATGTCTGTGTAGACACAGTTAAAAAACTCTGGAATGGGAAATGCAAGCCAAAGAAAAAGCAGTAGATTTCTCATTTTCTTCTCTCTTACTCCCCATCCCTACCCCTACCCAAAACAATCTCTATTATATAACCCAGGTTTCAAGGATACTAGTAAATAGCATAATACAAAAGCCTACAGAAGAAAAGCATAATTGTCCTCTGCTCCTATTGACAGCTCTGCCCAACCCAAAGTTTACCTAGTGCGTTTCTCCGTGGACCTCTGCTAGAAGCAGTATGGCCAGGAGACCACTACAGGCTGCAATCTACAGATCACCATTGGCTACGTTTTCTCTTTTTTTGTCACAATAGAAATGAACATTGCCACATATCAGCCAAAATTTTCACTTTTGTCTCTTATTTATTTTGACATGATTTATGTTAACGTTTTCTCCTATCTCTTTCTAGGCTGAAGAAAAGGAAGAGTTTTTTAGGGGTGAGGGTGTCTGTTTCTTCTACATAAAAGTTGCCATTTTTCAAATTGCCAGAGCAGAGCTTGATATTCCCTTTACTTTGCAGATGAATGTCTTCTTGGCAGTGTAGTCTTTGGATTTCTTTTCTTTTATTAACATTCAACCCCAACCCCACCTCCCACACCCCTCCCCAGGATATTAATCTTCATCAGGATGTCCTTGATGCTGCGTCTCAGGCTCTTCTGCACACCAAAAAGTGGCTATGACAACATAGGCTGGATAATACTAGACTATAGTAAAAAAGTTAGGTGCTAGGGTTGGTAGGCATTGCCACAGCCTCCATCTTACTTTTACTTTATTTTACTTTTCTTTATTGTTTTATTTTATTGCAACCATTTCTAGCAAGGACTTGCCCAAGTTTGTACTGGTTTTGAGGAAAGAAAATCTTTCTACCAGTTTCTCCTATTTTGATTTTACACAGTAGAATTGTCAAGATAATGTGATAAATTATGGCAAACTTCTTAATTTATGCTCTGATCTGATACGCCTAAGACTGAAAGGCTTTTAGTTCAGCACATTCTTTCATTGTAAAACAAAAGCACTATTGAAAAAAAGCAAACCACAAAGTCCACACCCTGTTAATTTTTGTGATGTTCTCTAGCAGGGGACTTTCAAATAGATTTAGTCAAGACTCTGGTGACTGAACACTGCACCTCTCCCAGCTTACCTGATATGTACATGGGTAAGGGTTATTCCATGCATCCAAATTAAATTATTGGAAACCTTGAAGAAAAAAAGTATTTCAGTACTAGCCAACAGACAAATTCTGGGAGTGCAGCGAAAACCATAATAGATCTCAGGTGGCTCAACAGGGCAGATGGGTGCTCTGCTACCCCTTTCAAATAACATCACCTTTGCCTTTAAGAGCCAATGTCCTCTACCAGTTCATGCAGCAAAGACAAGTCATCCTGACGGGTTAAGTGCACTCACAGAGCAAACGTGTATGCAGTGTGTTTTGATAACTTTGTCATGTAGGTTATGTCATTTCAGAGGGATACTGAGGTTGCCTGATGAAAAAAAAAAAAAAAAAGAAGCCTTCTCAGGGATATTCTTAGAGGGACTTACAAGGCAGTACAGGTTTAATACAGACTTCATGGACCTGTGGGATTCCAGAAAAGTCTTCTTTCTTGCAGGGGTCTGACCTGTTCTCCCACATTGAATACATTTTTTTTTTTCCCTTGTTACAGAGTCCAGACCACTCCTACATGTCCTAAGTAGGGATTCCAGACATTTTTGGAAACAAGGATTTTTAAAACTGCAGTGTCCAACTCCCTGTGCATCAGTAGGATTCCTCAGCCAAAGGCCATTAAGGTAGAAATTTCTTTCCCTTCACAATTCACTAGAGCATACGTCTAGCCTGCTTTTGAGCATGATATAAGACAGACCCTGCGTAGGCTCTTGTCCTTCACAGAAGAGCACGGAAGGGAACAAATTAGGGCAAACAATTGGCACAGCTGATTCTGCATGCTCTTGTCTTTGGGACACAGGCCAGCAAGGAGGAACATGACTGTAGTAACAGGCCAAGCTGGAGCACCTGGAAGTCCAAGAGCCCAGGCTTGTTGAGGGGAAACTTTTCCTTGCTGTTCTTGCAGGAAGGCAATGCAGACACAGCAGGACAAGTGCAAAAGCACTCCCTTCATACTCCTCTGGTGGCTGTCTGCAGGAAGATACTGCAGGCAGTTGTCTTTGGCATCATTACCTCACCATGGATGTCCACCATCTCTGAGATACAGCTGCAGAGATATTTTGTAGGAATAAGAACAGATACATACAAAAGAAGGGAAGTATCCTGAGCAGGCACTCCTTGCTGCATGTTTGCATCCATGGCATGCATTTCAGTAGAATTAAAATGAATTTATCTGGCTTAACTTTCGGATTATGAGAGTTTATTTATTTGTTTACATTTGTTTCCTTCTTTCATGTTGTTAATGTACTTCCACTTCATTAGCAAATGCAAGGTCCTTTAGAGGCCCTAATTTTAAAGGATGATTTATTTATTTATTTATTTATTTATTTATTTTTTCTACTTTTGGTCTGCTTTTGTAAGCTGTAGCTCCAAGAATCATGCCAGGTGTTCAGGAAGTCATGTACCTTTTTACCTCTGGCAAGGACTCCTAGACATGCTAGAGCACTGATATCTAAAATAAGTATAATTTCTTTCTTCATCAAAAAGTTGTGATTAATATTTAAATACTGCCATCCGTCACAAGGACTGCAGACCTTAGACCCTCTGTGTTAAAGCTATAAATGGCTTATATTAATGTCTTCTATATGTGAAACAAAATAAAATAGTTCTAGTGAGACCCTTCCTTGTAATAAAGAAGTAGGACTTTCATCTCTTTCTGTTTTAAAATAAGATTGAAAATATATTGCTTTCACATGTGCAAGACTTCTCCCAGATTTCTTTCACACCTCTGGCAGCAGAGGCTTTCCAGGCAGTGTCTCTCTCAGACCTCTGGTCATTATCCTCCAATGTCACCCAGCTAACTATCACCACAGACTGGAAATCACTCATGAATCATGACTTCAGCAAGTCTCTAGGACCTGAGATCTCCTCTGACCTTAAAACACTCTCTTCAATGCCATTAAATAAATTAAATGTTTAAATTACCTATATTAGCTTTAATTGTATAATTATAGAGTCAACGAGAAATAAATCTATAAAGGGGAAACTCTAATCTAAAAAAGGACTTGCCCTCACTTCGAAGTGGATGAACATGCCCGTGGAAATGATAGTGACTGTAGCCTTTGCAGCAAAGCCAGCTCATTTCAAGCTTTCCTCAACTGTTGTAACATAATAGGAATAAAAACAGGATGTGTAGTTGAGGGCAAGCATTCTCATGTTATTTCAATATTTTACAGTTATATCCAAGAGAAGACAGTAGCTTTTTAGGCGTTCATTGGAATGGGGAGATAGGGAAAGTCTTCCTCCGAGACTGGTATATACTGCAGGCAAAGGTCAGAGAAGGTGAACAAATAGGAAAATTTTAGAACTAATAAAATCTTTTAAAACAGAATTGTTTTCACTGTGAAGAGTGTAACTGGAAGTTTAATTTAACCTAATTAAATTTAATTACATTTAATTAGCTTAGTTTTTACTTAGTTTAACTGTCCTTTCATAGACCCAACAGATCTCACATATCTCCATTTACCTATAGGCTCTCCCAGTACAATAAAGGCAGTGGGGAAGATAACACTATCCAGTTTCGTAGTGCCTTGACATTTGCTTTTAGGAGACTGAATGAAGTCTGAAGAGTAAACCCACCTCCTCGTGTAACAGGGCTATAGGTGCAGACGCGTACTAGGGATCAATACAGAAATCACACATAAGCAAAGGCAACTTGCAGTGAGGGAACAGGAGTCGAGTCCTTTGCCTTTGTAATTTCTTGCCTGCAGCACAAGGCCATCTCGCGGGGTGACAGAAGCTGTCGTTTCCCCTGTGCCTTTGGGCAGGCTGCAGAGCAGGAGAGCAAGTGGGTGGGAGTGCTGTGCCGTGTGAGAGCCAGCAGCAATACCTCTGTAGTTTCCAAACAGTATTCGTCTTCAGTTTTCTGCTATTACGCTGGGGACTTACAGCAGCTGCCCTCCATGTCTGAGTGGTTAATAAAGTTGATTTACACTGTTTATTTCTGTCAGGAGTCCATCAAGCATATTTTATTTTGCCTCTGGTAAGTCCTGATTTGTTACTCTGTGGTCTGCTTCTCCAGACTCATCGATTCAATAAAAAGAAAAACATCATTACAACTTGCAGCCAAAGTAGCCATTCACAGAGGAAAGAAGTGTATTCAATATTAGCACCTACTTACAGCTAACTCTATCGCTGTTGACATTACCCTTTCCATTTTCGTTGCTAAAATATACATGGAGGGTGTATGTAATGTGTGACTCATGCTGATTACAGTGATTTTGACTTAAAAGTCAGTGTGAGGTTCCATAGTTTGGTTTTCCAGTCAGTTTAAATAAAAATTATGTGAGGGAGGTAAAAAGGCCTCCTTCCCTTCCTCAGGAAGAATCCTTTCACCTTCAGTTACAATTTCTCATGAAAGGTTTTCCTTTTTTCACTTAGCTCTCCTGCAGATTTTAGGTGACGGTCCTCCTCAGTGCCCTGCTCCCACCTCCAGAAAGAATGAAAAAACATTCCCTGTGGAGAAAGAGAGGGATAAGAGTTACTTTTTGAACCTGCAAAGCTGGGAACCACAGTTGCCAAGACATCCTGTAGCAACGGTAAAGAAGAAACTCTGTTATTTCCTCCACCCAGCAGCTCCTGGGAATGAGGATCACACTTTTATAAAGACAAACTGTCGTTGCATCAGATATACTGAAAAACAAATTGCAGGGAAGCTGGGCTATGAATTGATTCTCATTGATTAAATTCTCATCTTGGGCTGCTGGAATAGTGAGGAAGATCTGAAGAATCCTTTTGTGTGACAGGCCTACATAAATCCAAGGATTTATGTCAGTGCATAAGAGAGCACCTTGGACATATCCAGTTTTGTACTTTCTAATTGAATATAAAACTAGGGCTTGTTTACAGTGGAAACAGGAATTAATTAAGAATGAAAATCTGTGGTGGCTACCAGGCTGCCATCATACTTTCAGGAGTCTCTCTATGTACTGGGTGATGTTTTTTACTAATAAAATTGTAAATAGAATAGGGAAAGTAATAAATAAATAAATAAATAAATAAATAAATAAATAAATTTTGTTCTCAGAAAGTGAAAAGCTGATGCTGGGGGTGGATAGGAAAGCTCATCTAAAGAACACTTTTTCACATGAATATATCTGGCAGCTCTCAGAGTGATAATGCACAAACTAGGCTTCACTTGAGACCACTGGTAAAGCACTGAAAATAAAACATGCATCTCCAAGCTCGCAACAAAAAATGTTGCAAAGGCCTCCAGATGAGAACTGGTGGAAGTCAAAGAGCCCCTGCAACACTTTAAAGCCCTGTCACCTCAGGGCCAGGACAAGATAGTCCTCAGTGCCAAAGGCAGAGTAACATTGTGTTTTCATGCAACTTTTCACATCACCTAAAATATCCTTCTTTGTCCAGCACTGCCCTTGGGTTACACTGTATACTGACTACCCACCCTCAAATTGCACTGTTAAACTCCTGTGCTGGGATACCAAAAAAAACCTTGACCGCATTCAAGTTGGTAATGGATGAATTATTATCCTACCATACTCATCAATTTTACACAATTCTTCCCTGTTATCCCTGTTCTAATTAATCTGTTATCTATATATTTCCTGGACAGTGTATCCTGCTTTTGTACAGCATCTTGCACACTGGTGTCCCAGGTTGTTTTTGGGGGTGCTCCCAGATGCTATATTACTACAGGGATTAAATATCAACAACAGTGAAGAGATTCAAATAATAGCAAAATATTTGCTATATTTTTCATCCTCTGTAACCTCAATTAAAACCCTTATATTTCCAGTCTCAGAATGAAAATACTGAAGCCTTATTTCACCTTTCTAAAATTTGGTCTTCTTTCTGGCTACATGCTGAGAAGCAGAACTGAGAACATGCAAGGTAGTTGAGTTTTTGGTTTGCAAATCTATTTGCAATCTTAGAAAGGTTCAATGTGTAAGCTAAAGTCACTTGAGGGCAGCTCCATCTTGTGGGACTGCTTATTTAACTGATTACCAAAAGCCTACCTGGTACTGTCATCTTTTCAGGCTAGATTTTTTTAATACTAATTAACTTTTCTCAAATATGTTCTATAATGAACTAGATTAAAAATAAATAAATAGATAGATAAAATATGAAGGACAAATTGATTTTTTTTTTTTTTTTTTCTTCCAAAAATATTTCTATATATATATATATATTTGTTGTAATATATAACTATGTCACAAGAACTGTGCTTTATGAGACAACATAAATTCTAATTAAAAACCTTCCACACTTGTTAACCCAAACAAGCTATGTCAGTTTGAACAACATTGCACTCCATTCCTCTTCAGTTGCTGCATTTTTCCTGGGGCTCCCGTTCCCTGGAGTTGGACCCTCTTCCTATAGTACCTCCTAGTCAGCATATAACACCCCAGAATGCCCATGATGCTCTGCTTTCCTTTGCTGGGAAGTAAGCTCCTGCTGCATCCTATCCCATGCATTGGATACATGACCATGAAACTCCTATACAGCATAACATTAATGTGCTGCTTTCAGTTGCACTAATTTGGGTCCCTTATCAAAATGTTACCTTTAATTTTTAATTGGAATAGAAATGTTGACCTGCTCTAACAAGCCAATACCTTTTGTTCAACTATCAGAAACAGACACCTTGTCTTTTCGGTACTTTATTTCTAAAAATAGCATACTGACTATAGCCAAGTCTGGATCAACCTAATTTCTAGATCATATCTTTGATAGCATCCTTTATATAGTAGTACTGTATAAGAATTCATATAACTTCTTTCATTTTTACACTTTCCTTTTTGATTTCTACTACTACAACCACACAGGCAGTATCTCTAGGTCATTTTAAAACCATGTTATTCTTTTCCTTGGGGATACTTGCTATTCACATAAAAATCCCAAATGTGCCCATTTTCTTTTGCTCTTATTCCTATGTTCACACTTGTTTCATAAGACTTGACAGATACATTGCATCAAATTGCTACAAATGACATAGATGTGTATAAGATATGAAGGTACTGGAGGGAGAAAAAAAAAAAGAGAGATTGAAGAAAAAATTGTTGTGAATCCAGCAAGACATTGTAGGGCAGATGTATTTGAAACCAAAAGGGACTAGACTGGAAGAGTTCAGACCACTAGAGGAAGGGCAGAAGTGAAGAAGAACCTGTTTTCAGCACAGAAGGAAGTTTTATGAGCAGGAAAAGGACAGAGATAAAGGCTTTCCATGGGCAAGCAACAGATGACTATGAAAGAGCAAAGCTGGAGGGCAGATCAGTGTATGGATGGCTGGCTATGATAGACATCCATAGGCGGAGAAGAAAGAGGGAGGATGAGACAGGATATTGAGGATAGTAAAACAGATGGACAACATGCACATATCAAAACTCCTCCAGGTAAGCCAGCTTGATTTGCCCTTTTCCCCTTTCCCAAACTACCCAGCACTCTTAGTTTCAAACCTGTCTGACAAAAAGATCACAGAATCACAGAATCACAGAATTTCTAGGTTGGAAGAGACCTCAAGATCATCGAATCCAACCTCTGACCTAACACTAACAGTCCCCACTAAACCATATCCCTAAGCTCTACATCTAAACGTCTTTTAAAGACCTCCAGGGATGGTGACTCCACCACTTCCCTGGGCAGCCCGTTCCAATGTCTAACAACCCTTTCAATAAAGAAGTTCTTCCTAAGATCCAACCTAAAATTCCCCTGGCGCAACTTAAGCCCATTCCCCCTCGTCCTGTCACCAGGCACGTGGGAGAACAGACCAACCCCCACCTCGCTACAGCCTCCTTTGAGGTACCTGTAGAGTGCGATTAGGTCACCCCTGAGCCTCCTTTTCTCCAGGCTGAACAATCCCAGCTCCCTCAGCCTCTCCTCGTAGGGCTTGTTCTCCAGGCCCCTCACCAGCTTCGTTGTCCTTCTCTGAACTCGCTCAAGCACCTCGATGTCCTTCCTGTAGTGAGGGGCCCAAAACTGAACACAGTATTCGAGGTGCGGCCTCACCAGAGCCGAGTACAGGGGGACGATCACCTCCCTAGCCCTGCTGGTCACACTGCTTCTTATACAGGCCAGGATGCTGTTGGCCTTCTTGGCCACCTGAGCACACTGCTGGCTCATATTCAGCCGACTATCAACCATCACTCCCAGGTCCTTCTCTGACAGGCAGCTCTCCAACCACTCATCTCCCAGCCTGTAGCTCTGCTTGGGGTTATTGCGTCCCAGGTGGAGGACCCGGCACTTGGCCTTGTTGAACTTCATACCGTTGACCTCAGTCCATCGGTGCAGCCTATCCAGATCCTCCTGCAGAGTCTTCCTACCCTCGAGCAGATCGACACACGCACCTAACTTGGTGTCATCTGCAAACTTACTGAGGGTGCACTCGATCCCCTCATCCAGATCATTGATGAAGATATTAAAGAGGACCGGCCCCAGCACCGAGCCCTGGGGAACGCCACTAGCGACCGGCCTCCAACTGGATTTGACTCCATTTACCACAACTCTTTGGGCCCGGCCATCCAGCCAGTTTCTAACCCAACGAAGCGTGCGCCAGTCCAAGCCAAGAGCAGCCAGTTTCCTGAGGAGAATGCTGTGGGAAACGGTGTCAAAAGCCTTGCTGAAGTCAAGGTAGACCACATCCACAGCCTTTCCCTCGTCCACCCAGCGCGTCACTTTGTCATAGAAGGAGATCAGGTTCGTCAAGCAGGACCTGCCCTTCATAAACCCATGCTGACTGGGCCTGATCGCCTGCTTGCCCCGCAAGTGCTGCGTGATGACTCTCAAGATAATCTGCTCCATGAGCTTCCCTGGCACTGAGGTCAAACTGACAGGCCTGTAGTTTCCCGGGTCAGTCCTCCGGCCCTTCTTGTAGATGGGCGTCACGTTTGCTAGCCGCCAGTCAACTGGGATCTCCCCCGATAGCCAGGACTGTTGATAAATGATGGTAAGCGGTTTGGCCAGCTCCTCTGCCAGTTCTCTCAGTACCCTCGGGTGGATCCCGTCCGGCCCCATCGACTTGTGCACTTCCAAGTGCCGTACCAGGTCACCAACCATTTCTTCATGTATAGTGAGGGCCACATCCTGCTCCCCATCCCCTTCTACCAGTTCAGGGAATTGGGTATCCAGAGAACAACCGGTATTGCCGCTAAAGACTGAGGCGAAGAAGGCATTAAGCACCTCCACCTTTTCCTCATCTCTTGTCACTAAGTTTCCCCCCGCATCCAGGAAAGGATGGAGATTCTCCTTAGTCCTCCTTTTTGTGTTGATGTATTTATAAAAACATTTTCTGTTATCTTTAACGGCAGTAGCCAGATTGAGCTCCAGTTGAGCTTTGGCTTTTCTAATTTTGTCCCTGCACAGCTTCGCAACATCCTTATAGTCCTCCTTAGTGGCCTGCCCACTTTTCCAAAGATTATAAACCCTCCTTTTCCTCCTAAGCTCCAGCCACAATTCTCTGTTTAGCCAGGCTGGTCTTCTGCCCCGCCAGCTCGTCTTTGGGCACGTGGGGACAGACCGTTCCTGCGCCATTAAGATTTCCCTCTTAAAGAGCGCCCAGCCTTCCTGGACTCCTCTGCCCTTCAGTACCGCCTCCCAAGGGACACTGCCAACCAGTGTCCTCAGCAGCTCAAAGTCAGCCCTCCGGAAGTCCAAGACAGCGGTTTTACTGGTCCCCTTCCTGGCCTCTCCAAGAATAGAGAACTCCACCATTTCGTGGTCACTCTGCCCAAGACAGCCCCCGACAATCACATCCTCCACCAGTCCTTCTCTGTTTGTGAACAGAAGGTCTAGCGGGGCGCCACCCCTGGTGGGCTCACTAACCAGCTGCGTCAGGAAGCTATCTTCCACGCTCTCTAGAAACCTCCTAGACTGCTTTCTCTGGGCTGTGTTGTGCTGCCAGGATATGTCAGGGAAGTTGAAGTCCCCCACGAGAACAAGGGCTGACGATTTCGCAACTTCTGTCAGCTGCCTGTAGAACTCCTCATCCGTCTCCTCATCCTGGTTCGGTGGTCTATAACAGACCCCGACCAGGACGCTAGCCTTGTTGGCCCTGCCGATCCTAACCCAGAGGGACTCGACCTTGTCATTCCCAGCCTCGAGTTCTACAACATCGAGAGACTCTCTAATATAGAGAGCCACACCACCACCCCTTCTGTGCTGCCTGTCCCTTCTGAAGAGTTTATAGCCAGTCATTGCAGCACTCCAGTCATGAGAGTGGTCCCACCACGTCTCCGTGATGGCAACCAAGTCATAGCCTGCCTGTTGCACGATGGCTTCCAGCTCCTCCTGTTTGTTACCCATGCTGCGTGCATTAGTGTAGATGCACTTCAGCTGGGCCATTGCCTTATCCCCCGGCCTTGCTATTGTTCCCCCTGGCACAGCTCTAACAACCCTTGCTTCAGCCCCGTCCCCCTTCTTACCTAGTTTAAAACCCTCTCAATGAGCCCTGCCAGCTCCTGGCCCAGGATCCGTTTTCCCCTAAAAGATAGGGACCCGTCTGCAGCCATCAGGCCGAGTGTCGAGTAAAGTGCCCCATGGTCGAAAAACCCAAGATTTCTGTGTTGGCACCAGCCCCTGAGCCACGTGTTTAACAGGTGGGCTTTCCGTGTCCACTTTGTACCCCTCCCTGCCACCATAGGGATGGACGAAAACACCACCTGCACTCCTGCTCCATCCACTAACCGTCCCAGTCCCCTAAAGTCTCATTTGATAGCCCTCAGGCTTCTCTCTTCAATGTCATCACTACCTGCCTGGACTATCAAAAGAGGATAATAGTCAGAGGGGTGAACCAGGTTGGGAAGCTTCTTGGCAACGTCCCTGACCCTGGCCCCAGGGAGGCAGCAGACTTCCCTACGGGTAGGGTCAGGCCGACAAATAGGGCCCTCCGTTCCCCTGAGGAGAGAGTCTCCCACAACAATAACCCTTCTGTCTTTCTTGGTGGAGGCAGTCCTGAGGCGTGGAGTCGACCTCCTCGCCCTAGGCATCCTCCTGGGTACTCTTGCTACCTCTTCCTCACCCACCGGTCTCTCAAGCTCCAGGGCCTCAAACCTGTTATGTAAGGGCACCTGGGAAGGTGGGGGCGGAAGGGGAGGACATCGCCTGCGATGTCGAGCAGGGACCTGTTTCCATTCCTCCTCAACTCCCAGATCCCCTCCCTCTGCCTGACGGCGACAGGGCAAGGGGTCCACCCCCGTTTGAGATGTCTCACCCCGGTACTTCTCCTTGAGGCCCTGCAGGGAGTTACTCCACCAGTCTATCTCCTGCTCAGACTCTCTGATATCCCTCAACCTCTCCACCTCCTCCTTGAGTTCCGCCACCACGCGGACCAGGTCATCCACCTGCTCGCACCTCACGCACCCAGTTTCTCTGCCTCCCGCCGATGGCAGCAACAGGCTCAGACACTCCCTGCATCCGGTGACCTGAACTGCTGCATTTTTTAACGGGTAAAAGATGATGGAAGATCTTTGGCAGAGGAGATGTTCTTTCTGGTCTGTAGCTGTGGTTGCAAATGGGTACCATTCAGCCAACCCCAAATTCAAATTAGTCTCCAAAGGTCACATCCCCACTTCAAAAGGGACAGGAGGTGCCTTCTGTCATCATGCTCAGAGAAATGCTTGTATAAAATTGTTTATCTAATGAATCTTTAAAAGAAGTAAGAGAAAAATCAAACTTGTGAATGATTTTGTATATATTCATTTTGGAGTTCTCAGTGGAAAAGAGTTTAAAAAGAGAAAATGTGGAAAAGAAATGTTTTTACTCACTGTCTCCTCACAATCCGGTCAGGAAGATTAGAAATCTTATGCTACATATCTAGAATTTGAATCATTTACAATCTCTATCCACTTGTGGAAAACCTGGCCAAAGTCTTTTCATAAAAGGGAATTATCTTCTCGAAGAAAACAGTTTATTGTAATTCAATTGGTCTGTGACACTTTGTTGACAAAAGCACAGAATTCTGTCCATAGCCTGAACGACATCATCTAATATATACATAAAAAAAGGGAAAAAAGGAAAAAAAATCTTAAAAAAAAGCTTAACTGCAAAGTAAGTGGCTACTGTAGTTTTTGGCCCTGGGGAGAAGCAAAACTCCATACTCCCAACTGAACATCCTCATAACTTGGTAGAAGATTTTTTTTCCTTTTTTCCCCCAGATCCCATCTATTTTGTACTACTCCAGATATCTAGGTGATTTTTTCAGCAGTATTTGATTTCTTTTCAAAACACAGACCTGTTTGCAAATAGAAAAAGGGAGGAATGAAGTGTCCTTGTGCTAAGAGACTTAGTGGGATTATACAGCATAATATCAGCATGGTAAAGCCTCCAGGGCAGTAGTGTCAGGTGATTGGCCTTGCCTCTGCATAAGCTCTCTGGAAGAGATGAAAGGGCATAAATTGCAAATGCACAGAACACAGTTTGATCACAGTGATAAGGGGCCTGTCAAAATCCTAAAACCCTCAGTCAAAAAATAAATGCAAGTTCAATTCCATTTTTCTGTATTGAGTCCTTGTTAGAGACCTCATTCAAGCATGATAAGTCATGCTATGTTGGGATAAATGTAGATGTTAGTTCTTCTCCACTTGCTACTATCTCTTATCACAGAAGCATTACAAGTGCATGCTAGTGTATCAGTCAAGTCTTTTGGACATGAACATGGAGATAGACTTATGTATCATCATCACTGAACAAATACTCTACAGTTTCTTTATTTCATCTTTGTACCCACAGCAGTAGTAATGGAGCAGCATAAAGAAGTATTTTATTTTTAAAGAGGGGCAAGTGAGAGGACCATACATCTGGTGTCTAATCAATATTGTCTGGCAATGACCACTGGTCAACCTTTTGCAATGCAGGAAGGCAGGATATGGGCCATGTCAGTAGTGGCACATCCCTCCCATTCAAAGTGAAGGGGGAACACATAACAAAGGTCCAGGGTGGACTAAACCAGGAAGCCAAGGATGAAGGGAGAAGTGTTTCTGAAGCTAACTAATCTTACTAATGTGCTTTGCTTTGCTGCAGCATTCTTGATGTCTTTGGTAGCAAAAATCCACAGCAGAGTTTTGTTCAGTATTTGTCTGTTTTATAGAGTTATTACTTTTCTTAATCTTTATCTTTCAATCAATGTTTGATTCATGCTTTTACAGAAAAGACAGCAGTTAATCTATGTGGTCCACAAGCTACAAGAAAGAAATAAAGATGTTATTATAATTTATAGTCCATAAATTGTCCAGATTACCTTCTGAGATATATTTGTTTTACTTCAAGAACAGACTTGTTGTTGTAAGCAGACATGAGGAGGGAAGCATCCTTGACCTAGGAAATTATTTTAGTTTAAATTATGAGGAGGAACTATAAATGCATAGAAAAAAATATCAAGCATAAAATCAAGTTGATGAAGACAGGTTGAAATAAGAATTTAACTTCACAGGAAATGTTTATGGCTAGATTTGATAACTACTGGGATATGAAGAAACCTATTTTCACTACAGTTCAAGAAGGTAGGCTACCTGATTCTCCCTGAAGCCAAATCTAAATATTTATGAAGATGTAGCCAAGACTCTGTGAAAATATAATACAGTAATGGAACTCATTTGGGTGGCTTTGGCAAAAAGATTGTTCATTAATGTTATTGATGTACACTGGAAGACATCTGATGTGAAGTTCATAATTGAAATGTTACAAACACTTTAGCATATGGATCTTTCACATTCACTTAATTGCCAGTTTAGTAATAATTTTATGTAATGAGGAATTATTAATAATACGTGAAATACTAAATTGACATAAACACCAAAAAACGTAATATGACATCCACTGTGCAAAGGATGTTATAATTCCAGGTGTCTTTGTTACATTTCAAGCAAGGAATATAACTGGTCAAATTCATCTTTCAAAACTATTGACTTTATAAAGTTTTAATAATTTTTTATATAATTGTGTTTAAAGGTAAAGTAATTAATCAGATATTCTTATTCTCCATTCTTAATATCCCTTATTAGCATCCAGTTATTACTTAAAACTTGACAAATGATCATTAACAAACTGCTTCACAGTTTTGTGGTACAAGTCCCACTGTGAAATAAATTTCTATATGCTGTTTCTTTGATTATGTAGACAGATATCAATACTCTGCTTAGAGCGTTGAGAAAAGGGGACCAAATTTGTCTCTTTCAGAGTTGCAGCTTAATCATTCTGGAAGACTGTGGTATTGGGACAAGAGATCTTTTATCTCCAGCACACAAATAAAAAATATTCCATAAGTTTGCAATTACTGAAAGTCAATAGCTTCTTGTATGAGAAATGTACTCTTCGAGGACAAATGCCCACAACACAGTTATCACCCCTATTGCTGCACAGAGCAGACTGAGAGGGCACGGAGAGTGTCAGGCACCTCCCCAGGTAGTCCTCATCACGGCAGGATTGGTGCACACTGATGTGGGGACCAGTCAAGTGTGCAAGGCCACTCATTCTCTGGGAGCCTAGTCTGGTCTATGACTTCATTTTCCTGAGTCATTATGCTGACACATCTCATGGGCAACATCTTCAGTTAGAGAAAAAAGCCAATATGAGCTTTTACTTACACTGGTATAAATCAAGAGAAACCCTCCTGAAGCCAATGACTTTCTATACAAAATCATAGTAGCAAGAGGTAAACTGAAGCTATTAATGAACAGCAAAATAGAAAGCAACATCTTCAATTCCATTTTAGTTTACTTCAGGTTTTAAGTGAGAAACATAGGATCTGAATTTCTCTAGTTCACCTTATCTGGGGCATTGAGATGTTCTAGACATACACTTTGACATATAAAATACATTGTGTAGTACATGTCCACTTTAATAATTCATGTACCTGAATGACCTTATCCAGAGTTATTGCATATCTTTTTATCTTTCCCTTTGATTTTTATAAAGCTAACATCAGTGACGAATGCTTATTAAAATTGAAAGATTGGTATATTTACTGGAAGAAGGAATTTTCTAAACATCATTTAAAGAAACATGTTGACAAGCAAAGTAATTTAAGTTAGAAGTCAATTTTATTGCAGTTTTAGGTAGACACTAAAAATTATTGAAGTTCATAATCTTTTGAGAAAATATAAGAAGGTTCCAGGATTTACTCCAATTGGTAAGTCTTCACAGGAGAACAGCTATGTGCAGAAAGTTGCAGGACTGGAATTTATTTATTATTTCATGCTTATTTAAACATATTTTAATTAAGTCTTACCATAACATATGAGTTTTAGTACTGCCTTTACATTTTAAAACATTTAAAAAAAAAATGCGTTTCAAGTAGTTGTTTTCTGATTTTCTCCTTGGAAGAGTTTATTTTGGAATTATAAGAGATATCTTCAACAGCAAATAGGACACAGTCTTTAGAGAGATCATGCACACGTTTCATATTGGAGATAAAATGAATTATTTGTACCTCATATTATAACAAAGCAAAAAAATTTTCAGGCTATGTAAAATGTCTTTGAATGTCTTTGCTCTTTAGGTAATATAATTTCAATGCTAGTAGATATACTATGATTTGATGAATTACAATAATTACTATGTGCATTGTACTCTTCCCTTCTTGTTTTCACATTTGCAGATTTTTTTCTGTGAGGCTCACTAATGGTTTGTGCTTTAACCAATTTAATATATCCCTTCTTATCATATTTAGAAGCACTTGTTTATATAAATAAATTGCTGTTGAACTGGCAAAAATGATCTATTTTAATATTTTAACAATCAGCAAAATAGTACTGTAGAAAAACAAAACATTATATATTCTGAGAAATGTTACAATAGAGTATCTTATTTCTTGTAAAACATATTAAGCAACAGCAATCATTTTAGGCAAATGTTTATTTTATATTTGATCGCTAAGCAAGAGATAGTTTCATTCATCTTCATCTTTGCATTTTTAAGTCTGCATAATTTAGTTCACACTGGAGCACTAAGCAGAATGTTGATAATTTTTCTTTGTGCATGGTATTAAGTGAAAGACAAAGTATTGTTCTTTCTCTATTTTTTTTTTATTTTTTTCTTTTTGCTGTGTATATAGCTATATAGCTGTAGAAGCATGATATGCAGGAGATGAGAAGCCCCTTGTCTTACCATCTGTATCAAAGGTAGCAGTAGGAGATGGCAATAAAATTTCTTCTCCCCTTGTAAAAGAGGACAGAAAGAATCATAAAGAGAATGAGAGAGTAAAAGGAAGTAGTTGATGAGCTAGAGAAGGGGAAATTCTGAAAATTCATATTCAGATATGGTTTCATTTCCTGATATTCTAGGATTGCAATTAATATTACTTATTTTGTGAAGCTCTTCTCATTTCTAAGATCTCTGTTCTTAGGTGTAAGATTTGAGTTCTAATTAAAGTCAAGGGATGATACTCTTGCTTATATAAAATAGTTCCTTGAACTCTAGGAATTCCCACTGAAATAAAATGCCAACCCATAGTGAGTTGTGACACCATGATCCAGCAAATTCCCTGCAGCCTTTGTTACCTTGAATAGGGTTCTACAGAATTTCATAAGAAAGTACATGAAATAAAAAATATGCACAATAAAAAACATAATTAAATGCTGTACATTTCACCGAGCTCATCAAGAAAAAATCTGTAAGATGACACAAGTGGGAGAGTAGGTACACTTTTCAAAAAGTGTAACCTGTAATAACTACAGCAGGAAAATATAAACTAGCAAGAATTAGTGATTAGGGATCCTGTCCTGAGGGTATCAAGCAATCTCAAATTTTATTTAAGTCCAAGGGAGCCCTAGGTGCTTGAACCTGTATGAAGCATGCCCTAGGCGACATGGTAAGAATTTCATCTCATAACAAACCAGAAACACTGAATATTATCTTTACAGAAATGACTGTGACACTGGGAAGTTTTTTACATTAGAGCTGAGTGAACATTTTATTTGCTGAAAATTATTCCACAGATGTTACCTTTATTTCTCTTTGCAAACTGCCCACAAAGAGATAGTAACATTGTAAAATTCTCAGATGTACTTCTTATTCAAAATTAGTCACACACATCTTCAGTGAATTTTCTCTTCAAAATCTGCTTTTGGTGAATATTTGAGCTTGCATTCACTTTTTCATGAGTTATTCATACTAATAAAGCTTGAGCACTCAAATGTTCCTGGAAAGCAAACGTGAAAGCATTGCAAACATGGTCTAATTGAAATCCACTTTCCACTTTGAGCAAATATTCGCGGAACATTTTTCCTACTATTCGCTTCGTTTTAGTTGACATTATGGGCTAAAATCTCACTGATGTGCACTAAAGAGAGACGTCACAGCAGAACCCTCTTCAATAATGCAGGTGCAATATTCCTGGAACAGACAGGTCTCTTGAAACAGGCATAGCATGATTTAACCTGCTCTGTCCTTTTATTTTGTTCAGAGAGCAGCCTTTAAAGCAGGCTGTTCAATGGCTAAGCGAACTCTGAGTGTTTCAGCCACACATCAAAATATAAGAGCCCATGCTGTACCTTGCTGCAAGCTCCCCTTCAGAGCTAATCAATAAGGTTATTCATCTAGCTTCTTTCATAATTACCAGTGATCAGCATATTGCTGGTGTAAGATTGACTTCTTCAGAACATATATTTGTTGCTGACATGTGAGGTCACCATACAAGCAGTGACCAGTAGTGTAACTTCTTTTATGTTTATACTGTATATGGATAGATAGATGCAGCAATTGTCCCTGAATCATTTTGCTCTTTGGAAATAGGGAAAAGTGGTCAATCCAGATCCACCCAACCTTCCTTTAGACATTCACCTTAGACATTGTTTAGTGCATTTGGAATCACATCCTATGCAGGAAGACTCTAAGGTCCATGAAGCAACAGGAACCTCCTGAGGGCAATTCTGACCTTGGGTGGTCAGAATTACTTTCTATAAGTGACTATCTTTACCTCTCAAAGAGAAGGAGGCCATACAGTTACAAAAAGCTCAGTGGAAGCACCTCAGAAAAGTGACTGTGTTGGGAGGGACAAATCCAGACCCATTGTCTCCAGTGTCAGATTTGTAAAATCCAGTTCTGCAATCAAACTCTTCTAAAACAATCATCTTACTTGAGTTCTCCTTGAGATGTAGAAAAGGCTAGTGAGAATCCTTGTTTCATGGTAACAATTTCCGGCTATTTTGATTGCCTTTTAAGCTTATCTACTCTTACTTATTCCTTCATTACAGGCTGGAAAGGATGGCAGATATTACAGCTTCTTCAGAACTGTCAGAGGAAGAAAATTTCAGAAAAGTTTATTACAAGTTGCATTTACATCTCTCAATGTAAAGGTGGCATTGATCATGTCACAAAGGCTATTGACAGATCATTTTTTCCTTAAAACCAGCTTCAGCAGGTTTTAAGGAAAGGTCACCACCTTCTGGTGAACACCATCTTACCATTATTTTGCACATGGCTCCTCTGTGTCTCTCCTCAGTCACTTAGATGAGCGTCATTATGTCTCTCCATCTTGGTACTACATACAAAATCAATCCTCAAGACAGTATGAAACAAATAAGTATTTTTTCTATAACCCTTGAATAGTAAATACATCTTACACATATATGCATACACACACAAACAAAAAAATCATTGTAATATACACTGTAATATTCATACTTATTGTGTTACAAGTTTGAGGGTACCTAAATATTTTTATTGATACATTCATGCTGTCATCCCAACTGTATCTGTTGACTACATGCAGATAATAAAAAATCTTCAGTGGAATAATTCTTCCTTCAGCATGACATGTCTCATCTCAAGAAACTTTCTTCAATAGGGCTTTGAGACATGAAATTGGCTTTATCTCAAGCTGTTTTTTTGTTTGTTTGTTTGTTTGTTTTGTTTTTCCTTTCTCATTTTTCTTTTTTCCTTTTTTTCTTTTTTCTTTTGGTTTCTGACTACTCAGTGCTTAAAAATAGTTTTCTGCATACTAAAATGTGGTACCCAGCCATTTTCATATAGTTAAAATAAAGCACTACAGCTTTGATTTTAGGTCCAATGGTCACACCATAAGAATACAATACTTTCACTAATTAAATGCCCACTACCTCCATCACTAGCACCTGCCTACTCCAAATTTATATTGCAAAGAACTTCCATTTTATATGATGCATAGAAAAGAAGAAGAAGGTGTAGGGGAGAGGGGGAAAGGAAGGCCAAGAATATTAATATACAAGAAATATCTTTCCTAAGGTCAGGAGCACCTCAAACTACTCTACAGATAGGGCCACTAAAAATAGAAAGGAAACTCCAAAGTTTGTAATAACACACTAACTTTAAAAATAGTAGCTCTGAGTTTACCTATATATTATGAATTGCTGGTTGACATGCTTTTGGTGCTATTCTGCTACTGCTGGTTTATTGCCATATTTGACGGGGGCAGAAATGCATGTCATTGTTACATGGCTTATTGTTGAAGTGTTCATAAAGCTAGATTAGGCTGTGTTCTCGTTATGCTTGCTCCTCCCTTGCAGCAAAGCTACATACTATTGTTCCTAGATGTAAGTGTCAAAATTAATATGAGTATTTATTTTAATACCGAATTGCAATTTCCCTCCATCCCTGTTATCCCCACATACTCATACACTTACCTTATTTAGTTATAATTTGTAGAGGCTGTTTTTATATTTTTAATTGTTTGGTAGACTTAGAATGTGTAACAATGGATAACTGTGCAATACATTAAATACTTATGGGTATGTTGTGCCTTCTGTTATAATATAAAATCCATCTATTCTGGTTGATGGGTTTTAACCTCACACAGAATACTTTAAACTCCATTTGGACTTGTGCCTACAATCACCTTAGCAAAGTCTCTTAAGTAACTGCGCACAGCCTAATTAGTATGCATTATCAATTAACAAACTTAATAGCCGGCAGATTGATTAGATCCTCTGTTGCAGGGGCAGAGCTGAAGCGAAACAGAATGAAAAATCATTGCATGCATACACTGCTGCTTTGTTATTTTCTCAGATCCCCTCCTCCTCCTCCACATTCCTTTAATTAATGCATACATATGGTTCTGAATATCTTGTAAACTAGAGCTTGCTCTAACTCTTTAATAAAACTCACTCGTAGATGAGAGAGCCATAGTCCATGCCTTATTTATTTCTGGCTGGAAACATAACCATTTGTTTTCACCCAGGTCTTTCCCCTTGAAATGGTGCAAGTTTCAGAGATCTGCTGCTTATAAGCTGCTTGTTTTACACAGTGATGGCACTGATAGGGAAAAAATGTGTAAGTTGGAGCTATGTGCATCACTTCAGATATCCCATATCTGAAACAGTTCAGGCATCACATGGATGGTGTATTAACACATACCACAAGGTGTATTCCACAGTTATTGTTAAAAAAAAAAAAAAAAGGAATAGCACAAAACATGATACGCCATTTTACATATTCTGTTCTATTGATGAGATGGAAAATAAGAACACAGGAAAAAACACAACTCTTATTTGGATAGCAGAGATCAGACTACAAATTTCATGATAAATTTTAGATAAAATGCTGTTAGACAAGATTTGCATCTTTAAGCATAACTTGATCCAACCCCCTCAAAGACTATGGAAAATAATGCTGAAGACAATCCTTTGCTGTCCTGTAGTGGTGGCAAGACCTATTCTTGGGCAAAGCCTATTAAGTTCTGTGCAAGGAAGTGATGTTTACCACAGTGATGTAAGCACTAGCAGCAAGTAGCAGAGTTTAATAACTATATAGCATTTATACAGCATTTACAAATGCAACTCACTGAAGAAGCGTTAGCCAATAAATCCACACAACTATGTAGTGAAGCAAATTCTGTAAAAATATCCACAGTCACTGATACAGTTAAGTCTGATGAAGGTGTAAAATGACTTTCCCAAAAGCATAAAATATGCTGCTATTAAGATCAAGCTTAGCACTCAGGACTCCCTTATTCCCACATCTGCATCCCTTAACAAGGGTGTGCTGCCACAAACTTCTACCTTTTTCATAACCACAGAATTAATCCCAGAATCATACAACCTCATGGCTGAGGTTGGAAGTGACCTCTGGAGGTCATCTGGTCCAAGTCCTTGCTCAAGTGACATCAGTTACCTGAAAGGAAGGTAATGTAGTCAAAAAGCCTTGGAGAATGACTGCTTCTCTGAGCTGTTATATCTAAAGAAGGTGATGTTTATAGCCTCATATTTACAAGACGACTGAATGGCTGAAAGGACTGAATGCCCTAGTTGAGAAATAGGAAAAAGGTAACAGTGTTTTTCTTTCCCAAATGAGAGGCCAAGCATGCTGATAGAAACTCAGTGAGTACTCTGACAGTACTCGGCAAGAGAAGATGCAAGTGAATCACTCGTTTGAGACCACCCTACTTGCAAAAAAAAAAAAAAAAAAAAAAAAAGCAGGAACTCCTACACCCTGCTAAGTTCAGGACTTTCTCAGGGCCAGGAGACAGTGACTTTCTTAAATGTTAGCATTTAGTGTTACTGCAACTCCACTGTGATGCTCTGCAGGCCATGCAAGGTCTTTCTATGTGTGTGTTTCAATCCAATGCCATAGGTTAACCTAGACCACCAATTTTCATGTTGTGAGTATGTTCTCCTAAGAAGGCAGACCAAAACAGGCATAAAACATGTGGAAGCCACCTCTGCTCTTCATTGCTTCTGCAGCCTATTACTATGCCTTAACATCATTAGTGGGTGGCATCCCTGCCTACGGCAGAGGGTTTAGAACTAGATGATCTTTGAGGTCCCTTCCAACTCAAAACATTCTGTGATTCTATGATCTTATGATCACCTTTTTTTTTTCTCACCCACAAAAGGAAAACACAAAGATATAGCAACTGTTATTACTTTGATGTGAAAAAAAAAAAAAAAAAAATCATAGAATCATAAAGGTTGAAAAAGACCTTCAAGATCATCTGGTCCAACCATCATGCTACCACCAATGTCACCCACTAAACCATGTCCCTAAGCACCACATCCAGCCTTTCCTTGAACACCCGCAGAGACGGTGACTCAACCACCTCCCTGGGAAACCTGTTCCAATGCCTGACTACTCTTTCTGAGAAGAAATGTCTTCTCTTTTCCAAACTAAATCTCCCCTGGCACAACTTGAGGCCATTCCCTCTAGTCCTATCACTAGTTACCTGTGAGAAGAGGCCGACCCCCAGTTCCCCACACCTTCCTTTCAGGTAGTTGTAGCGAGCAATGAGGTCTCCCCTGAGCACCCCCTTCTCCAGACTAAAGTATGTAAACAGACTATGTAAATCAATATGATTTACATAAAAAATCAGGTAAAGTTATAGGTTCTCCTCCTCCCAGCTCCTGATGATGTCAGTTAGGTATTATATAACGGATCACATACAGTCTTAACCTGATCTACTCTATTCTCAATCTGAAGCAATTAAAATTCTTTCCATTGCCATGCAGATCTTTCCACAATTTCCATGTTTTTTTTTTTTTTGTTTGTTTGTTTGTTTCCATTTACATCAACCATCCTTCTTCTGCTGAAATAGAAGTCATTTAATATATATATATTAATATATATATTACTAGGCATTTTGGTTTAAAGAATTACAAGAATGACAGATTCAGAAAACTCATTCAAAGGATTTTACATCATAAAGAAGCTTGTAAAGAAATCTAAAATAGACGAAGAAAAAACAATAATCTAAAATATCAAGGATATAACTTCCCCCTGAAAAAGGCTGCCTTCATTAAAAAAAATTCTTTAAGTAATAAGAAGACTGAAATTCCTTTGAGTCTAGATAAGGACGGAGCATTAATTAACTGCCAGAGAATGGTCTCTCAACACTGCGGTAAGAAATATGCCTCTAATTCTCATTATGTGACCCAAGAGAGGGGCATTAGGTCTGTAGCCAGTGAAACTAAAATGTGAAAACTTTTTTTTTTAATGATTGGGCTACTCAGAGAGCAAGAGGTGAATAATCACTTACTATCAAAGTATTCTCTTTCTCTAGATTAGCAGTAGCTCCATATAGCCCCTTCCTCCTCACCTGAAGCTTGTTGTATTCCAAGACAGATCACTTTATGCAGCACATGATTTCTGAAAAAGACAACATTTAAAAATACAACAAAGAGGTTGAAATAAAGAAGATACTGCAGCAACTTTTTAATACATCTCTGGACATTGTTACAGTTGTTCTACACTTCTACATTTCTACAGCTGTTCTACATCACTCTCTGGTTGTTTCAATTACAGCTGTACTGTGCACACCATTTCAGTACACACCATTTACTCTCCATGTAACACCAGGTCCTTGAAAGACTTTCAGTTTAGATTGGAATTCCTTCTTCTTCAACTCAAGTCTTTCTCAAACAGTCCTAAAATAATTAATCCCCAGAAAATATATATACTTTATCCCCAGAGAATATATATACTTTAATACATTCCCCCTTTGCCAGAAAATACCTTTGAATTAAGAAACGTGTGTGATTTCTGTTGTCCTGGGCCACACTTAGCCCATTAATTATTTATCCCTCTATCAGGTAACTGAAAATTAGCACAGTATTCCAGTAGTCTCTGTACCACCAGTAGTGACAGTGTCCAAATCAATTTTGTACCTACTGCCTTTGACTCAAAATATATTTTGCATTAAGAAAACATAGCAATAAGCCAAAATTTTTTTATGCTCTTTCCCCTTATAGTCTTGACAGGTCTCTTGTAAGTGATATATCACTTCATTGGAAAGATTTGGCCCTTTCCAGTGCTGGCTGTGCTAAATGTTCTTTATCTCCTTCTTTATAGTACGTACCAACATGTACCACATCTTAGTTTTCTAGTTCAGGAAGAATTATTTTACCTATATGTAATGATGTTATTGTTCATATTCCTATTCCCAAAAAAGGACAAGCTTACAATGAGTCATATCTTCTTGTATTTGTAGGGATTTATCATGCAAAAGAAGTTACTGGACATCCTTTAATAAGTATATTACCAATCTTGACAGGATAAACAGCAACGTGCTCTCACGTACCTGAAAGCAGATACATAGCATATTGTAAAATGATTTATCTGCATTTTGAGGACACTTTACTACATTTGTATTTGTTTATGTCCAATGTTTAAATATTGGATTACTCATCTGCCACAAACTTAATGATACAAGTATTTTAAGCCTAATTTTTCAAAGCGACTAGTAATTCTGGCTACTTAACATTTGGAAAGAGCCCAAATTTCAGAGTAGATGTTCAGCACTTTCTGAGAATTAGTCCGTTTTATATACCAAATGAAATTATTCCTGCATTTCTTGTGGTGAATTTGCTGAACCTTTTATATCAGCAAATGTATTTTGAAGGGACAGTGGAAAAGGGAACAAAGCAAGCTAGCAAAACTATGAACCCACAACATTACACAAACTCCACAGCTGGCCTGTGGTTTATTCTGACTCCAGAAATTTTTGCTCAGAAATGTATAAAATGTGTTTCACATTCTAGAAACAACCTACAACCTCAGACAATCCAGTAAGACTTGCTGTACAAGATTATTTTTCTCTCCAGAGGGTATTGTTGGCCAGCTGTAATGATGTTCAAGGAATAACCCTGCAATTAGAGAAATGTCCACCTTCAGAACTGAAGAGACTCTGTGGTCTGGTTTTCAATGCTGTGCTGAAATATGACCATTTGAGAAAACAAACAAACAAATAAACAAACAAAAACTACCAAGTCATTACTTAACTTGCAAAAGTCCTAGGACTTGTTGATATCAATCAGCATCTGCTCCTGCTACACTTCCAATGCTGGCTCTCAGAGGAGCAAAGAAAATCCAGCTAGCCAAGTGAGCAGAGACAGCTCAGTGCCCAGTGTAAGAAGGGCCATCTTCTTCTGCCCTTTCCTGAGGCTTCAAACAATAAACCAGGTATGGTTTCATAAAGGGGCCTCAGCACACATCACACAGCTGACTTTTCAAACCTCTGAGATCCACAGACTTCTCCTACTGCTACAGCAACAGCAAGCAATTTCACATAACCTTGCCGGTAGGTCAAAGAGCCTTATGATGCTGATGGGTAAGCCTTCAGAAGAACCCACATCTATAGGACTGCTCACAACCTGCCCACTCACTTTGGGCAACCGGTGTGTGGATCAGCCGTTTTTTGCCCCCTGAGAGAAGGCGTTAGGGAGAGGTGCTGCACGGGGACCACGGGTGCAGCAGGAGCCCAGGCTTACAATCTGCTGTGTGGGCAAAGGGGAAATACAGCAGACATGATGGGTTTTAATGGATTTATTGCTGCTGTTGAAGCACTGAAAAAGTCAGACTTGGAAAGAAACTTAATGCTCTGGCATATTTGATTCTAATGGGTCAGGAAAATATTGGACACTTATAAGCACCTGTTCTATGTTATTGCTGTTGCCTTTATTATGATGTGTAGAAGATTAGAAAATTATATCTTAAAGCTTGCCAGTGCAAAACCCCTTATGTCAACAGCATGTTCAGGCCATAAGATCATGACTAAAAAGGCTAGAATAAAGGTCTTCTCTGTAAATTTAATCTGCCTCCTTTATAGAAATATGTTATGATACAGATATTAATTACATGATAACATACTTATTTTTACAGGAGGTCTCATTGAGTGTGCTGAATGCGTGGCTGTTCATTATTTCTTTTACTTTCATCACTCAGTCTGTGACTTCTTATATTATTTACTATAAACCATCCAAACCCAGCACTGAATACACTATTATTAATTTCCTACTGAGCTTCGTCTACAATCCTCATATAGAATTTTCTATGGAATTTACAAACACAGATTAACTTATCTTCATAAAACCCCTGTGAGGTGAAGATGTGTGCTGATTTGCATGTTACAGACAGAAGAACAGAAAGTGAGGATCATATGTATAAACCCCCAGCCATATGAGAGGAGACAACCTCTGTCTCTGGATATAAGGCAGTGAACAGAGCTGAGACCAGAGTCATGGTCTTCATTCCTATTTCTGCTGCTTCTGTGATGTTGGGAAGAACTGGAGCCAGAGAACAATCTCATTCATTTCCTTTGCCTTGTATGAGGTAGGACCTTGTGGATAGAAGTATTAAGTGGCAAAGCAGTCATAAAAAGTGAAACAAATTCATACTGGAGAGGCAGCCTTCTTCAGATGTTTTAGAATATTTTGTGTGCTCAATTTTATGAGAATGGTAAAGTAATATTTATTTCACAATCTGTTTTGTTCCACTAGATCTAACAGCAGCCTTTGCTAGCAGAGTTTTATTGCTGTAACCTTTTTTCTTCTTTCCCCTGACAGATTCCACTCTTCTGTTATTTCCATCCTGCTTGGTGCAAGTTCTGTTTGCTTTCTTTCAACACAAGTGAATAGGAGCACACTTCTGAGTGGTGAATAATTTCCTGTTAGAGAATTTGAACCCAGTATTTGTAGAAGAAACAGGAAATCACATCATCTACAACCTCTTGACAGAAGAACTGCTTTGGAAATTATTGAGTTATTCTGACCATAACATAAACGCACTGACTTTTTCCATAAGGAACTAGGAAATGCCACCCATTTAATTTTTTTTAATATGGAGGCACAATCAATATTCTTCTCTCTCTTTCTGTGGAAGACACTTTATACATGATTCCAAGCCTAGCTAAATAATAGGTAGGCCAATGATTTATTTTTAATATGAAAATCTTCTTACCTATCGAATACTTTAGCCCCATAAATGTCAAGTCATTTATTCAATTGTTAAGGTGACTGCTCATTTTCCATATTTTCAATGGAATTATTTCCACTTCAGTGCTAAAATATACTAAGCTTGAAGTAAATCAATTCCCTCCTTGTGCTAAAAATTAGCATAGCACAAACTAATCAATGCTATCAAACACTAGTGCAAAAGCTGTGACAATAACCATATCAGTAAGGAAGTAAATTGCTTATTATGCCAAACTGGGAAAAAAGCCTCATCAGTCACAAACCATCTTATTCACAAAAATATGGTCTTCTACTGTGTTTTAGAAGTGGACAAGCTTGTTCTGCATGCTATTCAAAACACATCTACTGTAATAATACAGGCACCAGCCATCACCCTGCAAATTTCTACGCGGCAGCACCTTCCTCATGCACTAGCAAATACCAATACTTGGAAGTATTTATCAAGCAAACATTACAGGGACACAGGGTAGGCTACAGTGCCCATTCTCCACCATCTCCCAGCCTTCACTTGGTGGAAGCCCTGCTAGTACTCAGGCGGAGATGTGTGTGTGGAGGCAAGATGGCTTTGCAGGTTGTGCAAAAACAGGAGAACAGGCTCTAGGTGTCACCTCTGTTGTCTCCAGCATTCCCTGTGTACAGCAGCTCTGTGCCTCTGTTCCTCCAGCTGCAAGTCCCTGCTGACTAGTGGTGTTGTGGAGACAATCTGACTAATATCTGTAAAGCACTCAGATATGCAAGTGTAGGGGTATAATAGAAAACCTGTATAATAGTTCATTAAGGCCGGGCTGCTTCCATGCCTGTCTAACAAGGCTGTCAGCAAGGATGGCAATTAGTGCCAGTGACTGGACCAAGACCACCAACTAGTTTCCTCTGGGCCCCCAAGCAGCCATCTGATGATAATAATTTTGGGTCTTTACCAGGCAGGGATGGACATGAACTGATGAGCTAGAAGGGAAAGGTTCTATGTTCCCTTACTAATATCCTGAGCCATCCAGTCCTACTATAAAAATTCACTTTTATTAAAAGGTTATTTCTGTCACTTGCTGCTATAGCATCGCTATCATTCTCTGGGAAAGGAATGATGAAATATCACTTTAAATGTTATAAATGCAATATTTAAATAGCTTTTTTCTTTTTCTTTCTTTCTTTCTTTCTTTCTTTCTTTCTTTCTTTCTTTCTTTCTTTCTTTCTTTCTTTCTTTCTTTTTTTATTTTTATTTTTTAATTTTTTTTTTATTCCCTCAGACAAAGTGCTTTGAAAAGATATCTCCTCCAGCATGTGTTAGTTCTTAACAGGGGTCAAGAGTTTTAATCTCACAATTCCTTGTTCTTTGTAGGAAGAAGAGAAAAAACAGATCTGCAGTATTCTCCATGAGGTTAAAGGTTACATTTCTTGTGGTCTGAAGGGACACTTCTTTATTTATCTTTAATAAATTGTCACATAGAAACAGAAGTTACTGAAGTATGTGGATATTGATTTCCAGTAATATAGTGACATTGACATAAAACTGATGTAATTTTAATAATAATATCTTACTTTCATAATAACACCTTTTGTCCCAGGAGGGAAACAAAATGTTTTGCAGGGATCACCTTATTCCTGGCTGTCATGTGACAGCTTGAGTAAGACAACCCACTGTGGCGCATCTTAGCCATTTACAGTTCGAGGCAACTACCAATACCCAGATGAAACTGCAGACCAGAAGTAAATGTTAGAGTTTTTAAGACCTGACACCCATACACTTTAACCCAATCTTCTCAATGAATAACACCTCCTTCTCCCTGCAGAAGTGATGAATACAAGTTGCCAGGACTTGCCTTTACACAGTCTTCTGCAGAAAGGACTTCCCCTAACAACACACATGGATTTCCATTACATTGTGATTCTGCAGAAAATTGTATCATCAGCACCACTTGTGCAGCTGAGATTATCAGAGTAGTCCAGGGGATTGAAACACACAGCTTCCATTAAAATTAATTAGATTACTTTAAAAATTCTGTCAAGATGCTTCCTGGAAGCACACCTTCAAGTCTGCTTGAAGTCACTGGCCCCATCCAGTTCTCTGTAAACCATGAGACAGCATGTACTTGGGAAAGAAGGGCCAGTGGAGTACAAAAAAGACAACCATAAAACAGATTGCAGTAAGTTTGAGGTTCTCTGCATGAGAAAGGACCTTACTTCATGACAAGCATAGATCAAGCCGCTGCGTCTTACAGTAACAGTGTATTAGATAGCATAATTGCTCAGTCTGACTTTGCTATATTTTGCATGCCATAGTGTTGTATTACATTTATGCAGGATATAAGGGTAACTGATTCTTTTGGGGGCTTCTGATAAGAGGCACAGTAATAGCATAAAAATGAACAATACTATTTTTAAAGAAAATTTCTGATAAAAATTTCCTCAGGCCATCTACCACTATTGCTGAGGAAAGCCAAAGTTTTACAATTACAAATGTTGCTAAGTAGGAGAGTAAAATCCTTGAGATGTGAATTTAATTTACTACAGTGCTCTAAAGATATACTTAAATCACCACTGTAATGAATATGCTAATGTCTGTTTTTTTAGATGAACTTAAACTGATGACTATGATTGTGAAAGAATAAAATTGTTCTCTTCAGAAAAAAATAATAGCAGTACTAAATCAAGTGTCTAATACAAAAATATAATTCTATAGATTCTTCCAATATAAATGTCTTTAGACATGATCTGCAAAGTGCAGCAGTCCCCATAAGGCATGGCAGAGGCACTGGAAGGTTTGCAATTAATCTAACATGGAACGTGGTAAGAGCTATGAGTATGTAAATGTATATGTATATAGGTAAGGAAAAGGTATTTATTCTAGTGTCATAAGTATGAATGCAAATGCTTCTGCATTCACAAATTTGATCCATGGCAAATTTCACTATTTTCAGTAATACTCACATCTTATCAGACTACAGATGACTAGAAAGAATATCAGTAAATAATTCTGCCTGGCACAAAATTCCTTTTTCTACCAAAAATAAAATAAAATAAAATAACAACAACAGCAACAATAATAATAATAATACCATCTGCCGCAAGGTGAGCTTTTTTTCAGCAGGATCCAAGGATGCACAAAACCTTTTACTTTTTCAATGCATGTGGCTAGGTAACAATAACATCAAGGCCCTTAGTTCCCCAATGGACCTTAGCTATTCTGACCTGTCTCAGGAGGACAACAGCTCATCTGTGTTCAGTTGGGTGTTAGACACGTTTGCAATATATGAGAGAAAGCAAAATTTGATTAACCATTGCTAACATAGGTAGCTCTCACTGTCATCAGAGCAATAACCAGAATAAAGGGAAAGGTACACAGGCAGTCTCGGAGAGAACAAGTGTGAAGTTGTAAAAGGGACTGTTTGTACTGCTCTCCATGTCATTTTTGTTCTATGTGTATGCAAAAGATACCCACTTATGGTGCTGTCTGTTAGGATCACAGATCCTAAACTCACTCCCAGGGGGAGATTGTTAACATTTATGTGATTATTTACATGACAGACAAAAGTAGAGTACAGGTAAGTATGACAGAAAGAGTTACTGAGTGAACATGCAGCTAATCAATGCATATGAGCAGATCTGCCATGCTTATTCATAAATGTGTAAATGTTGTAAGTAATGAACACACAAAATGCGAACACACTCATTTATCTACTTATGAAGAATCAATTATTTTCTTATCATTTTCTCTACTCCAGCCCATACTGCAGAGGATCATTTTGTCTTACTTCACTGAAAATATAATAAATCTTCAATACATTACTAAATCTAACAAATTACTACAAATCTTGCAGTATTCTTTATTTTCTTATCTAAAAAGGACATTTGCAAGACCAAAGCTCCAAAGTGACCCATCTCTTGCTTCTTAGTTCAAGTCCATTTCATTTTACAAATTAATTACTTCTTCCACATAAAATTCTTCCCTTGGTGTTTTTAACATATACTTTTTCTGATTTCTGCATACATACAAATATTTTCACAGAACTATACTATACCTAAACCTCCTCCCTGTTAAGTTAGTTTTCTAATTTAGTTTATTACAGGTAGGTTTGAAGCACTTATAGTGCTTCACGTAGTATTAGACTCATCCTCATCTGTTTTGACATGTATTCGAAGACTGGTTGCCCTGCAAATCTAACTATAAATCTAAATCAGATTGATGAAGACTACTTCAGGCTATTTCAGGAGGATTTTAAAACATGAATCCTCAGATCACAGAATCACAGAAAAGTCTAGGTTGGAAGAGACCTACAAGATCACCAAGTCCAACCTCTGACCTAACACTAACAAATCATCCACTAAACCATATCCCTAAGCTCTACATCTAAACGTCTTTTAAAGACATCCAGGGATGATGACTCAACCACTTCCCTGGGCAGCCTATTCCAGAGCCTAACAACCCGTTCAGTAAAGAAGTTCTTCCTAATATCCAACCTAAAACTCCCCTGGTGCAACTTTAGCCCATTCCCCCTCGTCCTGTCACCAGGCACGTGGGAGAACAGGCCAACCCCCACCTCGCTACAGCCTCCTTTCAGGTACCTGTAGAGTGCGATAAGGTCACCCCTGAGCCTCCTCTTCTCCAGGCTAAATAGTCCCAGCTCCCTCAGCCACTCCTCGTAAGACTTGTTCTCCAGACCCTTCACCAGCTTCATAGCCCTTCTCTGGGCTCGCTGAAGCACCTCCATGTCCTTCTTGTAGTGAGGGGCCCAAAACTGAACACGGTACTCGAGGTGGGGCCTCACCAGAGCCGAGTACAGGGGGACAATCACTTCCCTGGACCTGCTGGCCACACTGTTTCTTATGCAAGCCATGATGCTGTTGGCCTACTTGGCCACCTGAGCACACTGCTGGCTCATAGTCAGCTGACTGTCAACCAATACTCCCAGGTCCTTCTCTGCCAGGCAGCTACTTTCTAACCACACATCTCCCAGGCTGTAGCTCTGCTTGGGGTTGTTGTGCCCCAGGTGCAGAACCCGGCACTGGCCTTGTTGAACTTCATACCGTTGGCCTCGGCCCATCGATCCAGCCTATCCAGATCATCTTGCAGAGCCTTCCTACCCTCGAGCAGGTCGACACACGCACCTAACTTGGAGTCGTCTGCAGACTTACTGAGGGTGCACTCGATCCCCTCATCCAGATCATCGATGAAGATGTTAAAGAGGACTGGTCCCAGTACCAACCCGTGGGGGACTCCACTAGTGACCGGCCTCCAACTGGATTTGACTCCATTCACTAAGACTCTCTGGGCCCGGCCATCCAGCCAGCTCTTAACCCATGAAGCATGTGCCTGTCCAAGCCATGGGCAGCCAGTATCTCGAGGAGAATGCTGTGGGGAACGGTGTCAAATGCCTTACTGAAGTCAAGGTAGACCACATCCACAGCCTTTCCCTCATCCACTAAGCGTGTCACTTTGTCATAGAAGGAGATCAGGTTCGTCAAGCAGGACCTACCCTTCATAAACCCATGCTGACTGGGCCTGATCGCCTGCTTGCCCTGCAACTGCCGCATGATGACACCCAGGATAATCTGCTCCATGAGCTTCCCTGGCACTGATGTTAAACTAACAGGCCTGTAGTTCCCTGCGTCAACCCTCTGGCCCTTCTTGTAAATGGGCGTCACGTTTGCTATCTGCCAGTCACGTGGGACCTCCCCCGATAGCCAGGACTGCTGATAAATGATGGAAAGTGGCTTGGCCAGCTCTTCCGCCAGTTCTCTCAGTACCCTCGGGTGGATCCCATCCAGCCCCATCGACTTGCATACATCCAAGTGCTGTAGCAGGTCGCCAACCATTTCCTCGTGGACTGTGGGGGCCACATTCTGCTCCCCATCCCCTTCTACCAGCTCAGGGTACTGGGCATCCAGAGAGCAACGGTTTTGCTGCTAAAGACTGAGGCAAAGAAGGCATTAAGCACCTTGGCTTTATCCTCATCTCTGGTAACTAAGTTTCCCCCCTTATCCAGTAAAGGATGGAGATTCTCCTTAGTCCTCCTTTTGGTATTGATGTATTTATAAAAACGTGTTTTGTTGTCTTTAACAGCAGTAGCCAGATTGAGCTCCAGATGAGCTTTGGCCTTTCTAATTTTGTCCCTGCACCACCTCGCAACATCCTTGTAGTCCCCTTGAGTGGCCCACCCTCTTTTCCAAAGATTATAAACCCTCTTTTTTCTCCTAAGCTCAAGCCACAACTCTCTGTTCAGCCAGGCCGGCCGTCTTCTGCGCCAGCTCGTCATTGGGCATGTGGGGACAGACCGCTCCTGAGCCATTAAGATTTCTTTCTTGAAGAGCGCCCAGCCTTCCTGGGCTCCTCTGTCCTCCAGAACCGCCTCCCAAGGGACTCTGCCAACCAGTGTCCTGAACAGCTCAAAGTCAGCCCTCCGGAAGTCCAAGACAGCGGTTTTACTGGTCCCCCTCCTGACTTCACCAAGTATCGAGAACTCTACCATTTCATGGTCACTCTGCCCAAGACAGCCCCCGACCACCACATCTCCCACCAGTCCTTCTCTGTTAGTGAACAGAAGGTCTAGCGGGGCACCTCCTCTGGTAGGCTCGCCAACCAGCTGGGTCAGGAAGTTATCTTCCACGCTCTCCAGAAACCTCCTGGACTGCTTTCTCTGGGCTGTGTTGTGCTTCCAGGATATGTCTGGGAAGTTAAAAGTCCCCCACAAGAACAAGCGCCTACGATTTTGCAACCTCTGTCAGCTGTCTGTAAAACTCCTCGTCCACCCCCTCATCCTGGTGTGGTGGTCTATAACAGACCCCCATCAGGATGCTTGCCTTGTTGGCCTCTCCGCTGATCCTAACCCATAGCGACTGCACCTTGTCATTGCCAGCCTCAAGTTCAACGACATCAAAACATTCTCTAATATAGAGAGCCACTCCACCACCCCTTCCGTGCTGCCTATCCCTTCTGAAGAGCCTATAGCCAGACATGGCAGCACTCCAGTCATGAGAGTGGTCCCACCACATTTCCGTGATGGCAACCAAGTCATAGCCTGTCTGCTGCACAATGGCTTCCAGCTCCTCCTGCTTGTTGCCCATGCTGTGTGCATTAGTGTAGATGCACTTCAGCTGAACCTTTGCCTTCTCCCCCAGCCTAGCCACTGTTCCCCCTGGAACACCTCCAACAGGCTTTGTTTCTTCCCCATCCCCCTTCTTACCTAGTTTAAAGCCCTCTCAATGAGCCCTGCCAGCTCCTGGGCCAGGATCCGTTTTCCCCTTGGGGACAGTTGGGACCCGTCTGTGGCCATCAGGCCGGGTGCCGATTAAAGTGCCCCATGGTCGAAGAACCCAAAACTTCTGTGTCGGCACCAGCCTCTAAGCCATGTGTTTATCAGGTGGGCTTTGCATGTCCTCTCTGAACCCCTCCCTGCCGCTGTAGGAATGGACAAAAACACCACCTGTACTCCTGCTCCGTCCACTAACCATCCCAGCCCCCTGAAGTCCCGTTTGATAGCCTTCAGGCTTCTCTTGTCAACGTTATCACTGCCAGCCTGGACTATCAGTAGTGGGTAGTAATTAGAGGGGCGAACCAGGCTGGGAAGCTTTCTGGCAACATCCCTGACCCCGGCCCCAGGGAGGCAGCAGACCTCCCTATGGGTAGAGTCAGGCCAACAGATAGGGCCCTCCGTTCCCCTGAGAAGGGAGTCACCCACAACAATCACCCTTCTTTCCTTCTTGGTGGAAGCAGTCTTGAGGCGTGGAGCAGACTTCCTTGCCCTAGGCTTCCTGGTTAAACTTCCTTCCACATCCTCATTCACCGCTCCCTCGAGCTCCAGGGCCTCAAACCTGTTGCATAAGGACACCTGGGCAGGTGGGGCAGGTGTGTGGGAGGGCGTTTCCTGCATCGTCGAGCAGGGACCTGTCTCCATTCCTCCTCAACTCCTAGGTCCCCTCCCTCTGCCCGACAGCGACCGGGCAGGGGGTCCACCCCCATGTGGGGAGTCTCATCCTGGTGCCTCTCCTTCGGGCCTTGCAGGGAGTTGCTCCACCAGTCTATCTCCTGCTCGCACTCCCTGATGGCCCTCAACCTCTCCACCTCCTCCTTGAGCTCTGCCACCAGGTGGACCAGGTAGTCCACCTGCTCGCACTTCACGCACACGGTATCTTCAGATGGCAGCAGCAGGCTCTGGCACTCCCTGCACCCAGAGACCTGAACTGCCGCAATTTGGAGCGGGCAGTCTGGCTGGGTGCCTACAGACCTTCTAGCGCAAGCTCGCTGCCTAGCGAGGACCATAGTGGCCTAGCTAGTGGTAGACAGCCGTTAGGTCAGTTGTTCCTAAGGGCGGGCACGAACGGCCTGCCCTCCCTGCTCGCCCTGCCTGCGTGAACTGCCGCCCCCGCGCTGTTTGCCCATCCTGGTCGCTCGCGCTCCCCAGGGGCTGCCTTTGAGCGGCCGGGGAGGGGGCGCTGCTAGCTCCGCCTTCGCCTCGTCAGCGTCCCTCACGAGGGCTGCCGGGTCGTGGTGGCTCCCTCGGCTGCCTCGAGTGGCCTCGATGCTGGGAAAAGAGCCCTGCCTTTCCCGATCCCCCGATCCGCTGCAGAGCACGTATGGCCCGGAGCCGATCTCCTCAGCAAGATTCATTAGAAAAAGAAAAAATTGTAAGAATTTGGTAAAATAAACTAATATGGTAATATTTCTTAATGAAGAGTTGTAATTTGAAATTAAATACATAATAAAGAAAGCCATGTACCTAGATAAGATCGTGGCTATCCCTTTGGTACCTGTACATCTACCTGTACAGATACTCTTGTAACACAAGAAAATCTCTTTCCCTGTATTTTCTGTGTTGCAGAGACTTTTCTTTTACAATTTTGCATACAGTATGATTCCTGGAAGAATGACCCTGATAGAACTCAGTCAAATGGATTTCATAATTTGTTCTACAAATTATGGTTATCCAGATCTCTTCTACAATCGTAAGCCAGCAGCTACACTACCTCTGTCTTCCATGTAACACATTTTTTCTTTGAAGGTGACAGCCCCAGAAGAAAGAAATAGTGGAAAAAATCAACAAAACACAAAACAAGGAAGGGAGAAATAAGTAAATAAATAAGTAAACAATAACTAGTAATAAATAATAAACCGAGAAATGTGGGTGAATATCACCTGTTTAATTTGAGCACAATGTGCTTTTTGTTTCTTGCCACTTTTTCCTTACAATCATTTATACAAACATAATTTCCAAGAGCTTCTCTTGTAACTGTCACCTGTCCACCAGTTTAGCCAAAATCTCAGCTTTACAGTCTTCCCATGACAATCACACAGGCACTTAAGGACAAATAGCATGCATCATATCACATAGTATCAAAGAAATTGTGTTTGTCTACTGAATCCAACTCTAGTTCTTGCACTGTGTTTTTTTAAATTGTATCACCAAGAGACACTATGCATAATACTTTTGGCCAATAAATTGCCTAATTTCTAATGCAGGAATGACAAAAGAAGAAAATGATGAATAATTCCCATGATAACAATGAAAGAAGTCCAAGAAGGTCTTTCATGAACAGAAGACAAGTCTAAACTTTCTAAAATGTCCCAATAAACCTTTCTAAATTTACTGGATCACTGCAAAAGAAATCTGTCTTTAAAGACTGTTATACCTCCCCTTTACAAGAATACAGAATAAATCAAGTCTCACCTGATTTTCTCTCTTTCTCTCTCTCATGTGTATGTTTGAGTATGTATGCATAAAAACATACATTCACTCTTACATAACTGCTATGATTACAAATTCCCTGGGATTACCAATTTGTACAACACACTGTACAATGCAGGGTGAACCATTAGTAGTCCTTCTGAACTCTATAATATGTATACATGAACTCACGTTTCTATGGGATTTGTCCAAAATATGCAGAAACAGGTACTAAAATACAGTACTTTGCTAGTAATTGTCAATCACAAGAATTCCTCAATAAATGTATTTTATGTATACTTTACCAGAGTTTTTTTATACACATGTGAATTGCTACTTGCACCAGTGAACCTCAGTTTCTTGCCTCACAATCTACACGTCAGACAATCCAGACACAGAAAACAAGTAATTCTGAAGCAAACTCTCAAAGACTTTGGAAGCAGATGATACCTTCCTTCAGCCCATCTTCACTCTCTCCTCAGGTGGAGATATCATCACTCCAAACTAAACTCAGTTTGCTGGTAGTAGCATTTATGTACATTGGTCTTCACCTCTTTTGGTTAAAGCTTGGGGCTTGAGGCTCTGCTTATTTTAATTTGGTTGTCCTTGCAAAACCTGCAAACATGGTCTGGCTTCATTTGTATCTAGATGTAAAGTCTACTGAAGATCACATCAAGTTGACCAAAAGATAGTGAATGGCTTCAGAAACAGATTATATTTTGTTTTATTCTGCTTAAGAGTGCTGGATTTCATATCAATGAGTGGATGTTAAAGGTTTCTGTTTGTGCATATTATAAATCAAATTGTTGTATGTGCTTAATAGGCCTGTGAAAATATTTTTTCTTTTTATGTGCTGGCAAGAATGTGGCAAATTCCATTTTTTCTGTCAGCTTGCAGGAACAGAACTTCTTTACTTGCTCAACCTGTTCATTTCCATTCAGTAACGTTGCTGTCAACTGTCATCTGCAGTATCTGAGCCTGCACTGGCTTCAGCCACTTCTAACATTACCTGTGCTAGAAACCACAGACTCAGCAATAAGGATGTCATCAGCATACTTGAGATTACAACATCTCCTTCTGCCAATGTTAATACCACTATGGTAACCATCAACAGCAATACACATTATTATTTCAGTATAAATATTGAACAGATGTGACAGCCTTGTCAAACTCCTTTCCTGGTGTCCAACTACTCCATTATATCTTTTGCTGTTTTGACTACTCTTCTCTGGCCATGAAAAGAAATGGCACCAGTTGACCGTTTGTGCAGGAAAGCACTTTTGCAGTTCTTATTACCGGTCCGTATTTCTATATAACATACTAAACTAACGCTTTTTAATACAGTTGCTAAAATATAACCGCAATATTATCACCTTTGTTGTTTCTATAATAACCGTGTGATTAAAATCAATGCAGTTCGTGCATATTTTCAGCAGTGTAACCAAGATCAGGATGTAGCCCAACTATTACTAGTGCTCCTATTATAGCCAATAGCTTGCTGACTCTGCTTCAGCCTTCTTTTCCTAAGATGATCACCTTTCTTGAACAATAAATAGAAAGTGAGAATTGTGTCACAGTTCTTGTTTAACACTTTATTTACATTAACCTCATTAATCTTTCCACTTAATTTTATGCCCTAAGAATGTTCTTGCAACTTAGACAAAATTAAGATCACAAAGACTGGGAAAATAAATTTTATTAGTTATTCTTTTTTAGAAGGCCTTGCAGTACCTCACCTAGGAAGATGGCTGGAGCCATAGATTAGAAGGGGGAGTTAACTAATCCCAAGACCAGGTCACTAGGAGAATGAGAAAGAGGAAGGAATGATCAAATGCTATTTTCCATCCATTTTCCTGCTCAATTGCATACCAGTCATCAAAAAACAAACAAACAAAAACAAACAAACAAGCAAAACAAACACAAGAAGGTTATTCAGCATCTAATTTGTAGTGGGTTTACATGGCAATGTTTTGGTAGCAGGGGACCATAGGGGTGGCTTCTTTGAGAAGGATCTAGAAGCTGCCCCATGTTTGGTAAGGGCCCCAGAGCTGAGCCAATAAGTGCTGTTGTTTTGCTGTTTTGCGCCTCTGTGAGAGCATATTTAAGACAGGGAAAAACAACAACAACAACAACAAAAACAAACAAACAAAACATCAACAACAACAACAAAAAAAAACGCTGCACCACACAGCAGCTAGGAGGATGAGAGGAGTGAGAAACAGCCTTGCAGGCACCAAGGTCAGTGAAGAAGGAGGGGGAGAGGTGCTCCAGGTGCCGGAGCAGAAGTCTCCTGTGGCCTGTGGTGAGGACCACGGTGAAGCAGGATGTCCCCCTGCAGCCCACGGAGTACCACGGTGGAGCAGGGTTCCACGCTGCAGCCCCTGGAGGAGACCACGGTGGAGCAGGTGGACCTGCACCAACGGAGATTGCAGCCTGTGGAAGACCCCTGCTGGAGCAGATTTTGGGCTGGACCTGTAGGCCGTTGAGAGGAGGCCACGCAGGAGCAGTTGACCTGGCAGGAGCTGCTGCCCGTGGGGGACCCAGGTTGGAGCAGTTCGTTCCCGAGGGATAGACCCCGCGGTACAGACCCATATCTGGAGCAGTTCTTGAAGAGCTGCTGCCTGTGGGCAGCCCACGCCGGATCAGTTCAGCAAGGACTGCATCCCATGGGAGAGACCCCACAGCACAGGGGACGAGAGTGACTGAGAAGGAGTGGTGGCGAAGAAGCACTATTGACTGACCATAACCCCCATTCCCCCATTCCCCTGCACCGCTCAGGGGGAGGAGGGGGAAGGGGGGGGGATGGGGGGGGGGGAGGGGGGGCAGGAAGGTGCTTTTGGTTTCTTTCATTTGTTTCTCACTTCTCTAGCTTGTTAGTAATAAGCAATAAATCTTACTATCTCTCTATGCTGAGTCTGTTTTGCCTGTCACGATAATTACTGTGTAATCTCCTTATGCTTATCGCAACCCTTGAGCCCTTTTCATCATATTTTCTCCCCATTCCTCTTTGAGGAGAGGGAGTGAGAGAGCAGTTGTGGTGGAGCTCGGCTGCCCACCCAAGTAAAACCATCACAAATTGTGTAGGCATTAGCCTTTAAACCAGAGCAAAGCAACTCAGAGAATCTAGGGAATGAACTGCTGAGTTCTGCTTCACCTCCTTAGGCATAATTTTTTTCTCCAAGGGATGCAGAAGAAGCAACACAACTGCTGGTTTTACTCTCTAGAATTTACTCAGTCCATCCTAGAAAAGGGAGTTTGACCATGTTATAGATATGAACGCCTTGAAGAAATTAGCATTTCAACCAACAATTCTTATTTCACTTTTTATTCCAAGCTGACATCCATGGCTGGTGGAACTGCTACCTTACAAGAACAAGACAGACATGCAAAGCTGGGCAGACTTGGTGGCACCTGATCCTCCATGGGTAGGGAAAGATGAGAGCTGAATCCAAGGCCTACATATATGTTCTACCCTGAGCTAAGAATTACACTTTGCTGAATCTAATATAAATGTTTTATGTGGAACAAGAAATAGGCAGACAGTATACCCTCTCTATTTATAAATCAATAATGTGGTGTGCTGACCAAATCGAGCTACATGTCTGCTTTTTTTATCTCTAGGTCTAATCAATAAAGAAAAGGTGAAGAGAAAAAGCACAAACAGTTTGGAAGCACCTTTTAATCTCACTGATAATACTCTCTTTAATTTGGGTGGCATCAAACACTAGAAGAAAAATATGGAGATACTTTCTGTAAACCCTAAGACTCAACTTCTTTATGAAATGTGTTTGACCTTTGTACCTTTTCCCTTCCATCCATAAAAGAAAAGAGAAAGCCTCTGGGTTGATGAAAAAAGTTATATTTGTTTTGTTATTATTCTATGAATATGTACTTATGCAATTATTTTGCACATTTGAGTTCTCTTTCCTTGGAGGAAGCTCCAGGGAATCATTTACTGGAAGTAGGGAAGACATACAATAGCTCCAAGACTCGGTAAATCATCACATGATAATGCTTGACACAAAAGACAAAATCAAAACACAAGTTCTGAGAGTACTATGGCACCTGAGTAGTCATATTCTAGTGTCATCTGGACGCTACTGGAAAGAGAATGGGATCCTACTGCTCTTTTTAAAAGATGGGTATTTTTTATTGTTTTGTCTAGCATTAGTTTCCTTATGTGACTCCTATCAACTTTACAGAACTCACAGACTATATACCCTTTAATTTTAAATAAATTCAGGAGGGTAGTTTTAAAGATATACTTATAAAATGCCAGTGAAGGAATAAAGAAAAAATAAAGAAAAAAAGAAAAACAAACAAACATGTAAATTTAAATATGTGTGCAGCCATTTATTTGGGGGAAAAATCTCATTACAGCCCAAGACACGATAAAGATGGGAACTTTTAACATATATGACAATTTCACTTTGGAGAAAACGTCTGAACATGCTACTTCAGTTGTAGCTTTGCATAACTAAAGACACAGCAGGTACGATCAGGTTAATTTCTGCATCTGGACATTTCTTTGGCATAGTGCAACGCAGGAGAGCAAGAGACTTTCATTATCTTCCAGCTCTGAGTGCAACAATAATAACCATCACTATGCTGCATGCTAGACTCCCTGCAGGTCAAGAACCACACCGTGCTTCACAAAGACAAATTAATCAAGAAAGATACCCAACCGGCAGGTATTTGGAACTTGTTTCAGTCCAGCCCTGATTTAAGCACCTTGCGGTTCCCTGCTCACTGTATTCTTACATGACCAGCTGTGACCAAGGACAGTGCATCTAACAAACTGAAGATCCAGGTTTGCTTTAAGCAAAAGTAGTTTCTCTGAAGCTAAAGGGACTCCTCTCATCCTCAGAAGGGACTCCTCTCATCCTCAACAGGTGTTCTCAGCAACATGTTCTTTGAGGACCAGTTAACAAGTTGGACAACAGGCTGGGGATCACATTAAGGAGCTCACTTACTGTATAACATGTTCAAAAGATGACAGATGAAGAAAGGTCCCCTTATGGGTCACATCCAAAACATTTCTAGGTTACAGGTGGCTATGGGTTGCACTCTGGGAGACCTTGATGTAACAGGAACTACACCACTTAGCTGTTGACAGAATAATCATATATTCCAATGAAATAAAGGTTGATCTGTGTGCAACATTTAATCTAATTCAAACTTGAGTGGGTTGAACCTAGTGTAGATACAGATTTTGTGAATCCTTAGAGATTCACTTAGGGCTATATTTTAGGTTCAAAAAGACAATCTGTGGTCTTTTAGATTTTCCATTCCTGATGCTTAAAACTATGATTCCCCATTCCACCAAGAGATACTAAATATAGAGAAAGAAAAACACCTTACTCTCCAGCCCAAAGGAAGTCGATACTATTCATCAAGTTAAAGGATAAAGCCATTGTTTTATTTAAATGAAGTAAAACTCTCAATTGTTTGCTGTAGTGTCCAGGATTTCACCATCTGGAAACGAGCCCTTTGATACCTAAGGTAGTACTATTTAGGACAAGTTATATAGGGTATATATCACCTTCAGATTTTCACTACAGATTATGTCTATATATTTTTTCTTATTTTCCCTCTGATTTTTTTCCTCGACTTCCTACTTTATCCTTTTCTCTCCTTACCTGTGTCTCTCTATTACCTCCCCTCCTCCCCCCCCCCCCCTTTAGGTTTCTTTCCACTTTCCCTGCTACTCCTTTTACAGCAATCTCCAATGCAGAATGCAGACCTGTAAAATTTACATTTCCGTTAAACTTTCTATCTCTCAGCATCAGAATGGGTTTGTACAGAAAGAATGCCACTATGCCATCCCTTTTGCAGATAGGATGTAAAATGGTGACATCAGGACCAACAAGATAATTCTCCCAAGAGCAATGTGTTCAGGAGATTGTAAAGCTTATGTTTGGTTCCTGCTATCTTTTTATTTTTGTTCTCTATAAATAAAATATGAGAGGAACTTCCTTAATTTTCACATCAGTGTTTGCAGCTCAGGACTCCATTAATGCACCCCTCTCCCTGCTGCTGTTCTGTGCCCTAGTTTGCAGTCAGTTCATTCTGCACTGATGTATATTTCATTGCCCAAGGCTTAATTTTGATTTATTGTCCATCCATAAATTAGAAAAATATGCTCTGGAATTCCATCCCGCTGAAAAGCTGTGCCTGATGTCAGGGGACTGGGTGATATTTAAGATGTCAGAAATACATATTGGATTAGTGTGCTTTGTTTCCCCACAACAGCAGGTGTTTAATCATAGCTGATGGCTGAAGTTAAATGCATTAGGACAGGATCAGCCAAGAAGATGGAGTTTTTCTAAACCATACAAACTCCAGATAAATAACTCAAAACTAATTGTGTGTCCACATCTTAGATACATTTTTATTTTCTTTACTACATTAAAGAATGAAAATAGCCCTTGGCACTTAACTACCCATTTAAGATGTGTACAAATCTTTGATGCTAATGACTGAGTGGCTTTTGCACAGTATTACACTCTCTTCTTGGCTCTTTGATGGCTCAAGATATTTTCAAAAGGAAATACAACTAAGAAAGGAACAAAGAGGGGTAAAGCATCTACAGAGATGGTACATTGCCTTTTGACGTTAGGGATTATTCCCACAGAAAATTAAAGATGTGAATGTAAATAATAATAATAATAATAAAAATTGCTTACTATAACAGGACCCTAAGTAACACAGAACACATTCTGCATCCAAGGGCTGTCCTGAATTTTCTTTTTCTAATGCTGACTTTTGTTTGCTGCAGTTAAGCTTGCTGCTCTGTTTATGCTAATGAGAAGTCTCTGTGTATAGAAAAATGATCAGGCCTGGTCTTGAGCAATTTAGCTGGAGGCCGAAGAGAAGACGCTTAGGAGAGCAAACATTTTCAAGGTCAACCGGTGAACTGTAACAAGCCAGTGAGATTCATGGCGAGAATTGTATATTTTGACACAACAGCGATTTGATTAAAAGAGAAAGTAATGGGTTTAAACAGTCGCTATGAGGATGTAGCCAGACTTTGTTAGCTTTTCGCAAATTACTTAACAGAGCAGTGATGGAACTGGAAATAGGGCTGTTTTGTGTAAGGTAAAGAAAAGAGGGTTATATTTGAAATAGTAATAATAAAAGATGCTAATGTTTGGTGTTAAACATATTTTACTTCATTCACCTTGCAATGATTCCTTTGGAATTCTAGCACATTATAAATATTATGTACAACTACAGTAAAGTTGACAGGTTTTAAGTTTTCTGGTATTCAAAACAAGGATGCATTTATAAAACCTCAGCCCGCCACAAAAAAATAATACTCAAAGCATATCAGACGCTTCTCACAGAGTTATAAAACCCTTCCTAAAGGTGGTCAATGGGAGTTATTCACTTCATATCCTGTACAGAGAAACTGAGGCAGAGAGGCAAACAGATTGCTTTGACTTGTGCAAACTAAGTTTGTCAGAACGAATAGTATGGTACAGGGCTTCATTTCCCAGTCCGCAGATTTTTGTCCTGATTACCTACAATTTAAGCATGACCTTTTAGTCTGAGACCTAATTACTGAAATTAAAAGCTAGGCACATCTTTCAAACTTTTGTTGTATCTGTATCCCAGCTAACAAGACAATGCCCCCAAAAGAGAATGATTTATTACACTGATATTCTGCCACTCTTGCCTTCCTGTTTCAAAGATATTTTTAACAGAATTTTGAAATCATGCTCTGAATTTAACACTTTATCTTAAAACAAACAAACAAACAAAAAATTAAAAAAATATGTGAACTTCATCTTGGGAGCACTTGACCCAGAATAGGTTCCCTTCCACTGGGAGACTCCACCCTGCCTCCAAGCAGAGGCTTTTCAGAGCCTGAACCTCATGCAGAGCAGTAAAATTTTCTTTGAAAACAGTACTTTATTTCATCAGAATGGATGTTTTGAGATTACAGCTGCAGTGACTGTCCATCAGAGACCTACACTCCAAGAAAAACTATCCATTCCTTTTTCTACAAGGCATTCATCTACTGTTGTTGTTGTTGCTTCTTTGCACACACACGGGTTGTGTGATTGCATGAGAGCAGGTCTGTTTAAAATGGGTTCATTTGGTTTAAAACCAAACAAATAAACACACCACTAAAGAGGAAAAGAATACTCTGAATAATGAAAGGCTTCTGTCTTATAACAGCAGTCTGAGTAGCCCCAGGATCTTCAGACACATACAGCCTGGAAGAGAGGAGAGGACCATAAAAGCAAGGAATTGAATTGAAAAGCAGGAAATGATTGAACGTGACTGCAAATAACATAATCATTATTTCTGTGACTGTGGTTTGTATTCAAGAAATCATTTCTTCAAGAAAATGTCTTGTTTTCTTGATTGGTGTTGCTTGAGCTCCCAGTCCCAGGCATGACATAAAGCCGTGAAGTTTCTTGTTTGGATTAAGCACTTCTTAGGCCATGCTGCCATTTAAAAGATGTAGCCCTGCCTCACTGAGAACCTTGCACCAGTGCTGGGACTACCAGAGTCCAACCGTTTCTCTAATCTGTTTGAAAGCCTATGTTTTTGACAGTCAGGTGGCTCACTGAGTTGACCAAGCTCAGGTGTGCCTGCATGACTGCTACCAGTTACTCTAAGGAGGTGGTGAGATCATGGCACTGGGACTGGGACAGAGGGCAGGGCTGAAGAGCAGCAGGCCAAGCACTGAACAGCTTTTCTGTCATTACCTTTGTATTTGTTTCTGATGCTGCAGCAGTGTTTCAAGGTTTGTTCTCTTTTGTTTTAATGCACAACAAGAAGATGAGGAAAACTTGTTAAAGATTAAGGCTTGGAAGGAAATCATCAAGTATTATGGCTTCAGTTTGCTCTAAAACTGTCTGTTTAGAGTTAGTGTGATGTTGTAGCTGCCCTCAGCTGGTAGGATCTGCTAATAAATCCCCTGTATATTAAGGCTGAGGTTAAACTCAACTGCTTGCAAGGATTCTGTAGAGGGAGAAGATACTTTCTGTTTTGAGGAAAAAATAAACATTAATTTCCTGGTCCTGCATCATTTATTCAGCCAAAATTTCCACTGAGTTGCTCCAAACAATTAGGAGTTTGAGGGTATGATCCTAATTCAGATTTCCTGAGAGTATTAAGGAATGTAATTCACAAATTAGTGCAATACAAATTTTTAGTTTAAGGAACAGTAATTCCGATTGGAGACTGGGCGACAGAGGCTGGTGGCAAACTGTGTTTAAAAATACATAAATATTAAATCACAGTTCACCTCTAGGGGGAAAAACAATATGGCCATCAAATCTTTCAAATAACTAGTTAGTTAAAAAAATTAAGAACAATACAATTGAATACCAATAAGTTTTCCCAAGGAAGATTCTAGACTATGCCCCATGCAAAAGCAAATTACATCCACCTTTACCTTATCCACACATTTATCCTTTCCCATTTTAATGACAGCTTAAAACAGCTTCCAGCTAAGTCCTTCAACCTCTACATCCCACTTTATTCTACCCCTCAGTATACATAATGGTTTCCCTCCCTCAGTTATCACCAATTTTAAAAAACATTTTTCAAAGGAGTACTTTAGGTTGAATAGAATATTTATCAGGAGTTACAATTCCTGAGTTCTCAGGTTTTCCATGGACACCTTGCGTGACCTTGAATATGTCACCACACTTCTATTTCCATCTCTGAACAAAGGGTATCATGCTTACTTATCTCTCAGGGGTCTGGTGTGTCTTAACCAATCAATATTTTTCATGGCACTTGGAGATCCACAGATAATTAGAGATTCTACGACAATAAAACATAAGTATTGTACACAGCTCATGAACTGTCTTTTTTCCAAGTGTCTTGTAATGCCAGTGGGACTGAGGAATATACATACAGAATTTTAGCATACATTGGAAAAAAAGACAGTACATGAGATGTGTACAATAAATAAGGTAAAAAGAAACCAGAGGCCACTACATTTCTCCCGTTTGATTAACTGAGATGTCCTATGAAGAAAAATAGAAATTCTGACAAGCTCTGGCCTCTAATTCCACCTGTAGAGTTACAATAACAAAAGGGCAGTGGTTTATCATTTTGAAAAGGAACCACAGAAAGTTTGGCAATGCTAGAAGTCTAATGCTAAACCTTAAGATGATTGACCAGTTGTTTTTTTTGGGGGGGAAGTCTGTCAATTAAATTCTCCCAAATAGTTGTATCATAGAACATTTCTTTAGGGGGAATACACAAGGAGGGTCCCACACTGTGTGGTCAGACACTATGTGTTTCAATGAGATCTGTAATTAAATGATAAATGATATTGTGGTCTGCAACGTTTCCACTTGCCCTAGTAATAAATCATTGGGACATTGAAATGTCCTAGGGTTGGCTGCTACCAGGCCTGCTTCTCCTTTCATGTATGTTGCAGAACTTTGAACTGTTAATGTTCTCATCTGCATCAGATACTTTACATTTCATATGCATGAAACAAGGGCAAAGTTTGATACACAGACTTACCCAGGCGCTATTTATCCTGTAAAATTGTGATTACACACTTTGTGCTGTAGGGTCAGAATGGGACAGAGGTCCTGGACAATTCAGAGAGAAAACAAAGGAAGTATTTCTGACTAGTCATATATCACTTCATATCATAGTGCCACACTTAATTGTTACTGAAAATGCACCTCAAAAGGACAAATAATTATTTGAGTTTTCTTTTTGGACTTCTACCCATCTGCAGACTGCAATAATAATCTTTGTTTCCAAAGTTAAAAAGGAATCGGGATTCCAGCTGAGCTGAGACAATATAATTCAAATCTTAAGCAAAACCAAGTTCTTTATAGCTAGCTGGGCAATCTCTCTATTTGGAATAACTGAATTTAATAACAATAACAATGATGATAATAAAGTCATATCTATTATTGCAGACTGAAGACAAAGAAATGACTGTAGATAATGAAAAGTAAGATACATATTTTTTCTCTATTGGTTTGAAAATTATAGTAATAATGAGCTGTTTAAATTATCAAAGGAAGCTCATCACTTTCTGGATATGCTTCCAGACACATTTGCAAGCTTCTAAATGTTTAGTAACTAATTGGTCTTTCATATTTCTTAGTGGCATATATGCTTCTTTAAATTTTATTTTAAAGTGTTCCTGCTGATACAGACATGGCAGCACTAAGATTAGGCAGTTCACAAACATGCATGTCACTGTTCCAAAATGCAAGTGCCTAAAAGGCACTCCTGTCAGAAAAGGTGTTGAAAATAATCACATGCTTGAGGTTTCTCTTGCTGCAGCTCCTGTCGCATTTCCAGTAGTACCAGCAAAAATATGGCATAGGACTCCCACTTTGATTTCCATTAGAAAGACTTAAGTTTTGGTACACAAAATACAAGGTTCTGATCCTGTTAGACGACCAAATCAATGGGACAGACTAAGTGACACCTGTTTGATGGTTAATAATTTTTTATTTTTTTTTCATTTAAAAATACTAAAAATACTGCAAACTTCAAAGGGTTATGATCAAATTTATTATTTAGTCTCTAAGTGAATATCTATAGATACATTCATTTTGTTGGTCCCATATTTTCAAAGTAGGGCCTTTGTTCCACCAAACTTCCACTGACTACAGAAAAAGACTACCATGACCTCTGTGGCAGGTCAGTTGTTTGTTTTCAAATCATAAAAGTAGAAGAATACATTTGGCCTAATGGATGCAAGTCTAACAGAATTTCAGTTGAAAACAGATTAAATTTGCCTACCTTGAGACTTTTGTCAAAAATCCAAAATGCAGACCAAATTTTTGGATGCCATAGGTATTCAAATTAAACCAAAAAATGTAGATTTGAACGGAAAACTTAAACCATTAAGTTTTGATCAAGCTAAATTTTCAAAGGCTGGCAGATGATTTTCCCAGACCAAAACTTGGCAAAATCTGATGGATTATGGTTGAATTTTATTTTGACTTTGTTATTACTCTTTAGAACACAGATTCAAACTACCTAAGGAAATGGAAATCCTTGCAAACAGAAATAGATAATAAATTAAAAGTGTAATATTTCATGCACCTCTGGTTTTACTTAACAGAGCATAACAATTTGAAAGGAGTATTTATAGTTATTCAACTGAAGATTACAGAAAAAACACTGTTCTCCACTCCTCTACACTGTACACAAATCCAGTCTTTACTTCTAAGTTTTGTGAGGAAGAGGAATGTTTTCTTTCAGAGTTAGACAGCTCTAGAGTAAATTTGGAATGCAGAAGTCAATGAGGAGCACAGATTAGTCTACAGAGAGAGTGTGTCACCTAAAACTCTTGTTATTAGAGATTTTATTAATCAAAAGCAGAATGCCTGCATTGCATAGATCCGAATGTATGACCTCCACACATCTACTTTATCCAGAAAACATATTGCAATCACTTGTTTGTGCTTGGTATATGAACCTAATCAAAGGACCTTAACTAGTTATTTTAATTTCTGTAATTCCACTTTAAGAAGATACCATAAAGAACTTCAAATAAGATTGAAGGCAAAGAGGATGGTCAGAGCCTTCCATACAAAGGCATTTCAGCTTAGAACAGAGACAGTTGAAGGAGGATGTGGTGGAGACTGACAAAATCAGGTGCATGGTAGAACAGATGAATACAGAATAACAACTAGGGTCCGGCAATTAGAAGACCAGCCAGTACGTTTAAACCAAAGTACCATTTCACACAGCACACACGTAATCTGCCAACAAGCTGTTTGGGAAGCCTCAATTATATATGTTTTTAAAAGGGTATTAGATACATTCATGTTGGGTAGAGTTACCAAAGTTCCAGTACAACTCAGTTACTTAAAACTGATTGTCAAGAAAGAGAGGGACCACAATGCTTGCCTTTAAGCTTTCCATAAGAAAGAGTATCTGGCCACTATTGATGAGTAAACTCACCAGACAATTCTGTGTTCATAAAGTTCTCATATATTTGAACTAATCTAATTTGGTGTGTTAACCAGAAACATCCATAATCTGCAAAGTTTATGGTCCTGGACCAAAATGATTATAACAGTTCAGTACAAACTTTTGCAATATGACAACAGGCCCCACAGAGCTGCTTTCACAGGACTGTGATCTAATACTCTTCACAGATTAGAGAAGTAAATGGGAGCTGAGATGTCACAGCTGGGAATGCTTTTATCCAGTTCTTCAGGTAAACACAGTACAGGTGGTCACTTTGCCACTGCATATTATGCACAAAATTAATGAACTGAGAAGGCAAAATAAGTCTGACCTGCATACCAGGACTTGTTTTAGGGCTGTTTTCCTTGTAGCTCTTCTAGACCAACTGCAAACCTGACCTCCAGTGCTGTGAATGTTTTCTTCCTCCTGTTTACCTCAGGACTAGTTCCGAGGTCATCCATACGTGCTGTGCTCTGCTGACGCCATGGGGAGGGTGAGGATTTCCAAAGCATTAATGACTGGCCCTGGGTGCTTCTTTAACTCAGCGTATGATGTTGCACTACCAACCTGCATTATAGCTCTTTGTGGAGAAGAAATAAAACAATGGTTGGAAGGACATCTGCAGAAGTCTGGTTAGAGAACGAGCAAGCCTGAACGTAATTGTACCTGAAGGAAATGCTTGCTTCTATATATAGTCCTGTTCTTGGCAAAATACTCTGTTGCTGCTCAGTGTTCTCCTTCACCTTTTATTGTTTTTAATTGTCATCACCAGAGCTGGGTACATACATAATGGGGAAAGAGCTTGACCTGTTAACGTGCCCCCTCCCCAGCCTGGACCCTGGATCTCTCTCTGAAGGTGAAGGGAAAGGTAACATGGGCACGGACCCTGCAGGTCAGTGGCAAAATGAGGGGGCATGTGGCCACAGAGCCCTGGCTCAGTGCTGGTGCTTTCTCCACATTTCTTTTTTTTTTTTTTTTTTTTTTTTTAATTATTACTCAGTTCAGCCACACAAGGCAAATTGTGTTTAATGAATTAGCCTAATGGATTCCGCAAGTGGTTGGTGAGCAGGGTGCTTCCTCCAGTTAGGGAAAACATTTAAACTTTGCTTTTCTTGATGATAAGGGTAAGCAGAGGGCAGGGACCTGTGGGGAGCAGGGGGGAGGCCGCCTGTCATGCCCAGGGCCAGGGAGGCAGTGGAGGTTAGCCCAGAGGAGGAGTGGGGAGCCCGGGGCACCGGTGCCCTTTGTTTCGCCGCTCCCAGGCAGCCCAGGGCTGCAGTACCTACCTACCGCGGCTTCCTCGGCAGGCAGCTCCCTCCCCTTCCCAGTGCTACACATTAAACTCTTCCAGAGGGGCCTCTTTAACAGCTCCCCATGAAATAATAATTCATTATGTCACAGGAGGGAAGAAAGGGAGTGTAAGTGTCTTGATGGGATTAGCGGAAACCCCCGCAGAGATGATTTAGGAGCCGTGATAATTCATTTAATAGGGGCCTGGGGTAAATTGCTAGACAGGGAAATGTAACTGAACCCGCTTAGAAAGGGCGCATTACAGGTCTGTATATGATAACTGGCTTCATTAGCAATATTTAAGAGATTTCATTTAAGAATGAGTCATAAAATGCAGAACTATTTCATCCACCTGGTTTGGTGGCCTTTAGCTTTACTCTGTCTGAATATTAAATTGGAAATGACACCACAGCAACACATTTTGGAAACTGTTCTTTTGGCTGTTATTTGTATGGTTGGTTTAGCTTCTCGTTTGTTAACCTTTTAAAATGAATATCATTGAAAGTGGATAACAGTACGACCAGAACTGAGAGAGATTAGGTGGAGAACAGGCTGCTACAAAACTTAGCAAAATCTTTCTACCGCTGTAAACACGTGGGTCCAGGAAGGGTCAGCAAATGGCAAACAATTTCCACAAAGGTTGGTATGATAGCCCCTTTCACATCGAAAAGAGGCCTGAATATATCTGGTTATGCAACAGCTTGGATGGGTGGAACAGCATGCGTGCATTCAGAAATAATCAGCTGGACTTAGGGAAGAGCACCATTCTGTACCACAGAGCTGAAGTTTGCCTCAGAAGCTATCATCAGCAAATGCTGGGTTTGGTTTTGGAACAGAAAACATATATGGGATATTTTTTTCACACTTAACAACATTTAAAAATTGGTAACCCTAGAAAAATTCCGCTCTTTTTAAGCATGGTACAAATGATTTTTTTTTTAAAGCACAGTCCAAATACCAGACTAGTGATTCGATATGCTTGCATAAATATTAAAAATCAGATGAGCCTAGAGACATGAAGAACCAAGTTCTGTACAGGCTGGCAACTTCATTAACTCCAGTGGGGTTGTGGGTTGTAAACTATGGCAAAATTTGGTCTCACATTTTCACTGTTTCAATGTGTGCATGGTGATGTTCGTTATTCATGGGAAAGGAATTATTTAGGGTAAGAGTTATTATAAAGTGTTTTATTCATCCTTAGTCTTGTGCTCTTGTGCTCTTGTGCTTGTCAAGCAACATTTCAGTAATATTTGTCACCAGTACTTATAAGTTACAAATGTTAGCCTTTTAAACACATTATTTAGAACATGAATTTAACTCTTTGACTCTCTCCCTGGATTCATTTTATGAGACAAGATGCACTTCAAGATTTGGGTAAATGCTTAACAAATACCAAAAATGGGTCATAAGCATATCAGCTTTTTCAATACACCTTTCCCTTTTATTGCTTTTTCATTTTTTATCACTGAAAACAAAATAAATGCACTCATAAGGAAACACTGGCAAATAAATTATTAATGCATTTCTGTCATAAATGTGTGCTGCTTGTTCTTCTCCTGAAATACCAAAATGAAACAGTAATATTTTAACATCACTGCATAGGATTAGAGTAAGATTTGCTGATTATATTTTATCTGGGGATGTTGCCAGCTCAATTGTATGGCAATTCACTGTGCAAGCTACTATCATTGAAAAACAAATAATGGTATTCTCTTTTAGCGCCCCCCCACCGACAAACTGTGGATACATTAATATATTTTTTAATCAGACAAGTAGCTATACATAAAATGATGCTATTACACATTTAGGGTCATATGACTAAAAGACGAACCAGTTTTTCTCTAGATGACTAAAATTTAGCAGAATGTCCTGTTATGTCTGTGTGCCACATTAAGCTTGTTGTTATTACCTTGCTTTTTTCCCCCTAACTTTGAAATCCTAGAGAAAAGAGTCCATACTTGATATCATATTGTAAAGCATCTTGAAATATGGCAAGCAGTATCTTTATCAAATATAGCTAAAGGTATTAATAACCACAACTGTCAATTGTAGGAATAAGACAAGTGTTTTAATAAATCTTCACTAATACTCCATACAAATATAAAAGAATGACTAGCTTTCTCTCCAGCCCTTTCCCTAGTGACCACTGCCTATTACGACTTTGAATGATTCCCTCTAATGGAAGACAGCCAATACTGTCCATTATTCCAGATGGTCAGCTCTACTGCAAAGTTCTGCTAACGCTTCTCAGCATCTCGCCAGCATTTTTTTTTCCTTTCCATGAAAATCCAGTCCAAGATCAGCCAGCTATTAGTTGGCAGATAAAACCCGTGCTATCTTGCCTACTTGTTACAAAATCCATTTTGGTATTCACAGTATAAAGAGTACAATGGTTTCCTGTGCTGCCCATATCAAAGAAAGTCAAAATAGACCAACAGCTCTATAATAGCCAGTAAGTAATACATTAATCACTTGCTGCTGCACGGCTAAGAGGTGACAGGAAAAAATATAAGCAGACTTTGTGGCCACATTCTGAATGTGCTTTACCTGCACAATAATCCTGTTCATTACAGCAGTTTGCACTAAACACAAACAGGATTTGGTCCAGCGTCTTCCATATAGCAGACATTGCTTTTTCATGTACTGTGGGCATTTGACATTCTATGTCCTGATTTCTGTAAAAAGCAGTTCAAATCATGCAAATATTTCATGCTCTAATCAGCAGAAAGTAGATAAGTACTGGCCTGTGCATGCAATTTAGCAAAGTTCAACTAATTTTTCAGTTAGTAGATAATGGCTGGGTATTATAAAGTAATGCTCATCACTTCACACAAGCAGCATTTGCTTATTGCTGTTCTCTGTTAATACAAAGAGGCATTAGCAGACACTTGTAAATTTTCCTATGTACAGCTTACATAAAAACTAATGACAACAACAACAAATGACAACAACAGCTCCCCTTTAACTGTGCTGCACCTAGAATAAATACTGTAGGTGTCCTTGGAGACAAATATTTCAAGTGCTTAGATATCTTTCTGGTATGCATTCTAGCATCTTGTCATCCAAAAAAAGCATGCTATGAAGAGTGGGCTTACACACTACTTACATGATTTTCTCTAACGGGAAGCTTACGATGCTGCATTTATAGCTTGAAAATTAAAATGATTTGATTAATTCTGCAAACCCAGAGTAGCTCTAGTAAAACAGACCAGTACATTTGACACTGAACAACATGAAATTGCTCCAGATTTGTACTCTTGCACAGGAATATGAATTGGGCTGATAATCATGCATTTTACTGCAACAATATCCATTGTTTAATTGGCATATTTTACTTCACGCAATCAAATATTTCAAAATATGCAGGGAACATTCAGCTACAAGGCACTGGTATTTGATATATATATTTTTAAATAAAAGTGTTTTCAAGAGAAATCTAACTATACATTTGACCTTAAGACTTTTTCAGTAATGATTATCCCTATAGCACTATCAGTACTTTCAATAAAATCAAGTTTAACTTGTGTTTCAAACATACATTACAAATAGATGTATGGATGGACTAGATATTGAGAAAAGGAATAGTACAGATTATGAATATTAAGATTTATATTAATCTATAAGCCTATTAAAGTACAGTAAAACCTGTCCTTCAGACCACCTTTTTAAAGATATCACCTCCCTGATGGGACCACTAAATTTCGGGCCAAATTATTTTCCCATAAAGAACAATGAAAAGAAAATGATTATATTAAGACTACTTCTACTATGGTTTCTTTTCATTGTTCCGCCGAAAATGATTCCAAACAGTAAAATAACATTGATTTTGACCTTGTTAATGAACCTGAAGAACTTCAAGGCATACTTGACCATAGATTTCCCTTTAAACAGGAAAAAACCTGACATGTAGCCATCATAATTTCATCAACCTTGGCAGAAGATATGTAATTACAATGGTATTTTGGATAGGCAGCTTGTCTTGATATTGTTAATGTTCCACAGGGACAGAAGCATGGGCTTTTTCTTCATATCAACACTCTTAAATGATCTTGTAATTTGTATAATATTAATTAAGTCTTCTGAGAGTTAAGAATATTTTGAAAGGCTGGGTTTTACAGATTTATACACTATTACAGGATTAATTTGATTTTTCCAAGATGTCTATCTTCCCTATGGTAGGAACTTTCCAGAGATGTCTCACTGGGACTTCTTCACTCCCTTTAGGAGGGCTACACCCAGTAAGTGTAAAATGTAGATGGTCATAGTTTCTCTCCTATTAATATGAATGGTCCAAGGACTACAAGTCCCAGAATGCATTTTTTCACTTAGATTTGAGCTTTCTTCTCTGTTAAGGAAGTTCAGAACATAGGTTACAAAAGGCACCTTGGCCTACAGGACATTATCAGCACTAGCCTCTGCCTTTTTTATTTTTATCTTGCAGTCTGTCTGCATAGACAAAATCCAGCATGTTTCCCATATATATATATATATATATATTTTTTTTTTTCCAATACATTCACCGTAGTGTATGTATTATAGTATCTTTACAGATACTATACTAGTAGTGTATTATGGCCTCAATGGATTTTTTTAGGTTAGGGAAAAAACACAGTTAAAAACAAACAAGCAACCTCTTCCAAACCCATCATACAGTAGAACAGTTATTTTTTCTTCACATCCAACTCCAGTTTTCCTGGAACTAAAATAAGCATTTATAATGCTAAAATGGAAACCCAAATGCTGATCATTAGAACAATTAGGCTGCTAGTTAAAGCATTGGATGACTTCATTTGAAGCCTATCTTGTAAATGTATGCAGGGATTTGGTGATACTCATAGATATAAATATTTGGGAAAGATTTCTCACACATTTAGAGAAGTGCTAGAGTTTGCCATAATAAGAATTTCTTAGGCTTTGCAGTAGGGGAGCATATTCCTCTCCAGATAGGTACTGGTCTCCTACCTAGATGGGAATGCATAAGTGAATTGTTTGAGACTTGCCACAGGATATTTTGAAGATGGAAGAGGCTGTATAATTCATCTGTTTAAACTGAATAATCCACTAATCTGAGCTGTGGGTTCTCAGTGTGCACTGTTCTAACGCCTTGTTCATTCAAAATTGTCTATTGTTGTCTATTGTCAGGGTGCTTTCTACACACCTGGTTTCTCCAGAAAGCTGGAGAAGGAGTTTTTGTCAGGGATTGTAGTGATAGTACAAGTGGGAATGGTTTTAAACTAAAAGAGGGAGATTTACATTGGATGTTAGGAGGAAATTCTTTACTCGGTGGTGACGGACAGGAACAGGTTGCCCAGAAAAGTTGTGAATGCCCCATCCCTGGAGGTTTTCAAGGCCAGGCTGGATGGGGCTTTTTTAAGTCAGAGAGAAAACAAAACAAAACAAAACAAAAACAAAACAAAACAAAACAAAAACAAACAAACAAACAAACAAAAAAATAGTTAAAAACAAGCAACCTCTTCCAAACCCATCATACAGTAGAACAGTTACTTTTTCCCACCTGGTCTGGTGGGAGGTGTCCCTGCCCATGGCAGGGGTTTGAAATTAGATGGTCTTTAAGGTCCATTCCAACCCAAACCATTCTAGGGTTCTATGGTTCTACACACCTTATTTTCCCTTTTCAACATGAGATTCAATAAAATTACTGTTCCACTAGATGAGGCAAAATCTACCAGGTTGTCATTTATCTTTAATCCAATGCTTTCACTTGACTTCTTGTGCACTATCCAATTCACTACATAGTGAATGTTAACAGTAGTTTGTTCATAACTTTGCATATGCATTGATGGACTTGGGGACAGGAGCACTTCATGTTGTTGTTGTCACTATACATATCACACCCCAAAATAACAGTCCAGAGCTGCAGTTCTAGGAGCAGCTGAGCATATCAAAAGGTTTGTTGTTTCCAAAAGAGACAAATCTTCATTTTTTTCCCTACTAGTCTTTTCTTCTCTCCCCGACTCTCTCCCTCACTCTTAACCACACGGTCCCACTACTTGCTTCGCACAATCTCCTTTGCTCATGAGAACCTCCCTCCTTTTCTTTCAATCCATTCACCCAGCAGGAAAAACAACAACAACAACAAATCAAACAAACAAACAAACAAAAAACACAACCTTTTTTGCTGCATCGCTTTTCCACCAGGTTGGCAAGCAGAGGAGCCTGAGAATGGCCACAGTTAGTATGCATGGTAAGTGGCAGAAATACCTTGCTGGGAGCAGAGGAGCTGAGAAGGGGAAATGGACTGGGACCAGGGCGTCCCCTTGCTGGTGGCTGTGGAGTAACTGGTTGATTGGCTCATCTCCTCTTGTCGAATGAGCCCAAAACATCAGGGCACTTTAGAGGATGCAGTAATTGAATTGATAGATTTCTCACATTTCTTTAACGGATGTTCAACCTTACCGGTAAATTCTGCTTCGTTAACTCACATTATTAACCCATCTAACTGCAGTGGCATTGCTTTTGTTAGTAGAGACTGGTTGTGGCTTACAGGTAACAGGCCAGCACTCAAAAAGCAGAAAAGAAGAACCTAAGAAAAAACAAAGATTAACATAAAAGCTGATTCACTGAAATGAAACTCTGCAGTTTAGGTCTTCCAAGCTGAGATGTTGATATATGCCACAGCACTTTGTTGTGTACAAATACAGAATAGAGCCAAGCTTGTGTTCCTATTTCTGCCCACCTTGCCATAATGGGAGTTTTGGCAGAGTTATTTGGCAAACCTACAGTAGATAGTTTTTTCGCATTTTGTGTGTGTGTGTCTGTGTGTGTGCTTTTTACACACCAGCACACCTTTTTATTTAAATTAGATTAACTTGAAACCTGTCATTATTTAAAACAACCCTCAACTCAAATTCGTCCAAATATATATATTAAAGCGATGTTTAAAATGTTTGTGTAGGCATGTTAACACCCTTTGTATATTTGGGCTAAAAGGCAAACCATTATCTTCATTTTGTTTCATTACAAGTATTTGATGTGTGACTCAAATTCATGACTGGTTAATGAGCAAATGTTAGCATGGCACAGCTATGCCTGTTACAGAGCAATCAGTTTCTCAATGAGGGCTTGTTAAAGCTGTGGTTTTATTGTTTTGCCTTCTTCCACAGTTCAGTGAATTAAATGCAATTCATTGTTTTAACACTCTTTTTCTCATCCCTCCCAAAACTTCTTTGCACATCTGTACTGGGAGCTGTGAGCATTGTTTTATTATTATCATCTATGCAGTGGTATAGACACACTTGGATGATTTATAAACAAACAAAATGAAAAGTCTGTGCCCAGAGGAGCCTACAATCTAGTGCCTGAATGCTGCAATTGCTGTCACGTGGGTGGGATTGCTGTGTCCATGTGTTATCAACTTGAAAATTGTGGCTGAAAGCTTTAATTCTGCAGTCAGCTCTGCTAGTGAGGAATAGATTCAGGCCCCAGTCCTGCGCTGGCTGGGAGCCCAGTGCCTGTGCGGAGTCTGGCAGCAGGCTTCACCAGCAGACAGGGCTATGCAGTGAAGTCCCTCACTACTGTATTCAGTTTGTTACTACTGCAAATCAACGTCCTTTTTATCTTTTTATTTTTTATTTTATTTTTATTTTTTATTTTTTTCTGAAAGAATGGGCTGCAAGTTCTCACATCTTATGTGCTATTCAGATTTGAGGCAAGATGAGGGTTTCTTTTCATTGACAGTATCCAGAGATCCTTGGTGCGATCTGATGTTACTTGTGTGCTTCGCTGCAGTCCTTGTTCAGGCAAAATTCCTGCTCTCTCCAGTAGGCATTTGCCCAAGTAAGGAAACAGGCCCCATTTTACAATGTCCTGTGCTAATGAGTCTTTTCTCATTCTAAGGTGTTTCAAAAAGGCTATAAATGGACATACCTGGTTCTATATAGCTGAAGGTATTAACTGGAAGACTTTATGTAATTAAAATGTTAAATATCAAATTACATACAGTTAAGTAAATTTACCCCTTGATTTATGAGTGTTTGCTGATATATTGAACAGTATGGCCATTTTTTGGATATATATCTGCAGAAATTATTTATTACTGGGTTGTATAGCTTTTTGAAACAGCAAAATGTAAAATGTATATTTAAAGCCTTTGATCCTCTATTGGGACCTATGTTAATTATGATTTGTGAATTATTTTCTGCATGAAATCACAATCTTTACAATAACAATATATAGATTATGAACTTCTCAGAAAGTCTAATGCCTGTGGGTGATATTTTGGTTGTTTAAGTACTGTCATTCTGGCAGAGCATTAATTTAGATTTTCATGCTCTAGTCAGCACCTTGGATGTCCTTAGAGTTTTACACTTGGATTAAAAATACATTGAATTCATCAAGCATATTGTTAGTAAAATGAACGTGGGACTTCCCTGTTGCAAATCCAGTTTTATGATTTTCTGACTCTAAATGAAATAAGAGGAAATCTGAAATGTTTTCAATTTTGCAGTATAAACCTTTTCTCCTTGCACAGGTTTGAAACTCTGAAATTATCTGTGTGTAAATAGCTATTGGACTGTTTTCAATATTGAGAATTGATCTAATTTCTTCTCCAAATATGCCAATAGCAAGACCACTGCTTCCTGTAAATCATTAAGAAGAGTAGATCAAATATGCAGCTGGTTCAATTACAGGGATGGATAGTTGAAACGTTTATAAATGAATCTACAGAAAGCTCAAAGCTCACATAGCCAAGTGCTGTCACACACACACACACGCAAATCCTAGATACAAGGCAGGAGAGATGAGGATGCAAGAGCAATAAGGAGAATTTGCACCAAAGTACATTATAATGTGGTACAAAAGGAATAAATTATATGTGTATGAAAATCATAAGCTTTAAGCTTTGGAGAGAGTTGTGCAATTGACAATCAAATGGAGCTTAAAAGAAATTACGAGGTTTTACACTAAAGTCTTGAAATAAAGAAAGTAATATTTTATGGCAAAAAATTGCAAATGTCAAGATTAAATCATAAGACTTTGCACCATTGAGCTACTAGCTAGCTCTATAGCTTCTTCAGTTCTTAACACAGGGAAAGACCAACTTTCATGGTCAATAAAACTTAAGAACTTTAGAAATACATTTAGAGACATAAATCATATATTTGTGACTTTTCCTCCTTAAATAGCTAATTATGGAAGAAAAATGATTGAATATGTGAACTCCTTGGCTGCTAACCTATTCTTGCATTTGTTTTTAGGCTCATTTTTAATCCCTTTTTCTTGTTCTAAGGAAATGGCACTAATTTCTCAGATTAAAAGATGGCAACTGCTGTAAATGAAGTCCATGTTTTGTTTTGTTTTGTTTTAATTTGTTTTCTCTCTCTCTCTCTTTTTTTTTTTTTTCCTAATTATTATTATTTTTTTTCATCTGTCCTGTCTCCAAAGAATTTAGCAGCTGTAATGTGATCCTGTGTAGAAATATCTTGGAGCAAACAAGCCAAACCAGAAGTGGAAATACCAGAGCTTAGATGCCCAAACTGCTTCCTCCAGTCCAAAGCTGGACAGGTGGCGACCCAGATTGAATCAGTTGTTGTGGGAATGATTTGATTCACAAACAGGGTTGTAAAATTTTATATGGAGATGCCAGTGAAAGTCACAAGATCATAGAGCAAAAGGCCTTTATCCACATAAATTACCTGAATGGCTATGAAGCATAAAGGAAATAAATTGAACAATATTGCTTCTGCTTAGTTTACAGACATATGGTATGTAGCCTCACGTGATGTACACACTAATAACAAGCATATCTGTGAACCCCATATAATAATGGGGATACATACCTCCTCTAACAAGTCAAAGAATGAAGCGGTTGCTTGTTCGTTCAGAGGCATATTAATTCACAAGTATGCGTTATGCATTTTACTACATAAAACGATCTGAGGAAGCTCAGACACTTGTCCTTCTTTCCTCAGACAATATCAGAGGATCTAATAAAATATATTACCTTCCCTTACAAGCCTTGCCTCTTCTATTACAGCCATAGTCACACACACACACACTGGACAGCTTCACAATGAATTAATTTGGGGGAATCTGGGGGCATTCAAAGATTTGGATTTCTGAATGGGGGATCCTCCACCAGTACCTGGCACTACAACACACACAGTATGCACAGATCAAACCAAGGACCAGGGTGGGCCCCGCAGCTGTGAAAATGAATGCATTTCTTTTTTTTTTTTTTTTTTTTTTTTTTTTTTTTTTTCCATAGCTAGCTCCACACCTGTACAATATGCAAATTTTTACAACAGAGCACAGCAGCGCAAGAGAAATATTTTCAGCCCTGCCTACCAGGCTGATGCATTGATCTCAGCAGATTCTGAGATATAAACTTCAATTTGGCCCCCAGTCACTTAGTGGACACTGCCACCAGCAGCTCTGACACCGGGTTATTTGTTGTTGCTGTTTGCTGTCCCTGTTTGCACATTAATCCAGTGACAATTAGGTGTCAGCGAGCGTTGTTTCTGCTCGTTGATAGCCTTGGGCTCTGCGCTTGAAGCCCTAATCAGGAGTGTAAACTCTGCTATATTTCAATTTGGAGAAGCGCTCTTCCGCTAAGAGGCCCCTGGCACTGCGATAAATAAAACGCCTATTTACTCTATTGCCACACTTAGACATCTAATGCACTTACTACCAGCCCCCTAATCATGGCCCACAGTTAAATCCGCCTATAAATCACTCCATTCTCATCCTGCAGATTAGCGAGGCCATTTTCCCCAAACCCCACAATGAGTACTGTTTCCTTTTCTTGTTAGTCAAAAGCGAGATGATTTTTATTAGGTTAAAGACGAGCTCACAGATGGTAAATCGCATGGAGGGAAATGAGATGGAGAGTCCTGCGGCTGTGGGGAGGGGGGCCTGGAGACCCCGGCAGTCCCCCAGGCCCCCGCCCCAGCCGTGCACTGCCTCAACGTGCCTGGCCAGGCGAAGCCCATCCACTCGCCGCACAAAATGGCACCAGCACATGGGTGCGTTGAGCTTGCCTGGCCTCAGCTGCCAGCAGCTCAATTGCTTGCCACTGGGGTGGGACGAGGTCCCAAGGAGCACCCATGTCCTATCCGTGCAGCTGCACCAGGAGTGGCCCACATTTACCTCCTCAGCAGCGCTCCACATGGTATGAGCACCAGCACCGAGCACCGTGTGCAAGTCTACCCATTGCACCTTAAAAATAGGGCTCTCCCTCAAACCTTTATACCAACGTGGGTAAGGAGCACTAAGCTGTATACAGACGTTCTAGAAGAGCTAGGAACACAGTGTAACTGTGATGAGTAATATGACACGTTTTGCATTTTTATTCTCAGTGGCTGGTGAGGAAGAGATTCTGATTATTATTATTTTTTTTAATTATTATTATTATTTTAATGGGTTCATTATTCTCAGCCACTCACCAAATAATTCCTGTGAACAATTCTCAGTCTTGTTTGGGTGAAGTTTGTTGCATTTATCTGATATTTTTAATCCTACCTGGGTTAATTCATTACGTAGTCATCCATTTGTCTGCATGTCCTTGATTGAAGCAGCACAGTACTGAGATATCCTGTTTCCTGTGCAATAACTTTAATAAATTCAAAATTCATTATTTATAAATACTCTGCAACATTTGCTTAAAATTTTAGCACAAGTTCGTGCCAGCAGATCACTGTATTAGGATAGCCATGGAAAGCAAGCACAAAAGAGAAGCACAGCCTGATCAGAAGCCTTTAAGCAATTCAAAGAAATCACTGGTGGATTATTATTATTATTATTATTAATTTCCACGGTGGTAGTCCACTGCCCTTGATAGCTGGCAGAGCTGTGTCCCTTTTCTCAGCAGAGAAGCTTTGGCATTACATATGTAAGAGCCAGGCAGAGGGATGTCAGAGGCTTGCATCACCCATGGGCCATGATTTACCTCATACGTGAATGCACACCCGTATGGGACATGAAGGCAGAGGGGCAGCTGTCGCGTGGTGTCACGGGAGGCCCACAGCATCGTGGCCTCTGCTGGCGACCCATCGCCACCGTGCCCTGCTGCATCCCCCAAGACCTCCAGGGTGAGCTGCAGCCCCTTTTCTCTGCCCCCTCTCCCTTCCCCTTCCTTCCCAGACTCTAAACAGGGTGGATTGCAGTGAAGAGCTCCCTGTAATCTCTGTTTAACTATTTCCATATGACAACTGCTTTGGATCCCCGTAGCCCGATGAAAAGGCCAGAAGCCCTGGCTCTGCCGGGGGGGTTCCCCAGGGAAAGATATGTAAACAAAGCCCGGCTCTGTAGCCTTTTGCACCTCACTCTCTTTTCCCATTCTTGCTTGGATCTCAGGTGGAATTAAAGGGATTAAAGCTGAGCGTAAATGAGGCGAGTGTGTAAAATGACTCCTTTCTGAACCAAACGGCATGTTTCGTGCTGAGGAAATGAGATGCCCATTTAAATCTCATCCATCCACCGCCTGTGGCCACCACCATGTACCTGCCTACTTAGCCCAAGGGTTAATTAATTGAGGCTTCAATGCACTATTGCAAGAGCATTATTGCATTTGATACTCTACATCTGTGATTTAAAACTCTTTCAGTCCCTTGTCAGCAAGGGAGGGTTTTAACTAGGAAATTAGCATTCAGATAAGGGTACGCTCTATTTGCTTCTGAAAGGAAGGAAATATTAAGGATGCTGGTGCACAAACCAAGCTGTAATATCCTGTCCCATCCTAGAAAGGGCTCTTGGGCCCCGCTTCCCAAGGGGACACTCTGTACAAGGGGAATGGGACATAGAAAAAAGAATTACAATTTTCAGTGGAAATACTATGTAGTAGAAACCAGACAACCAAATGTGCTTTATTTTTTAGCAACTTGTTTTTATTCCATGATAATTACAGGTTCCCTATCTTGACACCTGGCTTTGTTTTAAATACCTGATCACCCAGCCACATTATTTCCATACTATATTTCAGGCTTCTCATGGAATTCAAATATTAATATTACTCCCCATATAGTTATTAAAATGCTAATAATCACTTTTATTTTCTCTAGGTAAGCAGAAAAATAATCATTCCTTACATTCACATAATGTCCTTGCATTACACTCAATGGCATGTGTGTGTAATCCCCAACCACTGAAACGAAACACACATTTTCCAGCAATAAAACACAATAGTTTGGGATATGAAGTGACAAAGGAAGTATCCAACTGAAACAACAGGAAGAATTAAAGGTGGAAACAATGTAGTTTCCCAACCTCAAGTCTCAATATTAAACCTCAAAACTGTAAGACAAGCAGAAGCCACGCGTTTAGCCATTCTCATCCATACAGTGAGCCACTTTGCTGCAAAACCCTCTTGTAAGAGCACCCCTTACTTCACCCAGAGCTTCACTCCCATCTGCCTTAGGAAGGGCTGATTGCAGGAGAAGTGAAATTCAGAATTAGGCCCTCTTTTAAATCCCTGTTGGGTTTTAGCTAGAAACATGCCCAAATCACTGTATGCTTTTGCTCTGCCTCTCTAGTACAAAACTGAAAATGCGAGACTGGGTTTGGTCAAGTGAAAGGTCTGCAGTGGGATGGTCAGCCTCAGCAATCTGCTTCAGGGATGGTCCATAAGGCATTCTGCCTTGGACAACTGGAGTTAGATGTCTCAGCAGGAACATCTTGCCAAATCACCACGAACACCCGTTGCTGGTGTTGCAACCCCCAGTACATTTTGAAGAGTACATTCCTTCTCCATGCAATGTCATTTGGTTGGAAACCAAATGACAGTGCTGTCCTCCTTGGCAATCCTGGAGGCCACACACAACCTGGTCCCTGTGCACCGTTCATCGCCAGGGCACAACCACCCCAGGATGAAGCACAGTGACTGTCGGACCGAGCACAGGAGCAGTTGCACGGCTGCCTAAAACAGGAAGTGCAGATTAACTTGTCCAGTTGAAACTACAGAGGGAATTTAGGAAGACAGAATGCAATCAGCCAGGACACTGAGGTTAACACAGTTAATCTTGTGGAAAGTGCAATGGGACCTTTAATAACTGCAACTGGTCAAGGCCTCAGTTTTATGTCTCATCCCAAAGATGGCACTTCCCCGTGAGCGGTGGGGCTGTCGTGGCTGGAGGAGGAGAACAGTGCCACCTACTGCAACGCCATCACCTCTCCCAGCACCTGGGCTCCACTGGAAGGTGTCGATAGCATCCTGGATCTTCTGAAAAAAAAAAAAAACCAAAAAACAAAAAACAAACAAACAAAAAAAACAAACAAACAAACAAA
>CM021797.1:24329148-24363640 GCA_011076525.1 Nettapus auritus | reverse complement strand
AGAGATGGTTTGTTCTTCCTCATGACCCTGAGCGTCTATTAGTGATGATGCCTGACCTTGGCAAATAGAATTATTATCCTGGAGGATGGCCAACTGCTCTCTGAGGGCTAAGCCATTATCCCATCAGGCATGGGAATGGGGGCAACTGGCACTCTTTTTGACCATGTCATGTCACTTTTATTCTATCATCTTAACAGACAACTCTTGAGTACATTTTCAGGCTAATTGTCATTGGCTTAAGAAGCTTGTTAGATGTTTGCACAAAGGTTTTTCTCCTTTTAGCTATTAATCTTTGAACTACAGAGCTTAATAAGGCACTGTGAACTCCACTGCAATATTTTAACAATGCATTGAGATTGCTATATGCAGTTCAGGTTTATGAACAATGACCCAGGACTTTATTTAATAGGAGGCAATCTATCCACTGTAAATCAAATATCTCTAAGCCAGCCTCAGAACAGTGGTGAGCATAAATCAATGTGTTGTCAAGTAGTCCATATCTAGTCTTAAAGACATATGTCTGTTCTGTATCTTGCTTTGGTCCATGGGACATTCATACTGTTTTACTACAAGGAGCACCTCAAGTGTCCAAGTCCATTGAAGTCAACAGCTGCTGGAACAGCTCTTCAAAGCTGGATACATTTAAAACTCTGAAAATATATACATATTGTCTGATACCCACTGGCTGTGAGCAGCAGTGCAGGGGATAGATGCACAAGAGCTTTGACATGAGGGATACTGCAGAAGGCTTAAATCTAACAAGAACCTTGTATATCACTCCCCTCAGATACCAAGAAGGTACCAGCCCCTGTGCATTCATCACATATTTATCAAAGAGGTTAAAAGGAAGATATCATGCTTGAAAAACAGAAGTTTGACTTAAAAAATGAGGAGTTAAGGCATGGTCCCACAAGGGCTTAAATACGTTCCCAATTTCAACTAAAAAGGAGAAAATTGAGGAAGCTCAGCATGCTGTATGATTGGGTCCTTAGATAGGGTGTAATTAACAGAGAAGAAATTGATAGAGGCTATAAGATGAATAGCTACATCCCTGGGCTTTATCAAGCATGGGGCACAGTGGAAAGTAATACTCCAGAGATGAAACGATTTCATGAGAGCCACACCCCCAAAGTTGCCTTTTTAGCAAGTGTAATATGACTTTTTCAGTTTCATAAAGTATCTTGATAACTGGAAAGTGCCAGTTAATGGTACAATGTTCCAACTATGAATTTTACAAAGATTAATCTACCCCTTCAGGATCCAAAGGAGCCAATCGAAGGCCGCCAAGGCTTCGATGTTTTACAGTCTCTGCGGGCACAAAGCTCAGCTGAAACTACTGTTCAACATCCTAAACTGTCATCTTCATCTTCTTCTAGCATAAAAATACATATTTTTCCCCATAATAAAGATTTTTTATAATAGCAATAAAATAACTCTAGAGAACATGGTTGTCTTGAGATAGCTTAACTGTGTCTGGTACCTCATAACACCCTGGGGACCCAGCCACCTCATAATAATCTCTTTCTTTACCATGCCTTGCTTAATTAAGGAGTGAAGCCAAAAGGTCAATGCAGGATAAAAACATAAATCTCAAAGTTTTCGTCTGGACCCTAAGTCCATGTCATAAAACATATACAGTGTGCTCATCTCAAAGCTTCGTACTGTAGCAGACAGAAAGTGGAATATGCTTGATATGCTCAAAATTTTAGTGTTTAGTTTTACAACAAATAAATGCTTTAACTCCTTATGTATAAAATTATGTCTTTTTCCTCTGAAGAATAATTACCAAATTATTCATTTATTCCCTATATAGGGAAACTTCTTCAGCTTAGTACCACTCTTTTACGAATATGATAAATGTGAAATATATGCAATAAATATGGTATGTGTTTTAAATGACAAATATGTTTTTTTGTTTTTGTTTTTGTTTTTTTTTTTTCTTCTCCCTATGCATACTGAACACTGTGTGTGCTGATCTTGAGAGACAGACAATATGGTGTTGCAGGCTTATTGTTATTCCAGGTCTACAATGAAAACAAACATAATTTTAATTCCAAATCTTATTACTACATTGGAATATTGATGTCATAATGGACAGCACATTTTGGCAGCTGTTTATCTTGTTGGTTCCTCAATCATTTGCTGTGCAGCTTTCCAGTCTCCCACTGATGCTGAAAATACACCTGCATTCAAACTGGATATATTTCTGACATAGTTAGAAACATGTTTAAACTCAAGTCTCAGCTCTTAACCTGTTTTCACCATAAGTGATGTTTGGAGAGCAACAAATATTTATTTAGCTTTGAGTAATGGAGCATTCAGATTTCATTCATGGCTTCAATAATAAAAGTTAAGGTGTGATTCTGTTAAGGAACCAGTTATGTGTTTTCTCCCTTCTCCGATTCTAGGTAAATAAGTGAACAAGACATAAGTTGTCCAGACTGATCAGTTGATCTGGATTTAGATCAGATGGACAATATAAGAAATACAATGATTTTCCCCTCGGTGGAAATGAGGCTCTTAATCTCCTTTCTCCTTTAGAATAGGAACACTGTTCTAACAGAGCTTATTTACTCTTGCAACATGAGTACATGCTTTTTTGGCTAGATATTCAATTGTGAAATATTTGTTATTTTTATTTTTCTGTAGGATCATTGCTATCAATGACACATTTACAAAATTGTACCATGACCCAGAAGAGTCTTCATTAGACAGTATATTGAAGTATGTCGCTGTTTCATGGATTGGCTCTAAAATAAGAGAATATACTTTCCTTTCTGTTCACTTCCCTTTTAAGGACTGAACAGCTACTTTTAAGTTTTTTATATAGGTTTTCCTGACAGCCAACATTAAGTGAATGCAACACTTGGGCTGGATGCTTATATGCTTGTTTCATCTATTATTCAGATACACTACTTATATAATGCTTTCCATAGCAAGTTGGGCTGAGATTTTTGTTCACTACTTTTATACATCAGTCAAAGTCAAAGATACTAAGGAGACTAAATGGACAGATAACTGATTTTTATTTACTTGTTAATAAATATTTCTTTTCTGTTTGGCCTGAAATAGATTACCTGGTGGACACCTCAGTGTTGGAAGATTTGACTCCTGCAGTTGTTAGTGTTGATTTCACAGTGAAAATTACTAAGCAGTCTGTAAATGTAAAGGTCAGATCATCTCTCCCATAAGTGAGGTGCTGCTGACATACCTGGGAGAACTTTATGAGTTATGATCCTACTGGATGTGCTAGGAGAGTACAGATTGCTTCCTAACTTAATGTAGATTTAACTTTCTAGCATTATCAAATCCATCCTTTCAAGATGCAGATTGTATACTAAGCAAAGAAGAGTATTCTAGGGACCATCAGACAAGACAGTTAAAGAATCTTTGGCCAGAATGTTAACTGTCTTGCTATTCATTATCGGTGTGAAAGTCCTTTCAATTTAAAGTTTTTAGATCCTCCACACTCAAATTTCCATTTGTATCCAAATATCCTTTCAATTTGTATCCTTTCAATTTAAAGTTTTTAGATTCTCCATGCTCAAATTTCTATTTGTATCTACAAGCAAGCAGAGCAGACTGCAATCACATATGCACCCTTAGTAGACCTCTGCTCTGAGCTGAGGAGGCCACATTCCATTCAGTCGTCCTGTCTTCATGACCATTCAAGTCTTTTCTCTGAATTGCTATGCTGTGTGATAATCTTTTCTTACACAGTGGACAATTGCTCCACTGGAAAATGAAATGATACTCCTAGCGGTTTGGAGGACGCCACTAAGACTCATTACCAGATGAGGAGCTGGCAGCAGCCTGGGAATAACAGACTCTTTGGAGCACTCCATTCCCACCACAGAGTATTTCAGTATTTTCCTTACTTGCAATTTTAAAATTGAGAAAGAGCAGAACAGTAAATTGTGTACTCTGTGTTCTGCTGGCTTTATATTCTAATATGCTGCCAGGTAGAAATACTCTAGCAATGCTACGAGGAGGTGAAGAAAGATATCAACAGTGAAGGTTGATGAAATAATCCATTCTATTCCCCAAACAGTAAAAGACAAATATTGTGCTGGAAAAATAAAACATACTAAAATTTAGCTCAAAAGTAAACGTGCTTCTTCAAGCACATGTGCAAATCCACATGCACTTCTTCAAAGAATCTTAAAAAAATGTTGTGAATATCCCTTTAGATTTCAGCTCAGGGCAAGCTATTCCAGAAACCAGCCTAGAAAATTACCTTTGTGTCACTTTATACTCATTTCATGCTTTAGATAGATCAAAACATAAACAAATAAAACAAAACCTCACCCCAACACGGAACACGCTCTGTTGACTGTGTTTTCAGGTATTAAAAAATGTATTTTTTCTTTATGCTCTTTGAGTAGGGGATCCAGAGGTCAAAATGTAAGAGGTTATCTTTGTGCATTTTTGCTTACCTACATGAAATCAAGAAGACCTGAAGGGTTAGGGGCTGATAGCCCAGCACTAGCAGGGTTATGATACCCTTCTTCTAATGGCAGATCTCACTTTTTTTATGTATGTTAAGGTGACCATCCTTCCATGCCTCAGGATTGCTAACTGGTCCTTCAAGAAAAGTGAAGCAGGACAGAACTTGAATTATGAACAGCTCCTATGATTCAGAAATCCTTATCTCCTGATATTATCTCCAAAGAGACAACATACAGTTGCAGCTGCATTTTTTCCCTTGTTGTCAAGGGAGGCACCTTTAAAATTAAAACATGACCATTACAACCCAAAGTTTAAAGCCTATCAGATAGTTACTGTATGGTGGCAGGTCATATTCCCAACTCCAGTCAACAGTTACTTGTTAAACATTGTTTCTCACAAGTTAATTACTCTTAGGTGTGGTTGAGAAATTAAAATTCCAGTTACATTTCATGGGCAATGGGAACAGTGTCTCTCGACTAATTAAAACCCTTTTTTGTAATGCAGAGCACAAGAAGAAACACAGATCTCTGATTTGATGGCCACTGATTTTATATGTGAAAATCTGATAGGGAGTTGTGTGTTTAGTAGCATATTCATAAGGTACAGAGGATGAATTTGTGTAAAACCTGCTTAAATTAAATGGGTGCACTCTGGGGTACCCATGCATTTGTGAACAAAGAGCAGAGAGAAAGTGAAAATATCCTATTAAACTCCATTTAAGAACTGCTTTAGCATTTGTGAAGTGTAGGGCCTCATTAAAGCCACCATTCCAGGAATCCAGGCAAAACACTTTGCACAATTCAGTTGTTGTTTCTACAACTAATTATTTTTATTTTCTAATAAATGCCTTGTGCCATGAGTAAAGAGCAGATTTTTTTTCCCTTCCATTTAGCACAGCCTCAAATGCTTACAATAAAGGTGAGTGCATTTTCCTGCTCTTTGGCTTCAGCTAATTTTGTTCTATAACAAAATCAATTAGACTGGTGTAGTCCCAATTTTTTTTTCCCTTCATTTCCGGCTGTTGAACTTGAATCTCTCTCAAAGTACTTTCTCCCTTAGACACAATATTTTTTTATGTCATAATAAATTGGTTGTTGTTTGGTTTAAATAGAAGAGATGAGAAAGCAACCAAACAGGCAGCTTCAGAACAAAAATTGGAACATGAAGAGACACTTCAAGCCTTTGCTTTTCCACTGATGAGGCATTCCCTATTTATGAAAAATAAATTAATTCCCCGCTTACGTTTGCTGTTTTCTTAGTTATATGTATTTTCACCATTAATTAATGGGGAGATGAGAGACTGCAGCACAACAAGCCCTAAGCAATATGAATGGATGGTAGGGCTGACTGAATAGCTTTTCTCCTTCAAGCATTGTTTTAGGTGGTGGCTGCATCAAGGAAAAGACTCTTTCCACTTTTTGTGATGCATCCCTGAGCAATCACTAGAGACCTGGCCACGCATCTGAATAAAGGGTGATGATTTGTGTTACTAACACACAAATCATTAGCAGGGCAGATAATGTAATGTTCTGCATGGAAAAAGACAACAAATCCTCTTTTTCCTTATTTTTTCCTTATTTTAATGAAGGAAATTCTCTATGGAGACTGTGGGATAGAGAGAGGCAAGTTCTTTCTAGCCGAGCAGCTGCAATTTGCTGCAAACTTGGTGGCAACAATTACGTTTGAGTACTGGTCTGGATCCTGAACTCTCTTGAAAGTCCTGCTCTGTAGGACTTTTGTCTGCTTTAGCTGTTCATTTCATATTAAAAATGGGTGCTGAGACTTGGTCTCATATTGAAGGTGTCAAAGGAGATACAGCATCTAGCTTTTTACCACCCATGTTCACATTGCATGTTAGTTTCTTGCAAAATAATTAACCTTTATTTTGGTAGGTACCAAGCAAACCTCATCCCTCTGCTTGGTTAGAAAAGGAGTATGAAGCTACAGCATCTTCAGATTTTCCAAAAAAAGAAAGGGAAAATTCTCCATACTCCTATACCTTTTGCTGTCAATGCTAAAAATATATCAGTTTTGAGAGATAAGTACTTATTTCTTGGTTTTGAACAGAGTTCCAGCTGATGAGGCCCAAAACACAACTGAGACCTTCAGGAATGACAGCAGTATGTCTTAAAAATAATACTGATCATGATAAGAATATATTCAAGCAGCAGAACAAAGGGAGCTGTAAGCTGCTACGGAAAGTTCCTTAAAAATGTGAGACTACTTTGATCCACACAAGCTTGTCACAGAGCTATGTAATAAAGCTAAGTCATGTGAATTTGTAGTTAAAAGATGAACCAATTAGAGACTGAATAATTTGTGATATAACTGATAACAGGTCAGAGCAAGGTTATTGCAGGAAATGGACTTGACTTTGTAAAGAACATTGGATATTTGCAGGGCTAGTGAAACTGCTTCTCAAATTAAAGTGTTAGTAAGCAGTGAAAGAACAGAAGTGCATCTCATTAAAAATAAATATCAGGGAATATAGTCAGAATACTGGAGTAAAGAAAACATTAAAAAAAAAAATAAGTGAGACAAACACAACAAAATGAGGAGTGTGATATTACAGATATTAGGATCTGAAATAAAGTACATTTAGTTTGCATTTGAATGTAGACTTTTCTTAAATAAGGGTAGATGTTTTAATGTGACCAGGGTCAGGAAATAAACACAGACCTTTCTTGGTATTCACAGGTTGGCTTTTGTACTTGAATAATGCTAAAAACATCAGCAATGGGCCAAAAAGCAAGGCTTATGTTCACAAAACATTCAAAGCTGCCAGTGACATGAGACAGAAATTCATACTAAACCATGTGCAGCACAAGAGCAGTCTCCCCTGTTGGGCTTCCAGAAGAACAGTCCTCCCCATGACAAGACAATACTGAATTCTATGTGGTTGTGTATATATATATATATATTTTTCTTAAGAAATGAAGTGGGTTTTCTTAGGAAATCAAAGTGGGTTCAGAAATTATACAGAACTGGTGATGGGTGGGTCAAAGCTTTCCCAGTTCCAAACCAGCTCTCTGGATTCATCTGCGATGAGGAATATGTGTCCATATGAAGGCACCTCCACCTTATTATGGAACCGAGCTTCCACATGTGGGAAAAAAATGAAAACCAACCAACCAAACCAACCCAAGCAAGCAACAAACCAAAGAAAAAAAATGGTAAAAAAACAACACACTTCCTCCTAACTGTATATTTTGCACACAGTTCAGCAAACAAACCCTACTGCCTGTGAGATGATGCAATGAAGCTGACAATGTAAAAGAACTCTGAATCACATGCATAAGGCATGATATATTTTATTTAAATTTCAGAAAAGAACTATAAAACAAACAAACAAAAACAAACAAATAAAAGTATATACAAATATTTCAAAGTCCATTTAGTGTATTGGTTGCAAATACAAATGGAGAAACTTCACCTTTCTACAGTGAGGACTGCATCATTTGCAAAAAAACAGAGGGTTATAATGACAGTACAGTGAACTAAATATCACAGCTTATTTTTCCTTTTTAAAAAAAGGCAGTGCATGCATTGCATTTCTGGTTTAGATTTCTTTGGTGAACACATTTATCTGATCATTTTTCTCACATTTTCGAGCCATTGGTCCTAGAGCTGCCTATTTTCTTTTTTGTGTTGGGGCCTGGCTTTCACATACCTGCACAACCATGAAAGCAGTCAAAATAACACTTTTTCACATGGGAGAATGCAAAGAAAACATATACAGTGGGTGTGCAGGTGCAAGAGAAAAAGCAGGCGCTTATCAGACAAAACCACTAACTAACCGCAGCTGCGATGACGCACAGAATAACAGGCACCACACAGCTCCTCTCACTCCTCGGCAGAGAAAAAGACTGGTTTTTCAATAACATAACTGTGCTGCCCCCTTAGGAGGCAAACCCAGACACCGCAGCACCCTACCAGCCACACTGGTGCTCGCTGCAAACGTACCCATCGCCACATCTCCAGTAAGATGGCTGCTGGGATCATCATCACACTTGCAGCAGCTTTTTCTCTTTCTCTTGTGCTCTGCAACTCAGTCGGAGGAGTCACTCGCCTTCAGATGCGGAGCAGTGAGCTGAGGCTTCCTTGAAAACTGTGCTCACGGCTATTAAAACTCCAGAAGAAAAATGGCAAGAGAAGATGGATTAATGTGTTCCACACATTATAAAAATTGAAGGCAAGCATGAAGTCTTGGAGGAAAATATGAGATAATAATAAAAAAAGTTTAAGTGATACTGGGAATTCAAAACCAAAGCTTCTGCATGGTTAAAGGAAGAACTTTGAAAAAGCCAGCATAAATGCCTGATTATTTTAAAAGAGCACGTTTTTTAGTTATCTACTTCACATATGCCAAATGTGTTGCTTAGAATGCAAACTGCAATATTTTGAGTGGCAAGACACACAGAAACGTTGAAGTCAAAATGAGTGCCAATCTATAAGGAACTATTTTACCAATGGGGCATTGGGAAAGGAAGGTGGCAGAGAGGTGTCGTCGGGAAAGATATGACAGAACGTAACATTAGTTTGATGTATGTGCTTTGGGAAAATTACTAGTAGACACTGTGTTATGGTACTGCTTAGTTTTTCATTATAAAGCTTTTATACCTTCTGAGAAGCATATAGTTGTGGCTAACATAAAAGACAGGTGCTTTGATACAGAGACCTAACATGGAATTTCTTTGCTTCTCTGAAAAGGCAGGAGCCACTAGCTCTTAATGTCATAAAGATCAGAAGCTGGTGGCTACACCTAGACAGCAGCAACCACCTGAGCGCTGAAATGTATAATTTTAGCTCAAAATATCTGCAACCCCATATCCTCAAACTTTGTGTTTGACCGTTTCACAGACCATAGCAAAAGAAAGGAAGAACTTGGCCAGGGAATGGAAGCATGGGAAAAAGCAAAGTAGAAAAAAACTGAGGAAAACAAACAAACAAAACAACTTTTTTTGTTTTTCCATAGTGACATTGTTGAAATGGACTGAAGTACATAGACCATATAGAAAAAGAGCACACAGTATGAAAATTCAACTAGACTTCAGATATTCTTTACCCACAGAAAAAAAGGATAGGGAATCCTCTGGTCCATCTTGCTCTAAGCTGGATCAGCTGTACTGTATATCATTCCTGACAGATTACTTGCTTAACTCAAAGATTTCTAGTTCTGGGGCCTCTACAACCTCTCCATCCAGCCTGTTCTACGGCTGCACTGTCCCAAGTGCCAGAGAGCTTTTCTGTGCCTACGCCAAGCCCTTCTGGACACATCTTTCTGATACAGAAACAGGAAGAGGAAAGGATCTACATACCTGTGCAGAGGGTGCACAGCTGTACAGTTTAATATCCCTTTAAATTCTGTGGCTGAGAGCATGACTTATCTGCCATATGCTGAAACTTTCTCAGTAAGTGCCTCCATGTAGGAATGACATGACACGTCATGTATTTCTGATACATTTCTTTATCAGAAAGATGGATCTCTGCAATAGTGTATATGCAGGGAAAAATGGCATCTTGCCTGGACAGAAGAGCATGCAAGCACATAAAATTAAAATGCTGCATGCTGACTGTGAAACTGTCCTGCTCATGGCTCACTTGTATGTATGCAGTCAGATCTGCTCCCCAGATGACAAATCCAGAACTTTTCCTTGTCTGCCATCCATACAATTTCTAAATTGCATAGTCAAAGAGAAAATCTGCCCTTGAGTGTTCCAACCCTGGAGAAAACAAATTATTGACATCTTCTCACCTACACTGAATTTGCATGAAGGATGAGCAGGAGAATAACAACATGGGTGTCTCTGTAGCAAGTCAAGGTGATACAGATGGAGCTGCCATGATCTCACCTTCCTTCTTCATCATGGTAAAGACTGCTTGAGACAATGACACTTCTGACCAAGTTTGCAGTGAGGTAACCTCCCTACCTGCAAACTTTTGGGTACAGATGGATTCATTTCCATTTTTTTTCAGCTTTAAAGTGTACAACCGAAGGGCTTAGGGATTTGCTTTTCAGAGAACTATGAACTGAACTGGAAAAAAAGTGCTCTAGTCCCCAGTGGCATGTGATGCATTTAAAATTACTCAGCACTTCTGAAAATGTATTGCATAAACTTTTTCTACAGAAGTGCTTGTTGTCCATTTGTCAGTTCTCCCTCCTGATGCCACATTAGGTATGGATATGTTACTTCTACTAAATTCCTTTTAAAAGGATGGAGGCTCAGTTTTAAAAGCGAAATGGCAGCCAATGACTGCAGATTAGGATTTACTGGTTTTCTTAATTTCTCCCTGCTGTCCCTGATACAACTGTGTTGGGAGAAGCTGTTGCAGGATGGTTGCCATATAAAATGTTGTTACACCGATACCAAAGATAGTGACATTTTTATCTTTAGAAAGCACCATTCCCATGTACTGGCTTTGAAATTTTTCAACATTTTCTAAGTCAGCCACTTGTCCTCAGGCTAAGGTTAGATGTTGCTTGGGGCTCTGACCCAGAAAGGGCGTGTGGCTTTCCATGATACAGCAGTTGGCTCTACATTTTCACGTTGTCAGCATATCCTCCTTACTGCCATTTCTATCTATTTCTGGTGAAGAAGGGCTGGTTTTTGGTTGCTTGCCTTAAGACAACTAAACCTTGGAGAGGCTGGTTTTGTTTGTTTGTTTGTTTGTTTTAGCTGAAGGCAGCCTGGTAAAATGATAAAATGCAGTTTCTGCAATTTATTAAATTACTAAAAACAGAACTAACAGAAATTATTAATCATTCTAAACATGAGAAATAACTCATGGGTTTCTTCTCTTGGTCTCACTCAACTTGAGCTGCCCTCTTCGAGTTAATTCCTGAAGACAATTATTATTTATATTACAGCAACACCTATAGCTCCTTCTGAAATCAGAGCGCTACTGTGCAGAGCACCGTGCGCACCCGCAGAGAGTCATGATCCTGCCTTGCCTTTGCTTGTGCCCACTGGCTGGCAAAAGCATGAGGAGCAGTGGATGCAGCAGGAGCAAAATGAGCAAACGCACCCGCACCAACTCACTTTGTAGGGCTGCTACACACCCAAATGGGAACCCATCTTTGCCACTGCTCACCTCCTGGAGCTGAGGGCCAAAACCTGAGGGACATCACCACTGTGCTGATGCGAGGAGCCCAGGCTGCAGGAACCAAAGTGCCGGGGCACCTCCACAGTCCTTGGTGGAAGAAAAGTGCCTACTGGGGCAAATACACCCCTATGCTATCACATCATGGGAGTATTTTCAAACCCGGAGCAGTGGTTGGAAGGTGCATGAGGAAGGTGAATGGTGTGGTGGTGGTGGAGAGCTCTGCTTCTGCTACTCGGCCCTGTGATACCTGCTTTGGAACTGACCAGTGGAAAGCCTCTGGGCTCGCTTTCTCCCACTCTGCCTGGGGTTAAAGAGGGCTACAAGATGTAACAAGGTTTGGAAATAACCCAGCAGCACTCATTCATTGTTGGCTCCAGCCTTTATCAATGGAAAGAGCTTCAGATTTGAGGCTAAATCACTGGATGGAGAGGACAGCAGAAGACAAAAGGCAAGGGGTACTGCATGTGACCTGCGAGTTGGATGTGTAACAAGAACGATTTGGAAATACTGCAAAGAGCAAACTGATCCTGGTGGCAGTGTCAATAGCCTCCCCTGTGAGCACTAATTATATTATTACAAAAACAGACTAACACAAAACTAAAGCACAGAAACATACATTTAAGATCTGGCCAGATGCCAGCATGCTCAAGGCACATTCTTCATACCAGCTGAATTATGATACTGCATTATTTGTTTTGCATTAGTGCTTAGGAGCGCTAATCATCAACCCACATCCTGCCATGGACCACACCATAAAATATAGAAGGCCAACACAACACCTGCTCTCAAAGAGCCTACACTTCATGTGTGAGATCAACGGGGTACAGACACCTTGAGATGGTGTAGGCCAGTGAGACAGGGAATACAGATTTTTTATCTATTTCCCCTCCTGCCCGCAAGCGTCTTACTACATAACTATCACGTGAAATGTTCCAATACAAATATATTGCAATCTCCTATAAAGAAACAGATCACACGGACAAGCATCAATAGTTGCTCAGGAGCAGATAGGATCACTGCAAGCAATGCATCACACCCGTGCTTGATGCTTCGAGTTTAAATAACAGCAACTTCTATTTCCTGGGTTGAAAATAGCAAGTATTTACTAATGATACTTTAGTAATTCACGAAGCAGGGAGGAAGAGAAGAACCCCCACTTTATTTTTGGCTAATCAAATGATGCTGAAGAACATGTTTGTATATGGGAGAGGAGTCAGGGTCATGGGGCCAGAGCCACATGGGGGGTATTTGTATGCAATGGGAATAAATCTGTGAAAATGTGTAAGTGGAGCTGCAGAAGGAAATCTGCAGCCGCCTGAGCCAGGCGGTTGAATGGCAGAGAGGATGGAGGCTATTTGAATACTGATGTGGCCCTCACTTTCTTCCATTTCCATTAATGACATGCTCATCAAGGGCAAACAATGGGACCGGCTGCCTGCGCCTGTCACACTGTGTGGGTGCTGGGAATGCCAGGCTGTCATCCTGGGGCTGCATTTAGAGACCTGCACGCTAATAAGAAGTGCTCTGTGCCGTCAATGCAGACAGGTGCTTCCGAGGCTGGGACATGCTCCATTCCCTTCTCCTGAAACCCTTCTCTCCCAGCCCCCTGACAGACACCATGAAATGCACAAATTAACAGCCCCATCATGTTGGGCTGCTGCTGCCTGCGGTGAAAGCAGAAAATCAAGTTGTCACCCAGGGTGCAGTGATAAAGCCACAGACTCATTTCTCTGTTGGTGCCCTATAATAGCAAATGCCAGACAGCTGGATGGATTGGGAGGTTTTAGATTAGGCTCCTGATGCACTCTGGCCACTGAATTAGCAGTTGCTGTTTTCATGCGGATTATTCGTGTGCAAAGCAACATCTGGAGAAAGCAAAGGCTCCAGGGTCAGATATTCAATGCTTCTTTCCCCTAATGAAGCGGATATAACAGAAATTATTCAGTGCCTTTGGAAAAATTCCCGCCGCCCCCCCCCCCCCCCCCAAAAAAGCAAAAACCCTCTTCTAGATTTGCCTTTGGAGACCTTCCCAGCAAATGCACAAGACAGTGTTAGCACACATTTGCCCACAGTCAAAATGAACAAGACTCTCCAGCCAAGATGAGCTTGTAATTCTGCAGCAAAGGTGACTGGAGAAAAGTCACAGTGAGTCTTTGTGGGAAGGCGAACTCTCCAAAGGCATTTTATTTCCCTAGTGCAGCATCGCTCTTTGGCAGTTGGCTCTTCCCACAGCCACCCAAGCCCACTGTAGTAACAAGAGTTTAGCCCTTTCACATTTGAATAGCTCCACCACAGATGAGAACTGGTGTCTGGAGGTCAGAACCCAAAGTGGCCCAAAAGCTGCTCTGAAATTTCCATTGCCACAAGACAGGCACAGATATCTGGGCTTCTGAATGGAAAAAAAAAAAAAAAAAAAAAAAAAAAAAAATGGAACTGGAAGGTGTCACAGATGGGGAAGGGGACAGTGATAGCAAGTGGCCAGATAAACACCTGCCCCCAGAAAGCACCAAGGCAGCAATGAGAAACAGAGGGGCCTGAGCCCTTCAGACTTGAAGGAGTTTAATGACATAATGGCCTGAGAACTTCAACATAAAACAGGAAGAGCAACTAACGAAACTTACAACATAAAACCCCCCTCCTGTCATTTTTATTGTAATAGTAAAACACTTTATTGAATTTATGAGCTACATAATGACTATGAAGAATGTAACTTGAATTAGAACCAACTCAGAAGTATAATATCAACTATAAACCCTTTTCTATTACCCCATCCCTTTATCATCATCCTTCTTTTTTTAAACCAAGGAATATTGCTTTCTTCAAAATTTAGTCTGAGACTCATCTCCCAACTTCTTAATAAATCAAGCAAACCCCAAATGTCTCTAATGAACATGGGGCCAAAAATCAAGGCATGGCCCACAAACAAATCATATTTTTGAATTAAGAAAACATAAAAATAAAAGCAAACCACATTTCTGTGCAGGTTGCTTCTGAGGAGATGCAGGGGAATATCCTGCAGGTTTTGATCGTGAAGCTGCATAGTGAGGCGCAGCATGCTGTTATTAGATGGTTCAGAACACAAAATGCAAGTTTTCTGTAGAAACCTTAGAAACAAAAGAGCAACCCTAGGATGTGCCCCAGCACAGGGAGCCAGCGAGTCCATTTAGGACCAGGCGCATTAGCAGGGCTCTGAAGCACCCTCTCCAGAGCCCTTTCAGTCCCAGGGTTTTGATACAAGCGATAAAACCTGCACAAATCCGGGAAAAGCATTGAGGGGCTGTTTATATTCCGATCCATTATTTTTGTGGAGGAGTTTGTAAATGAGTGATTGTGGGGGAGGGAAATGTACATAACGCAGCTAAAGCAGCATGTTTTACTGTGTTTTCTGATTCCATTTTACTCCTTTAGTCTCTCCAGTCCCCAAGGATTTTTCTGAAGGGGCGATAAAATAAAATGGGTGAAACAAAGCCATAAGCCAGTTAAGTCTGAAAGACATGTCATCTCATCTAAAAAGAAGAAACGGACCATTTCCATGCCTAGGGCTGACAGCAACGCCTGAGCTAGCAATAGCGCTATTCCATTTGATTTATAGAATAATGGGGTGACAAATGATGACAAAAATAAACTTTTACTGCACTGAACTGCTCCTTTATTTATGAAATTTGGCCAAGTAGTGAAATCTTTTATCTGCAAGTTGTAACATGGAGTGGAAACGAGCGATTATGGTGTGGTAATAGTAATCCAGTGATGGAGGCCGAGTCAGTTGGAAATGGATTGAGGTAAAATAACTACCGCACCATGATAAATGTGAACAGCGCTTTGCTGACAGATGATCTAACAGGTGTTCATAACAACTATATAAGAGGATTTATTTATGACTAGCCACAGCCGCAGCACTGTAAATCAACTCCAGCAGCTGCACACCGCTGAAACCAAGTCCCTGATGGAGAAACAGTGCAAGAACCCAAAAGAACACAATTCACTCCAGAATCTTAATCATCAAATAAAGTGGGTGGTTTTTTTTTTTTTTTTTTTTTTTTTTTTTTTTTAGCCAATTACACCATGGTGTAGAAATCAGAATGACTTTCAATTACATGAAGCTGAAACCAACTAACTTTGTCCAAAAGCAGGCTTTGCCAGAGGCCTGCAGATAAGGCTGGAGCAGAACAAAGACTTTTGGGCCCAGAATCAAAAAGGTGCCCTTGTTTTTTCTGGCAAAATAAGCCATTTAGGTACTGTTCTGGTGTGGTGCTGAGACAGCACAGCAAGAGGAGCTGAAGCGCCTCCTCTCTCCAGCTCACTAGAGTTTGTCCCCTCAGTGCTTGGGCTGAATCCAAACATCTGGAAGGCTGAGTGTAAGCCCCATTGGTGAAATAAAGTGACCACAAACAAACCCAAATCCCATCAAAAACAAAACAAAAAAAAAAAACAACAAACAACCAACAAAACACCAACAAACAAAACACAGTCCCATAAAAAATGGCTATGAGTTTTTAAATCCAAATAATTCTGCTGATTTGCGTAGGGATCTGAAAAGATTTGGAGAAATACAACTGAGGGAGGAAACAACAGTAGTGAGTGGGATTCATACCTGCTTTTTGCTAGAATGGGAGGAAAGAGTCTGAAGAGCAGCTGGATCGGTAATTCTTCTATCTCCTCCTCACTCACAGTGGTGTGGAGCACCACATACCTCCCAGGCTGGATCTCCCAAGGCTGCTCCCAGGCGCAAGCCCCAGGGCCTGGCTCTGCCTGTGCGGCACCCCGTCCTTCTCTTGACAGGAAAAAAATACCTGACTGAACATCCCCACAACAGTATACAAAATCAGTGCTAACCAAAATGAAAATAGGAGGAGTGATTAAACTGAAATCCTGGTAAATGCTCACAAGGGTTTTTGCTCATGGTCCCTGTCACAGCTGCAGTTCATTCAAGTCACACACAGAGGTCTCCTTGGGGGGCAAATCCACCTCCCACGGCACTGTATTTCCACTCTGCATTTCCTCCTGCTTTAGCAGCTTTTTTCACAGACCAGGGAGCTTCTCTCTTGCAGTGTCTGTATCTTCCCTGGCCATCCAGGCCTTGAAGCCACATGGGCACGGACAGCCCATGGCTGCTCCCGGTGCTCGGGAGCTACAAAGTTCAGCTGTTTTGGTCAAAAATGATGAAGGCAAAGATGTGATGCCCCCTCTCCCTGCACCCTGGACTCTGCTGGGACCTTGGTGCTCCCTCCATTTTACTGAACATCTCCCTCACTGCCCAGCCATTTGCTGTGGTGAGTGGCCAAATAGCTGCCAAGCACAGCTACTACAGGAGGACACCTTTCCCCACCATTCCACCACCCAGAGTCCATTTCTGCAGGACAGAAGAATGAGAAGGCCCCCAGGGCACCTACGAACTCTTGCTGTTGTCTCCTTCCCTCTCCTCAGAAATCAACCAGGACAGGACTGGAAGAGCTGTGGTGGAAGCTGTAGCACTGGTGACTAAAGGCACTTCACTCTCAATGGGGATAGCCAGCAAAACTCATTTGCTCCCTTTCTTTTATACATGCATAATGGAAAAAGGGAGTTTAGAACAACACCGTAAAGATATGTGCATACACACTAGGATGTACACACAGATTTAAATGGATCAGGATTTGGGGCAGTATGGTTGCTCAGACCTTGCAGCAGGTAGTCAGGTTCACCTTCTGCTTTCTGAAGCAAAACCAGTTAGCTGCAGGTATTGGAAAGTATACACTGATGTTCACCATCACTTTCTACTCCAAACCGATTCACTGGACTGTGCTACAGAAAGCACAAGTACACCATATAAGATGAAAATTACCTTAACAGAAGAATTGCTTTTATCAGGGTTATACACAAAGGCTCCTATCCACACTGAAGCCACACTTTGCAAACAGAGGAAAGTCCAGTGTCTGCATCACAAAACATTTAATGTAACATAAAAGTGTTAAAAAACATGCACTCTACGACAAAATAAGACATGGGGAAGGGGGGGAAGATAAACTGACAAAAAATTGAAGGGAACAGAATCTGACCCTCATTGGCTTGTTTCACACACATACTGCGTCAGATATGGCCAGAGCTTAAGTACATGTATTTAAAAACAGGGAAAAAATGTTAATTCCTTCCTCCAATTTATATATATTGTTCTATAAATGTTACAGAATGCTACCTTCTTCCTGAGTTAGTAGAAAAGATCATCAGGAAAACCCAAATTATCTTTTCTATGCCATTCATTATTTCATATACTGTATAATGTCTCTGTTCTAAAAACACTTTCATTACTTCCACTGTCCTTTCACATGGTAGTCTATTTATATCTTCCATTATTTGATTCCTAGCTCTAGACCCATTCTATTTCTGTAGTTTTCTTTAGAAACGAATTACTAGAATTAAAGCAGACTATGCAGGAAATAATATATTGTCCTTTTATTGGACATAATAAAATGTGAAAGAAAAATAACAGGAAAAATATTATGTTATTTTGACTGTGATGCATTGAGCCAATGTTTATATTCTACCATCCAGTGACATGACAGCTTTTCCCTGTACCATATTCTAAGCAAACCGTTTGAATTATTTTAAAATGAAGCATTAATTTGGACATAGTTTTGTATATATATATATTTATAAAGATAAAAGATAACAAACAAACCAACCAACCTCCCCACCTGCCAAACCAAAAAAGACTTCACAAGAGGTGTGTGTGTATTTGTATAAATAACCGGGAAGCAAAGAATCTGACAATTTTTCACTATGCAGTATCTTTCTGATCTATTTGCCCTTGCTCGTTTCATAATTCTTCAACCCATAATTACCAGTATCAGTTTTAACACTAATACTAGATTACAATATTGGAGTCTCTTTGAATTTTAATTACCTTGGGTATGACTGAATGAGTTAATAAAATCACACACATTCCCTGTTTTGATAATACATTTCAGTATGTAGTTATTACTGATTTTCTGTTTCTATCTCTTTCCACTGCATTTGAACTCTCACCTCCTGCTCCCCAAATTGGACCTGGATACAATTCCTTAGCTATTTTAGCAAACCCAACTCACCAGTCCTGCAATACTATTATACATAGCCTTGCTCCCACATCCTGATTTGTGCATGCAAGTACACTTGAAGGCTTCCTGCGTCTAGGTTCTCACAGAAGCCAGATGTTTCTTAGCATGCAGCTCCTGAAAAAACTGCCTGCAGACGTAGGAGCTGCTGCTACCTGGTACAACCAAATCACTTTCAAGTTAATTCCAGCTTGCAGTTTAGACTAGCCATCTACTTCATATCCTAATAATCTTTAACACACCTCTACTGATGATGAGAAGTATGGAAGAAAGTGAATAAAAATGATATATAGCGAAAGCAAGAAACTATTGCTAACTACTACTACTAATTCAGCCAGTTACTGGCTGAATTATGACTGAGTGCAACTTGTGCAGTTAATGTAAGACATGTACATGTGCTCATATTTAGGTTCCTGAAGAGCTGAGCTTTATTGCACACATATTTTACTATTTAAATAACTGTCCTTAGAAAAATTTTCTTCCCAAATTACTGTTTGGGGAAGCTAGAATAAATTTGCAAATCACATTGTCAGTCCAGACACAGGCAGAAAGAGTTACTGAACCTTGGACCAAATCATAAACTATTGAAAAATGTAAATACCAGAAATGCCCCGAATACCCTTACTATACACATTTCTAGTCTTCACCAGTAAAGTCTACTAAGTACCCTAGGGAGGTAGAATTTACTTGGGAATGTGTGTGACATACAGTAATAATATACTTTCCTTTGATTTATATTGTGGTACGTGAAGCAATTCCTGTTTATTTTTCCTTTACAAGCATGGCTGAAGGTTTCACAGTTCAGTCTTTCCTTAGGATGTAGAGTTTTGCACCTTTCCCTCAGTATCTTCTACATCTTAATATCAAACACCACCTAGACCAATCTGCATTTTCTCTGTGAAGATTTTCTACAGTGAATAATTTTCCATCTGTTTGAATAATAGCTCTTACATGATGCTTTATAATTCAAGAAAAAATGTATTGCAAGATCAGGACTTTAGGAAATAATGTAAATGTTGATTAAAAAATGTACATTCCTGTTGAGGAGTTCTTGTTTCTTGTCTGAGAAATATACCAGTATATTTTGGGTGCTAGTGAAAACTAGATTTCTTACAGAAGTGCAACTGCAATACCTAGAAAAAAAAGTCTCTTTAGAATTTCCCAATAAACTCGGCTACATGTCAGAGCTACTTCTTGGTTCCACTAAATTTTAGCAGAAAATTTTAGAATATTCCAGTATGCACTAATGCAACATTTCTGATAAAGTGGTATTTCCTGTTGTCCGTAAAGCTAAACAAAACAGCACTTGGCCAGCACTGGAGGACAATGCAAGGGTCCTTGTGACAGAGCAAGGGTAGTATGGAGTTATTCAAATGTCTTTCTGTGTCTCAAAAACATCTACGGCAGAGCCATGAGATACTAGGAAAAGCCGTATTAGAAGTGAGAACTGATAGGAAATTACAAAGTTTAGCATCTTCACTCCTACCATGTAACCAGAATGTGAATGGAAAGTCAAAATCATGTTCAGGCTACAGCCACTGTAGCAACAGGCAGAAAATTTTGTACTGCCAAGGTAGCACAGCTGTTAGACTTCTCAGCCCTAGCTCAGTAGGTATGGTTATGAATTTCTCTTTGCCTCAAGCCCTGGTTCATGCAAAGGTGGGAGATATTTTAGCTTAGGTATACAATAAAAATTTCAAGCAAAGAAATTGAATGATTTATTAAGCTAGTTGACAGTATTTACCAAAATAGTCTCTTCAGTCAGTATTTTATGAATAGGCCAATTTGAAAATAGAGAGTTATGAGTTTTGTTCATTAACAAAAATGTAGCTGCATATCAGAAAATTAAAATTGGAGCACAAACACTGTCTACTTTCACAAAAACAGTTTCCTAATGCATATGGGACATTCAATCTTGTTAGTATTTACTTTAAATTGACTAGTTACATACATTACTGACAATCATTATAGGTTCTCTACCAAAACAAGAGAGATCGACTTTCTGCTCATAGCACTACTTTATTGGCACATTAACAAAATATTTGTGAAAATGACGTTAAGTGGGAACAACATTCTTACTACATCAGTTCAGATTTACAAGGATTTTCAGAAAGCAAAAACAATTTTCTTGTACTTATTGTGCTGTTACACTTACACAAACTTCTCAGAACCACGCACACAGTTGCTGTGTATATTGCTGGAACCTATCTGCCATTTTAACACAGTTTTCCAGCAGCGTGATTTCCCTTGAACTTTATAATCCAGTACTTGTCTGCTACAGTGGGGAAAGGGAAAATGGGATCGGAGAGGGAAGTACTAGGATAGAACAAACGGGAAATACATTTAAGAATGCAAATAACTGACAGTAAAATGTATGTTCTTTGGTTAGCAAGCAGAAAAAAAGGAGAGGACTTGCATACATGATAGATACACACTAGCATTCTAAAGCAGAAGACAAGAATGTCAAGAGTGTATTCTTCCCCCCACTGCCAGATGGAAGGGCTATTATTATAAATGAAAGGCAGCAGTAGTGGATGCCAGGCACTTTTGTTGTGTGCCAGATTCTGAAGTCCAGATGTAAGCAGGTTACCCCTGGGACAAGACAGGCTTCAGCTCCCGCAGCAGAACAGAACCAATCACGGTTTTCTCAGTGTTTATGATGAGCTGTGCTGTAGAGCTCTCCTTCAGCTCCACTGTGACTAGCATCAGTGACCCACTGTGCACAGTCTTAGCTGCAAACCTAGAGGGAAAAGAAAAGTAAAAAAAATAAAAAGAAATTGCTGAGAATCTTCAGGTCATAGACTACTATTACTTCTTTCTGCAAAAGTTAAATGAGCTCATCTATTAACAAAATGCCTCCAATTTCATTAAGCAATTTCAGGGGATAAACCATGAAAACTCAATTCTGCAGAAAATTTCTTCATCATTGTGCAAATATTTTAGTATTTAAGGACAGAAAGGGATTGTTCAAAGCGCTGTATTTAATAAATCCAATAATAAAATATACTTAAATCAAATTATTATTTGAATTTAAATTCTTCAGTTCCTGTACAATACTCAGGAGGCACTTTAGTGTACATCAGCAACCTAAATTCTATGGATATTTCCATGGAAAAATATCATTTGGTGCCCCACAGAAAATCCAACAACAGTAAATGTGAGAAAACACTTCCAAAAAGCCAAATTGCTGTACTTTCAGAAAAGTATATTCCTCCTGCTTTCTCAGGAATTAATCCAGGCTAAAAATACTTGAACATCCAACACGATCCTTTCAAATGATGGCAACAGCAAGACAGCAAATCATTGCATCTGTGAATGCATTTCATCTCCAGAATATTTAATCATAAAAATGTGGTCAATGTTTCTAAATATTTTATAACTAGAAGTAATACAAAGCAAACTGAAAAAATCCAGATAAAAGTTAGAACTAACGCACCATTACTAAATTCCAAGACACGAAGAACCTACTAATTACATGGAATTAAAAGCAAAACTAGCCTTTTAAGCACTACAATTGACTGAAAAGCCATTTTAGGCACAATGAACTTCTGCCAATCCTGTTAATTCATTCTGCACGCACAGCCAGGCCCAAGAGACGGGATGGAAGAGGATGGCAACAGCCTCGTCCTCCACATCCCACAAGGAGCACGTCATGCTTTTCTGCTTTTCGTTGTTGTTGGTGGTGGTTACTTGACAACAACCAAGTTTCTGCACATGGGCTTTTGAAAATGCTAACAAGTGCGGAGCAGGTCTGCGACCCACCCTGACCCCACTTTGCGGGGCCAATCTCCTCTCCTCCCGCTGAAGGACACGTGTCTGAACCAAAGCCATCTGCCTCAATTTGCGCAACATCTTCAGCCACAAAAGGACCCAGTTAGCCCTGACAACAGTGCACAATGCAGAAAAATAAAACTGCTGGGCTGACAGCACGCTGTCGGCTATTCAAGAGCAAACCAACTGGTCAGTGTCTCATGTCTGACAATTAGCACGGGCCTCGCAAAGCGCCTGCCCGGGCCCTTAGGGATCTGTTTAATTACCATTAACATAAAGGAGGGAGTTTATCAGGAGATACTCAAAAAACTTCACTCCAGACTTAATTAAAATATTAGCCACTTAAGCAGGAAGCAGGTTCTCCTTAAACGAGATGTAATTTCTTTTTTTCTTTTTAAACTAAGCATATCAAAATCTCATAACACATTATACTAATTAAGGAAACATGGGGCACTTCTCTAATGTCACCCATCACAGGTCAATCTATTTCTTTTGTCCGGATTATAGATACATTCAAAGACCTCTCCCTTTAATAGGAGATTCTGAAACGACATCGCTGCTATAAAAATTAACTACTTAGCTAGTTATATTAATGATTTTGTCTACTTGCACTGCAATGTAAAAGATCACTATTTCTCTTGTTGATTTTGACAGGGGGATAATTATATAAACAATAGTCTTATTAGTCACTTTATTTACTTAACAGTTGTGTCTTGGGACAACACAGAAGCAGATTATGTCTAAGTATGCACATAAAAAGGTTGGTAGTTGGCACTCCTGCTGTGTTTCATAGCCTCGAGGCTTGATTTTACCCTCTTTTATTAAAACCTGAAAGTGATACAAAGTCGGTGTTCTTGAAACCCAGGAAAGCCCAAAGCACCAGAGATTAGTTTTGCGCTGGTATTTTCACAAGTGTATTTGCCAAATCTGATAGGTGATCAATATTGCTTTTCCATACTTCTAAAAAGAACATGTAATTAATGTGCATTTTTATGTCACTTACAAAGCATAAAGGGTCTGATATTTGGCTAATTCTACACAAAGTGCTAGTACGCATAACTAGCATTGGCTAATTGGTTTGTATCAATGGTCAGCGATCTGGAGTCACTTAGAAAAAAAAAAAAAAATGGAACAGAACGAGACAACTTCTGTTCACCATTGAAAAGGGTGGACAGAAGAACCACGACAGAATCTGTTTGCCACTGCTTTTGAACTTTGGAAACTGAAATCTGTTCCTTAAATTGAGGAAGAAGTTTCTAAAAACAGTTATAATGCAAACTGGTTTATTCAATTGTTGAAACTTAATGCAGTTATTAAAAGATGAAGCTGTTGACTTTTGGTTGCAAGACTTGATCAGTAAAACTAATTTGCTAGTTATTTAGATGTTTAAAAAATGCTGTCATTGCATAATTTGAGTAGTATCTTATTTTCAGGCTATGCACACATTAATGCATTTTATGTGTTTGCTCTTACTATGAGCCTATGTAAATTTTACAATACATGTGTTCTGCTCTAAATAGTTAAATCAGAAAGTCATTAAAAATCTTTGAGCAGCAAAAAATTAATCACTCTCTATAGTAGGAATTTATTCTTTGTGAGAAGCTGTGGAGCAGCTTTTATTTTTCCCATGAGGTCAGTAATTATTTTCACTTTTTCTGAAAGTTGATAATGGCTTAAAGGTAGGATTTTGAATCCAAATATTTGAAAAAAAATTATAAACAATCACACTTCATAGTCTCACTCAAACCTGGGAATTGCATTGTCAAACATTCAAATTGAACTTATAAATTGGTTGTTATTAAGTGCAAAATAGAGAATTTGTTCTCTGGGCAACTTGTGGCATAAAACATTATAGCATCAGCGTGGTTCTGTTGCAACAAAGAATGAAGCAGTGAATATGAAAAAACAAACGAGCAAACAAACAAAAAACAACCAAACGAGATAAATGAGAGAACTATTCAGAAGACAGAAACAAATATTTACTAATAGTTTTAAGATGGCTGTTTCTGTTATAGTGCAGTTATTCACTAGATTTCTTTATAATATTACTTCTAAAACTGCTTTTGTATCATTAAAAATAGCCAGAAAGATTTGCAGGTGTTAACATTTTCCACACTAAAAAAAAAATCAAGACAGAGTAGAAACATGAGAATGTGAGATATATTTGCATATTCTAAGTTTTTTCAAATATATATTTTTAAGAAGAATACTAAATATTCTGAGGCTATGTGACCTGTCAAAAGAGAGGAGAAGTTCACAAATTTATAGAAATACAGTATCTGTCAGTAGGTAAGAAAACACATATTAAGAATCAAATTCTAAATCAGCATCAGTGCATATTTTGCACTGGCATATTTTTAGAAAGCCATTCAGTCTTTCAATAGTTAAAAATCAAATACATTCTTGGTCATGAAATATTATTTTTTAATGGCTGTCAAGTAAAAATACCTTATTTGTTGTTAGTCTGAATCCCTAATAAAGGGGAAAAAAACAGACTATCAGACATTACAATGTGACAGCATTTGGCAAACGCTGGCTTTGTAGTAATTACTAGCCTAACTACAGACTAGCAGTTATTTTCCTTTTATTTGTAGACAGAAGATAGCTGTAATATGCAGGAGAGGCATTTATATTTGGAAGGATTTTGAAAATTCCAAGCCAGAGAACAGAGTAACAGAGTAACTCACTCTGAAAATATGCTCTTAAAAATTCAACATTTTAAAAAGTGAATTTACAGTTCAACACTATCGGGACATTTGTTTACAGCTGAGCAGGGCTTGTGACGCATAATTCAACGGCACTAAAACATGCTCTCTCTTATCGGGCACTCTTCTTCATCTTTGATTCTTCCATTTAAGCTAAATTTTCTTCTTTTTCAGTTCTGTTGCTTACCAGAAACAGTGACCATGGCACACAGAGGCTAAAACTTTTTTTTTTTTTTTTAAATCTTGCACATTAAGCCTTCAATTACTGCCTGCTGAAGCAGACAGAATCCTATTAGTAAGAAAGACGATCACAAGATACAATGCCCTGCCCTAGCTGTAGACAAATGTTTAGTCCAAAGTTCACAAATGTGTAATCAAGTTATGCAATGAATATATTCAAAGGATAAAAATACAACTGTGAATTAATCTCCAATTTGTAAATAGAAGAATGAACAACTATGAAGTACATTCCAGTGTATCACACGGAAAAACAAAAGTAGTTTCAGTACTCTGAATATTTACCTCACTCTGACAAAGTCTCCCTATAAATGGGTTTGACTATATTACTAATTATGTGTATTTGTTCTACGACTAAGCCTTAGAACATGAAAAAATGAACTATTTGGAATAGCATTAATATGAATTAATTCTGACTTAAGGATACAGTAAGCTTAATGAAACAAAGCAGAAACATTAAAAAGAGAGAGAGACAGAGAGAGAGAGAGAAAGAGAAAAGAAACATATTTTTCTTAACCTGGTGATTTTAACCTCTTGGAAAAAAAAAAAAACTTTTTTAACACTGACTGGTTATTAGTCATGGAAATTAATTAATATTAGTATTAAAAATCATATAAAGATACTTTGAGATGTTTTCTTTTTCAAGACCATTTCAACCTATTATAACATTTTTCTTAAAATAAATTGTTCAAAATACATAATTCATTACCACAATTTAGCTTATTTTCAATATTAACAATTTTGAGGTTTAATGAAATTGCAAAATTGTACAAATAAATTCAATTCAAATATGTACTTTTTAAAAAACATTTAAAATTTTATTTCTAAAGTAGACTTTGAGTTTGTCCTCAGTTACCAGTGAGCAGTTGCACTGCATTCCTAACAAAAATGCATGAATGCAAATGAGTCCTCAAAACTTACTGTCCAGTACACAGCAGTACTCCACATGTTCAAAAAGATGCTGCATGAACTTATCTTCACAAAAATTTCCTTTAAGTTCAAAACCTTAAGCATTCTATATGGAGGTACTTATATCTGCTTCCCAAAACTTCAATAAGCTAAAAACTTGAATCATTATATTTTCTCCTCACCTAGAAAACTGTAATTTTGATACCTGATCTATTTTGTTTTCTCATCTATTCCGTTTGCCTTTTTTTCTTAAATAATCAGGAGTTTAATATGTTAAATATTAGAATTAAATACAGTCCCTCTTTAAAACAGGCTATAAATTTTCATTTGCAAAAAAAAATTTAATTCCAAGAAAGTACTTCACCTTACAGAAATACATTAAAATATTAAACCTGCTCAGAGATTTTTCAAATCAAATATATACTCTTCTTCAGCTAGTTTAAGCGTTAAATGTTTTTTGTTTAACCAACTGACTCAGAAGGTTCCTGTTTGTTGCTCAAAGAAAATGCTGCACGTATTTTTCACTTTACAGCATTCTGATACAAAAGCAGTGCTGTCCTCTAGTGGACAGCAGACAAGCAAGGCTATAACCATCTATTTTGATTAACCTTGTATCCAAAATAACTCACTCATATAATTTTAATATTAAGCTCAAATTTGATTTCTTAAAGTTATTTTTAAATTTTGCAATCTGCATGCAAGCTCCTTAGATATAGTAATTTTTAAAAAAATATTAAATGCCTTAGATGGTGTTGTAGAAAGACATTCTCTTGATCAAGTATCTTGTACCAGTTAATCAACATCTTCATGTGCTAATAATACAAGAAAACAGTATTAGTACATGCAGAGCCCATTTGTAAGCAGTGAGGAAATTCCAGGTTTTGGGACATTAGGATTTGATTGAGAAATATATAATAGAAACTACTGAATGAGTACACTCATATTTAAAAATTCTAGTTTTCTTTTTAGATAGGAATAAAAATATTTACTGAAGAATAGTGACTAACCAGAAAGTCTTTCAGCACAGTCTGACAAAAGAATGGTAAATGATTAGTTAGCCTACCTGGGTCACTAAGAGACCCAACATTTATTTATTTATTTTAAATCTAGGATTCTACAATAAATTAAGAAAGTGTTAAGAGTTTACAACTTCTGGCAAAAAGGAGGGCTAAAATACCAGTGGACAGTCATATATCATTCCACCTAGAATTGTCACCTACAGGTAAAGGCTAATAGAGAAACTCTTTTGCCTAGGGCATTTAGCCTTCTAATTAATTCTTACTAGAGAAATTAGGAAGCAAAATCAAGGCTGCATGTCTGTAACAAGTATATTTACTTGGCTACCCATTGCAGCTCTCTTGAAGAGTAAGAAAAGATGACTGGGCCCAACAGCTAAAAAACCATGGAAGCAGAACAGTCCACATAACTGCTTCAAAGGAGCTACTGCCAGAGGTAGATTTCACTTCATCTGAGCTCTCAGACAAGCCAATTACTTAGTAAAAAATCTTAGAAAAAAATTTCTGTGTGCACACAGAACAGAAAAGGTCTTTTAAAAAGGCTTACTGGATTTATAAGATGTATTTGTCAACTACTGAGAGCACATATCTCTCCAAATGGAGATCCAAATATACATGCTCAGTAGTTGAGAAATACTGAGATTGTTTATATGTTATAAATATATAATTTATTATATAAATTTTATATATATAATCTCATTATACTGAGATTGTTAATTGGAGATAGTATATAAATTATAAACAATTTATAATTCTCATTAATTTCTATGCTATGTTTATACTTCAATAAATGTGTGACTGTCCTTCCTTTCTGACATGTTGGAAATAGGTACAGTTTTTAGTTACGGTAAGCTGATGGGGCCTGATCACCAGCTTTCTGTGACCTCTTCCAATTTAGTATGAACAGGAAGATGGCATACACAAAGATTTTCCAAGTGAACTCCTTCAAGCAGGAGTTTGTCCAATACATACGTACCTACATACATGCACAGTCACACACCTTTTCTCCCCAGATTAAGTGCTGTTGGATTAAAGAGATGTGGGGAGGATAACATTACTAAGCATGCCATTCTCTGATAATCAAAATTGTCTGTAAACAAAACCCTCTTTCCTTTGAGAATCAGTCTGCCAATATAACATAAATGGGACATGACAGGTTGCAAAATGATAAAAAGGGGTGAATTCCATCAGACTGTCAGGCTGATGCATGGGGTGGGGAATAAAGGCTACTGCAAAACAAGTGTTGATCCTTGGGTTTCTTCCTTTTCTTCTTTCTTTCCTTTCTTTTTTTTTTTTTTTTTTTTTAAAGCATTTCATGCAAGTTTCAATACTGTGTCTAGTTGCTTTTATGTTCTTCAGGTTTTTGATGCCTATCCACTGCAATGTGCTCTCACTGTCATGTTACATGATTTCCACAGTATGTTTTTGATTTAGCTAAAATAATGAAAGCCTTCAAAAGACAGGCGGAAAATATTTAACATCCTGTTAAATACTTACCTATCCACAAAACCACAAAAGCTTGAGTATGCTGAATGATGTACTACACACAGCAAGCTCTGAACAAACTGATGTATCAGTATGGAGAACTCAAGTGTCATTAAAAATACAGATGTCTGAAGCAGCATAGTCATTGCATGCAATGCTGTGCTTCAGCTAGCTAGACCTGCCCCAGCAATGAGCAGAAGTACTGTTTTTTTTTTTTTTGCTTTTTGTTTAAAAGCTACCTTGCTTGCTGTTAATTCAGGTGTCTATGACATATGCTAAGAGACCGACACATCCTCCATCTGAAAGTTCTGGTGATCCATCAAAAGAATATACTGCTTTGAGAATGACCACTGTAATGGAGTGTATTACACTCCATTAAGTGAAAACAGCAAAAAGTGAAAACGGCTGCCCAGAAGCAGATTAAGGTTTGAATGTGGAAAAGAACAAAACTGAGGCTTGATTTTCTCCAGAAACTCGCATTGCCCCATATTGGGTTGTTGAAATTAGAGACTTGACTATCTAATATTAGATGACTGAAGTTAACACTGTCATGTTTAAGTGCTGGCCAGTGGTTAAGGCCATGACCTGCTGAATAGAAGTAAGTAGATGACACTATGATCACTCTCTAACCCAACTATTTACTGTTTCCTAATTGTCGATTTCCTCCAAAATCCAACAACAGCACCAGACTAGTTCAATGGACTATTAAACTGGTTGAGGTTAAGTAAAATCTTTTCTTCACATCCACTCTGATGGGTTAAGACTTCTGTCTCACTGACTGATTAGGCAGTGTGCAAGTAAACTCTTAAAGAATGAAACCTGTGGAAAAGATGCTCTACACCTTATCATTTTGCAGAGCCATAGTCACTGAGGGAAATAATATAGTAGAGTATAATTCATACTGTTTAAAAAATGCTTCAGAGAGTGGAAGGTGGAGAGATAGTTCAAGAAGACCCTAATTACCATCCCTTTAAACATATATTCTGACATCAGTAGAATCACACAAGCATAAACCAAAGTGGAAAAGTGAAGAAGTAAATCCAGTTTGTGATCCCACCTCTGAAAGAACGTTTCTGGTAAATGCTAATGCCAACGACTACAAAGTTTTAGTGCCATATTTTGGAGGCAGTGGAAATATTTGTTATCTGTATTTCCATTATTTCCTTTCTAAGTCAAATTACCCTGAGATATCTTTCACTCATCTATAAGCCTTTATGTAATATATTGTATTTTGACACTTTCAAGAGGGTCATAAGACTGTTCAAATCTTTCTAATAGCAAGTAAAGTTTGCAACTCACTTTCTCAACCACTGTCTGTTGCCTTCTGCTATATTCAAATTGAAAATGAGAATTACCTATCCTGGTGGGAGGTTATGGAGCTGAAAATAAAGAAAACAGAAAGAGACCCAAGGAACTTCCAGAACATTCATCTTAGAGCAAGTTAGCAACAGATTTTGAAAATAACACTAGCAAAATAAATAAATAAATAAATAAATAAAATCTTGAGTTCAGTAGTGTCTTTGTCTTACTACATTTTGAAATAGAAGAAACCGTCTAGAATTTATATTTCATATATAAAGCAATAAGTGTTATTGCACAAATAAAGACAAGGAATTGAAGGGATGATCCAAAAACTAATCAGCTTTGAGGGAATAAATACCCTCTATTTTGTATCCTCGTCTTGAAGATGCAAAAATTCCTGTCAGACAGCAGATATATTTCAACTTAAACATACTTGTTGTCCTTAAATATGGTTATGTGGACTGACATTTGGACTGACACTATTTCCTACTCTGTAGGAAAAAACATACTTTTCTTTCAATGTCTTTGCTTGTGGATATTCCAGTGGCGTCCACAGACATGGTCTTAATCACAAGACAGAAGCCTGGGACTTTTCCTAATTCTTTTTAAAATGATTTAGTCAACATCTATGTGCTCTTCAACCTATTTACACCCTTCATCTCTTCAAATATTTTCTCAAAACACAGAAAGGGCTCTAAGATCTCTGCAACAATCACCCTTGTGAAATATTTTAAGAAAAATAATGCACATTGGTTTTGGTAGTTTTCAAATTCCAGGAGATACTGTATTTCCTGTTCTCAAAAAAATACTGTATTTAAATTCATTTCACGTTTTTGCTTTTAGTAGAGGTCTTAAAACAGAAATGGTATTTCCTCTTGACAACAAAAGCAACAGAGGTCAATACACAGGATAGTCAAATCCTGTGAAGAGCATAAACATGCACTACATGCAGCCTTGCAAGGCACAGATACCTAATAGCGTGTATAAAGCTATCTAATTTTAGGTGCAGGTTATTATACTTAAGCAAGTAAAATGGCACAGCAAATTTATTTTGCCAAAATATGAGTACAAATCTGCAAATTTGTGTTCTGATATTGTGTTCAGATTTTTTTTTCAGGTATCACAATAAATAAAACAGATCAGAAAATAAAGTCTAAAATATAATCAACTGTATTATCTGGCATTTTGTTCTATACTTACTAACAGTTTAATTAGCATTTTCATGTAATTATAAAAAATCAGCAACCATATGTTAAAAAGAGCAAAAATGCATGTAAAAAGTGTTGCTATACCATGATATGGACTGACATATAGCTGATATATTTGACAAGTTTACATTTACTTCATTTTTCACTTGTGAGTGCATGCTATTCCATTGATATTTGTTGCATGTATTTGTTTTCAGACCTTCAGAGTAGTTGCCTTAGTGATTTTATGTGGTGCAAAATGTAGTCCTAAATAGGGTTATCAATTTAAAGAGAAGTAATTTGGTCCCACCAACATGACAACATCTTCATCATGATTACAGATATGCTTGGACTGAAAAAAAAAAAAGTAACGTGCCTGGTCATACTCATTAGATAAGCTTCTATTCAACTATACTATTGCATTTTGAATGAATATATTTGATTACCAGACAATACATATTTCTTGCCATTAGCAGTCATTAAGTAATACTCTAGTTGGGAATGACCAACGAAGAGGTTAATGCAATTCAGTCTGCAAAGTGCAGACCAAAGTCAGTTTAAAAATAGTACTGCTTTTCCCATGTACTAAGCACTTCCAAGAAGTTGAACTCAACTAGTCCTCACAGAATAGCATGATGAGCGGAAACAAGTTCTTATATATAATTTTTTCTTCCCAAATACCACTTGCAATAAAACAAACAGGAAAAATCACAATACTATAGAAGAAGAAAAAAATATTTCATGATATTTTAATCAAATTAATTACTGCTTTGTCAAGGTAAAAGCTGAATGTTTATTTTATCATCTTGAAATGGTGCACATTATATTTAAATAAAATATACTGCACTTCTTGCATCCATAATATTTTACAAGAATTGTTTTAATTTTTATTAACTGAAATGACGGAGCTGATTTAACACAAATATATCTATACATTTTATAGGTATTTATAAAAATATTTTAGTCATTTGTTTTAGAGATATTAAAGTATTCATTAACTATGAATAATAATATCTATAAATAATATAAAGTGCAAACGAAACTACATAGTATCTGTGAACTCCACAGCAAAGCAAATGATGGACTGTTTTCTAAATACCCATTACTTCTGGGAAGTTCTGGTAAAGTTCTGGTTATGTTACAAACTCATCTTCTTTTCCTGCTGGACATTATAAACACAAACCATTCTGTAACTATTATGGCAGAAAAAAAACCTTTCAGCCTCAATTTCAGAATGCTCTAAAGTGTTCAGAATACTTCATTCCTAACAGAACATGCCTTCCACCACTGTCTCTGAAGAAGCTTACTCAACAGCAAGTACATCTTCAATTTAGTTTCTGTTGGTTATAGACTCTCTTTCATGAAAAACTTCCTCCTTTTTAAGAAGTGCAAGAGAAAGTAAGATCAAATTAGAAACTTGTAGACAAACAGGAGACCTGTGGCTGAGTTAGGAACTAAGCTATTATTTTAGGTAGCCTTTTTGAGACTCGGTCACAGAACAATCCATCCCTATGTACTAAGTCTCATGTGATGGATAGGGTAAAGATGAAGAACACCTATATAACATAGACACTTCAGACTCTCTTGATTGACACTCTCACCTAGGCTTTGAATTGATGTTGAGAATGCAGGCTGTATAGATCCCTCAGGGACGCAACAAATGAGGACACTTTCACGGAGGAGCAGGTGTCAATAGTGACAATCATTTCAGTGCAATAGCACTAGCTGTACCATGTTTTTATGGTGAAACAGAATTTTATCATTGACCATATCAAATGCATAGGAAAATCCAGCTGGGTTAATGTTAATGCAATGCAATACGAATGCCCAGTGATGCAAAAAAGACTAAATCCAAAGAAAAGAAATAATCAGCTTATTAGTTCTGTGTGGGCTACATGACTGTCACCATTCCGAAGAGCCATCTCAGCCAGCAAAATTTCGAAGAAAAAGATTTTTTTTTTTTTTTTTTGCTTTAAGAGGAGATACTTTGATTTTACTTAAACAGCAGAATTCGGCAGGCTAAGTTAACAGCTTCCAGTAATGTCTTGCTGCTGTTATATGTCTACTCAGTTTCCCATACACAGCAATTTTTCTGTTTGCTCTTGTAACAAGTGAGAAGCCATACAGATTCATTGGACTAAATATTTCCAGTCAACCACATTAAAATCTGTGATTAACCAATAGCCATATCAATTTAGCTCACATTGTGTACCACAGCTTTTGGATGAAATGGATTGATCTACAAGTAACATCAGAAATTAGACTGGTCCAATGCCTTTCTTGGCTGGTGAAAATTACTGTTTTTCCTTGCACATACACAGGAAGGAGAAGGAAATATTAAATGTAGTGCGCAGCCTGCATTTTAAAAGATCTTCATCTAATTAACAATAAGATAATCATGTCCTAGGTGTACACAGCTGGATATCATAGTTAAAAAAAAAAAAAGTAAATGTGGAAAAAACAAGAATCTTATCACAGATGATAAATCCAGATAAAGACTTATTTTCAGAAACAGAAACAAAAGTCAGAAAAAACACAGATGTTCCTTAAAGTACTTTGCTTTGAGAAGGCTATCTTTTCTCTTTGAAACAAAAGTAGGAAACAGAGAACACCCCTAACTGTGTCCAGTAAGGTCTAGACATTTGATGTACTATACATATTCAAATAAAGAACAAAAAGTACTCTGGTTAATAATATCTGGTCAGGATTCTATGTCACAGTCCAAGATGCATACCTTATCAGTTAAAGATGCAGATAATAAAATTTTCTCCAATCTTATAAAAATGTTGATTAATTCAAAACCAACTGAAATTCATATTAAAAGATGAATCCACTACAAATGACATGCATTCTCACCTGTGTATGTTGTCTTGACCAGAAGGGACTACACCCAGGTTTGCTGCCTTCACTACTTTCTCAATTATTACAAGACTAGTAGAGTTCTGTGGAGCAACAGCTATGGTAGCAGATGTCTCATTCATTCCTGTCAGCATCCCTGAAACATTTAAGTATTTCATTATAAATTCTTTTTATTTGTTTGCTTATTATGCTTAAAACCAAAATAAGAGATTTCTGAACATGAAAAAAAAAAAAGCATCTTCATTACAAGTTTAATCATACGTTGAGAAAACAATTTTATAAGAAATTACATAATTACATCAGCTTAATATGTTATTTGCAAGGCCCTGTTACTAGAAATAAATTACTAATAACTGGACAATGATGTGTGTGATACTAATGCAACTGTGAAATCAGGA
>CM021797.1:24299148-24324148 GCA_011076525.1 Nettapus auritus | reverse complement strand
AATGATCATCCTTCGTGCTGCAAAAAGAGAAGTTACAGAGATTCAATGAAGTGCTTAAAAATAGATTTCTACTTATCAGCTCCAAATTTACTATGAAATCCATAAACACTATAAAAGCTACCTGCCTGATTTCTACCTTGCTAATCCAAAAGTCTTCTGATTTCTTACATCACTAAACCTGATCCATCATCACCAGTACAAATATAATATAGTGTGAAATATAGTGTGAATACTCTCATATTTCTGTAATGGTAGCTTTTACTCATGATAACATTTATCTGTAATCTATACAGCATCAAACAAACTATATCCTTATAAAATTATTTATTTCTCAATTCTTTTGATAAAACTTTTATTCACAAATTCTGTCATCAGCAACAGCTGTCCCAGAAATAGGACTAAATATATCAAAGGTATATACATTGTGACAAAAAGTAGTATTGTGGTCCCCCCACCGCCCCCCCCCCGCAAAAAAAAAAGAAATATATAAAACCAACAAATTTAGAAGTGGAAAAAATGATTTTGTAACATTTTCCATATCTAAATACAAATACAGCATAATGATTGACTTAAAAATACACTGGAAAACTGCAGAATTTGAGGTAGTTTTAAAAATGGCACAGTTAAAAAAAACAAACAAAAGAACACTAAACCATGTCTATTAGCATACTACTATCAAATGCTATAGATTCCTCCTCAAGAAATAAATTCCATATCATGAAGAGGATTGGGTCAGGGAATACTTAGGGAAACTGGATATTTGTAAATTCATGGGCCCTGATGGGATGCACCTATGAGTGCTGAGAGAGCTGGCAAACGTCACTGTGAGGCCACTGTGAGGCTCTATAATCTATAATCTTGGTGCTATTGTGTCAACTGCGAGAAGTGCCTGAAGACTGGGGGAAAGCAAACATCACTCAAAAAGGGCAAGAAGGAAGACACGGGGAAGTACAGGCTGTTCAGCCTTCTCTTGATCCCTGGGAAAGCGATCAAACAGTGCAATGGCACCTGGACACAGAAGAAAATCATCAGGAGTAGTCAGCATGGATTCACCAAGGGGAAGTCCGGCCTGGCCAACCTGATGAGCTTCTGTAATGAAATCACCAGCCTGATGGATGAGGAGGGAGCCATGGATATTGTCTTCCTGAACTCCATAAAAACTTTGACACTGTCCCCCCTAAGATCCTCCTAGGGAAGCTGTTGAAGCATGGGCTGGATGAGCAGACGGTGCAGTAGATCAAAACCTGGTTGAACAGCTGGGCCTAGACAGTAGTGTTCAGTGGTGCAAAGTGTGGTTGGAGGCCAGGAATGAGCAGCGTACCCCAGGGGTCACCACTGGGTCCAGTCCTGTTAAACATTTTCAGTAATGAGCTGGACAGTGGAGTGGAGTGCACCGTCCGTACATTTGTGGATGACATGAAACCAGGGGGAGTAGCTGACTCTCCAGAAGGCTGTACTGCCATCCAGAGGAACCTCAACAGGCTGGAGAGGTGGGCTGACAAGAATTCCATGAAGTTCTACAAGTGCAGAGGGCTGCCTTCGGGGAGGAACAACCTCAGGCGGCAGGACAGGCTGGGGGCCACCCATCTGGAAAGCAGCTCTGCAGGAACAGACCTGTGCTTGCTGGTGAGCACCAACCTGAACATGAGCCAGCAATGTGCCCTTGCTGCTAAGAAGAATGGTATTCTTGGCTGCATTAGGCAAAGTATTGCCAGCAGGTCAAGAGGTTTAGGTTGGATATTAGGAAGAACTTCTTTACTGAAAGGGTTGTTAGGCACTGGAATAGGCTGCCCCAGGAAGTGGTTGAGTCACCATCCCTTTAAAAGACGTTTAGATGTACAGCTTAGGGATGTGGTTTAGTGGAGGACTTGTTAGTGTTAGGTCAGAGGTTGGACTTGGTGATCTTGGAGGTCTCTTCCAACTTAGACGATTCTGTGATTCTGTGAAGAGAGGTGATCCTGCCTCTCTGCTCGGGGCTGGTGAGGCTGCACCTGAGTGCTGTGTCCAGTTTTGGGCCCCTGGTACAAGACAGACCTGGACATACTGGAAAGAGTCCCACAGAGCACTACAAAATTGAAGAAGGGACTGGAGCATCTCTTCCATAAGGTGAGGCTGAGAGAGCTGGGACTGTTCAGCCTGGAGAAGATAACTTTCACGGGGATCTTACCCATGTATGCAAATACCTGTAGGGAGGGTGCAAGGAGGACAGAGACAGCTCTTTTCAGTGCTGCACAGTGGCAGGACAAAAGGCAGTGGGCACAAACCAGAACATAAATGCTTCCCCCCCTGAATATCAGGAAGCACTCTCTTAGTGTGTAGGTGATGCACAGGTTGTGGAGTCTCCCTCCTTGGAGATATTCAAAAGCCGCCTGGACATTGTCCTGGGAAACCTTGTTCCAAGTCCCTGCTTGAGCATGGTGAGTGGACTGGAAGACCTCCAGAGGTCCCTTCCAATTTCTCAATGATTCTGTGAACTTGCTCTCCACACCCATTCAATTCTGTAAGTTTCCAACTATCTTGTCTTGGAGCTCTTCACAGAAACTCTGCTATGTCTGACTAACTGTAGCTTATAGGATTCTGCTAGCAATTCAGGATCAGTATACCCAGTCACAATCTTTGTTAAAGGTTTGAAGTATGAGAAGTTTTTAGAAAAGAACACCTTTTATTTTGCTGATGTACCAAATATTCAATACATATTGATTGCTGATATGCCTGAGATATCCTACTTAAATACAATGATGCAATCATTAGAATGGAAAATGTGTTTGATAGACGGTATTTAAATTAACCTCAAACATGTTACTGATTTTTTTTCTCTTTCAAATAACCTTGCAACTTTAAAATTCTGGAATTGAATTGGTTGATGCAACAAACAGCACTAGATGATTTATACACAAAATGCATGTTAGACGATTCATGTATGTGTCTCTATCCCCCTAAAGATGCAACATAAGCCACCTGAAAATCAGAAAACTTTTTATTGTTCTATTACTAGATTTTAATACTTATCATAGTAACCCAAATTCACAGGCACACTAGCAAATCCTCTGGAACAAATACACACTTTCTTTCTAACTTCTGATGTGATAATTATGTTTATGCATGCAATCTCAAATACGGGCTTTATAGATGAAATTCAGCAGGAACGCTACCTTTGTTGAAAACTATTAAACAGAGTGAAACAATCTAAAAACCTGTCTAGTATTCATTTTACAAAGAATCATTTATGAAATGCTCCTTTAAAAAATCTGCTTAGCTAAGAAATTCTCACATTTTTCTCCTATATTACTTAAATGTCATCCATCTCTAAAGACATTAAGATAGACAAAAGAACAGGGATTGGTTGGTTTGCTTGCAGGATCAAGTGCCTTGTAAAGTATAGAAGTAATAACTTTTTTTTTTTTTAAAAAAAAAAAGAAACTGATCAAGAACTCCATCAGCTTAAGAGCTCAAGGAAGGCTCTTTAATCAACTGCCCCATAACTTTTTACTGTTTATATATACACTACTTAGACTATATGACTAAAACTTTTAATGATACCTTCATTAGTATTGTTCAATTGGTTGTCCAGCCAATGCTCTTTCATATTTAAATATGATATGCATTAAATAATTCAGCATAAAACAGATTAACAGTTTTGCATAACAATGATTCATGCCCTACATTGACTGGACATACTATTTGTACATAAACTTGACTTGCAACATTTATGATTAGATTGCACTGAAATGCTTGCTTATAACAATCTTTTCACCCTAAGAGGGAATAAAAGCATGAGCATAGCTTTGGTTTTAAATGGCTATAGCTGCTTGAGAGGACCACTCACTACCTCTGCTGCTAAAAAGCATTCCATTTCCCTTTCCCCTAGTGATTAGAAACTAACAGATATTATTTGATAAACCATGAACTATTCATAGCCTGCAGGCAGAAACTAATGTCTGGTTATTCTTCAAAAACATTTTATTCTTAATCTCACTTTAACCAACATCCGGTTTACTTTGCATTACTTTAATTTCAAAATACTTTACAGTAAATTTATTTTTCAGCCAGAGAAAATAATTGTCCCTTTCTTTTATTAGTCTCCATCAAACACATTACAGACTAAATACAGAGATTTTATTTATTGATTAGCATCTCTCTTATTAGATCTTTATATTAGACATGCAGTAATACCTAATTTAACAAAACTAATTTCATAGTTTCATAATTCAGGCTTACAGGGGCCTCTGGAAATCACCTGTTTCTACCTCCTGCTCAATACAGGGCCACCTTAGTTCACATTGCTCAGGGCCTTGTCCATTTGAGCTCTGAGTCTCTCCAAAGATGGAAATTTCATCAGCTATCTAATGTATATGTTTAATAATAAAATTGAGTCATGCAGTACAAGAATGACTAATTTCCCCCAAAATCTAGTAAACTAAATTCCAACACATTACTTCAGATCCTAACTAATATAACTAATGTTTAAATAAAAACCTGCAGAAGTGGTTCAAAGCTTTAATATATTTATGTCTAGGAATCTGTGAGACAATTGGTTAAATCTTCACTGAAACATCTCTCACATGGTGGTCTAACTTTCCTGGAAAACAATACTGAAGAAACTTATCAGAAGATAAAGTTTCCAGAGCCCACAAAATATAAGTTTCTAAATTTCAAAAATTAAGGAATGCATCTTCTGATATTAGCTACTAAAATTGGTAAGTTACATCCTTAGTGAAACATTTATGCTTAATAAGAAATCTGCAGCAGGAAGCTCTAAAGAATCAAATGGGGATGTTTGAAAACAGTTCCTCACCACTACATAGGAATGTGGTTTTTGTTTTGATTTGTGAATTTAGGGACAAATAGAGTCAGACATCATTTTGCTTGCTGTTGCCTTAATAACTGTTAAAACTGTACACATTGCATTTTAAAACACTTCTGCAGAGACACAACTTTTATGATGTAATTCAAAGAATCACATGAATTTATCTTCTGATGTACCCAATTAAGATGAACAAATGAGAGATGATAATGCTCCCACAGGAGCTCAGAAAGACTTACCATCTCTGTGATAAATGACACTGCAAGACTAATATTAAACTCTTTGGAAGACACACAGTTTTAACTCCCCTTCAGATGGCTGCAATGGGAGTAGCTAGCACCTATCATTTGAAACTGATATCCATTTTTCTTATTTCCCCTCTCTTCCCTCTTTTTCAAAAAGGATTGGCTCCAGAAGGTAAACATGAAAGAAGTTGTCTTTGCCATAACAGAAGACTTGAGGAAAAAGTCCTCCTTAAAAATATCTTCTTTAAAAATACAATTTCTTTAAAACTAATACAAATGATATTATCACCTCCAATGAGCACTTATCAGATTCTACAATGGCAGTCTTTAAAGATTTATTTTTAAAAGATTATTATTATTTTAGCAAAAGGCTGGGGAATCGTGTTCTTGCTATTTATGTGCTCCTCTTTCACTTTACTCCCAGCAGTGCAGAGTGGTAGATGTTCGACCCAGAATACATCTATGGATAAACAGTTCACTATTTTTGTCTTGTATTCAGAAAAATCTCCACAGATGATTAGAAAAAAACAGTGGAAGAGGAAGGACAACACACTAAATTCCTGCAAAAGATGGAATGAAGCACTGTGGGAGACTTTGCACATACATTCTTGCTAAAGGAATAATGATATCCAGCTTTTATAAGAAAAAGGGCCTAGGAAATAGAAGAAATTAGAGTTGTTGTTCATGCCCAGCCTTGCTTTCTCTCGGTCAGTTATCTATCTAGATATATTTGCTTTCTGGAACTGGGCCAACTGACTACTTTAGAGCAATGAAGTAAAGAGTACTGGATTGCTTGTCTTAATATCCAACATCTGTAAACAACTTAGTGATGTGCTGACAAAGCACGAGAGAAGGAAAATAGAAAGAAACAAGTAAAAATGCAATTGATACTGATGTGAAATCAGTCCTGCTTCTTTAATGTTAACTTTTAATATACTCCATAGTATATTCTACTACATAATTTTAATCGGATGCTTTTGTGCAAGCATGTACACCTGAACACATTTTTGCACTGGAAAGAAATACTGATTGCTACCTAACTGATCCTCTTCATTCATTTCTTTTTACAGGTCCAAGTTCTGCTTGGGAAGATTCCTACATCAACTTAAAGTGAGATTAGAGAATCTCATAATGAAAAAAAAAATAATTCTCTCTGCCTTAGACAAAAGTGTTTGCAATAACAAAACTAAGAGCAAAAATGCTTGCAATAAGGTAGAACTTGCAGACAGCAGATCTAGTAACAATTTCAAATTTCATTCATGGTATTCACTTCACTTAAAAAGTTGCTAGATTCTCCCTACTACACCAACCTCTTTTGCAGTAATCAGCACAATATTCTCTTTATACAGTCCAGGGTAGATGAGGTGAACAGACAACTCCTTCCTCTTCTAAGAGAATAACAATAGTAGGGTCCTAGCTGTTCTGGTAATATTCAGCATTTTCCATATGCTACCTAAGGTAAGCAGTCCATGCCTGTAAAAACTTCTGTCGCATGTCACACTGTTTTCCCATGATCTCATTGTTCAGAGTAAGAATGAAGGGCACAGAAGTTGTTGCTATCATGCCACTTCTCTTTCTTCTAGGGAGCTTTGATTTTACTCTTCCCATTTAAACCTTGAGAAAACTAGGTTTGGATGAAGAGATGCACACCATGGACATTTTCCCTATCCCATGTCGTTTCAGTGACAACTAAACAACATCTGCATAATTTTCAAAAGATTAGGGTAGAATAAAACACGTTCTCTGTACATTAATTTTATCTCCAAAGCTGTAGTTCTTCCACAGGTTCAGGAAGAGCTAAGAGAATCTGGGAAGAGGGGATGAAAAAGGGAAGAGGAGGTAAGGACAGAGCTTCCTTCCCTCTCCAGCTCTCCAAGTTGTACATAGGATATCTCCCATTCACATTGAGTCACTCACCAGACACCTAAAACACAATGGAGCTTTTCTGGCTTTTACAAATACAGCCAGAAATTTGAAATTCTAATTACATGCACAGAAAACAGCAGAAGGGCACGTATATGCTGTAACTTTCTGTCTCTGTAACCTTCCTCATCTTTCTTCTCTAGGGATTCAAGTATCTTTATTCCAATGATCCAAGCTCATACTCTGACATAGCCAAGTTTCCAAAACGTTGTTCAGACATCTGAGCGAATTGCTAAGCTGTGAGGAAGATCTGAGAACAATCAAAATGTAGAGGCATCCAAGATAACAAAAACAAAGTAAGAGACAGTGGTAAGATTTTTAAGACAATGATACCAGTAGCTCAGTGATCCAAAATCTGACAACAGACCAAAAAAAAGTAATCATGGTCAGTCTGCAACACCAAGGATCCATTCCAGGAAGCTGAGGAGGCTAACCTTTCCTTGGCTCACTGATGCTTGCCTGCCCAGCAAAGACAGGTCCCTTTCTGAGGTGGTGGGTATATTAATGCTTAACTAGGATTCAACAACTATCTTGCATGTATGTTACCCAGTAACAAATGGCTTTACTCTTTTAAGTTGTGTCTATCCTGCTTATCTGTAAAAAGTGGCCCAAGTAGGAACAGTAACAATCATAAAAAATCTTTTAAAAGAAGACCAAGCACCTCTATTAATTCCTCTATAACTTTCCACTTAAAAGAAGCAGTATTGTGCAGAACACCGTAATAACTGAAGCACTATGCCTCTGCAAGGACATGGCACATGAAAAATGGCAACGAAGAGACATATGCCTTATGAACACGTACGGTGAGCATCCTGAAAACGCATTAGGAATAATTTTCAAGTTATGGTGTTTCACCTCTTTTTAATTAGATGTGTGATCTTGGTAAGCATTGCTTCATAAAAATAGTATTTACTTGGGAAGTCTTTCAAAGCTCAGACCTCTTAGCCTCTCTATAATACAATTTCTCCTTCATTGTCCTTGATTTGTACAACCAATTCAGAAAGAGATTTAAACATTTTATTACATTTTTGTTTTCTTTTTACAGTTTGTATTTATTGAACCACTATTACAGCAGCACATCCCCAAACAGAAAGGTAGCATTTGCTATGCAAAACACACAGTCCATGATTGGCATCTAAGACCAATTGATCTACCCATTACCACTATCTCCCTACCCCCACAAGCATTACTACAAGGCTATTGATTTAAACACTGCCGATCGGTTTCCATTTTCTGATTTTGGGCAGGCCAATTAAGAAAGTGAGTAATTGTGATTACACTGCTTCAGGATCAATTACATTTGATGCAAGACAAAGTGCTCCCTTTTAGAACAACTAAAGAAAATTATTATGATCAGGTACACTTTACTGCCGAATATGCTTCTAATAAAAATGCAAAATAACTGATAATGTCTTTCACAAAGACACATTATCAGGAAATACAAGAATATTGACACCTTGTGCATATATTTTAACAACATTTTAACAAACTTTTTGAAGTTATTCTTTCTTTTGAATAAAATCTTTTTAATTAGTATGAAAGGCTAAAAAGGCTTCAGTTGAGTTCTCAGACACAGCCCACAAAACATCAGAATGCAAAATTTCTGCAATGATGTTGACATCAGTATGATTTTGAATAATATTATATTTTTAACAGGAAAACAGCAAATTGTATGCAACAAACTTTTAAACCTATTTTTACACTATTTTCTAAGAAGTAGTCTCAAAGAGACAGGGCCCTGTCAATTAGCAAAGGAACAAAGTAAGCAATTCCTATTCTTAATTTAATTTTAAACTTAGCTTGAGCTTTGTCATTGGACTCACATTGTCCAAATCATTAAAATGAATACACCACTGAGATCTGAGGCAAATCTATTTACAGTGATGTTACTCATAGTCTGGTTGGTGTTCAGGATTATTGATCTGTCTTGTTTGTCTAATAGGAAAATAATAAACAATTACTAGGCAATGTTGGAGAAAGTAATCAGTTTTTATATATCACTAATACAGCAGACCTCCCAAAACATAAAGGTGATGATCTGCATAAAATCAATGTGTTATGCTACATTGCTTATCCTCATCACTTCTAAGATTCTTAGCAATAAATGGTATAAGTTTGGAACCAAATTACTAGTATACTGAAAATATGTACTTGAAAGAAGAATATCTGCTTTTTTCTAGAAAAGTGTTCTTGCTTGATAAACTGAGCCTATTTTATTTGAAAATAAAAACAAAATACATTTATTCATTTTGAAGAAATTATGAAATTGCATTGCCTAGAATGGAACTTCCCTCCCCAAAAAAGCTTTGCATTGGGCAACAGTCCAAAACTGTTCCCTAATTCCAGCAAACAGCACACAGACCAGCTACAGCATTATGTAGTCAGGAGAACCAGGGATCAGCTAATCCTTGTACTCTGCTCTGGTGAGGCTGCCTCTCGAGTACTGTGCTCAGCTTTGGGCCCCTCACTACAAGAAGGACAGAGGCTCTGGAGCGTGTCCAGAGAAGCTACGAAGCTGGTGATGGGCCTGGAACACAAGTCCTGTGGGGAGCAGCTGAGGGCACTGGGGGTGTTTAGCCTCGAGAAGAGGAGGCTCAGGGGAGACCTTATTGCTCTCTACTACTACCTGAGAGAAAGGTGTGGGGAGCTGGGGGTCGGCCTCTTCTCACAAGTAACTAGTGATAGGACTGGAGGGAATGTCCTCAAGTTGCACCAAGGGAGGTTTAGGTTAGAAATAAGACATTCCTTCTCAGAAAGAGTAGTCAGGCATTGGAACGGGTTGCCCAGGGAGGTGGTGGAGTCACCGTCCCTGGGGGTGTTCAAGGGAAGGTTGGACATGGTGCTTAGGGACATGGTTTAGTGGGTGACATTGGTGGTAGCATGATGGTTGGACCAGATGATCTTGAAGGTCTTTCCCAATGTTAATGATTCTATTCTATGAAGCTATGTGACATGCAAAAAACTACATGCTATAGACAACGTGCTGGGGGTACTACTATCTTTAAAATGACTACCCATGAAGTGTGCAGAAACATGCTCAAGGAGGAAAAAAATACACATTTTCAATAGTAAAACCTTCTTTCCCCTAAAACAGATAATTTAACTTCATCAGTGGTTCTTTTGGAGTCACTTGGTACATTTCCATTGCAAAGCTATTACTTCTACCTTTATTCCTACCTGTAAGTTGTGCAAACTGTGCTTAGTAGTTGTACATTAAAATTCCTATAGTGTTGAAGAAATGGGTCTAGTAATTTCTGAAAGGACTGGAGTTTTCCCTAATTTGGAAAGCTGCAATTTGAATGCCTATTAAATATCAATTTTTGTGTAAAGACAGTAGTGATACCTGCAACAATACGTCAAAAGAAAAATACTTTGAAATATGTGGAGAAAAAATGACCCTTGGAGATCATATATTGCCTTTGCATAGTTTCAAAGACTATATAAGCCAGCAAAAGCCTGAATTGCTGTAGGAGCCTTGCTTTGCAAGTAGGAGCCTTGCTTTCCCACATGTATTCATTCCTAATGTTTAGACACTCCTAGTCTTTTTCCCTGGTTTCAAATGCTGCTTTATAACAGAGTTCTTACGTGGTGAACAGGTTCTCTTTTAGACTAGAATGCAATGGAACTCATTAAAAGGAGGATCATGAACATGCCAATAATGACTATTAAAAATGTAAGTCAAGTATGCAGGACAAAATCTAGTTGGCCAGTCACTTATTTGTTTTAATTCTCTCTCTAATCATTTAAAAGAATCTACAGCATGAGGAAAATGCTTTGATAGCCTGCAAATTTGGGGGTTGGTTTCATGCAGTCATGTTACCGAGATCATAAACAGCCATAATAATCACTTGAGTTAATAAAATTGCTCACACTAAGTGCTTTTTTGATTTGTGATTTCTTAAAAGGAAGAATACACAACACATTCCACCATACTAGGTCAGACGAGATTGGCTCTCTTTAATGTGGTGTTATTAGAGAGAATCCCAAGAAGAGTGGGGAAAAATAAAAACAAAACTCAGGAACAGAAGTAATTCTAACTTGGAAGAGGAGTTACAGGATCTCCCAAACACAAACCCGTCAAAGAGTTCTTGCACTTAGACATATAATTTTAAACCTAGATTTGAGATTACCACCCAGTGTGTGTTTTTAGAAGCAAGTGCTAAACAAAAAGGGAAGACCCAAGAACATTGATAAGCATTGCAACAGTAAAACAGAACAGTAATTATGTCTTATTTTTCTAAAAACACATTTTGTTTACAGCATGTTGTGAACTGATATTCAGTTCTTTAAACATTTATTAAACAGTTACACTTAGGGTCAAAAAGTTAAATGCCATGTCCCATTATTTTCATATGACATTTATATTCCCTCATCCTTTAGAACTCACCACAACTGGAAACTGGCAGTCTGAGTAGAGTCACAGAAGTCAATACCCATGGAGACAGTCACGGATCCCCCAGGCTCGAGGCACTCTACATAAAAATATTTTGAACAGGTGAAATATGCATGCAAAGGAACACGATAGCCCAGATGCAAACCCTCAAATTTCATGTAATTAGAAAATCTATCTATACACAAAACAACAACAAAAACACACATAAAACCCACAAACAACAACAACCACCACCACCAACAAAAAAAACAGCTTGCTGTAGCTTAATTTCAAGCAGGTTTTCCCTCAGATTTACACTTAGACACCTAGCCAACAAGGAAATACTGCACACAAGAATTTAGATGAAATAATTTTGCCCTTTCATACTTGCAAAGTCAGGGCAATCACCAACAGAAATTGCAGTGATAGAGGCAATGCTAGGTGTACACTCCAGCAGGAATACCTGTCTACGCTGACACTACTTCTTTTAATTTCACTGGGCAAATTATAGCACGTATTTTCCCAATGCTGGAAACATAAATTATAACAGGTAAAAAGAGGAACAGAACATATACACCAACTTCTAGATAAAATGACAAAGAATACAAGAAATTTGGATCTAAGTGAAAAAAAAAAAAAAAAAAAAAAAACATTGGAAGAAACTGCTGCTGATATATAACTCATTTTCTGCAAAGGAAGCAAATGGCTGCACAGGATAGATAGTACATTAAAGTGGGAAATAAATAATTTAAAGAGCAGTATTGTGTTGAGGAACTTAAAAAACCTGAAATGGAGAGTTTATTAATTCCTGAAATTTTCATGTTCTTTTCCCATAGCAGAAGTGAATTCTACTGACTATTTGACTATTCACTGACTGTTAATTTTGACTATGTGATCTGATTTACAACGTTACCAGTTTTCCACTTCTACAAATTTGTGACAAACATTAGTACAGACTAGGGGGTGAATAGTTTGAGAGCGACTCTGAGGAGAAGGACTTGGGTATCCTGGTGGATGACAACTTGGACATGAGACAGCAATGTGCACTTTCAGCCTAGAAATCCAACCGAATATGGGCTGCATCAAAAGCAGTGTGGCCAGCAAGGCAATGGAGGTGATTCCCCCCTCTCTACTCTACTCAGTTTTAAACTGAAAAAGGGTCAATTTAGTTTAGCTATAAGGAATAAATTCTTTACTCAGAGGGTGGTGAGGCACTGGAACAGGTTGTCCAGAGAACCTGTGGATGCCCCATCCCTGGAAGTATCCAATACAGGTTGGATGGGGCTTTCGGCAACTGTATCCACTGAGAGGTGTCCCTGCCCATTGCAGAGGGGTTGGACTAAATGATCTTTGAAGGTCCATTCCAATCCAAACCATTCTATGATTCTATGACTATTCCTTTAATGAAAAACACTGACAAAACATTTGTTGTCTGTGACGGAAGCAGTTACATTTCTTGCTAGACTGTTCAAATAATTATACTTTGCTTCTTGTCAGATGGAAGTATAATTGCTTTTGTAGCTATTGAACATAAATTTATATAGCTTTTTCAGAGTTAAAGTAAACATCCCAACATCAGAAGGCAGAAAGTTACATAGTTTAGGTTAGACCTGATTACAGCATTGTTTTACTGAATTTAACAGAGTACCTAATCTAAGAAACTACTCTTTATGAAAGTATGGTACACCCATATTAGATTAAAACACTTTCAGTCTACTGCTGAAAACTCACAACAGAAACAATGAGAAAGTTCTGAGCCACCAAATCAAATGATAATCCCACAAATGTTCTGTAAAGCCTGGTACAGAGATCATTATGAGTATCTAAATTAAAACCTGATACCTAATAATAGCCTGTAATAGCCATTCTGGGCAAAGGCTGAAAGAGAATTGAAGTTTGCAGGAAGAGAAAATAAATTTATTGTATCAACTTAAATGATTTGAACAAGCATGTAGACTTTCAGGCATGGAAGTTCTGATCTAAGGAGCTGTTTCCAAAGTCAGATCTAAGTAGGCAAAAACTGAATTAAACTTTTGTTAAAATTAGATTAGCTAAAAAATGGTAGTTGCATAAGTGTATGTGTATATGTATATATGTATACTTATGCACACACGTGTATACATATATATATGTATTCATATATATGTATGAGTGTACAAAAACACTTTGAAATTTACCAAAATATTCTATATTTACCAATAGATTCTACATTTAAAAATACAGGATGTGGTTACCTATTGGATTAAACTCATGTAATCTCATGCCTAGAGGTAACTTCTTCTCCCCTATGTGAATATTCTCTATCTTCTGATCAGTTGTATTTGTTACTGTCACTTGCACAGATACCATATGATCACCAAACATGTCTGGCTGTCTTGAGAAGTGATAATGAGCTGATAATCCTTTTCCAGTCATTCGATGAAGCATTTCATGTGTTTTTGTTGGCACGAAGACTTGGGTAGTAACCTGCTAAGTATAAAACAACAGTTGGTGAATGTAAGAGAAAAACAGATAAAACAACAATTAGGTACTACACACTTCACTCAGCTAGAATGCCTGCTTTCAAATCAGAGTTTTGGCAAACCAGACACATGAAAGGACGTATTCAAAACCATAAACAAAATGTAATAATGGTTATCTTTAAAAAGAGTCTAAAAATAACATTTATGGTGCTGAGAACTAGCAACTTTAATTTTGCTGTATTTACGTAATTTTCTATTGTAAATCTGTTTAAAAAAAAAAATTCTGACATGCATTTAATTATTATTTTTTTTTAAGTTACAGATAAAATAACGTTTTTGTCTATTCTAACCATCAGAACTCAATGGTGACCCCAAACCCATCACGTACTACGAAACTACGTCGAGAAATCTTCTTCTCTTATTAAAATCACTAAATTTTACCTAAAAAACACACCAATCAAGTACTAAAACCACAGCTGTATAGAGCGGAGAGATGATACCATATTTTTAGTCATCCTGCTGCCACCATTAAGAAGAGAAATCTCAAAGGTCATTGAGAAATATCAAGGTCATTTGCACAGGCTGCTCAGGCAGGTTGTGGAGTCTCCTTCTCTGGAGATATTCTGGATGCCTACTGTGGCAACCTGCTCTAGGGAACCTGCTTTGGCAAGGGGATTGGACTGGATGATCTCAAGGTCCCTTCCAACCCCTGCAATTCTGTGATTCTGTGATTTAGGCCCATTCTATCCTGAAGCAGCAGCATGAAAGACATTTAGACAAAAAATATCACCAACAGATACTGATGGTCAGGAGATCTATAATCATGGGTTCAAAAGTGCAGTAGGAAGAAATATGCAGAAGACAGTTGGAGTGAACTTGAGTTCGTTAAACAAGGTTACTTTTTAAGGAAACAAAATTACACAAAAAGTAAAAAGAAACAAACAAACAAACAAAAAAACAAAAACAGAACACAGAGGTTGAAAAGACCAAATGCTCAGCACAGAAATTTTGTCTGCGCAATACACTATAAGCTACTGAATTCTACATGTGTGTTCCCATGATGAGTGTCCACCTTTTCCTGCCCTATATTCATAGCCTTGAATGTGTAACTAAGTGAAAGAGACAACTGAAAGTAAAAGGATGTTCCAACACCCAAAGCAGCTAAGCAAGGAGAACTGGCTTTTATCTTACCTTGCCTACCAAACTCTTATAGGGTGCTACATTTTTTCTGACTGCCACTTTTAACATAGAGAGGCTGATCCGAAGACTTAGTGAACACTTCCAGTAATGTAAGAAGCTGGTAAGAGCTGTGATTTACACCTACCAGGTGTCTGAGAAATGGGAGACAAAAAACACAGCTCTAGAGAATTCTACTGAAAACCTTTAGAAGTTAGCGAGCACATAAAAACCTGACCTTAATCTCTGAGCACCAATTTCCAAACTAGAAAGCAAGGCTAGTAATATTTATAATCCCAGAGTATCTGTGAAGATCATCTACTGAATGTTTAGAAGTGTGATCACCACATTGATGAAAGCTGAAGAAAACCAAATGACAAATAACTAATGAAGTAAAAAGCAAAAAGGCTTCCCATCCACTCAAAACTCAACCACTACATGACTGTAATTAAAATAAAATATGTACTGATGTGTCTGGGCAAAAAACTTCTAGAAAAACTTCCACATCAGATTTAACTTTCAACTTTTTGTTTCCTTCTCTAATAAAAAAAAAACAGCCCTCTGGTACCAGTTTTCTTAAGTAAAATTAATGATTTATCAATAAATTTCAGAGTGAAGATTAAAAGGCAGTTTCAAAATATGTCAAACTGAGGAAATTCTACAACCCCAACACTGAATCTGTACAATTTATTATTACATTTTTAGTAAAATGCTGAAGTTCAGGCATAAAAAGATAACGTAGTGCTCTCAGGGACAATTTTTTTTTTTAGTTTACTTGTGTGAGCATTAAAAATACAGATAAATATATATAATAAAATACCTAGCCAATTATCTATGTTTCTGTCCATCTTAAAGTAATAACAGTAATACCACTTGAAGAATATGAGCACCATAATTTTAAGTGGAGCCGATTATTCCAGTCCATTTATAGATCTCTTACAAGCATTCACCTGAGAACACAATTTAGCAAAGTTTTTAAAAAAACAAAATAAGCACGTATCTTTTTACTTCAATGTCACTTTAGATGCACAAATATACACTAGGATTAGTGGTACTTTCACATAGCTGTCACCGTTTCAGCTGGGTCAGAGTTAATTTTCTTCATTTTTTGGATTAGAATAGTGGAGATAACTCACAAATGTTTTATTTGTTGCAGAGCAGTGCTCGCACAGAGCCCAGAACTCTTCAGCTTCTCATGCTGCCCTGCCCGTGAGGAGGCTGGGAGTGCACAAGGAGCTGGGAGGGGACACAGCCAGGACAGCTGGCCCAAGGGAACCAGAGGGGTGGTGTCCCATACCACATGGCATCATGCTGGACAATAAAAACGGGGTAAAGGAGTAGGAAGGGGGGATGTTCAGAACAATTACATTTGTATTCCCATTAAACCATGATGTGTGATGAGCCCTGCTGTCCTGCAATGGCTAAGCTCTTGTCTGCTGATGGGAAGCAGCGAATGGATTCCTTGTTTCACTGTGCTGGCATGCATGGCTTTTGCTTTACCTAGTGAACTGTCTTCATCTCAACATGTGAGTTCTTGCACTTTTACCTTTCTGATTATCTGCCCCATCACACATGGGGAGAGTGAGAGAGACTGTATGGTGCATAGTTGCCTGCTGGGGGTAAACCACATCAGTAGCTTACCTTTAAATTATAAATACAAAAAATTGCTCCTGTGACATGACATGACCAGATTTCTGGCTAATGTGAAATGGAATGGAAAAAGCATTAGTTGTATGGAACTTAACAGTTCCACAAAAACATATTTAAATACTAAAATCAAGCTTTAACAAATTATTCCACTGCTTAGATGTCTAAAAATATTTGAGTAGGTCATACTCTCCCAGAAATCTCAGTTTTCAGGAAATAAGAAAGGAGGTACTTATATATATATATATATATCTCAGTTTTCAGGAAATAAGAAAGGAGGTACATATATATATATATATAATTGGTATCTGTAAAGAGGCCATTTTTGCAGCAGTAACAGGTTATTAGCAGAGTCTCACAAGAACCTGTCACTTAAAGCACTGATAAAATAATTAATAAAACTGAATCTTTAAAATGTAATTTACATCTTATTTTTAAGTTTAAGCTTAGAATTTACCTTGTAACATTTCATTCAATTTGAACTGGACAAACATAACTGCAAAATCATTTCATTGAACAGTCCAGCCATTTTTCATTAATAAGCTCAGAAAATATGTTTTATTCATGTTAAAACAAGTATTTTGAAGTGCTCTGCTTCTCTTTGCTAGCATGTAACTTCTGAAACATTGTTAATAGGAATGAAGACATAAGGAGTAGACAGATATCTAGTAAAGATGCGTAAGCACATGGCACAAAAATCCCTCAATATATTTAAATTGTGACACTGACTCAAGTCTTATTGAAATCTGCCTACAAATTTTACTTAGAGAATTTAATCAATGCTTCTCACAGCATTACTTCTCATATTTCATTCATAATTTCACTCATGTGAGGACATTCACTTTTACTTTCAATATCATACTATACAAAATGTAAGACATGCAAAAGACAGCCAGAATAACGATATTATGTTTTAAAGCCTATAGGACATTAATCTCTAGTTGCATTTAACGTGTCAGTACTAGAAATAAATAAGATAGATGTCTCCTGAACAAATAAATTTATTTCAGGAAAAATTAAAATTCTTAAGACATCTATTTGATGGTCAGGATTGTGAGCTAACAAAGGCTGATTTGACTGTAAGGCAGTCTACTGAACAGTTGCACAAGTCTGGTAAATAGAGTTTTTTGTTTCTATTTTAACATTTTTAATGCATATATTTGCAATGCTCATCGAAACCTACAGGGCAGGATACCCGCAATCGTTCTGGGGTTAAAATAACCCTCCAAAGAGTTAATAGGACGAGAAGCATCTAGTAACCATGAGATAATCCCCTACAAATCTTACATAGCATATGTTTAAATAATAGAAGTCGTTTGTGTACCTTTGGATGGTTTATGAAAATAACCAATCAATTCTGCAGACACAACATTATTTCTAAAGGAAATCTATGTGACTCATGATGCCTGCAGATACACAGAGACAAACCACACATATTTTATCAGTTTATTACAGTAAGCAAATAAGCGTGGAATGAGAGTGCACATAACTGTCTACTTAACGCTTACTGAAACATTTATAAGAGCTGTTATCTCCCTAATAACAGACAGACAGTGTGCAATTTTAGAGAGGAGAAAAGCTTCATATTTTTTAACACTTCACTAAAAAGTAACTGAAGAGTGTAAAATGAAAAATACTCTGTGCAGTTAGCTGGTAATGGACCATATTATCAACTCAAGTTAGATTTATAGGATACAAACTAGTCACTAATAGTTATTTTATGACATAGCGTGTCTGCTTTTTTTGGGTGAAGATTATTAAGATTAAACTTGCAAAACTTTTATTTTTTATACAGCTGTTTAGAATGACAAAAATACAAAAATTAAAACACCGATTGTCCTCCCACCGCACTATGACTGAAGGCCACCAAGAATTAAAAGCCAGCGTAGGGACTGCATGGTGATGTCACATGGTAAGACCACTAGTATGAATCAGGCCAGTCTCCATGCTAACTGCCCATAGTCAAACATGATCGCTATCTGGCAAAGATGCTGCAAATGTCTTTAACCTACTTCTTACACAGGAATGAGAAAGGCAACATTAAGATTTTGCCTTAAAAGTCCCGCATTCATTAACCACATGAAAGGAAATGTATAAGATCACCAGCAGTACTTTTAATTTTATCACAAAAAAGTTGACCAGATACAAACGAGTAAATATTCTGTGCATGAACGTGCTTGTTTTTGCATATCAGGAAGTCCTCAATAATTAAGTTCAAGGTAATATTAAAAAAAAAAGACAACAATTTCCTGTTATTATTTAAAGTAAGAAGCACTACAGGTTTTATTAAACCTAATACAGAAAACTGACCTAGACAGACTTTCCTGTATGATGTATTAGTTATTTTTATTTTTTATGAAAGAGCACATAATTATGTCTGTTGTCTTTTTTATTACATATATGTTCCTCTGTTTAATAATGTTTTAATAATAAACATTGATTAAATTTTGATCCTGATTCTGAAATATATACGTTTGGATAAAGCATATATGATTGGAAAACATATTTGCTTCTAAGAATGACAATAATTATATTCTATTCCTCTAAATTACATCCTGTTAAAGCAGTGGACTGAATCATTTAATCTAAGTAGCCCTTCTACTGCCCTCCTATTGGCAATATCCATGACATAATCCAAGAATGACCTACTGAGCTGTGAGAGCTATATCCTCTCCTAGACTCACTGTAAGGCTATGCTCCAGTAACTTCTGAACAGCTAAAAGGAGAAGAAGGGCTATCTCACAGCCCAGCCACATTTACATGATCTTTCAATTCAAGCCAGAAGAGCAACTTAACCATAGGTTTGCAGTATTAGGAGAAAAATGCAAAGATAGGCAAACAAAGGAAGGAAAACTACTGGAAATATGTGGCAGTATATGGCAGCATATTTATGATCTTTTGCTCCATTACCAGTTACTTATGGTCATATGGCAATATATTCTTTATGGAGCTCCTACAAAAATAATTAATAATTTATTAAAAAAAAGAAAGAATTTCAACATCCTACATTAATTATTTCAAGAGGCTGTGGCAAACCCTGACAATGAAGCATACTTTAATCTTGCTAATATGGCTTGCCAAAATAAGGACAGCATCCTTGCAAAAAGGAAGAAAAAAAAAAAAGCAAACAAACAAACAAAAAAGCAAACAAGCAAGTTCATATTTTCTGTAGTGCAGAAAAGTTACAGGGAACAATGATTTAACTTTGGCTAATTTGTCTAGACAAACAGACAGTTGAGGACATCATATCAAATTCTGGTAAATACTTAGAATAACTTTCCACCAAAGGCTCTTTCAACTGCTATACATCTACTAAACACCTTCTTAAAGATGCATCTACTATGAAGACCTTCAATTTCTAACACATTTTAATCCAATTCTTTTTGAATTGTCACCAACTTTTAGGCTCTACACTTCCCTAAATGATTAACATGTCAATGAGGTTAATCGAAAGCTTGAGTATTAATGCTCATATTTTTGAACCAGTATTGGCTAACAATTTCAGACATTTGAAAGCCAGTTCCAAAATTTTTTACTGAATTCCAACATAGATTGAATCAAATTTTTGTCTCTAAAAACTTACAAGTATATTAAAACAAACAAACAAAACTCCCATTGATTTGTTTAATAACACAAAGATCAATTGCAAGCAGAAGAGGGCTTTTATCATAACTCCCCATCGTCTGCCTCTGTAACACTGCCAAAATAATAACTTTCTTGGCAGTTTTGTTTTCTCTAATGTTAATGTGGTCTCAAACAGGTATAAAACCATTCTTTCAACAAGCAGTGTGTTCGAGGTAGTCAATGAATCTAGAGATAATTAAAATCTTCTGTAATGTTAAATTATCCTTTTTTTTTTTTACATTTTTATGTTCCTTAGACTTTTCATTGGTTCCCTCAAAATATAAGAAGTTACACAGATGTCCAGTAAGCCTATCTCAGTAAAAAGTATTAAAGAATTAATTCATGATATAAAGGAAGGAGAAATAGGACTTAATCACAAACAGCAGAAAACTCTGTTAAACCCATACCAGACTAATCAAGCACCTTAAAAACTGAGACTGTACTTAGAGTGTTTTTTCTGTGTAACTGAGGGCCAGTGAGATACATTTAATTTTGTACCTATGATAGATCTTAGAGCATTAAACTACAACAACACATTGTTTTGTTTGAGATTTGGCATTGCTGCCTTTTCCTTAAGCTGGGCATAATGAAAAACATAAATAATCCAATGATAATGTCAGTAAACTCTTTTAAAAACTCCAACAAGAAAGAGCTTCAAGAGCAAAAAAATGGAAATATTATTAAATCAGGATTCTTATAAAAACATGCGAAGGTCTGTGTCATAATTATGGCCCAAAAGCCTTGGTGTAAATTCAGAATTGCATATTCTTCCCCATAGGACACTCTGGGACCTGTAGTACTCTAAATTTTGCAACATCCATTACATGTCTTAGGGAAATGGCATTCTCCCGATATATGGACAAATAATTTACTTCAATTTAGTGATTTGACCCTTCCACTGACCACCTAACTGAAGAGCCTGAGGATTACCCAAAGCAGTTGAAGAGCTGGAAAAACAGAATAAGGTGTCAGCCTCACCTTGTGTCCTAATTATGAGTTTGAAATAGTGGATGCTGCAGATGGGGATTAATATAGATTTTGGCATTGAGTCTAAATGACTTCGAAGAAGTTCTTACGAATGGTTTCTAATATAGTATTTTGATTTGGCAAACAGCCAGTATTCTTCAGCACAAGACCTCTAAAGTGAAAACATACTGAACCCTACTGGTTATAAGGTATAATTTTACAGCTAGGGCTATAGTATTACAATTCCTGCATTATTGACTTCTTCCAACAAAAGCACCTAGTTCAACCTTTTCCCCAAAAATGGACCTCTTGTATCAGGATAAGTGTATAATGTGGGTTGAAATACTATATTACCTACAAACCACAGTAAACTCAGCCTGTAACTCCTCATATTTCATATCTAGCACAGATATTTACAAATGCTGAAATGTAAATTGGATCTTTGCTGGTTTAATATAACTATATTCTAATCTTGGACATTACATTTTTGTTGAAGCATAACATAAAGTGTTATTTTGGCTGTATCATTATGCCTTTAGTGCATTGTAACCCACCTACATGGACAAAAACCCAAAATCAGCACTGAACTCAGTACATATGACATGTATATTACCATTTCCCCAACGTGGGTATAGAATTTCTGCATGTACTTAAATGCAACTTTTTTTTTTTTAAGTGGTACATTATATTGATGTAACAATATTACATTTGCAGATAATTTTACTCATTTTAACCTGAAAAAAATCTATATTCCTTAGTTCATGAAACTTACAGTTCACCTGTGGCCTCTGCTAAAATATAGCTTTTCCATGTTTTGTTTACCATAAGCTTCATTTTTTGGCCTTAAATAGAAAAAAAAAGTATTTTGATACAGTTTATAGTTTGTTAAGAGACATGGAGATTTATTTATATTAAGTTACCTCCTGTTTCTTTGTTGAAATTCAAAAACACACTCTTTTATGGGACTCAGAAATAAAATTCATGGCATCAGTTCAATGAATTTAAGTACATTGCTTTGAACAGTAGCTGTGGCTGTACGAGGTCCCTCAGCTGATTACTAAATAAATATTAGGCAGACAGTTTTTTCTCGACCACTTTTGAAATTACCTTAGTTCTCATATGCAGTATTTCTGCTACTAACATCTACATCCTCCAAAGATTTAGTCAATCAAACAAATGTAGCAGAAGGAAGACCATGACAATGAGTATTTACTAAAACTAATTCAATTTAAAACAACTTTTAATACACATTAAATAATAGTTGAAAATGATTTATGTAGTAATAATATGTTTTAAAACTGCTGGTATTATAAAGCTCTTTAAGTGGAAAAAGTAGAATCTTTTTTGCACATTTTTCATGAAAATACTCTAAATTAACTAATTGTAAAAATTTGCACAGAAACCTTCTTTTACAGCCATGAATTCCTAAACACCATTCCACAATTCAAAGACCCATTTTACAGTTCTTACAAATGTAACTTCCCCTAATCCTGCTGGCACCTTTAAGTCAGGAACACAGACAGGGAACAGTACTCAACACTGTATGCAATCATAAAAAGAAATATTTCCTAACAACAATACAGACTAACAAATACAGACGACCTGCTGGAGAGGAGCTCTGAGGAGAAGGACCTGGGGGTCCTGGTGGACGACAGACTGACCATGAGCCAGCACTGTGCCCTCGTGGCCAAGAGGGCTAATGGGATCCTGGCGTGCATTAAAAGGAGCTTGGCCAGTAGGTCAAGGGAGGTGATCCTCCCCCTCTACTCTGCCCTGGTCAGGCCTCACCTGGAGTACTGTGTCCAGTTCTGGGCTCCCCGGTACAAGAAAGACAGGGATCTCCTGGAAAGAGTCCAGCAGAGGGCCACAAAATGATACGGGGCCTGGAGCATCTTTCCTATGAGGAAAGGCTGAGAGACCTGGGTCTGTTCAGCCTGGAGAAGAGAAGACTGAGACCCCTCTCAGTTTTATCAATGTGTATAAATATCTGAGGGGTTGGAGACAGAAGGATGTAGCCAACCTCTTCTCAGTGGTTTGTGGGGATAGGACAAGGGGCAATGGCTGCAACATAGAGCACAGGAAGTTCCGCACCAACATGCGGAAGAACATCTTCATGGTGAGGGTGACGGAGCACTGGAACAGGCTGTCTAGAGTGGCTGTGGAGTCTCCTTCTCTGGAGATATTCAAGGCCCATCTGGATGCCTACCTGGGCAGCCTGCTCTGAGGAACCTGCTTTGGCAGGGGGGTTGGACCCGATGAACTTTCAAGGTCCTCTCCAACCCCTACTGTTCTGTGATTCTGTGATAATTATTTAAATTGAAAATTTTAACCAACCACACACCTAGCAATGCTATTTCGGGAAGATTTCAGAACTGCTTAAGTCTTAATATGTTAAGGCATTGTACACCACAAAGTCATTAGGAGAAAAGTATGAAAAAATAAGGTGACAAAGTCTGCCACTGAAGTGAGCTTTTTAAAATCCTTCTCTCTGATCTAACTGTATTTAATCATAGCATTACTCAATAGCTTTCTAATGAGTCATCTGTCCCTCTAATATCCTCTGGAGTCTACAGCATAAAGAAACTGAAAACATTTCTAAATGAACCTAGTGTTAAAAATCTTTGGCACAACTCTCACCAGCCTTGGAAGAAAGAACCATAACATTGTTTTTGGGGTGGTTGTAAGACGGCACCATATCCCACCTCCTTGCAGTTGTCAGAACTTTCAGAGTACACTAAAAAGCTATGAATGGACATCATTTAAATATTCTGAGTCACCATACTTTTAACAGCTGTGATGTCCTTGCCTTTCACCTATTTTGTATTGCTAGCCTAAATGCAATGTGGCAACACATTACTGGTCCACAGAAGAAATTATATGCCCTAGCAGCAAGCAGTCACACATCTAAGCAAGCTGAGTTAGCCCCATGTGTAGTTTTTCCTTTCAATGTCAAAATCTTTGGTATTAAGTCATTCTTAACATTTTGGGACAAATCTCAGAATTATAATTTGAATATCAGGTGTTTCACACTATGAGATGATGACTCTTCAAGTAAAAGTGAATAGATGGGATCTTACATGCATCAAACAAGACAAGGTTATTTACTTTTTTAAGCATGCAAAGCTAAAAAAAAAAAAAAAAAAAAAAAAAAGACTAGCACATTTGCAATTGAATATAAGTAATTTAAAGGGAAAACTGATGCAGATCACCAAAGTATCTTCTAGTGAAATCTTAGGTTCTGAAGTGCAATCCAAGTTTCAGTTAAGCACAGACCTATTATAATCAAGAAAAAGTAACTTTGAGCTCTAATATCATTCTTATATTTGAAACAATTAGCTGTATTCACATACAGTAATTCATATACTTAGCAGGGCTTTAAGAACTCACCGTAAGTGCATATTGAAATTCATATGCTCTCTGAGAGAAATGGGGAGTTTCAGTAGAGTTACTGCAGATTTCTACAAATTCTGAGTGAGGAAATTAAATAACTAAGTAAGTAAATAAATAAATAAGTAATGTTTCTCCGTTTGGGCTACTGCTTTAGCAGAATATGCCATTGAGCATGCCGATAAAGACACTGAACATAAATTAAAATTCAAACAAGCCCTCCGCAGTTTTTAAGTGTCATTCCTCAGTACAAAAATGCAAAATTTCGGAATAAAATCAATCTTACAAAAAAGATGTGCACTATCTGTAGATTTATCTGAAGGAAGGAGGCTTCTAAAAATATATGCTACAAAGGCAAATTTGAGTGCAGAGAATATGAAAATTGTGTTTTTAT
>CM021797.1:24204148-24294148 GCA_011076525.1 Nettapus auritus | reverse complement strand
CTCATTTTTCAGATGGAAAACTAAAAGATTAAGTTACTCCCTCCAGATCACACAGCATGTAGTAAGCTAAAAATAGAACTCATTTTCCATATGTAACACCCAGTTCTGTATCCACTGGACCAGGCTGATTTACCACAAGCATCGGTCACACCTAATCAACTAAATAGCTGTATTTTGGGTGCACAAAAAGAAAGTTGCTTTTTAACGGTTACCTTTAAGACTATGTATTTTCACTTGTTTCATAGGTGCAAAATTTCCATCTTACTGACACTGTATTTGCAAAATTTATTTCAGGTGAGCATTATGTTCGTTACAAAGCTTGTACAGCACAGCGTAGAGAAAAGTGGAAGCAACACACATACTTTAAAAACTGTTCCACATGGAAAAATCTTCATCTTAAGAAATGAACTCAGACAGACAACTCTGCAGAATTCTGCAAACAGCCTGCCTAATGTACAAGTGTGGTCAACAATGCAAACAAGTTATAAGGTTGCACAGGGATAGCATACATTTAGCATACCTTACCACCAACCCCTTCCTCACCTACCCGCCCCAACAAACTTCCCCAATTCCAATCATTATATAAAAAGATGGGCTTCAGAAAAGGTATATCAAAAACATTTCATATGCAGAAAAAAGCTCTCCTATGGTGAGACACCAAAAAGATAAGACAAGAAGATGAAAGTAAGAGGGCAATAGTAAACTACATAACATGTTATCAAGACCATTAGCCCAGGTTACTGTAACATAAAACCACTGCAAAAACATGAAAAAGAAGATGTGGCTAACATTGAAAACAGAGAAAAGAAACACCTTTTATCTGACAATAAAAATGTAGCAGTGTCTTAAGAAGGACTACATGTATTTACACAAATATAAAACTAATTACTTAAAAAGCAATGATAATGACTCAAAATACCTCTACAAACCCAGGGCAGAATAGCAAGAATCTATTCAAACCATTCCATACAGTCTGCTGGTGTCACTAGTGATGGCACTATAGCTCTTTCATGTCATTAACAAGTTAATTTTGATGACACAGCCATCCCCGAGGTAAGAACACAAGAAGAGCTCAGACCAGAGCTTACACGAATTATAAATGAATCTAGTTATATAATAATTAGTGTTAACGAAGCTTTGAAAAAATAAAGCTCATGAAGCAGAGTGCATGCCAATAACTATTTGGAGGAACTACTTTTCATTTCTCTACTGTAGGATTTGCAAATTCTTAAGCACCTCAAGCTAACCTTTCCCACAAATTGCATAACAGACTAGACTGATGATATAATTCATTATTGCAGTTCCTGTGTTTCCAGTACTTCCAAGAAGAGATCCTTTACACAAGAACAGAATATACTTCAAAGACAGTTGCAATAGTTGCTATAGTGGAATTAGACTGAATAGACAGAGTAATCTAAATGATAAGAATGTTTTGCCCTGCCAGGATTACCTCAAAAACTGAGATATCAAAATATCATTTAATGGGTGATCCTATTCCAAAAGTATCTCTATTTGAATACTGAGGGAGTTCGTGTTTACTATTTTTCAAGGAATTCTGTAAGTATGCTAAATTTGAAATTAAATGTATTTATCACCTGGCTTGACAGGTCTGCAGCTTGACCTTGACTTTTGTCAAAAGCTATTATTTCTGCTCTACGCATCACCACTCTAAAGAAGTTCTCAAAGTGGATCCTAGTTAAGAGTTCTGTGGAAGATTCAAGGGACAGGAAACTGTATGATTTACTACTCCTTTCCTAAACAGATTCCGTGAAATTCTGAGCAGAAGAAAATAATAAAAACCTATGATAGATAATACTTCCAATAGAATACACTGAATATACCAAAGAAAAACAGTAAGTAAAGCAGTACCACTTCTACAACGATGACATAACTCAATATGCATAATAATGAAAAGGCTAAATTATTGCATCAAATATATTTTCTATAAGTAACTCTTCAACACAAGAGCCTTTCCCTCTTTTGCTGTATGCGTTTATCATGAACATATCTTATCACTCAGCCTTGATGTTTTCCCCAAATTATCATGTACTGGGGGCAAGGAACATACCCCATCTTCTCCTCTCAAATCCCACTCATCTCATCTCATACTTCTGTACAGCTTTTTGCTCCATCCAACTGCTGCTGCTGCAAGAGCTCGTATTGAACAGTAAGTTCTCCCTTGCACTAACACCCTTCTGAACTATAATAAATTTCTTGCTACCAAAGTAGTATTCCCTCCTCAATAGTTTTTTTCTGAAGTATATTTAATTATCATATATAGCATGCTTACTGCTCTAGATATTTAGGGAACTCAATCCTAGTTGCTCAATCATTTGTACTATCTAAAGTCCCATTCAGAGGTGAACAGGTGGTTCAGCTTTTTTCTCATCAGTTGTGTTACTGTAGGAACATATGATGACTCACCTCTAGCTTCTCTGTCTGAAACCATACCCATCCTCTTTGCCCCTTTAACCATTCCTGCTCACAGTATTATTTCTTCCAGCCCTCCCTGTCATTTATGAGTTTTGCTTTTTAGTCCATCTTTTCTCTCTTCAAAAATTTCCATTTAAGGGATGACACACATTTCTGGTGTTTTCAGATATCCATTTTACACTGATAGCTTGCAGATGTCTCACTTCCTATTTTTAATTGGTACTATATCTTCACTTATCTTTCAAGCCTTCAAGGGTATTTCACTATCTAAAACTCATTTGAGCCCAAATGCATGAATTCTGTGTGCACATGCATAAAAGCCTCAGTAGTAGCCTCCGGTGACCTTAGCTACCTGTTTTAGCTGGCCCACTTAAAGGTGGACTACACAGGGCAGAAGCATGAACATGGATTTACTATGTTTTCCATATACAATAGAAAGTAATCTCTATATTACCAGAAAAAAAATCATTTTTCCTGGAGTAAACTATAATATCCTTATGTGTATTTTTATATGACAGGTAAATTTTTTATGTGAAAACATAAGTCATAAAACCAAATGAGCTGTGGGACAAAGTATCAGGTTGTACACTGTAGTTGCTATTCAGGGATATTTTGTTTTTGTAGTTTTGAAGAGATCTAGAGCATTACTGTAAAACACTTCTTGTATTTATGCTTTCTATAATGTTCAGCAGCTATGAAGGTAGAGTTATAAGTTTTCTAAAAGCTGTATCCAATTACAGTCCTGAATGATTTGAATAATAGACTGCCTGACATATTCCAAGATAAGTGCCTGCTACATTTCTCTGATATTAGGGTCATATACTGTACTTATCTATTTTTACTCCATGCTCTCCATAGCCTAGTAATAAATTAATTTCTCACTGTTACTTTGGCATGTGCCCTACAGTTAAATTCATTTTCTTTCCAAGTGAAGGAAGAAAAAGTTTTCTGAAGTATGACAACTATTCTTCTTATTTTTAGAACTAGTGGCCACAGATTAAATTCAGAATACTATTTTAAGAGGGACATTCCCACATATAGTCTTGAAAGCTGTTTTTACATTTTAATTTTTAGAAAATTACCTGCTGGTGTTGAACAACACATGTAAACAAAACTTTTAATGATATGGATATCATTTGAAAGAACAATTTTTAACCTTAGTATTTAATTTTTTTAATTCCCTGGAACACAAAACACTGCAAAGGACCTCGTGGACATCTGCAACTACTATCAATGGCAATGACAGTTATAAAACAGGTAATCACTATGCAGGCAGCAACAATTAGTGATGATGTAACTTAGGCTGTTTCCAAAGCAGGAAGTATGAAGAAATGGTCTAGTTTCTTCACTGATTACATATTTTACCAAGAACTCAGCAGTACCAAGAACGAAACATTTTTGCGGAATCAATCCTTTTATACAGAACTTCTTCCTTTGTTTAGCCTATACCTTCCAGCTCTTTCTAATGCATCCACTTCATTGCAGCTACCTTCTGAAGAATGGGGGAAGCAATGACTTAAGGTTATCGTGAAGAAAGCAAGCACACATGTGGGAAGTGGAACATGTTCATGTATATTAGATGAAGAACGGACTCCAGACATTGGTCAACAAGTGCTGTTCTCAAGCACCCAACGTTACTGATCGCCGTTTTTAACTTACCCTCAAAGAGGATAATTCTGAAGTACCAGAATGACCAGAATCATTCTTAAGCTAGCCTTAGAGCAAGAGAAACAGATGACAGCCTGTGTTTTGATCTGTTAAGGTCTTAAGGATGGCAAACAAGAAATCGTGGCATTGGAATCACAGAAATAACTGCACAATTAAAGGCAGGCTTTCTGCCTAGCTCTGCATACTGCACCACAGAGTAACTAACATAAGACAGCACCAGGCATTTTCAGACTGTGTGACACGTGAATGGCTATGCATCAGGTAAAGTGCGTGTCCAGATTGTTACTGGCCCGCTTGGAATTTAAATTTTATCACGGTTCTCTTAGGTTAGGCCAATACCCACCACACTCTCTACAAGTTTATCTTTCAAACACAAGATCTTAAAGCCTGTAAATATAAAATCGAACAATTAGCTAAACTATTTTATTTCTTAAGTAAAATAATTTATTGCACCTTCTTTGTAAGTATTTAATAACAATATAATTTTGCAAATGTATTGCTCCCAAAGCCAACACAAAGTACCTTAACAGAGATTATTAAAGTTGCAGCGTAGGTTCTAGATACCAGACATGTAACAAACAAGGCTAGGCTAAAAAATGTCCATGCCTCTTTTATTTTCTTCTTGTCACTCCCACAAACTTTCACAAGGATTTGTATCATTCCAATCCCTTATTAAATTGCAAATTCGAATTGGACAAAAAACAACACAAAGCAAACAAACAAACATAAACCCTACATTAAAATAAAATAAAAATAAACAACATCAAGAACACAAACTACTATCCTTTCCTCCAACAAAGGAATGCCCTCCGTGACTTTGCTAACCTTAATTATACCTATAGTTTTGAGATTCCCTAATGGAAAGTGCTACAAAGCAGAAAGCACTAACTGAATGAATCATGACATATACTGATACACCACTGATTGTAAATCTATACCCTTTTTATTTGCACCTAGGGGCTATGGTTAGTACACTCATGAAAAATTACTTCCAAGTAGCAAAATGTCATAATTGGAGTCGTGTATGGTAAATAATCAGGCTGAGAATTAACAAGTATGTGATTTTATGTAGCTTATTTTTGATACTGTAGCAACTAGATGATTTGAAAGATTTCTATAGTTTGGATGCTTAATTTGTAAATACACATTTCCCTAATGCAGAGGAAAAAAAAAGAATTGAAAAAGAAGGTTAAAATCCTTGAAGGCATCCTTCTTAAATATGCAATTTTCATTCTTTTCTCCACCTTCCAGAATGTAATTATTATGGATCCAAAAAAGCTGCCAGACTTGCATGTAAACCACAATTTCATGAATGACCTTTACAGATGAAAGTATTTCCAAAAAATCACTTTGATGACTGCCTCAAAAATACAAAAAGCTTAAATTCATACACCTCCCTCTCCCCATTTTTAAAGGCTACTTACATCAATGACTGATGAACCTGACAGACTTAATCCCTCTAGGTCTGCTGTTAAACTTGGTGACAAAACAGCTGCTGTAGGAATTGCCACAGGAGTTGTCATGGGGTAGACTAGAATTAGAAAGGCAATTGACATTTAGCTAAGAATACAAATAAAAGTAATGCGAAGCACAATAACTTGTTTTCATTAAGTTTAAAAAGATTTTATGTCTTGGTCTAATTATTTCATGCTCATGTCTCCTAATCATAGAGCATTATTTTCTTCAGACATAGCAGACATGCTCAATATAAACAGTGAAAATACAAATAAAAGTGATATATGTATAGACCACACACATTTTTTACATTGAAGATATTTTGCTCTTCTTTCTGACTTTTTCACTCCATTTCATCCTTCGATCTGATCCATACTGTGCAGCACATTTTCAATATGAGTTAGGTGCAAACTACATGTTAATGCAACTCTAACATTTGTTGCACACGTAGAAGAAAACCTGAAGACCTGCACTACAAACTATGCAAACATAGAAAACAACAGCACTAGCTCTACTGTGATTCTGTGATTCTGTGATGCTGTACCCTTCCAAAACTACATTTTAATCTGTTTTTTTAAATTGATATTTTAAGTATCTTGTTGCAGTAGCATAATTGCTTCATAAATTGCATAGATGTTGTAAAAGAAACATCCATTGTTACCTGAGGAAATAAGCCCACTTTTATGGAAAGCAAATCTAGGTATACAAAATTCTCTAAATAAATGTTTTACATCCCAATGTATTCCAAATTTTTAAACTATTTTTAGTTCTATAATAAACAAAATAATGTATTATAATAAATATGTTTAAAAAAAAAGTTGCTAGTCTCAGCAATATATATATATATATGTCACGGAACGGATAATAAATGAACAGAATCAATGTTTAAGACATTTAAAATTTCACTGAGTTCACTGAGTCAACTGAATTGAATATACGTCATAGAAAAAATAAGGCTTCAATCAAGATACTTACAGTCATCTAAATCTAAGAGAAATACATCTTGTTTACTTGGAGCTTTTCTATCTTGCACAGTTTTTTCTTCTTTCTGTCAAAATAGATGAATATTTCATCTTCTACCATATCAACAAAAGAATGGTCTTTTATAGTTCTATAGTGGCAAAGTGTATTTTCATTGCTTTAAAAGAAAAATATGTCCATTTCCAGAACTTAGCATTCGAAGAATTCTCCTATTGAGACAGAGTTCTTTGTACAAATAAGCTAAACCCAAGGTCTACATATAAGTTATATTTCACTCCTCTGAAGCCCATGTTTTGGTCTAATATTAATAACAGTAACAGCTGTTACTGAAAGACATCTTTTGCTGACAGATCAGATGCTTCTCTGATACCATTAGTGACAGAAATGTTTAAAAAAATATTCTGTTTTGTATGAAAAACAAGGCAAAAATGAATCATAAGGAATGGGTATTATTTGCCCTTTTCTAGGAGAAGGGAAACCTGTCCTTTCATGTACTGGGATACTACTTAATTGCTGGAGAAAGTCAACAAGTTCCTTTTTTGTCACAAAAAAAAAATTGCAATTTTAAGCTGTAAGATGACTTCTAATACAAGGATCGCCAGTATTGTCAGCATACTACTGCAGAGTAGAGTAGTAATAGAGTAATCTCAGTGACTTGGCGTACATACAGTCTCAAAAATTTGTTGCAATATAGCTAAATAAAAAGTTACAGACATGCCTAATAAGAGTGAACATTGGTCATATCTACAGAACATCTAGACAGAGATGATTCAAGACAGAGTTTTATGAGTCACAGCTCTAAATGGGCTCCAGAAACTGTGGATTAGTAAAAATGATTGATCTTTGGGCACTGACAGAACCTAGACACGTTACCCACTAGATGCTCATAAGACTGTTTTTCATCACGCTATTCCCAATCCACTCTTAAGCCTCCTTTGGATCAACTGCACAACTCTGCCTTTGGTCTGTCTCTCCGGCTCAGACACAGACAGCAGGCTTCATCATTCTTTCAGAGAAATTGTCAACTGCCCTTAGACCTTAAGACTCTGCTCATTACTCAAGCTACTGCAAGAATTTAAATGTAGTCTTTCCAGGAGTTCCACTTCCATGAGCTTTTCAGTTTACCAGTTTTGTCTTCAACAGTCTGTGACAGCCAAATCCATACACATCTGTAGTATTCTTTTAGCTTTTCTAATCAGTGAAACGGATCTAAACAAAACGCTAAAACTCCATAAGCCCATCCTGGGCTCCCTTACTTAAGCTTTACTTAAAAGCTGTCACAGTCCTTTCAGGCACTCAGGATACAAGTTCCTAAAGGAGCCTGGAGACCCTCTCAAAAGCTCAGCAGCTAGGTTCATTTTCTTTGATTGTCACTATAAAGCAAAATGACCCCTCTTTTCTTCCCTTTCTTCTAGTCTCTCAGTCTCACAGTCAGCTGCAAGCTAACACTAATGCTAGGTTCATTTTTTTCCAATTTTGCGAGAATTTCCATGGTTCCCTCTGAAGAACACATAAGAAGCCATGTTAATGTTCTTGCTAGGTTAAGCCACTGATAATAATGACTACTAGGTTCACCTAGGACAAAATGACACTGCTCCTCATTTCTTCTGATAAACCCAAGTCTCAACCATATCTTGGTTGCATCAAAAGTATGGCAAGCAGGCTGAGAAAGGCACTGGAACAAGTTGTTCACAGAAGCATTGGATGCCCCACCTCTGGAAGTGTACAAAACTATGTTGGATATGGCTTTGGGAGACCGCATCTAGTGGAATGTGTCCCTGCCCATGGCAGGGGGGTTGGAACTGGGAAATCTTTAAAGGTCCCTTCCAACTTAAACTATTCTATGATTCAAACAGACAGTATTCACTTACATGGTCATTACAGATGTGCTTTAGTTATTCTGGAAGGAGAAGTCTCTTGTGGACAGAGTAGAATGGAAGTCACTTACTTTTATTTTTATTAGATCAACATACTTGAATGGCCCTTATTACTACAGTATGAGTGTTGTATTATCACCAATTTATTTGACCCATGACACCCCTCTGGACCAAGGAAATATTATAAAATATACTTAAAATGGTCCTAATATGATTCCATTCCCTATATGACTTGTCCAGAATTACTGAGGGACTCTGTTGAAGAACCATCTCTCCTGAGTGCCACTTTGGTCACAACCACAAAACTTCATTTTTTCTTCCAATGAGGTTATTGACAATATATTTGTCTGCTTTTCACTATTTTTTCTCATCTGTGAAATGATTATATACAGTATACTTTACAAATGACAGGTGCTAGTTGAATTATGTGCTTAGTTTTATTTCTGCACTATGATCTTATTTGAATTATGAGTTACTTCAAGTCTAAGAAGTCTCAAGAGAAATTACTTAATGACAATTATTTTAATCAATAACAAGTCTTTTTTTAAGCTCCATGTTGTGAACATTCAGCCATGAAACACATTATCTGTAACTCTTTTATTGCACATTATGTAACACAACTGACTTAGTTTGTTAACTATAAAATCTTGGGATAACTGAACATAATAAAAGAAAACACAGTTATGCAAATAGATTAGAAAAACAAAACAAAACAAATAACTCTCTCACTTTCTACCTCCATCTATCCATAAGATTATTTTCTTTCATCAACTACAAAATAAAGATTAAAAGATTATTTTTAGCTGGTTTTAATATTTGCTCCTTTTTCCAGTAGGGAAGTGATTTTCACATTCCCTTTTATTATACAGCCAATTAAAATCTATTAAAAGTGGCTCACTCATATGAGAGGATACCACAAACATAAAATTTTTGAATGTGCTTGAGTTCTGCTAACAACAATATTGCCCTGTAAAAGAAGTTTTTTAAAAAATAGGAGTCAGATTCAAGAAATTCTCTTACTGTTCATCATCTCTTTACTGAAGACGGTTAAGGTAAGACATTCTATGACACAAAGAATACAGAAAATATTTTTCAGTTTTTTTTTTTTTTCCCGTTATTTAGCATTCTAAAGTGGTTACTAATAAAACACAAAACTTGATATGTGAATTTATAACATAAAATGTATTTATGCACTGATTTTCAATCTATGATGATTCATCTTTAGAACTGAAAAAATATTTCACAAAACTTTTTATATTTCAAAATAAAATAAAATAAAGATGCAAGTACAGAAACATTACACTAAGGTAATGCATGGCAAGAAAAACTTACATAGTACACTTTATCAGTACACTGTACTTAAGTACAATCAGTTTACTATAAAACAAACACACAAAAACAAATAACAAAGCAAACAACAAACCCTATCATCTGGGAAATGTAAAATCAGAGACAAAACTAAATCAAGATAAAGATAATATTAAAATATACTGAAGTCTTATTTTCTACTTCAGTCAAGTGTGTCAAGCTTAATACTCAGCTACTTGTGTGTGTACACACTCATACAGATATACACATGCGTATATATATTGTGCTAAAACACTAAAGAAATCTAGTTAAATTTGTCTCGTCTATTAGACATGTGATTATTTTTTCTTTTATTTTACAAAGAAAAGAAAATTGATTGGCTTTCTAGGAATAATAAATAGCCAATGACTGCAACAAACACTATCAACAGATATTTCTACTGAATGAAAAAAGCTTTGCATTCCAAATCAAGACAATAAAAAGGTTCTACGTGTCTGGCATTCCCCTGTAACATAATTTTTCTTTTTTCTTTTTTTTCTTTTTTTTTCCCTTGAAATAAATCTACAATATAACCCAAACAGTTTCCTACCAGGAGAGCTCACTACAGGAAAAGGAGAATACTAAACAAAGAAGTTAAGCTATATTCCATCAAACATTTCTCCATTTGCAATTCATCTTGGTAATAGAGATAGAACCTGGTAAATGCATATAGGACTTGAAGCAGGAGATTTCTCTTGCTCAATGCATAATTCATGTGCTCCGCCTGCAAAGTGTGTAAAATGAGAATTTCACACCGCAGCAAGAGCCATGGAGCTGCAGAGAAAAGGCAGATGAAATCATATTTTGCTGTGTGAATTTTATTTCTTATCCTCCCAATATTTATACAAAACCATTATTGACAAACCAAATGCATTGACAGATCACCCACTGTTTCCATTGTGTTAGCACTTGAAAAGAGATCAGGCAGAAAGATAGACAATTTGTTTTTGTATATTTTTTAAATAGTGGATCAGGTTTTTAACAGCCGAGTGACTGTATTATATTTGTATAAGGAGGTCAATAGTAGCTGATTTTAAAATCCCACTGTAGAGACATCTACTTACATATGCATCCTGAAATCTGCATTTTAGCTCTACAGTATTTATGCTCAGAGTACATCATGTATCTGTACACCTCAAACTACCTATACTTCAAAATTATATAAAACACTGCAGCACAAGAAAGTGACTTTTCTACTCACTGCAGCTCAGTTATGGTGAACACAACAGCTTTTTCAAAACAATTCTTCAAGAAAATAAGTAAGAAAGTATTAATAATATATTCAGAAAAAAAAAACCCAACAACTGCTTTTGTAACCTATTTTTCTGCTTGTAAATGCATGGATGCATACACAAATTAAGCTCCCATGTGAGTGTAATCAAACCTTGTTTATTATGAAAATCCTGCTAAACATGGCAATAGTAAATAACAAAACAGAGAAGGGTAGTCAGCCCTCAGAACGTTATCTGTGTAACAGAGTTCATAATATGTGGCAAACTAACTACTCCTCTTATCAATATGTATTTCAGAAGTTATTTTTAGTTTTATCTATAAGGATATAAAATCTTTGTATCTAAGGATATAAAATTTCCCCACTTATGCTGACCAAATTAAGAATGTCCCATAGTAGACTAATATAAGCAATGTTTCTTCCAACAAAGTCTTTCAGTAGAAAAATATGCATTTCTGAGGGCCTGGATGAGAGTCTGCTTCCTGATGGCAGGAAGCAGTAAAATTACAAGATTTTAATGGAATAAACATGGCTGGTTCTTGTAAAATATACTTTGATACAAGGGCTCCACTCAAGACTTTATCTGAAATGTTCTTTAAACATTGTTAACTATTGCTTTTCTTTCCAACTTAGAAGGACTATCAAGGTTATCATCAGTTAGCTCAACCTGTGATCACAGGGCTCAACATGTGTAACACTCCAAAAATCTGTTATGCTACTTAGAACAACAGTCACTTTTAACACAAAATACATGTTTCTCCCCTCTACTCCCTCATCTAATTACGTTTCTGAATATAACCAAGTATCAGAAACTGAATATAACCAAGTATCAGAAACACTCGAGGTATAAACTCAAGCATCCAACATCAATTAAACTGCAGCTAACTCTACAGTCCTAAAGATTAACAGAGTACAGTGAAAGTCCTCTATGTTCAAGAGCTCCCCACTCCTAATTCATATATAACTAACGTACATACAAACTTCACAGTTTTCATATACTAGTCCACCAGTCATGTTAACAGTTTCCTAGTGAAAAAGAATTCAAGGAACATAGTTATTTAGCTTCTGGATAGTGAACTCTATGCTATCTCATCAATTATCTCCCTGCCCCTTTTTTTGCTGCCATGCATATAATTTTAATATATATATTTTTTATTTTTTATTTTATTTTTTTTTTGTGAGATTTAAAAGCTTTGCAATTTTTCAGGTATACATTTTGACTCTGATCAAGTCTTCTGTCAATGGCTTATAAACTTCTTTTGTTCCTAGCACATTTTTTTTTTTTAGGTGTTTCTTAATCAAGTAAGGCTTTAATCAAGTATCTATTCCTGCTAGGTTCTTTTTCTTCTCTTAAGATCCAAGGGCTTGACAATTCTCCATTGACTTCAACAAAACAATCCCAAACAAGCTTCTTGGACATTCCGATTCTCCTACTACTCAGTAATTGACTTCATATATTCTTGATTGCTGTTTTAAAATACAAAATGCTTCCTTATGCTAGTAGTCCTCACATATCCTGTGAAAGAACCAGAACAGCTTAAATAATTGCAGTGAAAGAAATAATGAAGGCTGCCCCTGATATTTTGAGAAAAATGGACAAATGCAGCAGAGAGACCACAAAATTGTTTGAATACAGTTTCGTAGTGGCTGCTCAGAGCTAAGCAGGTCAGAGTACCTATTATTTTCTGTGGAAATATCTGTGCTACTATGAGGAGCTGCAAACTCTTAGAATTAATTCCTGATCCACCTAGTACCAAAGAGCTCATTCTGAGGGGACTTGGCTTCTCTACTGGAACAACAAGAGAAGAACCTTACTTTCTCAGTTAAAGAAAATACACAGTTTAATGAACTTACAGACTTCTCTCTTAACTATTTCATACACACCTGTCCAATAGCTTCAACAACTGTATCAAATGCAACAGAAGAGGCCTGTTTTGACTACTCAGCAGTCTATACTAGAATCCTGATTGAAATATGCCAGTTTGATTTAAAATGCTTGAATATCACTTTATTTTCAACATCATATACTGATATTAAAATGGAAACTACTGAGTTACAATTCTAACCTACAAATTGTTATAAAGTATATAGAAAGAAATGTAAGGAAAAATCTTTGAAAATGGAAAAATAACTTCCAGAAATTATTTTATCAGATTCTCCTAACAGATTTAGAATAAGGTTCCTCATTTATTTATTTTTAATGAAAGACAGATAAATACAACTCAGTTCATGGTAGTTGACTTAGGTCTATAATGTTGGCTTGAGTAAAATGAACTTCTAGCCTCTTTCTCTTCACTAAGGTAAGCAATTAAAACTTAGCTGACACATAAATGGTTCTGTAGAACACTTTTGTATTTTCATACATTTCAGCATTCAATATAAAAAAAGATACTTGAAAGTTTGCTACCTCAGAAATACAGTAAGAAAACAAATATAATTTGAAGTAATGGAACCATTTATATGCCTTATTCCTATCAAAAAAGTGAACAGTAAACGTTGATTACTCATTAGGAATATTAATTCTGCTAGCCTATACATACACCTCAAGTATAGATACATTAACTGTTCTTAATTTTAACAGGAAATTTTAAAAGAAAGCCACTGGTTCCACTAAAATGTCTTCAAACCCCTAAGAAACTCTTCATGTTAGACCAAGGTCCTGTAGTAATTAGGATTCCATTTTAATACAATTAACATCCCGAATCAGTGATGTGAAATACCCACATACATTTGTTTTCACCAATGAAAAAGTAATTAAAAAAATGAGGTCCAATTTTTTTTTAATCTATCTGGTATAAAAGTATACCAGAATTAAAACCAAAATACAGTTTTCATTGTAAACTATCAAATAGTTGTTGTTTTGGGATGGGTCTTTTATGAAAGGTCAATAAATATTTTCAAAAATTATGTTGTTTTTTTTTAGGTATCCATAAAATCTCATCTCCATTCCCTCAGAAATAAATAAACAAATTACTATATGCATCTTTTAATGATATATATGTATATGTAATCTTTAACATACTTACCTTACTAGAAGTAGCACTTCTAGATTTTCCAGAATCAGAGTCACTTCTAGAGTCTGATACTGATTTGGAGTCTGAAGAAATTTCCTCTGATGAACTGGACTCTGTATCAGAGGAACTGGATGTGTTTCTGGTTTTGGAGATCCCCTTTGCTTTCTTTTTACTTTCCTCTGCATTACTAGATATTAAAAAAAATAAATAAATGAATGTAAATGGCACACACAAAGACACCAAAGAAATGCACTTAGGCACCACAGTGTCATAGAGTGGTTTGAGTTAGATTGTGTTAGTTCCAACCCCCACTTAGTTCCAACCCCCACGCGATAAGCAGAGACAACTTCCAAAGCCCCATTCAATCTGGCCTTGAACACTTCCAATAACTGGGCATCTGCAACTCATGGGCAACCCATTCCTCACCATCTGAATAAAGAATTTCTTCCTAATGCCTAATCTAAACCTACCCTCTCCTAGTTTAAAGCCATTACTCCTTGACCTATCACTACACTCCCTGAGAAAGTGTCCCTCCCCAGCTTTTCTGTAGGCCCTCTTTAGGCACGGGAACGCTGCTTTAAAGTTTCCCTGGAGCCGCCCTTTCTGCAGGCTGAACAACCCCAACTCTCACAGCCTGTCTTCATAGGGCAGATGCCTCAGCCCTCTGATCATTTTTGTGAATCTCCTCTGCATGCACTTCTACAGATCCATGTGTTTCCTGTGCTGGGTGCTCCAGAGCTGAAAATAGGAAGCATTCTATGTTGACATTTCAAGGTTTTATGAAACGAGCTTTAAGTCAATCCTTCTTCATGACAATGAAACCAGGTAAGATGACAGAAGTAGAAGCTTATTTAAAGGAAGAGAAAATTGTTCTACCTCATTACACAGTACAACATCACACAATCTAAAACAGGTAATGGTCAAACAAAAATATGAACATGTTAAATATTAAAAATATTATTTGCGTATATCGAGCCTGTGATATTTCAGAAAAGTGAAGACACCACTTTAGACAAAATATTTCTAACTATTCCACATGCAATTAACAGAATCATGATGGCTTATAACATGATTTTGCAAAGTATTATTGCTTTTAAACATCAATATATTGAATTTGTTAATTTTTCTAAATGAAGCCACCCAGAAAAATGCCTATAATATCTACAAATATTTCAACACATACAGAGTTTATATAGAAGAGCTATTAACATTTATTCTGACGCTTTTAGTTATATCAAATACCTTACAGCTATTGGACTTAAGAGACAGTATTCTTCACACAATTCTTCTCTTAACCATGGCAATGTTGCATTATGTTGCTCTATGCTAACAGCTACTGAGTATTATTAAAATCTGACCTGTTCACTTCTAATAATACTAATAACTACAATTAACAGATTACCCTTTTGTCTTGGTGAGCAGGCAGGGGGTGAAGAGAGGAGGATTACCAGATTGCAGGAAATGAAAACTGTTTTCTAATAGTTGTCATGGAGGAGACAAATAATACTGCATATAAAAAGAAAACCTCCTTTCTGGGATCTGCATGCTACAAACTTATACTTCCAAATCAGGTGTTTCATATACCACCTGATTCAGCTTCCACCCCCAGGACAATAAATTGGATACTGAAGTGCTGGAAGGGTAACAAGGTCAATAGTAATTAAACAAATCCAGACCACTTAAATATTAATAGCTGATTCAGACCCAAATTAAGTTGTTAAACATTTTTGCTTAGCTTTTGGAGTAGTGTAGAAGAATATACTATGTTGCATTACAGTTTTAGATGGCAATTATTTTTAGAAGGGAAAAATACAGAGAATATAATATAACAGAAAGGAAAAATACTAGGGGCAAAGCAACGCCCCCCATCAACCTGGAACTTTCCAACACTGATTTCCGTAAATCATATTTGATCAAAATTATAAAAAAATCAATAGTAAGATTTAAACCATCCTAATAATGCCCAACCGTGCAACCGAAGATGAAATGAAAACCCAAAAATTTAGTAGTCAAAAGCAATTTTCTCTGAAAGCAGTGAACTCAAAGCTTGCTAAGCTAAAAATGAAGGAGGAGTACACTTTACAAAAGTCTAATGTAGCATATCTGATTGTTAAAATCATGGGAAAAATAGGAACTCCCTAGTTTAATATGACAAACATTTAAAGCTAAAAATACTAGTCTATAAATAAAAATTCACTAATGTATACTGTTCAAAGCTTTCTCATAACATATAACACAAATACTGACAAAATACTGACAAAATTTGAGGATTAAAAATGTTACTTTATTGTGTATCACTCAGTTTTGATGGGTAATCATTGTTTACCTTACTGCTTAAAATTTCAGACGTTACTCTAATGAAAAGAATTTACTGGTAACTAGCTTTTTAACTTTGCAATGATGAAAAGCCTGTATTAATTTAACCTACAGATTTCATTTGTTCTGAACAGGAAAAACAATATAAATCACTTTTAAAATCATTAAATCCTGACTTAAATTAATAAAGTCATAATTAGGGCATTATGCTGTGTTTGTTATGGAAGTGGCAAGGCGAGCTGCTTTAATTACTGTCTGTAATAAAAGGAGCAGAGTGCGTACTGCGCCCCAATCAGTGCTGTCAGCCACGACTGAGCTGAGCTGAAAACTCATCAAGTGAGCTGGCAGCAGACTATAGAGTAAAGGGCGATCATGTCTGCAGAGGCCACTTGCTGACAGCAGTGGAAGAAACAGATTCATACAATCCAAGGTATTAGCCCCAATTACTCAAAATTTTAATGATACTTTAATACATGATAACGCTGTTGATAATGGGCAATCTTAAAAAGCACTAACATTTAAATATCTTATGACCGTTTCCCTTCACAGCCCTTGCCTCTAATATTTGGATCATAATCTTTTTAATATAACATTATTTAGAAAAATCAATTGTCTTAGTTACATAATGGCAAAGTGTTGAAGGACTTAATTTTAGCTCTCAGCAAAATTGCTGCAAAAGGTAATTAAGTGTTTCATACCACTGTCTGATCACTTATTCAGCCTCCCAAGGTTACATCAATTTTCAGAAAGCCACCCCAGATTCCACAAAAGTCAGAAATTAATTCTAAATATAAGAGTAGTCTGATTAAAGAAAATATGAACACAATTCATACAGAAAATATATACTGGCTCATGCTTAAACATAGTTGGATGATACACCTCCAAAAAAACCTAACTAAACACTTAGCAGACTGTTTACAGCAAAGTTACTTTAGCAAAAAATTAGAACCATGCAAATGTATGCCTACCTTTCCTTAACAACTCCAGATGTTTTCTTTGCTGTACTTTCCTTGCTGTCTGATTCACTGTCACTTGATTCTTCACTGGAAGAGGAACTTCCACTGTTCTCATCACTGCTGCCTTCCTCCTTATCTTCCTTCTCACTTTCACTGCCAGACTCACTCTCTGAAATTAAAATAAATAAATAAATAAATAAATATTTTTTCTAAATATCTTACACAATTAGTATTTTAGAAAAATAAGCTTTTTTTTTTTTTTTTTTTTTTTTTTAAAAAATAATGTTTTAGTATTGTAAGATCAAATTGCAAGTTTCAGCATTAGGGTCAAAATCAGATAAGAAAATCACTTCTCCCCAGCATTTACAAAATTATCTTGGTAAAAATCTCCTTTCTTGTGTGTACAGTATGGTACTTCATCATGCTAGAACTCCCAATAAGAAATTAATTACATATGGGTTCTTCAAAATTATATAGCCCTGTCAGGGCTTGGAGATGACCTCAAATTCTCTGATGTATATATTCACTTAACCGGCAGATTATCTTTTAAACCAATTACTTAACTAGATGATCTATTCTTGGATATTGACAGTGATGATAGAGTCACTGATTTAAACAAATTATTCATCTTCTAATTAATCATGTAGTTACAAAATATTCAAGTATCTGAAATTAATATATTAGTATATATATTAGTATATTAGTATACATATTAATTTCAGATACTTGAATATTTTGTAACTATATAATTGTAGTTACATATTGATATTAATTATATTAATAATTTTTTTGCTTACAAGAACATTAAGAGATACCCAGTTCTAAGGTATACTTCTGCATATTTCTTCAGCTTAGGAATGAGAGTGAAGAAGTACCAACTTCTGATTTGAAAGACCATTTGGGCCATTCAACAAGATGCTGCTAATTCTTTAATTTAATTCTTTAATTTAATTTAATTCTCTAATGCCAAATTTTATGCGTCTAACCTCTGGACCTGGAAGAATTCTTTGTCTTTTTCTTAATTTTAGAAATGGCCAAAGAGACTCATGTTCTTCACTACATTTAAACTATATTAACTTCATTTGAAATGTCAGTCTTGGAGAACTGTCTACTTCATGTTATGTGAGAGACTGGCCTAGAAAACCTTAGCTGTCAGTTATATTCTCCACCATCACCTGAATTGTAATAAATAGAAACTAGAATATTGAACTTCAGAGTAAAACTGTAACACAATTTACTAAATAAAAACATATGAAATACCACAGTTATAGAAGTTTGGCCATTTATCAACACAGTAGCACATGCTATCAAAATCGTAATTCATAAACAACAAATTTCACCAAACATTCAAGACTTATGATTCTCATCAATCAAGGCTATCAACTAAGGCTAAATTTTTCCCAGAAAATGTTCCAGGGATTTACTTTTAACTAGAACTGCAAATTCTCATTTCTCTTACAAGTTTCAAAGTGAGATGAAAATAGCATGCCAGCCTTTTTTTAACAGGGAAACAAAGCAAAGTCTAACTCTTTTAATGAACACACAAGCCATATCTATACAATCAGTTGTTACTACACTGGTATAGTGAATTTTAACTTTTTTCTTTTGATTCCCTAATGTTATATACACCTCTGGTGTTTGTTTTTTTTTTTTTTTTTTTTTTTTTTTTCTCTGATTCATTTTAAGTAGTTGCCAGTTCTGAAGATAAAAACTATTCAGGAACCAGAGATGAAAGTCAGTTTCCAACTACCTACCTGTTGCACTGGTACTGGCAGACTCATCTTCTTCCTCTTCTGATTCAGAGTAGAACTTTTCAGTAGGTTTATCTTTCTTTGTCTTACCTAGAATTGCAGTCCATTCCTTTACCTGTAAATACATTTCAACCTAGGTTTACTTTTGCAACCAGAGATACAAAAATATACACAACATGACAAAGAAAAACACCTGAAGCAGTAGTATTAGGTAGTTTCTAAATAAATCCTCTAAACAAGCCAAGAGAAAATATTTAGCTTCTTATTTTACACAATTAGGAGCACTAAAAGTTTTGCACATACCTATATGTCTGTTAGAGAGGCCAGAAAAAGATTTACTAGGGCAGATTAAAAGCATCAGTAACCATAAATAAATTTCTATGCTAAAAGAACCCAAACTCTGAGAATTTTATCTTTGGATCCAGGTCAATTTAGCCTATTGCTGGAATGAAGGGTAAACACCACCTTTATCATCCTGAGTTTAAGAAGAAAACGTGTGGACCCAGTAGGCGGCAACTTTTCCAGTAGTCAGATGGCAATTATATGTCACAGAATCACACAATGGTTGAGGTTGGAATGGACCTCTGGAGATCATCTGGTCCAACCCTCCTGCCAAGCAAGCTGACCTAAAGCATGCTGCACAGGGTTGCATCCAGGCAGGTTTTGAATACCTCCAGAGACGACTCTACAAGCTCTCTGAGCAAACTATTCCAGCACTTTATCACCCTCAGAGTTTTCTCATATTCAGCCAGAACTTTCTGTGTTTCAGTTTATGCCTGTTGCCTCTTGTCCTGTTGCTGGGCACCACGGAAGAGTCTGGCCCCATCCTCTTGACACCCTCCCTTTGTGTGTTTATACACACTGATGAGATCCCCGCTCAGTGTTCTTTTCTCCAAGATAAACAGGCCCATCTCTTTCATCCTCTCTTCATACAACAGATGCTCCAGCCCCTTAGTCATCCTAGTAGCCCTCTGGACTTGCTCTAGTATCTCCATGTCCCTCTCATACTGGTGAGCACAGAAATAGAAGTAATTCTTATCAACAAGAGCACACCAGAACAAAGCACTACTTCAGCCAGACTTTTTTCTTTTCATATCTCCATATAATACTGAGAAGCAGAAGGAAAACTCTGGACAGGAAAGAAACAAATAGTCAGACAGTGATACAAGTCTGCCTCACTGACAGCTGTGATCTAGAATAAAACTAACTTTTGTAAGAGCTCTAACGAGTTGCAATGGAGTACAGTTCTAGAGACACAGTGGCCTCCTCTTAAACACTGAAAGCTGCCAAAGCTTTGTAATGCTCCACCCAGCAACTGGTATTTAAAAAACTTAATACTCTTCTCAATTTGAATGACAATTTAACAGTGGGCTGCAGCTTAACAACTCAACTTTAAGTATTAGAGGACCCACAAAATTAATGACAATGAGGCGCTCTCCGAAGAAAATATTTGCAGAAAGCCTAGGGTAAAGGATTTTCATGTTTATTTTGAGGTTTAAATGGTCAGAGAGAGATGTTTTCTGTTATGTTGTAGATGGATGTTACTTGTTACTCCATTTGATCAATTTCCTGCAATGCTTTTCGTTTTTATGGACAAAGGTGCCTCCATACATTCTTTCATGCCAACCTTATCATTTATAACACTCCTTGAGATGATTGCTGTCAGACTCTCCTCATAAAAGCTTTCAGAAGTTTGTACACAAATATCTCTTTTCCTGAAATGTATATAAGAAGGTAAAGAAGTAATACTGAAGTACTAAAGAGAAATGTTTGTTCTACCACATCACAGTTTACTGGCCTCTGCAAGTCCTACCCATTATTTAGCATTTCCTTCACTCATTCTATTTCTAACATCTTATATGCAAATTAATTCACATGCAATTTAGTGTGGAATTTGGCTCAGGACAAGGGTCACGTGGTTCTCTGGTAAGACCAGTTACAAGAATGTATCTCTGAGAGCAACACCAGTTCCGTATATTACAGCACATTTTAATTCCTGTTGTTATACAATAGCTTTCACTGACATTTATTAGTACTCTGATACCCAATGCATAAACCACAGCTCTGGAACCAGAACATGATTCTGCCTACTAGTTTACAAGCTAGTAATGTGTCCTGGTTTCAGTTAGGACAGTTTGGTACAAGCACTGCTCTGCAACAACCAAACATCGGCATGTTATCAGCATTCCTCCCATCCCAATCCAAAACACAGCATTCCACCAGCTACTAGGAGGAAAACTGTCCTAACTGGAACCAGGACATAATGGAATGCTGTAGTAGAGGACTAGTCCTGTAAAGTCAATAAATCAGTAATGCACTAACAGATGACATTTTATAAACTTTCCTAATTCTATTCAGATCACCTGAAATGTAAACCCTGGTCTCTTCCAAACTTTACACTTTGAAACATACATAATCTCTTCCCCTGTTGCTGCCAGTATACTACTGATTTTTTTAAGACTTGATTTGTACACTAATGAACTGCTACTCATCTACTACTTTGGTGTTCCTATAACAGTTACCATTAACTGCAGTTACCATACTGTGGTGGAGTAAATGCAAGAAGTATGAAATAAAAAATGAGATGGAAGGGAAGAAAGTTAACTTAGTCTACAACTGAAGTGGAAGTAGCTTACAGTTGACCCATTTCTCTCACTGAAAATAAACAGTATGTTGCAGATTTCAAAATTTTCAATTTCCAAGCTAAAATAAGCCACATGGATGATCACATGTATCAAAAGTTTTCAGTACAGCACAAACATGTACTTATACTTTAAGATAATGTTCTGTATTGGCACGTGTTCGGCAAAGTTACTTTCAATGATGCCAACGTACCGACTCAGCCACTTCAACGTTTCGCACGGCAGGGTCAGGTGCCACATCTGGCCAGTCAGACAGCTCCAGGTAGCCAGTAGCTCGGCTGTTCAGCGTGTGAGACAAGGTGCCAAGCTGGAAATGATCTCGATCTATTAAAAAAAAACGGGGGAGGGGAAAATATACAAACAACATGAGCTCTACCACAAAGAGCAATCTTAATCAGGCTAAAGGTAATTGCCATTATATTACCTCAAATGTCATGGAATAAATATAAACTAGGAAGCTCTTCATAGGTCAAAAAACTGATTTCAGTCCATAGATTACAATAATCTCCCCCATAATGGTCAATAAAAAAGCTAATCAGTCAGTGTGTTTAGAGGTGTTGCTCTGAAATGTAGCTTCTCTAAAAATTACTTTACTGTGAATATTAAGAATGACAGCACAGTTAAACAATCCATATACATGTCTTGGCACAAACACATCCAGAATCTTAATAGTTTTTCTTCAAAATGGAGCTCTTTTTACAGCTTTAAACATAAGTAGGTATGAAAATTAAAACTGCAAATTATCACAATAACAGAGCATTTTAAATTCAGATAACCTAATAACCTTTTTTATTTGAGAAGACAATGATTCTTTCTTTTAAATACATGGAAAATGCACTGGGAAAATTATCACTTTGGGGAAAAACAATAAAAATCTAATCTACTGAGATTCAATTTTTTTCAGATTAGTAATACATTTACAATACATTAATAACCTTCTATTAAAGTCTAGATAAAAACTAAAGATATTTTTCTAAATTGAAGAATATTTTTCCTCAAAAGACATACTTTCTGTTATTAAACCAAATTTAAAATCAACACAAACAGAAACTGATCAGTTTGTCAGGGTTTATCAGGTAAATGCAATGTGTATGTAACATGTAAACTTTGCTTGCTGAAAAGCAAGTAAACAGAATGAGTATTCTTGCATATTAATCAATTGTGTTTGCTAAGTGACACAATTTGTGAGCATATTTGAAATAGAATAGGCTGTCACATTGCTTTACACAATGAACATTTACCAAATGATTTTGGCAGTTATACCTTTAAAAGGAGACTCAAGCAATGGGGCAGGTTTCTGTGCCAGAAATATTTTTTTGGCATATTTGCTTAAAGCTCCACTCTTCTCATTCGGAACAATAAGCTGCCTAATAAATCTTGTACGGTCTCTGATGTCGTAGCTTTGATCATACTTGCCGAGATTTAATACATACTGGGTAAGCAATTTTGTCTGTGGAAAAAAACAGGACAAGAACAGAATACAAGTTATTTATGATTATTGATAACTCTGGATAAACATATTTAAAGAGGTAATAAAAATGAATGGTTATGTCAAACAAATGTTGTTCCACAGGGAATATGCATTTCTAAAGCTGCAAATGGAATTCTGAAGCCAAAGCACATGTCCTCTTCTGTATTGGGGAGGTGAATGCTGAGTACTGAGAAGCAGCCATGTGCTAGATTATTAAACTGCTGAAGTGGAAAGAAAGGCATCATTAAAAAAATAATCATATATGGCAAACCCGCTGAAGGGTCTACGTGAGGATAATGAATGTGGAAATACAACTAAAAACATGGCACTCAAAACTTAATCGGAAAAATATGCAGGACATCAAAACATCAGAGGGTATTAGGGGGCTGGCAAACTGCTTCTGCTGAGGTGTGTTTTATGAAGAGATACTGTCCCTGGCATAAGCAGTGTCTGCACTCTGACTGCACTCAGTTACTTTATCCTGAATTATGACCCATTAAAGCAGACACATGAATCACTGAACTGGATTACTGCAAATTATTTGCAGTGCATTTAGCTGTTACTTTTTCATAAAAGCAAGCTGCTGATGCCCTCTAAAAACCAGGATAAAAGACTTCTTCCATTTTTTTCTTAAAGCTTAAAGCCTCCAGTAATATTGGTCATTTATTTATTTATGTAAGAGAGCAACTTATATTATCACAGCTTTTTACAGCATAATAGGATTTCCTAATTTGATGTCTGATAATATTAACATGTATTAAATAATTTTAATAACCCAGTTAAATTTTTAAAACTGAAAAAAAAGGATGACTTTCCCCATACCTTAGAAATACTATAGTGTAAACAGAGCTGTAATACCAAACAGACTTGTATCCATTAGCTACATTCAAAAGAAGTATACCACTTTGTTCATACTGAAGCAAATAGTAAAAAGAGCAAAAATAACTTACCATCATAAGGAAGTTAATTTTTAGTATAACAACTCAGACTAGATGAATAACACAGGGTTAAAACATTGTCAATGAGGATTTCATTTCTTTATACAAAGAAACAGGCTTGTAAATAAATTTTGTTTATCATGCTATTGTTACAACAGTTAGTCTCAATTATGTGAGGGGAGGAAAATTGAAAAAAAACAACACATTCAATTTTGTGACATACAATATGCTGGGAAAAGTTCAGCTTTGAGGATGCAAGTTAGAGTTTTTCTATATCTGTACAAAGACTTTATTCAGGGTATTGATTAATTCTTGTGACATACGCAGTAAACAAAAATCATTTGTTAAAATTTTAACCATAAAAAATACCATATATGGAAGCATACCAAAGCATAACAAAGATTTGAAGATACTAGTCATACTACATCAGAGTAAGAAAATAAAAGCATAATTAAAAAAAAATAATCAGGGCAACATTTTTTTTTTTTCTTTATGAAGTCCAAGAATAGTGCTATGAAAAGACATTTTTTTCCCCAAGGTACTTAGCACTGGAAAAAGGGAAAGGTTTTCTATATGTATTTTACAGCTTCCTGGCAGTTATATCTGTATCATGGTGTAACATTTTAAACAACTATATTGGACAGAATATATGTAATCTGCACTTAAGCATGATTTATGTTGTTTAATCAATATGGAATTGGAAGGGAGTGGCCTCAGGTAGCCTGGATTGAACTATATGAGGACTACTTCCAGTAGCCTTTGTCATCACTTCACCTCTGTAAAATAAAAAATGCCTCCTTCCTGTCACAGCAGAAAGCTCAGCAGAACAGATTAAAAAAACCAAAAGTGTTTGCCAGTGAATTGCTAGAGGGCAAGGAAAAGTTGAGGGCCTTGCTATCATTGTGGACACCTTTTTGATGAGTACTAATGAACTAGAAAAAGAGTTAATCCTGAGAGACTGCATGATTGGATCACCTTCTCCATGATCCTTTCCTTCTTCTTTTCTCCTAAAAGACCTCTTCCATGTTATCCAATATGAATAAAGATACAATATATATGGAAGAATGCTTCATATCTGCAAGAAGACTCCTTGCAGATATCATAAATAGTTTTCATGAAAATAACTTGGAAACACTATTTTTTTATGTCATACGGCAATTCAACCAAATAAGTCAGAGAAGCTTTTCTACATGGAGGTAGCTAATAGAAAAAATCAATTTTAATTAAAAACTGAAAATAAATTAATGAATACTCATCAGTTTTACCAACAAAGGAACATCTGTAAAAAGCTGAAAATTATTTGAGCAAGCAAGTTAATTTGGTGAAATATGACAGAATCTGCACACCATGTCTGCTTCACAGTACAGTAAGACAAACCATTCCGATATATAGAAATAATACATTTATTATAAATGCCAACATCACTTGTTATCTGGACATGCTCATTATTTAGGCATAATAGCTCTTGTTCACTGTTGGTTTAGCATCTATTGCTATTGTTTGTACATTTTGGTATGCCCAATGTGAAAGGTATGCAGCAGGTTATCCTTCAGCAATGTTTCTAGAACTTTCCAGCTACAAGAGTTCTATTTAAGAATTTAGTGCATGTCCTGTATTACCAGCCATTATGTTTTTGGCAGATCTCTGCTTGATGAATATTTTATTACAAATATCACCAATGGCTGAGTCTCTACAGTGGCAGAGAAGCGGCAATTCATTCACACTTTGTATCATTAGCTTGCAGTAACTTGGTACTTTACACATATACAAGGATTTTGTGCTAAACTACATTCAACAAATTGTTTACACATTACAACTACCTGGGACTTTTCCCAGCATGACTCCTATTGTGTTACATAACAGAAACACATCAAAATCTGTATTCTTCCTGTAACATGCAACAAACAGCTCTGACAGCTAGGTGCCATTGTTTCTGCATAACTATTTCCCTCATATTACCTCCACTTAGCCAGTTATATAGCTTATTCACAAGGATTCACATGTCCCTAAGTGATGAAAAAAGGAAGCAAGTTCACTAAACAACATAGACAACCAGAAGAAAGCCTGTTCTTATTATATTTTTATCCAGATAGGTCTGAACTTAAAGTTTTTAAATTATAAATAGCCTTTGCAAATTCAAGAGGTGATCATAGGATTTAAAGAGTATTACTGGAAATTCTTATGAAAAACACTGCATTTTAAAAATATTCCTGAGAACATGTTGCATTAACTATTTGGATACATGCCTAAGTAAATTAACAGCAAATCAAATGTTATATTCTATGGATAGTGAAAAAAATATTCACTGCAGAATTCTTTGCTTTTCTCCAAACAAAACATAACAGATAAATTTTATCTGTCCTACCCTCACCTGGGGAAAGAAGTCTTTTGTTTAAGTTTCTCTCTGCTGTCCTGACACTACTTTGCAATAAAGACACATTGTATATTTGAGACTTTGGAGCAAACAGATAAAGGATTCCAAAGTATGTGTAGGGTAGGGTACACCTGGAGAAAACAGGGAGATGGAGAGAAAGGGACAGATTGACAACTGAGCAACCACGTGTGCAACCTTTGGCTTGAAACTCGAAAATTATGTGGATATTAGTGGCTGGACTTTTTAGGAACTGCAGTCACTCCAGAAAGAAATGTTTCAATATTGAGCAAGTAGAGAAGATTCTTATTCCTGGGAATGATGTAGCTATACGAAGAGTGCTGTGAGCTCTTAAAGGCAAAAATATGTATTCTAATTTGGAAGGAGCTCTGAATCAACCTACTCTTTTCAAATTCTGTATATGAATATCTTGATGACTTGAGAAGAAAACTTGTTACTCCACAGCCTAAAACTAAAAGAAGAAAGCATCCTTCCATGGTACTCATTTAGTAGAAACCTCAGGAGACAGTTTCTTCTGCTTTATCACCACTATTGTATTTCAAACCAAGATTACGTGAAACTGGAAAAGGAGTATTACAAAATCACCATCTCACTACAGGCTATGGATTTTTGGCTGTCTAGAAAAATAAGTAAATATTACATAATATGCCAATAGGAGACAATTAAGATAATCAAACCAATCCTAGCTCAGTCAGCACTTTCATTAAGATGAGCGCTGACAGAAAGAAGTCACCTTTTGTTACTCACCCATTTTAGACTATCTAATGCTAAGCACGAACAAAGGACAAGCATTTGTTCATATCTGAATGGAAGGTAAGACAGTTCATCTCCCATGTGCCCTACAGAATAAAGTCTCAGATGGATCAAGTCTACAGTTGGATATAGATACCAAGGAAAGAGAAGACACCGCAGTTGCAGAGATGTGAGATTCTATGCTGTTAAAGCTACTGGAAAACAAAGAGGTCTAGCAGTCCAAGAAAAGCAAATATATCTCAGACAACATATTCCTTATGTATCTGGAAAACATTTGACAACCTTTTATAGTAGTAATTGGAATTAGTGAAAAATTAGTGTCAAGATGCTATATTCCATAGCTAGGAAGTAACAAAGTTCACAGTACTGTCATTGAGATGAATGAGGCAGTTGGCACCTCTCATAGCTATGGAGATCTAAGTTCATCTTTCCATATTATCTGACATTTTTAGATTATCACTAGAGATGATCAAAACCTTGTGATCTCTTCACAAGGTATAGTGAAATAATAAGAAATACAGAGAAAGGGGAAAGCAGTTACTATATTTAAGATGAGCACTGATGGAAAGACACTGAGGCCTGTTGCTAGCATCTTCTTTTAGATACTCGGAACAAAAAAGGAGCAGCTTTTTGTTCAAATTGACAGAAGTCCCCTGAAAATTCTGCTGTTTGATCCAGAAAACCACAAATCACAGCTGAAAAATCTCCAGTCTGATACTACTTATACAATTTGTATTTCTTTTCTACTTACCTGAACCAAAAAATAAAATAAAAATCCACAAATCTCAATAAAAAGAAGGGAAAAAAAAAGAGTGACCTCATCAATATATTCATATTTACAGCCCATACTCAAGGACTCCTGTTTAGATTTGGGCTGTTAGACTTCTGAAAATCTGTTGTTCAGCTTTTCTTCATAGAATAACGTAGACTAGTTTTAGTTATTTATATAAAAGAAGTTACCACTGGTCTATATGGACTGCACAAAAACCACTGTGACTTTAAATACATACTCTTGTGTATTTAAGCCTTACCTGCTTTGAGTTTGTTAGATAGAGTTTTGCTCCCAAATTTAAGATCTGCAGCTTTACAAGGTCATCTTCATTAGTGAAGCTCTTGGCTGTCTTTCTCAAAACATCAGGTGCAATCTTTGGAACCCGTTCACAGTACTCCCCAATGAGCCACAAGATGCTGGCTCTTGCTACTGGAACCTGAGAAAACATAACACACTCTAAGTTAACATATTCACGAAGAATGTGTTTACTTGCACAGTGATCAGTAGGAAATTAAACAAAATACTGCTTAAACACAATTGCCGTGAAAGAAATACAGACCCACATTAAATCCTGTTCAACACACCCATTATGGTAGATGGAATGTACATACACAAGTAGGATGTTTATCTTTCCATATTGTCCCAAAAAACATGTTACAAGTTGAGAAGACGAACAGAGCAGGAATGCAAACAGAGAAACAGAGAAATGACATCTTCACGTTCACCGTACAAGGCAGTAGCCAGAAGAAAATCCAAGTCTTTGAGGTTCAGTTGGGAATGCTTGCCATGAGATTATGCTGAACACCATGCTGAAACACAGCAGTACTTTTTGTGACTATATTCATAGTTTCCAACTACACGGCTTCCAACAACACAGCCTTCTCAGCTCCTGCCCATCAACTTTAAAAACATGGGAATTTAAGACTATTATTATCTTTCCTCCATTTTTGTTTTAAATTTTATGACTTTAAGATTCCTATTTTTGCAAATGTGCAAGGCATGCTGCACATTGAATTCTGTAGACCGGAGTTCAAAATCAATTTTCTCCTTTTTGGAGTAAGATCTAACTCCTTAAATGAAAACATTCTGACCAGAATAGGTCATATAGGTCTCTTTCTTTTGGAACTACTGTAGTGGCAAGGTTTTGGTAGCAGGAGGCCACAGGAGTGGCTTCTGTGAGAAGGATCTAGAAGCTGCCCCATGTTTGGTAAGGGCCCCACTGCTGACCAGAGCTGAGCCAATTAGCGATGTTGTTTTGTGCCTCTGTTACAGCATATTTAAGACTGGGAAAAAAACGCTGCGCCACTCAGCAGCTGGGAGGGTGAGAGGAGTGAGAAACAGCCTTGCAGGCACCAAGGTCAGTGAAGAAGGAGGGGGAGAGGTGCTCCAGGCACTGGAGCAGAAGTCCCCTGCGGCCTGTGGTGAGGACCATGGTGAAGCAGGATGTCCCCTGCAGCCCATGGAGTACCACGGTGGAGCAGGTGGACCTGCACCAACAGAGACTGCAGCCTGTGGAAGACCCCTGCCAGCGCAGATTCCGGGCCGGACCTGTAGGCCGTGGAGAGGAGACCACGCAGGAGCAGGTGACCCGGCAGGAGCTGCTGCCCATGGGGGGACCCAGGTTGGAGCAGTTTGCTCCCGAGGGATAGACCCCATGGTACAGACCCATATATGGCGCAGTTCTTGAAGGGCTGCTGCCTGTGGACAGCCCATGCTGGATCAGTTCAGCAAGGACTGCATCCCGTGGGTGGGACCCCACAGCACAGGGGACGAGAGTGACCGACAAGGAGCGGCAGAGAAGAAGTGCTGTAGACTGACCATAACCCCCATCCCCCCATTTCCCTGCGCCCCCCGGGGGAGGAGGTGGAAGAGGGTGGATGAGGGGGAAAGGTGCTTTTGGTTTATTTCCTTTGTTTCTCACTTCTCTAGCTTGTTAGTAATAAGCAAAAAATCTTACTATCTCTCTATGCTGAGTCTGTTTTGCCCGTCACGATAATTATTGTGCGATCTCCTCGTCCTTATCTCAGCCCTTGAGCCCCTTTCATCGTATTTTCTCCTCGCTCCTCTTTGAGGAGGGGGAGTGAGAGAGCGGCTGTGGTGGAACTCGGCCACCCACCCAAGTAAAACCATCACAACTACTTGACTGCATTTCACTGAAATAACTGGAAGGAGCAGTTGTTGGATGAACTCCCAGTGCAGATGGTGCTGACTTAAAAAGCACAGTACTGTTACAGACGGAGGGAAAGCATAATGGAACAACAAGGAAGCTGAAGATCACACTTCATGCAAAGTTAAGCTATAAGCAGTCAGGAGTTACATGTAGTAATATACATACATGATTTTCAAATGTGGGCTATCTTATATTACCTGGTGGTTAAATTAAAAATTGCACTTATGCTATATACCACCTGATAACATTTTTTTCCTTCCTGGAGTGAAAGGGAGGAAGCATGTGATGAGAAAATTCATTTAGGGAGAAACATGTCTTTGAGCACAATAGTTTGCAGATGCAATGCCAGTTCTACATAGATTCTTGTTCAACACATTTTGAAAAAATGTAACTGTTCTATCCTGTAAAATGACTGACTGTAGTTCAGAAAAAAAAAAAAAAATGTATCAGGGGAAAGCTTCCAACTATAATAGCAATTTCAGCTAATTTTTTTCAGCATTTTTTTTCTAAGTAAAAACATGCACGAACATCTTCAATTACTCCCTACACTATATACGGATCTTTTTAAATAAGCTTACATTCAAATCAGTGTGAGCTCTGTGTTAGGTGAGATTCACAGAAGACAAGCTCGAGAAATTCATCACTGAGATTCTCAAAACACTAGTTCTTACTATCTTATATTTAACGTTTTAGTTGCTGAGAATTGCTGAGAATCCTACCCTTCAAGCATTTAGAATTTGGAAGTACTACTTTTCAGTTACAGTCATAGAAGGGAATAAATGCAAGTCAACTTGCAACCTTGCAAACTGCAACCTAAGTTCAGGATAGTATTTTCCATGCTCTACAGTCCCTAATAAATGTCTCACTAAACCATACTGAAGAAATACTGATTATATCCACAAGAAATTTTAATGATTAACCATGTTGTACTGCTCCAGAAAGTCTGGGAACTTCTTTGAATAATATCAGCCTCAAAGTACCTGACTTTATATTGCACATTGCTGTAAATACACAGATAACAAAAATATAAACAAAGGATTGCTTCTACTGAAAAAATAACAACCACATCGTGGAAAATGGTAACAGAGGAGTCCAACAACAACAAATCCCTCTGAAAAGACATTTAAGGCAGAGACAACATAATTGGCAAACTATTGCATTGAGAGTGCTATAACACAGATACATAAATATAAATAAATATTGAATGAGATGAAGATAAAACTTTTTTTGTGAATTTATAAAAAATTTAAATGGTCTTGGGACCTTTGGTATGGGAGAGGGGAAAAAGCAGCTGAACTGCTAAATATAAAAACTTCAAATGTACTTAGAAAATGTTCGCTTGTAATACAGTAAGACTGATGTCATTACTGTACACTGATTTCAGAAGGGAAAAGAGGTTATTTCTAATGTTCCAAAGGTTACACTGCATTAAGACCTCACTCCCAATCTATTATTTTAAATTGGGCTAAAGAATAGTAATTGAGTGGTACATTAAATTTTCCAGTATTGGAGCAGTTCAAGTTGCCTGCTGTACAGATAGATACTTCTAAATAAGAATATATGGGCAACTTCAGATTTCAGTTATGCTAGATTTATTTTTCTTAAATATTTCATTATAGACTTGTTAAAAAATTAGAATTCAACAAGAGAACACCAACTACCCCATTTTGGGCAGCAGCCTGTTAGAAACATCCCTTTTTCTATTACTGTCTTTTCATAAAGCAAAAATACCTCTTAAAGCAGACTAAGTTCAAAATTAGTACATATTATGTAAGACAAACATTAGAATTATACTTTCCCTGGTCAAATCCAGGACTACACTTTAAAAGCACACTGTAATATTTAAATGTACACTGTTATATTCTCATATTTTTTCCTTCTATGAAACCAGTTTGTAAAATATAAATCTTGCAAAACTAATTTTAGAATGTTAAATAAGCAAACCAAACAAAACTTAATTTGAAATACAGTGACAATAGAAACCAGATAGCGTATCTCATGAGACTGTGCCTTTTAATCAGGTGGTTAGCTTACTATATAAATATAGCATATATTAAACACAATTTCGTGCAATGAGAATCAATATCAATTAGTGATTTTTTGAATCAAACTCTAAGGGGAAGCCATTTTAATGAAAAGTATACGAGGAACTCATGAACCCAATGTTTCGGTGTCACTGGATTCATTTGGGGTCAAAATCACACAATATTTTCAGACTTCTTTTTTCCCTGTTTAAGTCTTACAGTCTCAACCACGTAATATCGAGTGCATGATCTTGCAGCCATTGTTTCCAAAGTGTTCAAAACAGCAAACAAGAAATGAAGCCACTTCTAGACCTTCATTGCCTTTTCCAGTATAGCATAAGTAGGGACCTTGAATCGACAAAAATGCTGGAAGTAATACTTCCATTATTCTGCCCTGCTCTGCATTGTCCTCAAAAGCAAACACGATTGTAAATTACTTTGCCTTATGTTTTATTCTATGTGCCCCGAGCAAGTGGTTAAGTGCACTTCTCAAGCCTTGGTACCAGAAAGCAGTTTCTACAGCCATTTTAACCCATTACCTGTCTGGAGGAAAATAAATAAATATTTAGAAATAACAATGACAACAAAATAAAAACAAAACAAACAAATAAACAGGCAGACCCTCTCCCTTTAAATTAAGATTCTGGTTACTTAGAGCAGTTAGATAAAAAATTCTATCAAGATTTAACAGATCATTTTAAGCAGCATAATTCAAAAGTTATTGTTATTCAGCTCTAACCTTATTACACAAAATTCCAGGCTAAAATACAACTTAAAATGACCAGTTTTGGTTATCTACATTTGTCACAAAACTCGTAGATATTCAAACAAACTGCAAATTCGGTCTGTTTTCTGCATCTTGAAACTATAAGTTTTAAAAGTTTAATTGGAATCAGAAACGGAAAGGGGATTTTGATGTGATAATGTCAAACTATCAACATGAATAAAAGGTACAAAATAAAGTCTCAGGTGTTAACCCAATTTAATCAACCTAGTCTAGCCAATCCACTTGAAACTTAATTCAGATTAAAACTGCTAGTATTTGCACTTAGACAAATTCTGGACTATAGCTGTTTCAAAAGAGAGATATATATATATTTTAAAAAAAAGATATGATTATATAATGAGGAAATTTTTGGCTTTTGAAAAAGCCCCTCATCAGCATCTTTGTAAAAAATCCAAATCAGGTGGAAAGGTACTCTCGTGAATTACAAAGGACTAAAAAATATAAAAGACAGAAAAACAGTTACAAACAAAAGCTAAAACCATTAAATGTCCCTCAGGGGCCTGTAGGAGAAAACATGATGCTCAACAGAGCTGCGAGTAACTGAGTAGTTATCTAGTAAGGGGACAAAGTCTGCTGACACAAAATTATTCAAGGTAATCTAAACTAAAACCGTGCCTGAAGAGTTGCAGGTGGCTTATAAGGAATACTTTTAAATGATCAGACGTGACGCCAATGGCCTTGAAATGTCATCAACAGAACTTCGAAGAAAAGTATCTAAACATACTCACAGAATCCAAATGCTTTCTAGTGAAGAATATCTTGGAATCAAAACCTGCAGCTCTTTGGAAATATTAACTCAATGTTCAGCAGAAGTCAAAAGGAAGACAAGCCACAGGAAAAGTAAGATCAAAAAAATAAATAAAAAAAAAATCATTATGCCACTGCTTAAAATTTCTTCATATTCTGATAACTGTGTGCAAGTTCTGGTCTCCCCATTTCAAAAAACACACAAGTATCAGGAAAGACAAAGAGTAGAGGGAAGGGTTTATAGGAGACAAAGAATACAGTGAGAGGTTATTTAGACTACAATTTTTGGATTACTGAACATGATGATGCAGATAGCAATTTCAAGCCTCCTGTCAGAGGCTGAGAAGGTGTGTAGGAGGAACATCATAATCAACTTGCTCTTGTATTTTAACTCCTATCCCTAAAGCAGCAATTATTGGCCACTGCTGAACATGAGGCTATTAAGAGGACTTTCAAACTCAGCCAGTATCACAACACGTTAGCAGATTAAAAGCCAAATGGTAACTTTTTCATGATATTAAAAAAAAAAAAAAAAGAGAGAGAGATACAATTATTCTCTTAATATCTTAAAAAAAATACAAACCACCAAAAACAAACAAAAGAAACTAATAATAATAATAATACAGTTACAGCTCTTGAAATGTGGAGGAAAGAACCTGGAATATAGCTAGACTGAGCTGTTCTATGTACAGGTCTGGGTACTCAACAAATACCACACACAAAATAGATCTCATAGATCTTTGCTTAGGCACACGTGAGGTGAAAGTTTAAGGTATAAATGTGAACACAGAAAAACGAAGAAAAATAAGCACTCTTTTTAGATATGTAAGAAACATTAGTTAAAGGGCAAACTGAAATAGACCTAGTCCTAAAGTTTTATTATAAAAAGAGTGAATGATCTACAAGAGCTCTGTATTTTTTAATTGAACTTCCTAACATTTATTATATTACATCATATAATATTTAGCTTACTATACATCCTGTCACTTTCTAAATGGTTTCTGAAGATCTTCCGTATGAATGAGTAAGTTTCAGATCAGATGACCTGAAAGAAACATTGCTATGGAAGACTTTTAGGCACCTCATCATTGACAATTACAACTTCAGCTTAACACAAGTAAAGCTTATAACAATAACAATACAAAATGTCTTTCATCCAGTTCCCACCAATTTTATTTTAGTGGTGAAGTGTTCAACATTTACCTAAACTAAAACATGGCAAAACAATCAAAAGGTTCATTTTTACCTTATATGCTTTTTTTTTTAACTGTATATAGTTCTGTTCATTCTTTCTGCTGTTTTACATACTATTAAATTAAATTAACTTCTAAGAAGCACCAAACAATTTCTTTGCTCACACTTCCCCGCTCCCCAGCTACCTTCAAGCTTACTCAGTATCATATTTGGTTGCTTCTCCTTTGTCTAAATGCAAGAGTCCTTTCAAGACAGTGGTATGCTTTTGCATAGACAATAAGGTAGGTCTCATAAATGTAAATCCAAATTAAAAAATGAGCACAGAAAAACTTTCCTAACAGAAGAGGTCAGTAAAAATAGCTGTTGAAAAGCTAGGGCTGGGCAATCAATAACCACATGAAACTCAGCAAGAGCAAGTGCCAGATCCTGCGCCTGGGACGGGGCAACCCTGGCTATGCATACAGACTGGGGGATGAGAGGCTGGAGAACAGCTCCAGAGAAAAGGATCTGGGGGTTCTGGTTGACAGCAAGATGACCATGATTCAAAAGTGTGCCCTGGCAGCCAAAAGAGACAGTCAGAACTTGAGATGAATCACAAATGACATTGCTAGCCAGTCAGTTGAGGGATGTGATTATCCTGCACTGGTATGGCCTCACCTTGAGAATTCTATGCAGTTTTGGGAGCCACAATAGAAGATGGACATAAAACTAAACAAGAGCCTCCAAAGGAGGGCTACAAAGATGGTGAAGGGTCTAGAGGGAAAGATGTATGAGGAACGGCTGAGGTCCCTGGGTTTGTTCAGCCCAGAGCAGAGCAGGCTGAGGGGAGGCCTCATGGCGGCCTGCAGCTCCCTCAGGAGGGGAGCAGAGGGGCAGGCGCTGAGCTCTCCTCTCTGGGGACAGCGACAGGACCCGAGGGAATGGCATGGAGCTGGGACAGGGGAGGGTCAGGCTGGGGGTTAGGGAAAGGTTCTGCACCCAGAGGGTGGTTGGGAACTGGGACAGGCTCCCCAGGGCAGTGGTCTCGGAACCGAGCCTCATGGAGATCAAGAGGTGTTTGGATAATGTTCTCAGACATATGGTTTGACTTTTGGGTGGTCCTGCATGAAGCCAGGAGCTGTACTTAATGATCCTTATGGCTGCTTCGGGATGTTCTATGATTCTGTGAAAATAAACATCTGTGTAATACACACCTTAATAAAAGCGTATCTGCCTCTGTGTGTACGTATGTGTATTCTTTGTTTATGTTGTTAAGTGTCAGGAATAATTTCTTTGTGTCTTTATATCCTATAGTGGACAAAAACTGAGGCAACTATGTTGCTAGCTTGCAATCATTCAGTAATGTTTTATTAGATAATGAAATTTTAAACTCATATCGCCAGTAGTTATAAAGTCAAAGTATTGCTTTCTAAACATGAATAAAAATCTTTATCCTTTTCAGAAGTGTCTGAAGCAATTTTCAAACATTTTCAAAAGTGCAAGTTATTTCACAATAATGATACAGCATTGGGAAAGCTATTCATTGTAAATAAGAGTTTCTTCCAAATTTATTATTTAATTCAAATTTCTAAAAAATCTGAGTAAGATAAATTCTGCCAGCCGTTATTCAAAAATTACAGTGAAAGCTGTCAAACAAGATTTAAAACAACCATCCTGGAAAACCTACACCATCTCTGTCACAGCTCCTTTCTTGAACAAGAGGAAGGGCTCAGATTCAGATTTTGATTTTTGGTTTATTTCTATTACCACTCTTTTCCACAGACTGTTCTCCAATACCACCATCCTCTGTTATTCTGTACAGCCTCATTAGTAGAATGCCAGTATGTCACAGTGGTTCAAGTACTGCGTGTCTTATTTTTCCCTTTATCCAACGTAAAAAAAAATGTCATTTTCAAAAAGGTTTCCTGTATTTATAACATGAAATACATTCACTGAGGTATTAATTTTAAAAAATAAATATTAGCTAGAAAATTTTACAAATGTTAAATAGGATATTTATGGAATATTTATTTTCTCTCATATAATAAACGTGTTAGTAAGATGAAAACTCCATTTGGAGAAGTGCCAGAAAACACATAAGATAAGATTATCCACAACTTACAAGACTATCATTATTAATCAAATTATTGCTCATATTTTCTGAAAACACTGGTAATTGTTATAAAATAAGTAATACTTATTTGATATATAATTATCAGCAATATCTCAGCCTCTTTAAATTCTGGATACGAACAATTACAGTACAATTATATTGTCTCTACATAAACTATGAAGTTTGACTAACAATTCTGAAACGTGTTTCAATAGCCAAAGATCTATTTGTTTAATCATAGAATGGTTTGGGTTGGAAGGGACCCTTAAGCATCATCTGGTTTCAATCCTGCCTTGGGCAGGGAGGGACGCCTTCCACTAGACCAGGCTGCCCAAAGCCCCATCCAACCTGGCCTTGAACACTTCTGGGGATGGGGCACCACATTCTCAGGACAGCCCGTTTCTATGCCTCACCACCCTCATAGCAAATTTTTTTTCCTTATATCTAAGTCTAACCTCTTTCGGTCTAAAATCACAATCCATTGTCCTATCACTACATGACCTTGTAAAAAGTCCCTTTCCAGTTTTCTTGTAGGCACCCTTTAGATTCTGGATGGCATGTTCTGAAAGAATGGACTGAGAAGACCATGCCCTTTTTCTTTTAACATTCCAAACTTTCAGAAATTTATTAATATGAAAAATACAAGATTCACTGATTTAGAAACTATTTACTGCTCAATCATCATTTGGGGATAGGACTAGGGGCAATGGTCAAAAAATGGATCACAGGAGGTTCTGCACCAACATGTGAAAGAACTTCTTCACAGTGAGTGCAACGGAGCACTGGAACAGGCTGCCCAGGGAGGCTGTGGAGTCTCCTTCTCTGGAGATATTCAAGGCCCATCTGGATGCAACCTGCTCTAGGGAACCTGCTTTGGTTCCCTGATGATCTCTTGAGGTCCCTTCCAACCCCAACAATTCTGTGATTCTGTGATCAAAAACCATGTAATTAATTCTATGAGACTGAACTGTCTTATTTATAGCATCTACAGAAAAATAATTATTGAGAGATCGATTTTGGCTGCCATTGGGGCACAATGCTGTGGTGGTTTTACCAGCTAAGTAGCTGAACACCACAAGTGCTCTCTCACTCCTCTCCTCAAAGGGAAAAGGGGAAAAACACAATGAAAAGGGCTTAGGGGCTGAGATAAGGACAAGGGAGATCACTCAACAACTATAGCCACAGGCAAAAGAGACTCAGCATAGGAAGATTAATATATTACCTATACTAACAGGCTAGAACACTGAGAAGCTCAACGAAAACTATAACTACCTTCCCCCCATCCACCCTCTTCTACCTTCTCCCCTCCAGCGGCACAGGGGAATGGGGAATTGGGACTGTGGCCAGTCCCTGACACTTTGTCTTCACCACTCCCTCACAGTCACTCTCTGCTCCTGCTCCACGCGGGGTTCCTCCCATGGGATGCCGTCCTTCCCAAACTGAGCCTGCGGGGGCTGCCAACAGACAGCAGCTCTTCAAGAACTGCTCCCACACGGCTCCGTACCACGGGGTCCATCCCCCAGGAGCAAACTGCTCCAGCACGGGTCCCCCACGGGCGGCAGCTCCCCCCAGACCCCCTGCTCCTGCGTGGGCTCCTCTCCACGGGCTGCAGCTCCGGCCCGGGGCCTGCTCCTGCGGGGGCTCTCCATGGGCCGCAGCCTCCTCCAGGCCACATCCACCTGCTCCACCGGGGGCTCCTCCACGGGCTGCAGCGTGGAGATCTGCTCCGTGTGGGACCCATGGGCTGCAGGGGGACAGCCTGCTCCACCAGGGGCCTCTCCCTGCACAGGCCGCAGGGGAACTGCTGCTGCCTGCCTGGAGCACCTCCTGCCCTCCTGCTGCACTCACCTGGGGGGCTGCAGAGGGGTCATTGCTACTATGGTTGCTATATGTCATGTCAATAGTATTACAGTAAGAACCACCCAAACTGTTGGAGACTGAGTCTTAATGGTTCTGGGCAAGTACAGCAGTGATGGAACTGCCAAGCACAGTAATGATGGAACCAGAGCTGGCTTCAGCATGCATCAATTGAATAACACATACCTTCTCTCCTGCCCTGAAGGACTATTGTAACAGATGTAAAACAAAGTCATGGACTAAATGAACTCAATGGACATTTTAGAAGGATAGCCCATAGACAAATGGAATACCTGTGTGTATATATGAAAGGACAGGAGATTGATGGTAATCAATGAACATGTATTGGAAAGTGTGGGACTCAATCAAGATGTAAGAGGTATAGAATAATTGATATCATCCTGGTTTCAGCTGGGATAGAGCTAGATTTCTTCCTAGTAGCTGTTATGGTGCTGTGCTTTGTATTTGTGATGAAAAACGTGCTGATAACACACAAAAAACAATGCTTTAGTTGTTCCTGATTCAAGGACTCTACTGCTTCTCATGCTGCACTGCCAAAGAGGAGGCTAGGGGTGCACAAGAAGCTAGGATGGGACACAACAAGCACAGCTAACCCAAACTGGCCAAAGAGCAATCCCATACCGTATAATGTTATGCTCCCATAAAACTAGAATGAGTTGGCCAGGGGGCTGCCATTGCTCAAGGACTGGATGGACATTAGTTGGCTGGTGGTAAGCAAGTGTAGTCTGCATCACTTAGCATCATAGAATGACTTGGATTGGAAGGGACCTTAAAGATCACCTAACTCCAAACCCCCTGCCATAAGCATGGATGCCACCCCCTAGATCAGGTTGGCCAAGGCTCCATCCAGACTGGCCGTGAACACCTCTAGGGATGGGGCATCCACAACTTCTCTGGGCAACCTATGCCAGTGTCTCACTACCTTTACAGTGAAGAATTTCCTCCTAATGTCTTGTCTAAATCTATCCTCTATTAGTGTAAGACCATTCCGCCTTGTCCTATCATTATCTATACGAGCCATCCTTCTCTTCCAAGCTATCCTTCTCCATCCTTTTTAGTACTGAAGGGCTGTAATGAGATCTCCCTGGAGCCTCTTCTTCTCTAGGCTGAACGTTCCCAACTCTCTCAGCCTTTCGTCATAGGAGAGGTGCTCCAGCCCTTTGCTCATCTTTGTAGCCCTCCTCTGGACTTGCTCTAACAAGTCTACATCGTTCTTATGCAGGGGTTTCCAAACCTGGATGCAGCACTCCAGACGGAGACTCACAAGGGCAGAGCAGAGGGGAACAATCACCTCGCTCGACTTGCTGGCCAATCCTCTGATGATGCAGCCCAGCACACAGTTGGCCTTTTGAGCTGCAAGTGCATATAGCTGGCTCACATTGAGCCTTTCATCGACCAGGACCCCCAAGTCTCTCCCTGCAGGCCTGCTCTCAATGAGTTCTTCTCCCAGTCTGTACTCCTGTCTGGGATAACCACCTCTTTGGTTCTCACATTTTTTTTTGTTTGTTTTTTTTCAATTCTCTCCCCCATCCCACTGGGGCAGGGGATGCATGAGGGTGAGAGTGTGTGTGAACAGTTGTGTGGTACCTAGCTGTCTACCAGTTTAAACCATGACCAAAGGTACCAAAACAGATTTAGTGTTTTTTAAACTCCATCCCACATCATTAAGAGAATAGTTTTGGAATCCTCAAGTTCAGTTCTCCCTTGTCCTTTATTTTCATTTCAGCTTACCCACTCCATGCTCTGAAGTCTAAATAAATTTCATTTTGTCATAACGGTACTAGCAATACCAAATATTTCAAGTATTTCTTAAAAAGTAGCCTCCCAAATTTCAGGCATAAGTTGATCCATCTGATAACTTCTATTTCCTCTTCTTTAAAATCAGAAAAAAATGTATTTTATGAAACGTAAAAAATTTTAAAAACTGTTCTATTTCTCTAATACATTTATTTCTTTCCTTGGTTCAAATTCAAAGGAGACGGTGTGATTTTTATTAGTCAACAAGGAAAATATTAGTCAACAAGGCAATGTGCAAAAATACTCACTGTAATGTTATCCAAGAGTTTGGCCATATGCTTAATAATTTCACCATGGTGTGCTGGCTGGGTTTGCAGCAGTTTCTTAATGACAACAACACTTTCAGCAACCACAGTTTCTGTTTGAGACAAAGCAAATTACTACTTTTAAAAGCATTTATGCAGAAGAAAAAGTCATAAATAATTAATTGCAAAAGATGTTGTCAGCTTTCAAAATATGTTTTGCAGAAGTGAATTCTATTTGCTTAGTAACAAAGATGTAAACCACTCTACTAAGCAATACAAAGTTCAGCTTCTAGAAGCAAGTTATAAGCAGCAAAAAGGACATTGCAATGTTCTAAATGTAAAAATATCATCCTACCACATCCTTTTTTTTGAAATTGCCTTTTAGTAAAGCTGTTTGTATTTCTCCTTTTCAAATTGAAGAACAGCATGAAAAACTTCTGTTTTTCACTGAAATTATGTATATTCATAAGTAATTTGGTATCTGCATTAAAAATACAAACAGTTCAAAGAAATATACAATGTTAAAAGTGACAGGTCATTCTTAAACAAGAGAAACAGCTAAATATTTGTGTTGCACTTTTCCACCTTCCAAACAGTCTCTCTCAGACCTGTAACCTAATCTCTAGTACATTCAATTGAAGCTTCTAAATAGGCAAGCTGTTGTAAGATTTATGTCAAAGTCATGCATTGGACTGCTTAACTACTGTAGCAAGTAACATTCACAGCCTGATCAACTTGTACGAAATGCGCAATTTTTGAAGCTGAAAAAAAAAAAACACTGGTGCAGAGGTAAGACTCTATGCAAGAGTAAACTCATCCTGTAAGTAAAGATTAAATAAAGTCAAACATAGCCAAAGCTCAAACCAAAACAAAAGACTATTGCAAGAGTTTAATGTAATTCTAATTCTCATTTATATTACAAAAAGTAAGCAACTATTTTTCTTGAAGTATCAATGTTTAAAACAAAGAAGAAACACAACTACCATTCCTTAAACATTTCATAAATACTCCTACCTTTGACGAGTTAAACTGACACATGGACCATTCATCCCACAATCAAGAAAGATGAAGTTTCAGAAGTACAGTATGGGGAAGAGATTTCTATTTATTTATTTATTTATTTTAGAAAGCAAACTTATTTGTAGAGTATGGCTATTCAAAAGCTCTGAACATGTAACATTATGCCACAAGCCTCTGAGAAACTTAAATTTTAGCTTGCAGCTTTTGTGTCATCCTTTATTTGACATGACATCTCAGTCATTTTTCTAATTTCTTGAAGCAAGGTTAACACTGCAAAGAAGAAACCATAACACATCTACTTATATATCTCAAGGTTTTCCATAATCTTACAGACCAATTCAACTGGAATTGTATTTTGTCCACTTTCTTAATGCATAAATTAAAATAAGAAAATTCTGAAAATTTTAAGATGACAACCTGGAATTTTTAAAGTGAGAGAAATTAATAAAACAACCTCAATTCTTGAGTGTTTTGTGAATCTACTTAACAGGGAGTTAAGCAAAATAAAACTGAACCCAAATGACTGAGGTGGACTTGAAGTCATTATTAAAAATATTGTTGATAACATTGAACTAATCATGATGAACTTAAGTGCAGATTATGAAGTGTCAACTTGGGAAACACTTTAGTGCAGTCTGTGGAAGTAAATTTAGAGAACTGAATCAGAACTGTACACTGGTTCCATGAGTCTAGATACCAAAAAAAAGTAAATACAGAAGTATGTACTTATAATTAATGTATTTATATTAGATTAAACGCTGATGTAATTCAGAAAAGAGAGGCTTTCCAAGGCTTGCTTTATGCACACAAAGAATCCCCAAATAAGTATATAACATATGCATCTAGTCAAAGACACAAAGACACCGCTTTTATATCATATATATAAATGATATTATATATAATTTTATATCATATATCAAGTAAAATCAGAAAACAACATAAGAAAGAGAGAAAATTATTAGCATTGTGAATGGCTGTTACGAAAATTTTTAAATGTAAATCTGCTACAATTATCTAAGAAGAAGTACATATAGGACAAGGATAAATGAATATAGAAGTTGTGAAACAAGTGTAAATTACTTTTATCTGAAGATCATAGAAAGCATATCAAATTCTTAAAATAAAAAATGAATACATCAGAAAAGCTGTTCAGGAAAACCTTAACCAATAAAAGGAAACTACAAGAGGTATTAGCAACTTTTCATAAGTCTTAGTATACTAAGTCACAAGTCATAGTATGTTTGTTGTTAGTTTTCTTCAAACAATTTCTAGGCAATATGGTAATGGCTACTCAGAGCAGAATTATTTCTGAAGACCCTGGAGCATGAGCACTTCTCTGAAACCTAACATATATTCAGTCACATACCACAGACCCTGAAGCATGACAAATTCTCAAAACCCTAAAATATATTCAGTTACACAACATTCCATTTCACCAAATAATGATGTGTTTCTAAAGCTAACAGTGTAGTGGACAATAACTTGTGGGGAATGAATTAGAGTCCTTTTCATAATTGAGAAGTTGGCCACATTACAACAGAAACTCAGAAAAACAACCTAGCAAGATGCATATTACCAATGAACACTCAAAAGCTGCATTCTGAAATACCACATTGTATACAACTGATGTTCTATCTCATTTTTTTCCAATACTTAACAGATACATGTGGAAACTGAAGGCCAATTTACCCACATTCTGTAATTTAAATAAGCATTATTTCTAAAAGCTGCAAAATTACTTCTGCTATTTTTTAGAAGAATATATTGACCGAATTTCATAGCAAACCCTACAAGTAACTAATTTGTGTTGTTTAGAAGGTTATGCAGATGATTCAAATTAATGTTAAAAGGTAATAATTAAGAGATAGGTACCAAGACAAACCTTAAATTTCTTCTTTTCAGAATTGCCTGAAATGTGTTTTTACCTGGTTTATTTTTCCACACTTATAATACAGACAACTCAACTCTGAAATCACAGTAATACACATTAACTACACAATACACAGAGTTGGTTTACTTTTACTTCATTCTAACAGTAATTCTAGTAGGTAGGTAGGTAGTAGTTACTACTGTATTAACAGTTCCAGTGATTTTAGGAATTGCCTGTTCAAATTTGTATAAATTACTCAGGAAAAATAAACTCGTTTTCACTGTGCTTCTTACAATTGTTTTCACATTGTTTATTACCCATAGATTGCAAATTTTAATGGGAAAGGAAAGCCATCTGAGAAAAACCTGCAGGTTCTCTAGTATATTCACTTCAGACAGACCAAACAGACTACTTATAATCCCATCTGTCTCTTACATCTAAAATGACTTTTATGTCATATTAGTGAAGCCAGCAGTCAGCTCAAATTTTCAAGGCAATTGCTAATGGAAATGCATTAGCAAAATGCCAAATGTCACACCAAAGAACCAAGATAACTTTTCTGTTTGTACTTCCTTCAGCAGATGAGGAATGAAAATAGTTCTAAGACCTCAACATGGCTTCCAAAAACAAGGCTGGGAAAGAGCAGATCCTCCTGGAAACTATGCTAAGAAACATTGAAAATAAGGAGGTGATTGGTGACAGCCAACTTCACTACAGGAAAACCATGCCTGACAAATCTGGTGGCCTTCTGCCAACAGGGTTACAGCACTGGTGGATAAGATAAGGGAAAGAGCAACTGAAATCATCTACCTGGACTTGTGCAAAGCACTTGATACTGTCTTGCATGATATCCTTGTCTCTAAACTGGAGAGATGGAATTGATGGATGGACAACTCAGAGGGTAAGGACTTGGCTGCATGGTTGCACAGAGAGTTGTGGTCTATGGCTAAAAGTCCAAGTTGAGATCAGTGACAAGTGACATTCCTCAGGAGTTGACACTGGGACCCATGCTGTTTAATGTCTTCGTCAGTGACACTGACAAGGGAATCAAGCGCACTCTCAGCAAGTTTGCTATCACACCAAGCTATGAAGTGCAGTCAACACAACGGAAGGAAGGGATGCCATCCAAAAAAAAAAAAAAAAAAAAAAACTGTTTTTTCTTATCTGGGTTCCTTATTAGCAGAAAGAAAGCCCATGCAAGAAAACAAAAAGGAAGATTATTAGATAGTAAGTTCAATATTCTGAAGTTTAATTACCATACACAGAAGAAAATGTGGATTTGTACATGCTGAAAGGAGCCTACCAACCTAGAGGAACATTGCTAATAGAATTAAAAGGAATCAAGAGTAAACTTTGAACAAAGTATTTCTAATACTTCCTTCATGAAGTGTACTACATGAAATTTAATATTTCATGTACTTCATGAAATGTAGTATTTCATGTACTTCATGAAATGTAGTACAAAAAAACTTATCCAAGTCCCATTGCAGAAACTGCCTTATAAAACAACACTGGAATACATTTTAAACACATAACTAGATGTGTCTAGATAACTAGAAATGCAGAGGGACAAAAGGTCCAGAGCAACATCAAATTAAAGTTACACAGATTAAAACTAGCAAGCTATACACTGAGGCCTCTCAGAAATTTCTGTTACGAGGTTAAGCAGTAGAGAAGGAGGACTTGCAGAGTATAAAGCAAACAAGAGAAAGTTCTGAGCACATCAGTGGGTCACACTGGTAGGACTACACCCTATCAAAGCAATGTCCCTAAACAAGGACTTCTTAGGATTATCAGAAAAAATATATCCAATAGATATGAAGAGCAATCAATGCTGCTTTTCAAAGCTTAGAGTAGATCTCATCTGTGTTCTCTGTACAATTCTGATTACTCTATCCCCCCACCAAGGAAAAAAACATGCTTCTCCTCCTTTTCCTGATATTATTATTTTTGACTACTTCTGTCTCAATACTATTTCTGATATTTAACAACATCCATGTTGACTTCACATTTTACAGTCATTTTCTGATTATCTTATTGACTTCCTTCTGCATAATATTCCTTGGTAAATAGTCAGAATATACAATATTATCAGGTATTGATTTACAGTGCTACTGTATCCTATTTGATTTTATCTAATTGTTGTTCTATTTCTTGCAACTACATATCACTATATAAAAATAACAGAAGACTAAATTATAAGAACAAGACAAATTTGGGACTGTTTATACTAAAACTATTTAATATGTTTTTCCAGTAAGGCACTGATGTACTACACAGCCATTCCAAGCCTTCAGCACCCTCTACAGGATAATTGTTTTGATGCAACTGAACATGTAACAGCAAAACTTCTACTACCATCTACGATAAAACAATACACTTCAACAACTAATGATATTTTGAGAAAAAAAGGGTAAACTCATCATTGCAGGCAACAAGGATTTAATCTCACTAACAAAAGAGAGAATACCCAGTGATTATGAGAGCACAAAAGAGAAAGTAAGTACCTAGTGATTATGAGAGTGTTTCAACGTGATTCAAACAAGAAGGACCAAAGTCACTATTTTTATCCAGCTATGTCACTGAAATTCTTACACAAGCCAAGCTTCCATATACTATATTATGTGATCCGCTCTGTGCAGGTCCTATTAAGAAAAGGTTTCAAGCCATCAGCCACTCAGAAAACAGACAGAACATTTAGCTTACCATCTCTGTTGGACAGCAAACATACAAGGCCATTAAGGCACGTGTCAGTCACTTCTGTGATGTTAGTTGCACATCTGCCTATAGCCTGAATAGTAGCTGCAGCAAACTGTTTATCTTGGCTCTTCACGTAAGTCTATGGAAACAGGGTTTTCATTAGTCATTACATATGTCTTGTCAAAAGGAAGCTTACCATGTTGTCTTCTTACGATAAATATATTGTATAATACATTCAATCTAGACAGCTATACCACATTTTAAAAGTTACACCTCTCCATCTCTTTGTCACTTCCAGAAGACATTTTGTTGCTGGCTTTGGTCACCCATGGCCATGGGAACCTCTGATTTCAATGAAGCCAAGGGCAGGGGGCCATTAACCAAAAACAGCAATTAGTTTGCAAGCGAGGTTGGAAGAGTTGATGAGCTTTTTCTTCAAGGAAGTTTCAGTTTATTTAATCAGAAGCATCTGTGAAACTATGAATAACCTAGCTGCCTGAGAACTAGTATATTTCAGAGAAATCCAGCCAGAGAACGGAAGCAATGAAACTAGATGTCATATGCAAAGAGGAAAGAACTTTTCCACAATATACGCAAAACGTTTCGCTGATACATATATATACATATATATATTGGAGCTAATACTGCTTTATAAAATGACTTACAGAAATGAGGTTTGGCAATATCTGCTAATAACCAAAAATTAATAAAATTAAGTCTCTATTTTCTAAAGTGTCAGTCAAGTTGGTGGAACATGTTTTAAAGAATTTGGAATGGTTGAGTTTTTCTCAACTTTTTTTTTTTTTTTTTGCTTGGTTGGTTTCTTTTTTCTTTTTCTTTTTTTCTTTTTTTTTTCTTTTAAGTTGGAAAAAGAAACAAAACACAAACTTCTTTTCACATAGAAAAAAGCACAATTATCCATTATGATACGAGACAGTTTCACTTCAATTCCAAGAACACTTTATTCTGGAAAAGATGTTAACTTGAAAATAGTAAGACTAAGACTCTAAATGAAACATCCAACAATGGCAATTGGACAACAGAAAGCATTTCATTTAAAAATAATACATTTTGCACAAACCTGGAATTCTCGTAGCAGAGTTGATATGTTGGCTTCATTTGCTAAATTTGTCAAGATTTCAAGCTGAAAGAAAAAAAATTAAAAGCTAAAATGAAATTCTATAAACAGTACCACAGATACACAATAATTTTACTGCATATAAATAAATTATAATACTATTACCTATACTACTTGGAATTCAATAGTGTATTTCAGAATAAACTGATAGCAGCACTGCACTCAGGAGGAAAATTCTCCTTGCAAGCACATGCAAGGTTTTCAGAACAGGACTCTAGGGTTCAGTGATGCATTTTCTATGAGCATTTTTACAGTGTTGCACTGCATATCAAATGGACCCGAAATACTTCCAGCAGTATTGTTTCCTATGTGATACCACAGGCTTTGGATATAAGAACCATGTGACACTGTAAGAAGAAATAATGGAAAGCACAATTGCAGCTGGGGAGAGATAAATGGAATGTCCATTACATTCACATGAACTGCAGTAAAAGACATGTAACTCAGGAAACAAACAGTTGCATCTATGAGAGAGTGTTCAGATCTCAATCAAAATCAACAACATCAGATCCTGAAAGGCCTCTTCCTTACTCCTTGTGAGCAAGAGGATGATGGGCACCATCAGGCATATGCCATTAAGACGCTATGCTCCAGTCAGTTTTAACTTTGAAGAAGAAATTCCAGTACCATTTAAATGAGGTAAACAGAAGAAAAAGAAAATTCTGCCTCTCTAAAAGGAATTCATACCTCACAAATTTGTTGGTATTCTTTGAGTTGGATTCACCCAGACAAGAACACTCAATAGATTCAATCCACTGATGTTTCGGGGCCAATTTGATAAGACCTCCAGAGGCTCTTAGAGAAATATAGCTAGTATAGCACATGAAGCAAGTGAATAAAACAGTTGGTTGAAAGACGGGAATAGGCAGAAAGTTACTGTTTTTACAGTACTGGAAAGCTATCAATAGGATCTCAGAATTAACTTTGTTGATCTTTTACATTTCAATATGTTTATATATGAACTGTGGAAGTGGTAAGAAGACAGGTGACAATTTTCTGCTGATGCTACAGCTTTCACAAAAATGAAGGTGAAGTCTGACTAAGAGAAGCTGCATTGAAAGCTTCAAATATTAGCTGGCTGGTGGAGAAAATAACAAATTCAACACATGAATGCACAGTAATGTTGATAAAGGGTGATGAAAACTTTACAGAAGATGATAGGTTATGAGCTGCTTACTAAAAAGCGTAACAGAGAATTTGTGGTAGAACAGACAACTCATTGAAAATATAAGGTCAATGCTAAGTAGTGAACAAAAAAGTAAACTTGATGTTGGAAAAGAAGCAGAAAACAAAACAGTAATCAAACAATGCAGTAGATGAATTCCAGTGTGTTCCTACATCTTAAATGCTGCCGTAGTTCTGGTCCATCTATCTTAAAGCAGATACAATAGAACAAAATTAAAAAAAAAAAAAAAACAACCACAAGTTATTTTATGTAACAGGACAAACTGACAGATTTTTCAGCCAGTGAATAAGAATTAAGATTGAAAGATTCTCCATCTCATTCTCCAGCTCTTCACTAGTACATTATACCAATTAATAATGAAATTATAAAGTATCAATGAAATGTTTCTGTTTAAGAAACATATATTCTGTATATTCTACTCCTAAACACAAGTGTCTGTGACAACGTAAAACTAAACAGAACGCACTTAATAGTAGACAATTCTTAGCTATTGTTTTGTCAAGGACTTGACACCTATTAAGAACTAAGAATACAGAAAACAGGAATAAAATAGCCTAAAAAACACACTGAGGTGTGAACTAGAGGAAAATCTAAAATCCTTCTTATTCCAAATGCTGACCTCAAAGGCAACTTGGTACTCTTTGTCCCATATTTGATTCCCATTTTATTCAGTGAACCAGATTTTAATTATTTTTAATCAAACAGTATCAAAGAGAGTAAGTTTTCATTTCTTTTTATGTGAGAAGATGTTTCCTCCTATGAAAAAAGTCAAATTCTAAATGTGCAAATGGCTAGTTACTTAAAAAGAACTAGTAATGCTCTGTACTGAAAAGTACCAAAAGATGCCATGGAAAAACACAGTGCACCTGCTACCTAAACCTTGCTAAGAAGTGAACATTCGGATACAAGCCTGAAGGACATGTGTGGATTCAACTAAAAGCTACAACACTACTATACTTAATGAAAAAAGGAACAGCACAGAATGTATGCCATAGTAGCAAAAGAAAATGTTGCTTTCCTGTTGCAAACAGTAATTTCTACAGCCATGTAGAGGTAAATTCTCTTTTAAACTTACCTTCAGAGTTTTAATCATTGTTGGATCAGTTGATCTAACATAGAAACTCTTCAGATAAGGTTCAAACATGCCCTGAAAAATGCAACATATATAAATAAATAGTTCACCTGAGTTCAACATAAACTGTAATTTTGGAAACTCTGAGCACGGTATACCTTTCTCTGAATTGACATAGTGGCAATATTTTGCAGAACAATATACTGCACCTCCCTAGAATTTGAAAAGAAAAACAAAAGTTATTCTACAAAATTACAGAAACACAGAATAATGCATTATGGCAAAGAAAGCCCAATTATACTCAAGTCAAAAGTAAATTATACATTTGACATGGCTCAAACATACAAGGAAAAAGCTTATTGCCAAATGATACAAGTTTATGACATGCTTCACAAGAAGGGGAACAGTTAAACTAGGCACTCATTTTTAAAAACTTCAATATGGAAAAAAAAACACAACACTAATACCAGTATAATGGTGCAGTTCTTCTTTTCAGCATTAGGGTCTTTGTTTAAATTAAGAATTAGCAATTCTCCAGAACATCTCCATTCTTGCATCTCCAGACATAGCTCACAAAAACCTCACGTTTTTTCCACCATAAAAAGATACAGACTTTATCTGTACCATGCAAACTACCATGTTAGTTACAACAGCTGATACTTGAATAACTACTAAGAACCAGTTCATTCTTTTTCATCTCAAAAAAAAAATTCCTATTAATTCTTAAAAAGGGCCAAGCTTGCCTCTCACTTAAAATATATACTGACAGACTCACACATCTACAAAAAGCAGCACTTTAATAGACTTTGACAAGATATAGACAACAGAATTATGTAATATACTAAACACAAAAACATTAAGCATTCTAGGAGGATGTTTTTATTAATATATTAATTTACCTCAGTAGGAGGTAGCCTCCTACTCAGTAGGAGTGAGGAGAAGGAAATCTGGATACTAGTCTGAAGCTTTAAAACTACAGAGTTTCTGCACTGACCACTTACAGACCAAGTAATAATTTATAAACAGAATTTCTAAATGAGTCCTCAAATTCTTTTGTGATGCAAATCTCATCCTAATAAAGAAATCAAATCACCTCATCCATTATGTCCTCTTATTAAAAATTGTCTAATAGCCCTGTAGAAATTACACCTGTTGTTTACAAAGAAAGGTAATAACACAGAAGTATGTAATATCCTTTAAACATAATTTTATGTAATTCTTATATAGGTACATGGAAACAGCTGCACATCAGGAACCAAGACAGGAAATCACTATGAAATGTTCTTCCAAGCATTTATATCCTTGCTAGATTATAACATATTTGACATTAATTTAAAGGCCACAGGCACATAACTTCAAGGGCAAACAACAAAAGCTTATTTCAAAGTGTCTCTAATAGCAAAAGTGTTTCTCAGATTGGTGACAGAGCATTCAACATGAAAATCAGAACTCTAGTGCCATTTTAAGTGCTAGTTGAGACACAAGAAAGAGGCCATTTCTAATCTGAAGAAATTTGAGTATAAATGAGGAATAAACAACATGCAAAATTAAGCCATTCAACCTGTGAGTATGAGTGTAGTTCTACACATTACCTGTAAAAATGCCAAACTGCTTTTGCTGTTTTATTTAGCTTTGCATAAGGAGAATGGGAAGCATATTGTACTATAAAACCAAGCACAAAAATAACAGCAGTTCATTTTCATTTTAAGGAAAAGTGTGAATTCTCTAACAAGCCCAATTTTACTTCAGTAGTCAAACTTTTAAATGGTAGATATGTTAGCCATAGATTAGCTGCATAAGTTTATAGAGCTCTATGGTGACTGGGCTCATGAAGCCCATTCTAAGTCAAGTAATCTTGTCAGACACAACTAGAGCAATTTTTTTCTTTTTAAAGCTGTCTGCCTGATTTGACTTACTTTTTAAAAACAAATAATTTTGACAGCTCAGCTATCCAAGAATGTTGTATTTAGCTAGGAAGTTACTCTGAAAACATCTTAATATTGTAACTGCTATCAAACCTTAAAGGTGTTTTACACAGACATATAGAAATTCAAGATCTAAAAACTGAGGGAGAAAACTTTTAGGCTAATATTGGAATAATACGCCAAATCTACCTAACACACACACATGCACTCACACAAACACACGAATCTTATCAATCTTATGAAGCATGTGGTCAGTGAAACCCTTCATAGTAAAGTATGACTAAGTAACACTGAAGATGATTAAGTCAAACTTAGTTATATTGAATGAAATATAAACTAGTTTTTTAAGAAACAGTCCAAGGACTAAGGAACAGGGGATTGAGCAGTGACATCTGGTAATTTAACAAGCATCACTCTTAGTTCTTCTGTCAACAAGAAGTTTCAATATACAGCCAGGAAAAATAAAACGCACATCCGAAGACTCTGAGTGCTTAGCAAGACAGTAAAGCACTATAACAAAATTACATTTCAAATAACTTCCAGTAATTAAACAAATCAAGAAACTAAACTAACTAGTTAATGCTATCTCCATTTGTATGCTGCTATCTACATTTGTATGTTCACTAGGCAGTCATGTCTTCTCAGAAAGACAGTCATAATTAAGAATGAAACACTTATGATACTGAATGATCACTGAAAGTGAGACTGAAAATGATGGAACTACATTTAATGATTCTCACATATTGAGTAAAAATTAGTATTTTACAGGACGATGTTATAACAAAACTCTAGTAGTGCAATAATTATTTATTTATTTTTATATCTACAGACAAACAAGTGTGTTAATTTTTTTTTTTTTTTTTTTTTTTTTTTTAAGAAAAGTACAGATAGCAATTTAAGGTACAGACTTGACCTACCTATTACTACGGAGTAAACGCACTAATGACTTAGAAACAATACCAGCTTCAGATTTTGGTGCCAAATGCCAATAAAGCTGTGCAACTGCCATTACCACCTAAAAGAAGAACATTCAGAACACCGCGTTAACTCAAAATAGTCAATCATATGCATCACATTCAATTCACACCTGCTGACCTTCCATCTGCCTCTTCAGAAAGCAAAGTGCGTACCCATGTTCTTTGAAATCAAGAAAGCAGTCTGGGAGAGGAACACCAGGAGAAAGGTATTTTTGTTTCCAAAAATCAAAGGTGATAGGTACCTCTCATCCTTCCCAGTATTTACTGGATAGTATAATATAAAGAACAGAGGGAGATGGCCAAACAGAGAAAAATATAACTAAGTAATACAAATAGTGATCATAATGATATGACATTTAATAACCCACTACTGCTAAAATTAGGTCTACTAATTAATGAAGAGATGTGTGTTTTTTGTTATTGTTCTGTTTTTTAAAAATCCTACAATACCTGTGCTTTTATTTTATTACATACATGTTCAATATTCCCTGTTCTTAAATTTTCACTAAAAAACTTCCATTCTATTATTCTATCACACAACTTCTTAAATCACAGGTGCATTAACTGACAGCTTCTGAAGTCTAAAATCCAATTGAAAGAACTAAGTAAGAAGTAAGAAAAAGCAGATGACTGTAACATAAGCAACTTAAAACTCGTAATTTATATTTTTTAAATTTTCTCTTAAGTAAAAAACAAATGATTAACTTTATGCCAATGACTAAGTCATGTCTCAGTCTTCCACAATACTGTCGTGATGAACTTTCTTAATCAAAATTAAACAAATCACAAAACAAAGAGACTCAAAATGAAGACACTACCATGACACTTAACTTGGTGCCTTAAAACTTAATGCCAATTAATTTTTTTTTTTTTAATTAACAAAAAAAATGATAAAAATATGAAGAGAGGAAATAACTGAAATATTTTTAGCAATATACTACAGGAACATTTTATTATGGATAAAAAAATCTAACGTGAAAGAGAAAATTTAATTTCTGGTAAATTCTGTGAATGTTGCAAAAATTGGTGTAACAGTAGCAATTCAGAGAATCACTATTTCATTTGACAAACTGCATTTAAACATCTCAGTTAACTTTAATACAAACTTAAAGAACATGAAAGTTAGAATCAATATCATATTTAACAGATATAAAGAAAGTGATTTATGGAAGGTAAGCAACTACAATTCTTCTCAATTCTTCTCAATAACTACTATTGCAAAACTGTATTGTTTGTTTCCAGAGATTGCTAACAGATTAGAAGTTCGTTGGAGTCTGGAAATGCATTTCAAGGGAGAAACAAAAACTTGATCTGTTTAGCTGATCAAGAACAGGTTAGGAGATGATTTAATCACGATGCAACCGTTGCATCTGTGATGATATGAGTATTCACTGTCACTGGAAATCTTTTCCAAAGACATCCAATCTTGAGTAACAAGACTGAGGTTAGAAATAAAATTCCATGGTCTGACTAACATCACAATGATTCACCGTCAGCATGGATCTTCCTGGTTCAAAAAATTTGCCTGCATATTAAAATTTCACAGAAATATTGAAGAGCATACTGCACCTGTTATGTCACCTCTACCCTGGAATCCTGGCAACACACCTTCAGAATGTGTCTGGGAGTCACAAAAAATTTAGGTATGTAATTGTCTACTTTTAAAATGTGAGACTCAAAGGAAAGCACCACTTAATGAATCAACAGCAAATATGATTTCTTTGTGAGTCTGTATCACCAAAACTAACACTTCATTCCACTGTAGATGCTGACAACTTAAGCATTAAATGCTAGCCATAGTATATTTGTCACATGCAACAGAAAGTGAATTCAAATTTTCTCCAATATTTTGTTTGTCTTTGAAGCATACGTGACATTCAGTTCAGGTGTTTTACTTAACAGCTTAGTTAATTTCAAAAAAGAAATAACAGTTCTTCCCTGTAACAGTTGCTACATGGTACAATCATCACTTGACTTAAAGAGGAATAGATCTGACTTTTCAAGTAGAATAGATATTTAGTAGTTCAATATTTTATCAAAAAGCAATTTGCCATACAGCAGCATTTCGGCTTTGAAGCAAGGGTTTGGTATTTCGTAACAGCAGCCTGTGATCTGGGTCCATAGCGTAAGTCTTTTTCACATTCAGATCCTTTTCTTTCTGTTCTTCATCAGATTCATAGAAATTATTTTCGTTGTATTCTTCTACAACATCATCATCCTACCAAAAGACAAAATTAGAAGAAGATACACAAAATATTTGAATCATCCAGCTGTATTAATTTACAAAGAAACATACAACACCATGGCTCCATGCAGGATTTACATTTTTTGTAATATGCCCATGGAACAATGTCCTCTATCCTAGTTGGTAATAAATGTAATGCAACAAATGTAACAACAATGAAAGATATCTTTACAAGTAAGATGAACTACTAAATGAAATACCTTTGTTAGTATTCTGTATTAGATTAGGTAAGGATGTTAGTTCTTTTTGGACTGAAAGCCTATGATCCAAAGCTGAATTTTCTGAAGATCAGCTCTTTAAAATTCATTTTTTGGAAGTCTTAACAGAAGTCATGTGCATTTTTCCTTTTCTAGTAATATATAAACTGTTCATGAAAGCAGCAAATCTCTAAAAAAAGGACAATTCTTTTCTTAAGAAATTTTATGATATAAAAAGTCCCATATCCTGAGTCTGCCCTTCCCTGATGAAGTACAAATCCTTGAGTTGTTTAACTGAAATTACAAGCTACCAGCATAATGTCACTTAAAAGAAGCAACAACAAACAAAAACAAAGCAACAACAACAAAATAATACTGAAAAATTTGCACATTACAATGGAACAGAAAGAAAAGTACTATATAAAAGAGGCAGGAGACTGAACACGGGAACCTATAGGTGTCTTTGTGTGTAAGAATTGTTTCAAATTCTTTTAATTATCTCAGACAGGGATAGCTGTTACATGAAAATGTCAAAACTTTCAGTCATTAGCTACCCCGTAAGCCTCAATCTGAACTGCAGCCAGAATAAGGAAACTCAACTTTTTTTTTTTTTTTTTTTTTAAGTCTGCATTTATCTGAGTAATGTGGGTTTTCTTTTATTTATTTTCTTTGAGATACTCAAAGATTTCTGCTGTAAAAACGAACCTCATTTTCAGTAACACTGTACCCATATTCTGTTAAGTAGTTTGGGGGTCTGGAAAAAAAAAAAAAAAAAGCAATCAAACCATTCTGTTGTGACTGTGGCAAAACAGATTATAGCCAAGAATTCAAACCACCAAGCAAAAAACGCATCTTAGAGAACTAGGTGAATTGCCTGGTTTGGTTTTCCCAGTGAAGAACAGAGGTCTCCAGAAAGGAGATCCTGCTTGCTGGTGCTAGATGAAACAACTGTAGAGTTCATTGTTATTTCAACTATGAGACTTTGTAGGACTCTGATTATACATAATTTTGTTTTAAATAGCTATGGAAATTAAAAGTGAATACTGGTATTACATGTAATTTCTGTGCTGTGTCAATGCAAGCAGAGCCTTCCCTAAACAGCTGGACATAAGCACTTACACAGAGTTATAAAGAAAGGGGAAAATAATTCAATGAGAAATACCTTCACTTTGACAATGCTTCTGAAACACTAGGAAAATGTCAGTGGGGTTATCGCTTCCATAGGTGGTATCAGAGGTACAAAGGGACAACTGGCAAAGACTGCTGTTCCCCAGAGCAACTTTATACTGTAAGTCTTGAACCTTGCACAAAAAGAATAGACTTGGGATGGGTATTAGTTCTCCTCTAATGTGGCACACAGCTGGTAGCTTGAAGGTGGCAAGCAGAAGTGAAGCCTCTTGTTATTTTAACATAACAAAGAGCAAAAGACTTTTTCTAAGGCAAGAGCATCAACACTCAGCAACAGTGCTACTGATGTCTGTGATTACAAACAGCAACCAGAACAGCATGACCCTTACATTGTCTAAATTTTGGACTGCAAACAGGAAAGGAAGTATGAATAAGGTACAATGGGGAAAGCAACATCGATAATACTCTAATTACCAACAGAACAGAACTGAAAATAAGATGAAAGTCTTGCTGTTTTAACTAATACCATTGAATCAACAATCTTCAGCTTCTATAAATAACTTACCACACCCTTTTTGCTCCAATCCTCAGTATCAATAATGCAACTACACTAAGCTGTGGGGACACTTCTTTAAGTTTTCTTGAAGAACTGTCAGATATTGCTGGCACTAAAACTTTATTTCCCCAGATTTCTGATTCGACCACAAACTGATGGCAGCTAGTATTTATTAGCAGCAATATCCGGAAAACAAACAAAAAAAATGATGGGGGGGGAGGCGAGGAGGGGAAGCACTCTGATCTTTTTTGACATGGAGTAATCACAGAATGGTTGAGATTGGAAGGAACCTCTAGAGGTCATCTGGTCCAACCCCCTTTTAAAGCAGGGACATATGCAACAGCAGGTTGCCCAGGACCATGTCCAGACACCTTCTGAAAATCTCTGAGGGAGACTCCACAACCTTCCTGGGCAACCTGTGCCATGTGGTTTGTCACCCACACAGCACAGAAGTACTTCCTGATGTTCAGGGGGAACCTCCTGTGCTCCAGTTTGTGCCCGCTGCCACTTGCCCTGGCACTGGACAGCACTGAAAAGAGCCTGGTTCCATTCTCTTTGCTCTACCCCTCGGGTATTTGCATACATGAGTAAGACCCTCCCTGAACCTCCTCTTCTCCAGGTTGTACAGGCTCAGGTCTCTCAACCTCACCTTATAGGAGAGGTGCTTCAGTCCCTTGATCATCTTGGTGGCCTTCTGGACTCTGTCCAGGTCTGTCTTATATCAGGGGCCCAGAACTCAGTGACATTTGCCAGCTCTCTCAGCACTCATAGGTGCATCCCATCAGTGCCGATCAACTTGGGTATGTCCAGTCTGTTCAAGTATTGCCTAACCTGATCATCCTCTGCTAAAGGTACATCTTCCTTCCTCCAGCCATTCAATTTGGCCTCTGGGACCTAGGATTCCTGAAGGACAGTCTTGCTAGTAAAGACTGAGGCAAAGAAGGCATCCTGTATCTCACCCTTTTCACTGTAACCAGGTCTCCTGTTTCCTTACAGAGAGGACCCACATGTTCCCTCGTTTTCCTTCTGTCACTGAGGTACTTGTAAAAGCCCTTCATGTTGTCCTTGCTGTGCTTGGCCTGATTCAATTCTGTCTAGGCTTTAGCTTTCCTAATTTGATCCCTAGATTCTCAGACAATGTCTCTGTATTCCTTCCAGGTTACTGTCCTTGCTTCCATCCTCTGTAGATTTCCTTTTTGTGTCTGAATTTGGCCAGGAGTTCCTTTATCATCCATGTATCCATCCACCCACCATCATTTTTGTGTGACTTCCTCTTTGTTGGGATGCATCTCTCCTGAGCTTGGAGGAGGTGATCCTTGACTACTAACCAGCTTTCTTGGGCCCCTTCACTTCCTCCCAGAGCTTTATCCCACAGTATTCTATAAAAAGATCCTTGAAGAGGCCAATCTGCTCTCCCAAAGTCCAAGGCTGTGAGCTTGCTGTACTCCCTCCTCACTGTCTTCATGATCTTTAACTCCAATATTTCATCGTCACTACAGCCAAGGCTGCCTTTGACTTATTCCTAGTAAGCACCTCCTTGTTGATAAGAAAGAGGTCCAGCATAGCTCCTCTCCTCGTCTCCGCTATCACTTGTAGAAGGAAGTTATCATCAATGCATTCCAGGAACCCCCTGTCCTGCTATGTTATCTGTCCAGCAGATGTTGGGGTAGCTGAAGTCCCCCATGAAGACCAGTATTTGTGAACATGAGGCTGCTTCTTATCTATAGTGCTTGGTCTTCCTGGTCAGGTGGCCTGTAGCAGACCTACACTGTAACACCACTTTTCCTCTAATCCTGTCTCTGTCAACTCCTCATCCATCCCCAGGTAGTGCTCCATGCACTCCAGCTGCTCACTGACATAGAGGTTGACACCCCCTCCTAGTCTCTGATGCCTGTCCTTCCTGAAGAGCCTGCATCCTTCTATTTATTACAACCCTCCAGAGATAGTATGAGGGTTCAAGGAGTAAATCAAAGTGTTCCCACACATGCTCTTGTCCTTCCAAACACTTTAGAAGCAGTTTCACAGCTGATTTGAGATCAACCAAGTCCCTAAAAGGCTGTTGTTGTTTTTAAAAGCATGTTTCATTTTCTCGAGGATCAGTAAAATGATTGTGCTCACAAAGTGGTCATGGAATCACCAGAACTGCTGAATTTTCAAAAGCAGGAGGTGGTAAAGGGAAGAAGACAGAAAAGAGGCATTCGTTTTCAGTGGTATTCTTTAGCTAAACTGGCTTAAGTACGCTTGCAGTTTGGGGTAGTACATGATCTAATTGCACAGTTAACAGCCCTTCTAAATTGGCAAATCACTGTAAGGTTCAGAACCTCAGGAGAATGAACTGATTATAAACAGAGAAACCACTAGCATCCCAGGCTAGGATTTGAGACTGGACTCTGTGTGTTCCACATCTTCTGTGACTTATTCAATCCAGTAGCAAATTGAGTATTTCAGAGCCAGAGAACATGTATAATTCTTTTTTACATTACTCCAGACAGTCCGTTTAAGGACATCTTCATAAAGTATTAACAGCTTAAATGAGGGAACTGCCAAATAACAAGTTCCATTAGCCTGTTGTTAAAGTCACTAAGTAAATAAGATAACATTTAACTGAGCTTTTTGCTTGAAATTGCATTCAGTGTGGCATTAAAGTTGAGAATGTGCCTTCCACTTAGTAAAGCTTATTACCTGAATGCTACAATTACCTCAAACAGAGCTTCATGCATCCACAAACTCGAAGTTAAAGTAAAACTTCATGGAAATCTGAAGCATGAACACACACTATCTACTATCTACATTCTACTATCCCTAACTTTGTCTTGTATTCAAAATCCATTCAAATATTTGTATTCCTAGACTAAGCATAACTGATTTTAGAGCTCTAGACATCTATTTCTCTCCTCAGAGACAAAGAAATACATTCACAGCTTTGATTCACGCAGCAGAATCTTCTGTGATATGATTTTTGCTGTTTCTGAGCCCCTTCCAATGTTTATAAGAACTGCTCTCAAAAGAGTTTGGGATAAGCTGGCTTTGGAAGTAAAGAGTTTTGGGACAATTTATCAGTCAGTGAATTCAACTGCAATGTCAAAAACACATCGGTCAAGCAAGATCAGGAGTCCACTTGCTGCATCATGAACAGGACCCTTGGAAAAGGAAATGGTAGAAAAGGTATAGGGAAGTTTCTGCTAAAGGATTAATAATGTATTCAAAATAGATCCCAAATTTGTGTGTGAAGATGCCTAACTAAATCCTTCCACATGCTTAAAATGTGTATTTCAGAACATTGGAAAAGATCTATTTGGTGTATGAGTGCAAAATCAAACTAATCCTCAAACTGCTTAAAAAGTCCATCAGATGAATGGTAAATTTCAAACCGACCTCTGTCAGACAGATTAGCAGACCTAAACCAATCATACTTGCTAGTAATCTAATGCTGGCAGAACTATCCATCTACTCCACAAAAGGAGGTCCTTGAATTACAGATTAAAGCTCAACATGAAGAATTGCTAGTGGTCTAAAAAAGGCACCATCTAACATAGTAAAAATATCTGAGAAATGAAAAGCATAACCAACATAACTTGCAGCCTGGCTGGAGAAAAGACATCAAAGGCACAAAGTCAAGGTTTCCACAGAAATCTCCAGGTACAAATTGAGTGAGAGTGAGCTACAACTCTTTCATTAGCCAAAGGCAGTTGAAGAGTCAAAGAATAAAAGGACCAGATCATCCAACTCACAAAACAATGAATTCATTTTAAATACTAACCAATGAAGCATATACCCCTTCTTGGGTAGTCTGACTTTTTAACTAGTTGTGTAATAAAGGTTCATGCTACTGTGAAAAGACTAACATAACCTAATAATGATCTTCTCATGAGACGCTCCGATGGAATGTTAAAGTAAGGGGGTATTTCAAGTGCATAACTATCTAGTGCTATTTTGTGTCCCCTCCAGCACAAAAAAGATCTGCATGAGTCTGGCAGCTCCAGAAAGCACGAGCCCTGCAGGAGATCCAAAACAACTGAAGATTAGACAGGGCATCCTATGGCATTAGATCAACACCAGACCTTTATATAAATGAAACACATACTGGTTTCTGTGAAACTTGTAAGGCTTCAGATACCTCCTCTTCTGCAGGATGAAGTTACTGAGGCCAATCGTTAAACTCTTTTCCTACTTAAAAACAGCCATTGAATCTTTTATCACTGAAAGGAGATACTGAATGAGAACATCTAAGTTTACAGCACTTAAACTTCTGCTGACACTCATGTGTCCTTGGTCCTTGGAAAGGAATGGACTGGGGATTACAAAACAGGTGAGAAAAAATGGATCGCAATACCAAGACCAAGTTTAAAGATATGGTTATTAACTGTAGCAATTCAATGGACCGAAAGCAGGAGGAGACTTTGCTGCCACCAGACCAGAACAGCATGCTTTGTTTGGTCCATAACAAAATGTATTTTCAGCTTTAAGAAACAAAGTTGCTTTAAAAGGAATGAGACAACTTCAGAAACTTAATTTCTGTCTTTACCACAAACAGAATCTAAAAAGATTCCAGTAATGAAGTAGTGGTCCAGGAGATGACCTTTATTCATTTTTTCTATCAATTAAGTACTCATAAGGAGGCTTCCTGATGAAACACAGAGTGATTGGACTGGACGACATATGCCTGTTGCTCCCTTTTAAATTAAGCTCAGATAGACTGAGCACTTCCCATCCATAAGTCAGCAAATACACAATGCACTGTTTAGGTAACATGACATAAAAATAGTAATATGTATAATATACTGTTTTTATAGAATATTCATATGAAGTTATCATACTACCCAAACACTGCATCTAACACTCCATGAGGGACAATACCTGTTGCTACTATAAAAATCGTAGAAGTGAATATATATTTTCATTTAGATTAAGTATTATGGAATGAACCAATAAAGTTCACAAGATCATAATTAAACTACTCTGACATGTTTGATACTATAACTTTTACTTCAATTACAACCACAGTCTGTTCATTACCATTGGGATAGGTCAAAGAAAACCTGAGTTTTCATTTGGATATGTATAAATATGCAGATCTGAAGCCACTGATACAGACTTAAACACTAACGCGCTCCTTCCTGAGGAACATTTTCATTTCATAACTCTATCCAAACAAGTCTGTTGGAATTATATTGGAACGGTAACTTATTAGTACACTTATATAAAGGACAATACATAATTCCAATAAATTACAATGGAAACTGACACTTCAGTTTGTATTATTTAGAGAAAAGGTATCATATTCTAGCCAAATGAGATTTCATGCTTCCTTGCACAGAATATCTGGATTTTTAAAGTTTGCTTATTTGAAGAGACAAATATGGTTTCAGCTAACAGATACTGCAGTGACTATTAATGAAAATGGTAGTTGTGACAAACTGAACAAATATTTGGGTCACATGATGAATTATATTTTCTGATTCTAACCCTCACTCTATAAACTTCATACTTGGCTAATACAGTCAGATGATGCTGAAAGCCAACCTACCTTTCAAGTGCAAGCATCTGCCAGGGAATAAGAATCCCCAAAAAAGGGTTTACAATTTACATGCCATTGACATTTCTTATCAGATTTTCCATAAATCAACGACCAATACAGTCTCAATGATCTTTTAAGATCTTTACCAACAGGTACCAGAAAGTGGCAGATGGAGAACCATAAGCTAAAAATGAAGGACAACATGGGCAAAAGTAGTTATCAAAGAAGAAAACCTTTCCTTTTTATTTTCTTGCCTTCATTATGTTCATACCTGTAGGTATTCTTTCCTGTTTCCAGGGTATTGACCGAAGCACTGAATTCATGCAAGAAGTAATGTGCTCGGAAATAATGTGAATGTTATCTTACATACATATGGGCCATCTGGATGCCACATATTCATAAATTCCGTTCTGGGCACCTACCCATGTGATGCTCTTTGTCTAGCAGCTTGGGTGACCTTTTTATTGATACATCAAGGTTTTCTCAAGACATATAGGAAAGCTGCAAAATAAGCTTTCTTAGCTTCTTCTTTGCAAAAAATAAATCTTTGTTTAATTTTTCTTCTGTATGAGAAAGACCTGTTTGACTGCTATGAGGAAACTGTAGTCTTGTGAGAGTGCACATTTCTCACTGTGTATAATGCCAGGTACAATTCTTGATTGGTTATGACACATCTCTAAGTGACTGTAAGAAACGACAAGTACTTTATCAAGAAGTTCAAATTATCTTGGATCAACCATTTCTTTGACAGTGTACCCACAAGTTCGTTCGTTTCTGGTTGGAAAAATGCCAGACAAGAAGAAACTGCAATAACTTAGTTCTGAACCTGAACAGTAGCAACACCTGCTTTTCCATCAGAACAAATATGCCACTAGTTTTTGATGTGTGATTATCACTGAAACAAATCAACAGATGTTTTAAGATGTTTTCAGCTCAACTGCCTACTTATGTATTAGGATGAAAATTCTGTAATACTGGATTTAATACCCACTGATGTTGTTTAGGCCATTTAAGATTTAATACCCACTGATGTTGGGTAGACTTTCTTGGGGGGACAGCACTCGCGTCTTTCAGACTGCCAATCTAAGAACAAGGTAGATTATTATAGTCATCATCACAATTCTGTTCAAGCTAAAGATCTCTGAAATCCTTGCTCATCCCTAATTTGTTTATAATTCAGGATAGCTGAAGACTACAACTCCTAGGGCAAGTAGTACCCTTCCCTTAGCTGTATCCCCGAAGTAACTGACAACTACATCATTTTCTTCATGGCCCACTTACACAATCCTGTGGAAGAGTACTATACTTTTGTTTGGCAATCAGCATAGAAGTGCTCAATAGCTTGATGAGACAGCATTTACTGCTTCTTCAGGTACTTACACAGATTAAATTGAGGACCTTAACCACGTTAAAAACATAAAAAACCTCTAAAGCATTTAAACTAATTTATGAATTACAAATTCCTCTTTTAAATTTTGAACTTATAAAAAAAAAGTGGGGGGAACTTTCAATCAGTATCAAAGGTAGATGGTATCTTTTCCCTTTAAATTATCCTTTTCACCTTTGCTCCCTCTCCATTCTCCTTTTGCACTTTCGTCCATTCTCGTACATTTTCAGGGAGAACACAAAGACACAGCTGTTCCAAAAAGTACTCTCCTTCCAAGTAGAAGCATGCTCCTAATCATGAAAAAGCCACCATACTCTACTTCTCTCAACAAAGCCACTGATATTTACAAGGGATTTTGTTCAAATACCTTGCTATCTTATCTGGAAGAAAGAGTTTTTTGTTTTTTAAAATAAATTAATATAAAAACTTGAAGCAGTTATTCAGCACAGAAGAAATGAGTCCAAACAGTTCAGGATAAAGTAGTAATTGAATGGCCTTAGACTGAAAAGTTTCAGAGAACCTTAAGCTGGTACCTAGTTTAATGTTTAAGTGACAAATACTAGTATTTGCCTGCCTTACAGCAAATGCCAAATTCTTACTACACACCATACTAAGAACCATGAAAAATAAGACTATTTGAAATTCAACAGAGTCTTGGCATAGGAAACCTGTATCTATAGTGAAATCTGCTTCCTAAGTTCAGTGTTACAGAAAACTTTTTAAATATTAAACATTATGACATTTTGTCCAAGGAAAACACACACTGGTTTTTTTTTGGAAGGATGATCAAAATAATACCCCACAAATTAAACATGAGAAAATTAATTTCTTTTTCCTTATATCAATCCAATTAAGGTTCAATGACAAAAAATTCACATAAAAACAAAAACATATATTTAACAAAACAAGATGAGATTCTACGTTAAACATGCAAATCAGAATTTAAAACAAGCATAAAAAGACACAGTAACATTCAATTATTTTGTCAGAGCCATAAATGATGATTTTTATTTATTTTTCATCTTTCTCTTCTTTTTATTCCTCAGGACCCAGGCTGTTTTTCATGATTGATGGTTTTAGCTATACACATTGAAAGAGTTGCTATTTTTCTCCTAAAAGTCTTCATTTTCTAAGGTCATTTTCTTTAAGCTGTATTTCCATTCTGTACCACCCATCAGTGATGTCAATCTCAACTTTTAAACATTTTGAATTGATCAATGCTTCAACAATTCAAAGTATTTATAATCCCAAAAAAGTAAACTTGCAACATGCTTCTCATAACTTGTCGTTTATAAATAACTTCACTGATTGCAGTCCATTTTTTTCCTCCTATCTTAGTGGAACACCGAGGAAGATTATTTCCATAACCTGTAATTGCCCAAAACGAAGCTGAGCAGCTTTGAGAGTAGAGTTGTTTTTGCTTGTTTGTTTGTTTGTTTTTCCCCAAGAGGCTAGAGCTCCTAGCTCCATTTTGCTCTCTACAACGACTGTCAAAATTTCTGATCAATTCCACTGTTTTTAGAAAACAGCCTCCAAAATGGCATACACATTCAGTAGTGGAGAGTTGAAGCAGTCACTGCCTCCAGCAATCCTTGTCTCCCTACTGAAACAGGGATGGCTGCTCAGTTTGAAAATCGTTTCCTGAACTAATAGATTACAACTCAACAGTTTCATGCAAACCATAGCTTCATTTTAAACATCTTCATATATTAAGCTGTAAGTTACAATGATTCAGGAGCTGTTTACAAACAACTCAGCAGTTCCAGTAACTTCTGGGAAAGGGGTTGGGCAAATAATTGAAGCTGGAATACATTTCAGTGTTATCTGGTACCAAATATGTCACTGCAGAGAAAATGGCTGAAATTGTTCTGTCCAATTTTTTCTGGGCAGAATTTTTCATTCCAGAATGAGTGTTTTGCTGTCATGTAATTTAATACACCTTAAAGCTGGGTACTATTCTTTTGGAAAAAAAGGTTATTCATAAACATATAACTACTTTAAAACCAGCCTGTAAGTATTTTGAGACTACCAGAATAAAACAAAGATATTCTTCTTCACAGTACTCATGGCCAGAATAAAAAAATCTCAACCAACAAAGAAGCTAAAAATATGAATATAAAACTAACTATTCTCAGTTAATCAGCAACTCAGTTAAGAGTTCTGCAACAGATTCAAGCATTTTGCTCAAAAATGTTTTTTTCTGCCTAACTGGTAATTTTTCAGAATTTTTCTTTAGGGTTCTAAACACCTAAGAAATCAAAATGTGAAACAGTTACTTGTTGAAAATTAGCTTAACTTGAACAAAAGAAGCATATGTTTCTTAAAAAGGCAAATTTTAGTGAATAAAAATGCAAATATGCATTTTAGCAGTCTTGAATTTATTAATCTGATAGGTTTAATTTCCATTTTCCTGCATCAGCTTTATTTATAAAGTGTCGTGCCCTGTAAATGTGCTGTTATTTTCTATAGTCAAGCACCCTCTTAACAAATCTTCTCATTAATATGTAAATTTAAAGTCAATCGGTCTTCTCCCTGACAGCGCTATGAATTCCTAGTGCACTGTATAATCGGCTTTGACTTGGCATCCACTATTTATCATCAAAAATGTCAGTTAGAAAAATTATGGAAAGTACACTGCAATTGATATGACTGCAATCTACTTTGTCAACACTTAATTGTTCCTCAAATCGTACATTTACATATAAACAGCCTAAATACTGATCCATAATGATGCAAATAAACTAAATTAAAAATCTCTTCCACCGCACAAGATGCCCTGTTGTATGATGTGTTCATTTAAGAACCTATTGACAAAGGCATGCATTTCAACTAGCCCCAGGAAAAAAAAATCTGCTAATTTAATTGCTGAATAGGTAGACTAAATTTTGCACTGAAGCTCATGAAAGTAGAAACAAAGTATTATTAACACTATACCACTGATGAACAATTTTAGGTTGATACCAGCAGTACTGTTACATGAACCTTTTAAATTTGTATAGCAGAAGTCACAGCAATAACTGTCATTCAGTCAGTCTCAATGAAAAATGTACATTACAGTGAGAAACAAATCTAATACTATCAAGACCTCCAAGCTCAGTCCAAGACATGTCATCCCCTTCTTCTCTTCCTTTATCCAATCACAGACTGAAGTTGGATGAAACCAATTGTGAAACCATATATTTAGGTAAAGTAAATTACTGATTTTGATTCTTTTTAAAAATTGAAGTTCAGAGGGTGAAGAATGCAAGTAGCTTTCTTACAACAAGCAACATACAATAAACATTCTGTCTCATTATATAAAAGGCTTTCTTTATTTTAAGCAGTTTTATGGAAAGATATGTTCTTACAACGTAATTTTCACCTGAAATGAAATCAAATGATGTAACTTTCTCTAGGTTCTGGGATCATTTTATATTCATTACACTTTGGTACACCAAACATCCTTTTATGTGACTGCACAAAGTCCATCTACAACTACTGTCGCAAAACAGTATACAGATCAATGAATATGTACATCTTTAAACATGAATTAGTTTCAAAGTATGTGGTAAAACTTAACAGCAGTAACGTCCCAAATCTGTATAATAAATACAAACAATCAGAGTTGTGGAGCAGTTTCATAATCTTTTTTTTCCAGAACTATTCTTTTAATTTAGACTGTTATTTAGAATTAAAACTGTACTAAAACCAATGTCAATAGCATTAATTTCTTAAGCTCTTTGATTCTGTTGCTACAAGTGGTAGGATCTTTATTTTGAATATTCTTTATTTTAAATTTACGGATATACTTATAATTAATTACAAAATAAAAACATCACAATGTTTACAGTACACATTTCAAGAACAAACATGTAAGTCTCCACATAGCCTCTGAGATTATTACGTTACTTTGTTAAACTCTGTTAAGGGTTCAGTATGCTGTGGCACTGGGTATTCAAATTTACAATGAAAGTAGAGTCTATCCAGTTTCAGGGTGGAATGGCAAACCCTTTTAATGCTGACTCACATAAAATCACCTACAGCACAGAACTATGCCACTTAAAGAACCACAGAAAGCCAAGTCCCTTCTGTTAATGGGCAGAATGTACCTGGGGTACATTACAACAGGTGAGAGCCTATAAAAAGAATTTTCACACTATGAAGGGTGGAAGCCTTGTATTAGTTGAGTCTTAAGGAGTAAAGGCTTATTCATTTGGCTTCCATTTTTGTTAAAGTCTGCATAAAAACACATCTTAAAAACTAAGCATAAACAAAATCAGAAATAATTCAGAATTCGAGCACACAATAGTAATTAAAGACTCACAAACTTACCGTTTTCCATGGGCTTACAAACTGTGTACGTGCATATCGCGTTAACATGTGGATAATAACAACTTGGCCCCATTCTTCCACGTCAACCAACAAGTTACAGAGCTTTCTGTAGTTTTTGTGGATCAGATCTATTCTATCTGGACACACTTCCTCAAATGCCATCACAACGCTCCCAGCTACCAGCTAGAAAACAAAATATAAACCAGACGGTCAGTGTTCCCTCTACAGTTCATCCACAAATCAGAATCAGAATTAATACTAGCAATTCTCAGCATTTTAAGATACGTTGAATTTTAAATTGTTTCTATTCAAGGAAAACAAACATCAGTAACAAAAACCCCTAGGCCCAAAGAAATTGTATCTTATTTAAAATAGAATTGGGTTAAGTTCATTAGAGCAAACATTTACTGTTTCTATTAGACACATAAATCTTAGCTCTCAGCCCTGAAGACACAGTGCAATGTAAGCACTTTTTTTTTTTTTTTTTTCCCTTACAGTTATAGCTTCTAAATAAATTATCAGGGAACTTGCAATTAACTCAGAAATAACAGGACACAGCAACAAAGCATAATACAGCAATGTGCCCAGCAAGGTCTATTTGGATTCTCTTATCAACACTGGCATGATCAAACTATAGATGAGCTGTGGTAAGTTTCCCAGCAATACTGGGACATAAACTTCTCTCTTGATATGGCTAAATTAACTGTAATATGAAATTTCATCTTTAGTATTTCATGAATACACTATGCAAAAAAGGCACAAAAATTAGCAACACAATTCAGAGAATATATTAACACTTTTCCTCAAAGAGCACAAGCAGAATTTCTGCATGTTGTTCACCTTTTTTCTTCTTTTACTAGTTCTAAAGTTACAGAAATGGATCGTTTATGTCCTGTTATGACCTCACATACTTTCTGATCCCATAAGAAATGAATCTTTATACATACAGAGATCCTCCTACAGACTATGATTATAAAATCAGCTTTGCTTTCATGAGAAAATGAAATACATTCCCAACATTCTAACACTTCAAGGCTTATTCAAACCTTCTGGTGGGAGTTTTTCTTTTAAGTATAAAGAAATAAACCTTTCTTAGGATACCTGTTTAAATTCTGGCAGCAAGTTACTACAACTGGGGGTAAACCAAAAAAGCTGACCATGCATAGTAAGGACATGTCATTGTGTGCATAGAATTACTGTTCTAATGCTTTAATTAAGATTTGTTTCGTGTCAAAGTACATGTTAAGTCAAGTAACTAGAATGATGAGACTTTATATGAAGCAGCTGATATGTATGCAGTTAGCATGCATGCATATAGCCTTCTGGCAGCAAATTAATGTCATATTCTATCTGAGCACTGGGGATCTGCATTTCAACCTCTAAAATTTCCCCAATGACTTAAAGTAAGCAATTAAATAGGAGTGCAGTTTATTGAAATGGTACTTTTTGAGAAATATTAAATACAATTATATTCATATGCTACATTTTTCTCCCTGTATTTGGCTGACATTTGGTTTATTAGTATGCGCCCAACATTACAATTGAAAGAAAACAGCTCAGAATATAGTCTTGCTATTATGTTAAACAAGTTTCAGGCTCTGTGGGAACTTTATGAATTACCAATAAGAATAAACGTGAAGTTGCATTTATTGTCCTTAGCCCCGTCCACATACTTACACCTGCTGGCCTCAACAATCATACAATTCATTCCAGGGTGTAAAATTTGATTATTTCATACAGCTAAGTAAGACACATACAACACCTAAAATAATTTCCTAATTTTTGCTGTATCATAAAAACAATAGGTCGTTCCTTGTTGTTTTACTAAACTTTCTTCTTAATATCTTGCTGCATTGCATTAAGCTGTTCTGTCATTAAAAACTGCTGACAGTTTATGTTTACACGTGGTTCCAAAGCTCAGCAGAATACAATGGTCAGCTCCAGGCAAACCACTATTAGTCCTGAGTTGTGCTCAATTAGGCCCGATGAGCTGGGGAGGGAGAAGGCAAAGGGAGGAAAGAGTCATATGTTAAAACCTGCTTTCCTCCAAGTAATTTCATCACAATGCAAAACCATAAACTAAAGTTAAGATCAAGTTGCAGAAGACACTGTGAAGGCTGTGAGGTTTTAGAAGAAATAGATGACACTTGAGACCAGAGACTTTTTTTTGTCACTATCCCATTGACTTTATTGTGGATATTCTATACCTCCACACTATAGCATAGTATAGGGTCTCTTGACAGGTTTGAAATATAAGAGGAGAAAAGGAGGGAGAGAAGAAAGGAGAAAGATGCATGTATGCATACACACACAGATTTATGACTATAAAAATAGTTGCAGACTAGTATTTAAACCATTTAGGTTCATAGGTGAAGGACGATACAGACGCTGATGTCTGACTGCAGTTGTGGCATGGATACATTTGCGTATAAACTGCTACTAGTACTGTACACGCATTATGTTGTATTTTCCTTTTGTTTAGACAATGCTTTGAAAGCTGATAGAAAATAATTCACGTAACACTAATTTTGATTTTTTAAAACTGAGCACATATTCGTAGAATGGGTATCTAAAAGAGATTCCTAAATCAATTTAAATCAAGCTGCTTTGCTAAAAGGCTGAGCATATATTCGTTCCCTCTTTCTCAAAAAGAAGCGAACATTCCATACTTGGTAGCTGCTGTCCACCAGCCAAATCTTCAGAACTACAGATTTGTTGGTCCCTTTGTAATTCACAAGATAGAAGAAAGTTTTAAAATTTATGGTGGGGCATAGAGGTGACAAAGAACTAATCTGTGTCTTCCTTCTGCAAAAGAGTGGGATCAGGGACAGCGAACGAAATGCTCTGAGTCATCTCATCTGAACAGCACAGTATTTTAAAAAGCTACTGTGAGCAAAACACAACTTGATACAAAGAAATAGCCAACCATATTGAAATACAGAAATTTTAAATAATTATTTACTTCAATTCACTGTTAGTAACCTTCTTAAGTTTACAATGAGAATGCTGACACTTGTGAACACTTGAAAATATTTTAAAAAAAATGAACATATGCTACATATTACAAGGGGGGCTCAAGATGAACAATAATGTTATTCCTGTAGCAAGACCTTAGCTTTACAAGGTAATACAGGAATTGCCATACATGACAACATGATTAAGACCATACCTCTCTCCCCCTGCTACAACATTCTCCAAAATCAAGCTTTTCATTTTGGGGGGAATGTATAACAGTCTCAAAATGCATTTGTAACAAGAATTTATCTGAGATTTCCTAATGCTTTCTTAATATGAGACCATTTTCTATCTGATACTCTTCCCCCTATAGTATGATCCCACTATACATCTAAACATCAGATGAACAGCTAATAATGTTTGTTTATTAAATGCTCAACATTCCATAAAAATATTTAGAATTAAAACAAAATGATTCAATCAGAATATAAAACCAAAAAATATTGGTTTCCAAAAAACAGTCAGTTAATTTCCATCTTACTATGTCAACAGTAGCTTTTTGTGTAAGGAGAAAATATAAATCACTCCAACAAAACTAGCAATGAGCTCATCAAATTCAAATGCTGCTTTCCATTTATGTATTTTTTATATTAAAGCAATAAACGTGGTTCATTTGTCTTCCACTGGTTGCCACATTTTTCTGTGCTGTTTCTATGAACTTCAGCCATTAGCTGTGCTCCAAGGTAAACTACATGAACCATCAACAAAAGTGACACCCAATCTATGGAGTTCATATTTTCTCCAGATTATCTATGCTAGTTGACAAGCTGGTAATGAAAAAAATCACACTAAGCAAATGGTTCCTCTAATAACAATAAATTTTCTATAAAATTATGAAGGGTACAAAACGTTTCCTTGCATCTATTTTGTCATGAATTCTAATTAATGCTGCGAAAACCTGAGAGTGCTGGGTCATCACAAGAAGTGCATCGAGGTTTGATTGATAATACAGTATAAGTTGGCCTATGCTGCCAAGATTTCTCTCTCTTAAATTAATGGCCACCCCACCCACCCTAATCATACAGCCCAAATGATATTCCCCTTCTTATTTCAATTTTCTGAAGGCAAGGAAACTGGAAAAGATCAGTCATTTATCTTCTAATAGTGGGATAATAGATCTATCACAATAAAACCTCTGCACAAACTCAGTAATTTTTTTCCACAGAAGTGAAGCTTTTACCAACATTACATCAGTAAGTTAAGAAAACAATGTCTTAGACATATATTTTGTTTTAAAACCAAAACATTAACTTATTAACAGAAGCCTACTGTTGAATAGAAGAAAGCCCAGTGTTTTTTTCCCCTCATTATACCCAAAGACACTGCTTTAGTTTAAAAGATCAAGATACTCATTGCAAAGCCATCCTCAATTCTTAGGATCATTTTTTAATGTTAGAGGCCCCACTTCACAAGAATCTGTACTTTATCTAGTAGCTACACAGTCTGTAAAAGAAAGCTCACTCATACATTTGTATAAAGACTTTTTGTCCTCCAAACAGAATTCAAATTAGGTTATATCTGTTATATTTAGAAATACATTTTTGTGCCAGAACAGAATAATGAATATTAATTTTAGAAGTAGCTTAATGTGATGAGAAAATTTTCATTAAAGGGTAAAATATTATTTTAAACAGAAGCTAAAGAAGAAGGTAGCCTTCGGAAAAGAGTGTAAATCTTATTAGCAATAAATAGATGCCATACAGTAAACTTATTTACTCTCAGTCTTCACCTAAAACACATCTCTATCCCATTCAGTATTTCTTCACAATAGAAGCTTCTGGGGACACATTAGGATTACATACTTTGGAAACAATGAGCTTCTGCAAGTCTTACCAAAGTGTTTTGAAATTTCTCTCCAAAATTCTTTTTTCATAGGAGTTCAAAGGTAGTACTGCACTCTGTATACTACCTCATCCCAGAAAAAGTGCTGTAGTAGCAACAGCTATGATATACTGCAAAATATATGTGGCTACATACCAACCCCATCCTCTGGATGTGGCTGAAAAACATCATGTTATCAGGCAGCACACACACAATTATATTTTCATACAACTGTAATAAACATTTACTGTCTTAAAGAGGCAATTGTCCAAACAAAATAAAATCAAAGACAATGAAAAAAAATTTGGACATTTTCAAGATGCTTATCATCGCTGCAACTAATTCCCAGCTAAAGGTCTCCATTCTGCTTTTACTTTTCAGATACAACTTTAGATACACAACTTTGGGGTACTTTAATTTGGACTAAAGAACACACGTCTTAAATTCTTTTTGCCTGAAAATTGTTTTAAAAGGACATGATTCCTTCTCAGTATCGACATTATTTAATTTTTTACTGCCATAACTCAGGTATCATTAATGCATATGATTTTTTTAGAAGTAGATGAGGTTGGTCAGGCAGGACTTGCCTTTCATGGATCATGCTGATTGGGCCTGATCCCCCAGTTGTCCCACATTGCACATACATTACTTGATTGCACTCAAGATGACCCATTCCTTCTCCTTTCCTGGCACCGAAGTGAGGCTGGCAGGCCTATAGTTCCCCGGCCCTCCCTATGACCGTTCTTAGAGCTGGGCATCAAATTATTAAGCCTCCAGTCATCAGGGACCTCTCTGGATGACCAAGGCTGCTGATAGATGATGGAAAGCAGCCCAGCAATCACATTCATCTACTCCCTCAGCACCCGCAAGTGGATCCCATCCAGCCCCATGGATTTGTGACAGTCCAGGTGGAGCAGCAGGTTTCTAACTGTTTCCACCAGAACTGTGGGGGGAGTCTTCTGTTCCCTGTCCCAGACTTCCAGGCTGGGAGGCTGAATACCCCGAGGATAAGTGGTCTGACTAGTAAAGACAGATGTAAAGAAGGCATTAAGAACTTCAGCCTCTTACTTATCCTCCTGTTCCCCCCTGCATCCAGCAGAGAATGGAGATTTTCCTTGGCTCTCCTCTTAATATTAATATATTTGTAAAAAACACTTTTTGTTATCCTTAACCATAGTGGCCAGGTTGAGCTTGTGCTAGACTTTAGCCTTCCTGCTTTTCTCTCTGCATGTCGGCAACTTCCTTGTTCTCTTCCCGAGTTGCCTGTTCATTCCAGGGTGTAAAATTTGATTATTTCATACAGCTAAGTAAGACACATACAACACCTAAAATAATTTCCTAATTTTTGCTGTATCATAAAAACAATAGGTTGTTCCTTGTTGTTTTACTAAACTTTCTTCTTAATATCTTGCTGCATTGCATTAAGCTGTTCTGTCATTAAAAACTGCTGACAGTTTATGTTTACACGTGGTTCCAAAGCTCAGCAGAATACAATGGTCAGCTCCAGGCAAACCACTATTAGTCCTGAGTTGTGCTCAATTAGGCCCGATGAGCTGGGGAGGGAGAAGGCAAAGGGAGGAAAGAGTCATGTTAGAACCCACTTGCAGCACAGCAAGTTTATCAGGATGCAAAACTCCACACTGCAATTCGTCTAGCTATCTTTGAGGATATGGTAATGATGGTTAACTTGGTACTTTTTGCAACTTAAATTAACTGAGAGTTTGGCTTTTAACTGAATCATTTAAGAAGCAGAATGATCTTTCATTTGTCACTAGACATTTTAATGACATGTTGGGGTAAGGTTCTCTTTCATTTCAAGTTTTGCTTACTTCAGCTTATATTAAAACTTACTACTGATTGAGACCTAACAAATGAACACATTTTGGAGCGTCTGATAAAACAGTTTAATTTTACTGTAGTAAAATTCCCATGCAAACAGTTTCTTGCTACTTAAAATGTAAAATGACTCCAACTAATTAATTTTGCCTTTTTTATGCAACATAAACTACATTAATAATCCACAATAGCATATCCTCTTCAAATAAATTTGTTTTACATTAATGTAGAGGTATCTATGTTTAGTAAGTATTCTACCTCATGTTAATATAGAGATTATGTTAGTAAGCTTCAAAAATACTGTGAGAGTTCTAGTGGTTATAGAAAAGAAACTGAGTAAAAACTTATTTTTAATTAAAGAGAATTTTAAGGCATCACTTGAACAATATATACTCAACTGTAATATACATCATTAATGCTAAAGGGTACACTCCCCCTCCAATCATATCTAAAAGGAATGGATTAAGAACAAAAATTAAAAATCACATGCCGGATTTCCCCCATCCAAATATATACGGCAAGCATGATGCTTGTTTGAAGACTGTTGGCCTTTAGTACACAGAAATGCCAAAAGTAACCAGACACTTTGATGTGAGGACTGTGACATACTTCCATTGGGGGAAAAAAGAAAAAGCTGAGAATCACTACTGTTCTACAGTTTCCAAATTCACTAGGATTCTCCCACTCTGGTAAAGACACTATCTAATGAAATAGTATTGTAAACTTGAACTACTGGCATTAGGTTAAAACTATAAGGAGGTGATAAGTAATGCTGATATAAGGGAACAGCTTCTGTGCACTTGCATTACAGGAATCCAAAGACTAGCCTGAAGTAAACACATGGTCTGAGTTCCACATTACTACCCTTCAAATTTCAGGCCAACTCACTACTAAACAGGCAATGGAAGCTGCAAAAAAAAATAAAAATAAAAATAAAAATAAAAATTAAAAAAAAAATAGCATTAATCGAAGAGATGGATTTCATATGGCTATAGTGAAATGCTGTTGTTCTACAGCTCAGACCCATTTCTAGAATTCCTGTGAAGATAAACCTGGCAATTTTCTTCACTAAAGTTTTTAGAAAGTAGTTCACAGTCTTTGCCTATTTATATATATAGGACACTTTTGTTTTTTTCTTGTATGTTAAGTATAGGAAATTTAGTTTTCCTTACAAAACGCAAAAAGGTGATTGATTCAAATTAATATAAACATCAAAGAAGAGCTTAAATAAGGCACAGTAACCTAAGTAAGAAAGACTAAGTATCCTGTGTAAGCTTGTGTAGTCTACATATGAATACCTGCACATAGGGACCACCATCTGGAGTGGAGTGAATCCTCAACAAATTTGCTGATGACTCTAAACTGTGAGGTGCTGTTGACTCCCTAGAGGGATGAGAAGACTTGCAAAGGGATCGAGATAGATTGGAGCATTGGGATATCATCAATAGCATGAAGTTCAATAAAGGAAAATGCTGGGTGCTGCACCTGGGATGGAGCAATGCTGAATACAGGTACAGACTGGGAGATGAGTGTCTGTGAAGCAGTTCAGCAGAACAGCATCTGGGGGTGCTGGTCAACAGCAGGCTCAGCATGAACCAGCAGTGTGCCTTGCAGTCAAAAGGGCGAACTGCATTTTGGGGTGCATTATACACAGCATAGCTAAAAGCCAACTGGTCAGAAGTTGTGATTCTCCTGCTATATTTAGTGCTGGTGCAGCCTCACCTTTAGTATTGTATACAGTTCTGGGCGCTACAAAAGGATGTTGTTACTTGAAAGCATCCAGAGGAGGGCAACAAAGGGTAACAGGGCAGGAAGGCCTGTCGTGTGAAGAAAGGCTGAGGACACCTGGGTTGTCCAGTATGGAGAAAGGGAGGGTGAGAGGCAGCTTCGCTGCTCTCTGCAACTTCCTGAGGAGGGGACGTGCAGAGGGAGGTGCTGGCCTCTGATCCTGGTCACTGACGACAGGACACAAGGGAACAGCACAAAGTGGCACCAGGGGAAGTTCAGACTGGACATTAGGAAAAGTTCCTTTGCTCTGAGGGTGGTCAAACCCTGAAAAAGGCTTCCTAGGGAGGTGGCTGATATCCCGTGCCTGTCAGTGTTCAGGAGATACTAGGACAATACTCTCAATAATAAGCCCTGTTTTTTGTTTAGCCCTGAAGAGGTCAGACAGCTGGACTAGATGATCCTGGAATGTCCCTTCCAACTGAACTATTCTATTCCATGCTACCTGTACAGTGGCAGCATTTTTTCTACTCTAAAAAGCTAGAAGTAGCTTAAAATGGCAAAACTGTTTCCTGCACTGTGAGTGAATTGCTATGTTCTCTAACTAGATGCAAAAGATGAGAACTTATTCAGACCAGAGTTATCTGATAACAAAACGCATTTTATGCTTTTTGTTAGCAAATTTGGAGGCTTCCTGGGAACATTGAGTGGAACAAGACCAAAAATGACTACTAAAACTGGAGCTTTACTGTGCTAGATTGGTCTTCCCAAAGACAAACTATCAAGAAGTAAACAGAGACAGATCCATTTTATACCACAATAAGCCGTGGAGCCTGGGATGAAATACCGTTTATCACAATGCAGTTTTGATTCCAAGTCCCAAAAATAGATTTGTATTGTTCCTTTTCAGAATACTTCTTAGTCCTTCTTGAACAAGTAAAATTTCTGGAGCTGGAATGTCTCAGCCCAAAATCAGATCTTGCTAAGGAACAGATCAATAGGAACAGAGGGAAGAAAACACTTCAGCAGTTAACTGTATTATGTCTCCAGTGCTTTTCTGAAAAGGTCTAGAAGACCAAGATCTAGACCATCATTATTATCTTCTTGAATGTGCTGGGGGAAAAAAATAGCTTAACTATGACTATTGCTTCAGCTGGTATTCTCATATACTATGTCCATTATTCATTGCCACAAAGGCGTCAGAATAATGGCATATACTAAGCAATGAGAAGTAACTTCCCCTGTAAGCACCTCCAAGTGCCACAATTAACTCATTGGGAAAAAGAAGATCCAAATCTACCCTATACATTTTTCCTCTAGTGTTTTGAAAAATGTGTAGAAGACTATTTGTTGGATAACTTGCCTTTTACCTTAAGGAATAAGGACTAGGGAACAGAGTGAAAATTCAAGGATTTCGTCTTCCTGCCATGAGCAATAAAAATAAACAAAGATGGCTTCTCTGTCCTTTATGCCTCCACAGGTATAAAGAATCTAATCTCACATTCACAGATTGCATGCACACCAAGAGCATGAACCACAAGAACAAAATACACAAAGAACCACTGGGGGGCAACTGCACAGAAGCACAAAGGCCTCTCACAAATGAGTACAGGTCAAGTGTGGATGCAGTCAGGAGTACTAACTAACTGATTTACTGTCTGCTGAGCCATTAAGCTCTGACACTCTCCTTCAGAACCCTTCAGTGGAAGTTGTGAGATACGTATTAGAGATCGACACCATTTACGTCCTGGACATCTGGACTGTACTAGAATAACAGACAACATATTCCTCTACATTTATTAGTAATAGAGGATAATGTTAGACGTAAATAGCAAAATAAAACAGAAAACAGCAAGCAAGTGGCTCATAGTAGCTGAAGCAACACACACTGGTACCTAGCAATACTTCCCTTTAGTCAAAAAGCATGAAATTTGCTACATTACTCATTTGAGCAAGAATAAGAGAAGTGTTTTAATTTACATCTCTCTTATATTTGAAGTCCATCTTTTGACTCCTTACTCAATTACCTGACTTAAACTTGTGAAAATTAATTGTAGTGGGTACAGAAAGAAAAGTATTAGAAATGTGAACACCTGACCTCACAATGTGAGACATCCAGGAGTTCATGCAGAAGACCTGTATGTATTATAGGGCAGTCAAAACATAAAGGGGGGGGGTTAAATCTACAGAAATTATAACAGGACATCAGTTTTACTTAAGAGGTGGGAAGAAGAAATATTTGCAAGAACGAACTAGTGCTCATCAAGTATCATTGCTTAACAGCTGCACACACCACAAGGCAGATGGACTTCAACAGGTATACTATGCATCATACAGAAGTAATGTGTTTTTAAAATATCACAAGTAAATAGAAATGATTTAGCTAACATCTCAATGAAAAAGTGTTTATACAGAGACACTTATATGCTGTTCAATCACTTCCCCCTGCCCCACACTGGGACTGGGGAGACAATCAAAAAAAGCAGAAATGCACAGGTTGAGATAATGACAGCTTAACAGGACAGAAAGCAAATGAAAACAATAATAATTATGATAAGAGAATATATAAAGCAATTGATGCACAATGTAATTTGTCACCATCCGCCACTGACTGATGCCCATGCGGGCCTTGAGAGGCAGAACCCCCATTCCAGCCAAACCCCCGATTTGGCTGAACATGATTCCACATGGTATGGTATATCCCTTGGTCAGATCGGATCAGCTGTCCTGGCTGTGTCCCCCTCCCAGTTCCTTGTTTACCCCAAGCAAGGGCTGGCGGACCAGCATGAGAAGCTGAAAAGTCTTTGAGTTAGTGTAAGCTCTGCTCAGCAACAACAAAAATGTTGGTGTATTGTCAACACTTTTCTCATCCAAAATCCTGAACACCATATATCAGCTACTATGAAGAAAATTAACTTTATCCCACCCAAAACAAGGACACATATAGACACATTATCAAGACTTAAGGAAGTAGAAACCACGGGCTGTCATTCAGCAGTATGTAATATAACAATTTAATATAAATATATATTCTATATATATATTATTTATTAAATTAATTGCAATATCATATCATGTATAATATAAATTACAATTAAAATAATTGTTAAATATTAATTAAATGTATACATTATATATATATAAATATTTATATATACTTAAATGGAGGAAGAGAGGGAGGGAGTATTTATGTAATATCAACATTTGGCTCTTACCGTACTTCTATCCTTCAAAAGCTTTTCTATCACTTCAATTAACATTTCCTTCTGCTCTGGATCAAGACTAGAAGGAAAAATGAAAACTTTTTACAAATTTGGTCAGAGATACTAAAAATTTTTAAAGTTTAGGTTTGTTGTCCTCCAGGCACAAGTCAGGAACCAAAAGTGTTAAAGAAACTACTTCCAGAAAAAATCAAGTATTCCAAAGAAATTATTTTAAAATACCTTGACTGAGAAAAGTTCAGTATGGAATGTAAATATGAATTGAGAAAATATAAAGATTACAGAATACATGTAGGTAGTTTAACCAAGATAACAATCTTAATACTTAAAAATAATGAAAATTTTAAGATTTAAGAAATATTAAGGGAGACCAACACATTAGGGAGAACTTGACAGCTTCAAATATTAAATCACAAGGACATCAGTGCTTCTGCAGAAGGGACCATAAGAATGAAAGAATTCAGTAGTAAATGAGCATCACAACAAACAGAATGATACCTTTACTACTTGATTAATAACATAAAGCCTAAAGTAAGACACTTTATTAACTTGATCAATTTTAGTCAGAAGTGTGGGAATTAAAGTTTTAGAAGTTGTAGGCAAGTGTATATGTACCAAGCTGGTGTGTAATATAAAGAAAAATAGGCTGCTTCAAGTCCTATATAAACAGTAAAGCTGGAGGTAAAACAGCAGTAACAAAAAAAAAAAAAAACGGGGGGGGGGGTATTAACCTTTTGCATATTCAATAAGCAGAGAAAAGTTTGTCAGACACATTGTCCGTTGCCAGATTTGCTTCCTAGCTTTCTTTTTTACTATACACAAGACAACTGGTAGGCAAGGATAACTTTTCTTTCCAGTTTCCTCTTCATCATGGATTCATATAGCATGGAAGAACTCAAAGCCAAGGCAGAAGAAACTACAAATATACAGTAGACTCAAAGAGCCATATGGACATAGAGTTCTGTAACTTTGAAAACTCATTTAAATACGGATACAACCACAAGTAAGTAAGGAAGCGTTTGGTCATCATTGTACACTTCAGTTTCAATGTTGACTGATGAAATGCCCCCTAAAGCACAGTACATCCTTTACAGTACAGATTCACAAATGAGTATGTAGCTGCATACTATTTCACTACAGCTGTAATATCTAGCAATACCGGAGCATGCTAAATGGATAACTAAACCTTGTTAGAAGCCCCTACTGTCAGCATACATAAAACAACAACATTGTTCTATCCCTATTTTTACAGTCTCCTTTTGTTGCAAGTTCTATTTTTGTTTAAACAAAAGAACAAATTTTAATGGATCTTCTGCCAAGGACCAAAACCTTCAGATGAAAAGCCCGAAGTCTTTCTAATAGGCCTTATTTCAAATCTTTAAAGTTGGCATGAGAAAGAGGGAGGTGAATAATTCAGTACTAAGACATTTTGAAAAATACCAATTCTGTACATGAGCAAGACAATCTCTGAGAAGGGTTTTGTTGATTGAATTCCCATTTCTTCACCTCCTCTCTCTGAAGTTTTAGATAAGGAAAATAAAAGGCTAAAGAGCTCAGAGTGATGTGTTCCCATTATGGCATCTATTAGTAATACCTATTTTTTTTATATTGCATGGTATGTACTAATACTAGTGATGGAACTTTTAAGAAGTCCTTGTCCAAATCTTGCTGTGAGTAACTTCAAGTATACAGTTTTCTACTGTACAGAAGACACCAATAGCTTTGAAGTGCACTCTAAATAAGCAAGAGGTCTGACATTTTCAATGATAAAATTACTCCAATGTAGCTAGCAATGTTGATTGCTTTGGGCACAAATGTTGCTGTTCATACTATGCCTGAAATCTCCTCTGTTTGGATATGTGAGGTTCCTGCTGCTAAGATTGATTGAACCACTAATGAACAAGCTCTTCTAGGTCAGGCATACATCCAAACACCATGATACTAAATGCAAGGAAGATCGGAGTATTGAGCCTGCATCCAGAAATCTGTAACACTAAGTGAGCTACAGGACTATGAAAGAGATAGAGAAGTTATGGAAACCAAAAAATAAACGAAGCATACAGGCACTATTAGAATAAACTGCCAGTACTTCTTGCTTAAACGCTCTCGGAAGATGGAGTAATTAGATGTAGGACAGTACGTAAACTGTTGACTGATCTTCAAATCGAAAATCTATGCCCTGCAAAATTGTGATTCTGACCAACTTCCGAGTCTTCTGAAATGACTTATTTATTAAAAAAAAATAGGCCAGAAAACAGCCTTGCCACCAGTGAATGATCCGTATCACTGAACTGTGGAGCTACCAGCCATGATCCCTTTTGACACATCTGCTTACACTGCCAGTTAAAGACCCTTATTTGAAGGCAAACCAACTGTTATCTGCCTATAGAGAAATTAATTTGAGAGTCTCTTCACCAGTTCTGAAAACTGCTACTTCTTCACATAATCCAGAAAATTATATTCTCTCCCTTTGTCCTGTGGTAAACCAGGACTATGAGCTATGACAACTGTACAAGTGCATTTTTAAAACGTGATGGTAAAGTTAGAATGCTTTCTATAAACAGCTCTCAAATCCTTCTACCATGGACAAAATTGCTAGTTACTACTCTATTCACAACAGACAATTAAGGTTATTGTAGTCCAGGTAGGGTGGACTGTAGAGCTACAGCAGTTTGAAACCTCACATTATGATGCCTAGGACATTTATGTGAAGTAAAAACTTTTGTGAAGGGTGTACAGGCCCTCTAAACCATTAAAGATACTTTTAGGGGATATTATTTACATTTGCAAATGAAAACAGGCAGGGATTAATTACTGTGAGATGCATGTCCATTTTACTACCAGTCAGGAAGTCGTGGAAACTAGAAGAGAGTGAAGCCAGTTTCTTCAAATCATGCTGTAAGAGATAAGCTTTTTATGGTATTTGCAAGAATGATTTCAAGATCTTGCTGAATGAGACTGTACCCACCTCTTTTTAAGAGCTCTTCCATAACAAGAATTTCAGAAGAGGGAAGAGGAAGATTTGGAAGAGGTGGATTTGCATAGATAAAACTTGTACTAGGTAGTATTAATTTGTCATCTACACAACAAACCACAATGAATGCCTTTAAGATGAAAGATACAGATGCTAAACATAAATCTTAGATTCTGAGAAGACACAACAAAATATTTACTTAAAGTGATGACAGTAACCGGCATATTAAAAAGCAAAAGATGTGAGTGTACCAGTTTCTTTCTATATCTTTTCATACTTATCCTGTTACTCTAGCAAGCATGAGACAGTTCAGCGGTGCATTACTCTATCAAGGCTGAACCAATTCCACAAATGAAGGTTTTAATTTCTGAAACCTACAATACATCTGAGTTTGCTATACATATCAAAGCACTATGGTTATTAAACAAAAACACCTTGATCTTAAAAGAGTATTGCAAGAATATGCCATGGAAAACAAGGGAGGAAAGAAAACAATGTAATGCTTACCCTGTGGTAAAAAAGAGAATTCAAAAAGAACAGAATTGTATTCTAAAATTTTTATGAAGACATTTTAAACAGATAGTAGTGATTTAACAAAATTCTCACAGTACTCAGTGTCTTTCAAAAGAGCAGCAGACAGTAATTCTGCTATTGGCCAACAGTTAAAATCAAGAATCTGAAAACTTTTGCTGCAGTAACTTGGGAAAAAAAAATCCAAAGGTGCCTGAACTCCAGTAAAATCAGTTGAGTGACTAAATGTCTACATACGTTTTGTACTTTTTAATAAACAGATCTGATAAACATGTCTGAGGACACACAACCCCCACAGTAGTCTTATTAAAGAGTCCACAATGATCTTTAAAATCATGTTTCGGTATTTTTCAGAATTACTCACCTGTACAGTTTTTGGATTGCATGGGCTGCATTCTTCCTCACATAAGGTGATAAATCAGAAGAGGCTTCCTTAATAGCAAGCATCATAATAGGAACAATAATTGGCACACGGATACTAGACAGAACCCTCAAAGCACTTGCACGGATTAGCTGATTAGGATCCTACAAAATGGCAGAGAAGGGAAGAAATAACATAGTGCAGAAAAACATCATCAAATCCTCTGAAGCATTTACACTAGTGAGGGCATGTTAATCCACCTATATCTACCAGATCAATCAGACTTGCAATTTAAAGACAAACTAATAAGTAAATGTGCCAAACCTCAAGCAATAAACATTCAACAACAACAACAACAAAAGACAGAAAACATTCAAATATTAAAAATCTAGAAATCTGGCAAAGGAAAACTATAATTCATTTTTCATAAACCAACGTTTTATTTAACGATCAATGATCTGAAACTGCAATCCAAGTGTAATTGAGGTATTCTCAAAAAACTAACTAGCTTAGTTTTATTATTAAATGTAACAATTATCAAACTAAAATGTGGTTCTTAGCTGTGATAATCCCACTCTAGTTCTTCCTAACTACATACCCACTTCTATTCTCTACTGCAAAACATAATCTAAAGCCAGTAATGAAATGCCTTTTATTTTTTTTTTTAAGAATGTGAAATTTTAAAGCCTGTACTATCTGTAGATACTATGTTCTATCTGTAGAACAGTTACATAAATCTAGTCCATTCACCATGGGCTTTGCACACATCTAGAACTGCCATTTAAGAAGAGTACAAGGAATAAATACAACAACAACAACAACAAAAAAACAACCTCCTGTTATAAAATCTGGCCAAATTTAAGGGCAGAGACTTAAAAGACCTTTCTAAATCTCTAGAGTCACACTTCAAAGGCAATCCAAATTTTTGCTCTCAAATTCCATACCACAGTAATATGAATCAGAAATAAAACTCTACCGAAGGCTACATTTTCAGCATGTTTTATTAGAAATAGCACATGCAAGACATTGAGTATTGTTATTTAAGTACTGCTCTCTTCCTTATGTTCCACTTCTGTTGCACATAAACATCTTTTGCACAGAAACAGGTAGATCACAGAAAAATAAGGTCTTCTTTCTACATGCATAATGTACCTAGTAAAGAGTAAAGTCATTCCAGAAGTTAAATGTCGTGCATGTGAACTCGAGAGCACCTCAGCTACTTTTCTTTAGTAAGGTAATTTTGACTTTGTGAAGGCTTAGCTGCTTTATACTTGATGAGTTTTGAGGCAGCACAAAAAATTGTGTCAATGATGTATCTGCATCTGGTAAAGTCGTTTCAAGGTATTTATATGCTTTAGTTTACCTGAATACACTTTAAAATATCTTTCTGTTTTTGTGATGCCTGCTCAGAATTCTGTATGAAATGTTGTTTAATAGTCACTCACTTTTAAAGCACGCTGAAAAGTACTGATGGACAACAATGCTAGATCTTGCTGCTCTTCTGCATAACGCATCAGATAAACATATACGAGCTTTTTTATCTGAAAACAAAACCGCAAAGAACGTTGTTACAAGAAAGCCTTGGAACTCTGTAAAACAAGAAGTAGAAACAACATTTTATTCTTGATTTTTGTTTTGTTCTTTTCTTGAGCTCTTCTTAAAGGAAGAGTTAATACATCACTAGAATACTCACATTTCTCAAATGCCTTATGACTTACTGTAATTCCTTTAATAGCAATCCCCAGAGGTGCTACAATATTACCTAATTAGTGATACAGTCAGATCAAGACTAACAATACAAAGTATTGCATTATATTATCATCCAGTAAATAAAGACTTCAATAACATAAGAAGCAGTCATGTGGCAACTGACCACATGAACACTCCTAATACATTCTTATGGGAAAAAAAAAAAGGAAGGAAAACAGAGTGAAATCCTTGGCAACTGCAGTTTAAACAAGCCCATTTTACCCTGAAACTCAAAATCAATTACTTTAACACATTTGAAAGAGAATATAAGTTCCAGCTGAAGTATGGTAACTTACGCTATTTAACTTGGATTAAAAGAACACTTCTGGCTACGCCTTGGACAAAAACAAAGGGTATTAGATCCGCCTTTGCCCGGCTTGAAGCATTCAAAAGATGTAGCTAATATAAGCATATTACAAAGGATGCAATGTTCAAGGATTAAGAAAACCTCAATATGAATTTGGAGGAGGAGGGTATTCAATTTAGTTCACTTTACCCCCTCACAGCCACTATATGTCAAGGAAGCCGGGAAAATATTTTTTACATTGGAGTTGTAAACTGACTATTGGGGCTTATAATGGAAAAGTCTGAAAGACCCTCAACTACAGCTGTGCTATAATTACCATCACTATCAGAAGATGTATCTTTGTGCCAGTTCTGGCAAAAAGCATAATATTAAATCACAGAAGGTTACAACACACTAAATTATTTGTTGTTCAGCTCCAGACAAGCAGCAATCAACTTTGACCACAAGAGGCCTATGCACTGAATGACTGCAGGTGTGCGAAGAAAGCCTCCTTTCCCTGAAACCACTCTGTGACTAGAAATGGAAGCCCTTAGAGCTTCGTGACTACACTGTTCTTTTATCATTTACCTTCATTCAATGTTAAAATGCTCCTTTCTACAAAACTAATCATAACAGGGGCACATTAGGCTTGAGGAACACAGGCAGATTTGTTTAATTAGTTTATCAATATAAGCACATAAAACTCCATGAGGTATTGACCAAGACCTATTTTTGTTCTATACCACCAATTGTTTATTAGGTCACTTTTTGCATCCTTACCATTCATGACATGATGCACACAATCAAGCTGAGGTCAGTGTGTACTTAAAAAAAATAAAATAAAAAAATCACAAGGCACTTATGTAAACAGTAAGATGCCCTTTGCTTTTCTTAAGGCAAATGAACATGTTTATTGCTTCTTCACCACAATTTCCCTACACCAGAGTATTCAGCATAGATTTAAAATTAAAAAAAAAAAAAAAAAAAAAAAAACCAGCAACAACAAACAACAACAAAGTAGCCTTTTCTGGTTAGGAAAGTCACACAGATACAAAGTCACTCAGATAAATTGATGTATTTTATGCTACTTCATTGTAGCAATTAGTACAGAAAGACTTCTGTTAGAATTAAAGATGGGGGGAAATTTGGCAAAATGATTTCACAAAACAGTATCAGAATCAATGCACTAAGAATCTGACAGCCCATTTCAAGTCATCTCTAGTAACTTCAGAAGCATCCTAACTGTTACCTAACTAAACTTTGTAAAGAAATTAGTTAACTGCCTTTTCTGAATGCCCTGATCTCTTTCAACAGTCTCCTCCTCCCAAATGAATGCTAGCACTAAATTGTAGAAAAAGTAACTCTAACCACTGCACAGAGGAAGATGTGAATTCATATAATTGTCTTTTTGTTTTAAAGTATAATAGAAGAACCATAAAATACTAACAGATAAATGTTTCCAGTAATTAATGTTAGGTTATGTTATAAAACCATCTTCACACACACAAAGGAGCAAAGAGAGACAATAGGGTGGGGGGAAGCAAGTAATACCCTGCCTTAGCTACTCTCTGTGACAGGTCTATGTCCAGAGCCACCATCATATCTCCACAAACCCACAGGTGCAGAGGCACAGCAGCAGGAGGGAACCCAAATTTAGGGCTCAGAGGAAGGGACACCCTGTTGGGCCCCTGCCAGGATGTTCTCAGCCCCAGTATCTAAGTGTGTAGCGCATCACGAGTTAACACCAGAGCACATCTCAGACTGGAAGGGCTTTGCTACTTAAGGGTATGGGACCCAGTATAGGATGCCATTTATTTTAGGATTGCATAGGACTTATGGGATGCTTTGGGGAGGAAGCAAAGGCATAGAAAGGGAAGGACCTATGTAATTTGGAATCAGCAGAGAAAAATGAGAGACAAGCAGATAAAGAGAGACAGTAACATCTAAACAGTTTTCTGGTTGGCAGCCTTGATCTTCTGTGTCCTGAACAGGATCAGCATTCTGTTATATCTTCTTTTTAAATTCCATTTTAAACTATTGTCCTCCAGAGTTACACACATTTTTGTGTTCAATAGAGAGTATGTGGCAGCAACCAGAGTCACTGGAGCCTCTACCAGCCACTAAAGCAAAGCTGCTGGATGGACTCATACTCCATGTACATGTATATACACTCCCTCTAGCAGACCTTCACCTTGAAGGGCCAAGCCATTGGTGATGTTTGCATTTATGCAAGTCCTCTATGACAATTTTTGTGGTTGCTGCTGTACACATGAATGTATTGCATATATCTATACATGAAGACAAAACACACATGTATGTATGCATGGGCCCATGAAATGAACTTTTTGTTTACAGTTGTAATATACACTTCCAGGAGAGTAGAGAAGAATTAGAGCATGCATTCAAACAGTTGTCTGTTTTTTTTCCAAACCCCGTGCTTCAAAACACCATTTGTTACATTTTTCCAAAATTATGATCCTTTACAATAGCAAGTACCTAGTCCTATCAAGAGCTTGCTCTGCTGTCCTCAAACTTGTTGAGGACTTGACACTTGTTGGTCACTATACAGTCTGGAACCGCAAAATTACAAACATTATTTTCATTTTCATTTGTCAAGTCAACTACAATTCTTGACACCTCTCCAGAGCTGACAGCATGTGCATAGTACTGGTAGTGAGCATCAGAGTAACAGCTATTTATTTATAAAACCCTTGTCTGTGCAACTTTCTAGTGCAAATACTGCTTTAGATTTCCTTGAGCCACACGGAAAGCCTGTGGATTTAAACACATCATCGTTGAAGGTAATCAACATTTTTTTAATTCCTGGAAATTATTTTGAATATAATCCTAGTCCAAAATAGGACCTTTTCTTGCTTTCCTATAAGGGGAAAAAAAAAAAAAAAAAGATACAGAAGCAAGCTACATTGTGCATTGAACACCTGATTCTGGGGCAAAGCCAGACAAATATACTGCTACAACAAAATGGATGGTAAATAGGCAGAAAGCTTTTAGTTCTGCTTTTGTTTTTATTTATATAAGTCTTGAAAACAGTAAGTCTGCTTACAATTAATCAAAAATCACATAATTTAGTGTAAGTTGAATAAACTCAGTCAAAGATCTTGTCTCAAGAAATTAACTCTTACAACAGATGATTTTCACCCAGCTTCTTCACCAGCTGCTCCCATAGGAAGTTTAATTTTTCTAGAGTCTGCCCCTTTTTCATACAATTCCTCTCATAATTCTTCATAAAAAAATAATGATTAAAGGCATAGACCTGAAATGCTTTAGAGTCTACATGTCTTGTAAAGCATACTGTAAGCAACCCATACATTTGGGATTACATTGCATATTAGTAAAAATTTCTTTACTCAAGATGGGACCTATTCCTCCTCCCCTTCTCCCCCCAGTAGTCATGTTTTTTCAAGAGATTCTAACATTTGAAAGCATCTGTTTTGTAATCTTCATGGATCACAGGCGTTAACATTAATAAGTAATGCATTAGAAGAACTCTTCTAAACTAAGTTATCAAAAGCATCACCATTTAAGTGTTGTGGACAAACACATTATTTTAAACACACTTTATTAGCGACATCACATTTTGTCTAATCACAAATTCCTACAGAGACTTGTTTAATTGAGTTAAAGTGATCTTGTTTGCAATGCAAATGATGAAACACTCCATTTTTTTTTTAAAAATATACTACAGGAATAGCACAGTGAAAGCTTTTTTTTTTTTTTTTTTTTTTTTTAAATCTAACCTCCAATTTTTTTATTTTTTTTTAAATCTTGCCTCTCAGATTTTACCTATAAATATTTTCAAATAATATGTAGCACAATCCCCCAGTCAAACTTTGCAGGTTCCAGCACAATTCAAGTAGAATATAGTAACTTTTCTTGGCAGGTAATAGCAACCAGATTATTCGATGAACTTCTAATCAATCTTCTTTAAAGCATTAAAAACATTTAAACATGTAACAGTCAAAAACACATCCCCTTGTGGTTTTGATTTTTTCTTTTTAAATAATGTCAATAGTCAACAGTATTATCCCCTCCCCCCAACCAAATCACAGTGGGTTTCCTTTATTTACACATTTTTTTTTCCAATGACAGCATCTCAGAAAAAAAAATCTAGTAAAAAGTGCTAGTGAAAAATTACAGCTTATACTGAATTCAGACATAAACAGCTAAAATTTTCATAAACACATCCTGTATAACAGTGTTTTTACTATGCTGTAGGAATACCTCAATATTTTTACTGGCAACATTCTTCACAACAGCAGGAAAGAGCTCAGAAGCATTTTTTCCCTTTGCAATCATCTG